>CP144700.1:41135744-42335744 GCA_036885675.1 Vigna mungo | reverse complement strand
TAAGTAGATTTAGTGGAAATTAAATAGATAATCTTATATTCTTACGATAGTGGAAATTAAAGACATTGTATACTGAGGGAAAATAGCAATTTCATTTAGTGAGAAAGACACATGATAAGTATCACAATCTTGGTCCATGATCAAACTCGGCAAAAAATGAAGCATAAATCCAACCCTATTGTGGGTAGTTCTTCTCAGAGTTGTGTATTTATTCTTGGCAACTTTCGTTTTATTTCCAAAATATTCCGATAATCACTTGGATTAGTGGCGCAAATCTGACACAAACAGAAACGGAACTCAACCCCATTTTCCATTTAGAGGATGAATACGTGGTTTCCATTATCCCAAATAAAGCATGCATGCATACATGTCATCTGACGTACCCTTTATCTTTTCTAACATCTTATTTCTATTCACAATTCTTGGCTGACCAATGCTTCTTTCACTATTTGGCTCCCGGTCAAATCACTAGAGATATCTTTTACCTAAATTGTTCATAGTTGTATTATATATCATCAAATTATTCATGGCCTCAATGTTCCTCACTCAGTATATATTGATTTACTAAGCCAATGTGTCTGGTCTTTATATATTCGATCCAATAATATTGTAATAACTGCATTATTCATAATGGATTACAATAATTTTGAGATTATGAGATTATAGACCATGTGGTCTAGATCTATCTATACAAGAACTCTTAAATAGTAGTATAAATAACATATTTTAATATTCATTAATTATTATTTTTATTGCTTGTTGATGTAATTGACTAATTTGAGTGTTGGAATGTCTTTTCCAGACACAATCCTTATCTGACTTACGGATGATTATCTCGATAGAAGACAAATACTTTTTTTGAGGCGAAGGCTTAAAATATTTAAAGTCCTTTTTAGAGTTTTTACATAATATATTTGATCCTATAAGATCAATATTGACTTACTACATATAGTATGAGTACTAAAATCGTTAAGAGTGGTGTATACACATTAAGGTATTGTTTGTAGCGTATTAAAAGTTCAAAACCTTCTTTCCTCTTGGGTAAAAAAAAAAAAACGGTGTAAAACATAGTTATATTAATCTCAAAAATTAAGAAATTCAAAATATGTTCCTAGGATATCCAATAAGTTTTAAACTTAAATACTTTTTACGGTTTCGGTTAATAAATATATATTAATATTAGTACTTATTAGGTTATTTGACCCTTTGAAATCTATAGGAAACTGAACGAGAGTTTTTTATTTTATTTTATATACTTTTTTTTTTCTTTTTTTCAAATTATTATAATTTATATTAGTGTTGTCAAAACGGGTCATCTGGTCCAAAAAGGCCCAACCCACTACAGGTTGACCACTTAGTGAGCCAACCCAATCCGGCTCATTTATTAACAAGCCAAAACGGCCCGACTCACCACAAGATTGGTGGGTTAAACGGGATGACTCACTGACTCACTTAATTACAAGTTTTTATTTTAAATCCAAAACAATTACAAGTTTTTTGTAATTTCAAATTTAAATCTCTTAAAACATCTCTTTCTTTATTCTCATTTACAATACAATAAAAAAATGTTAATTAATAATATTAAAACACACAATAATAAATAATTAAATTAAACTAGGTGGGTTGGTAAGTCAACCGGCTCACCACGAGTTCAACCAGGGTGAGCCGAATTCTATGTCAGCTGGGTTAAAAATTGGCCTATATAAAAAAATTTCATTTTTTCAAATCCAACCCGGCTCAAACCCGTGGTGGGTCGTATTATGACCCTGACAGTCTTCATAAAAGGTCTTCCAAGTATAAGGGGGACTTCTGTATCCTCCTTCATGTCCAGAATAACAAAATCTACTAGAAAAGTGAATTTGTCAACTTTAACTAAGACATCTTCAATGACTCCATATGGGTACTTGACAGACCTGTCTGCAAGTTGAAGTGTCATCCTTATAGGTTTTACTTCCATGCCCCTAATTTTCTTTAACATAGACAAAGACATTAAATTGATGCTTGCACCTAAGTCTATCAATGCTTTTCCAATGGGGAGCTTTCTAATTGTGCATCGAATAGTAAAACTGCTAGGGTCATTGAATTTTGTTGGTAGAAGTTTTTGGATGATGGCACTACAATTCCCTTGCACCTCAATTGTTTCTTCCTCAATATACTTTCTCTTCTTTGTCAACAAATCTTTCATAAGTCTAGCATAAGAGGGCATTTGTTGAAGTGCTTCTGGAAAAGGAATTGTGATTTCCAACTCTTTGAAGAGACCCATGAATATAGAAAATTGACTTTGCTTTTCCTCTCTTGAATATGTCTTTGGATAAGGTAAAGGATTCAAAACTTGCTTTCCTTTATGACTCTCCTCCACTTCCTTCTTTTTATCTTCTTCTTCCTCCTCAACTTTCTCTTCTTTCTCTTCCTGTTCTTCAATTGATTTTTCTTTTTCATCCTCCTTCCTCACAACTACACTTTCTAACACTTTACAACTCCTTGTAGTTATAACTTTGCAATGCTCTTTTGGATTTGGTTCAGTGTTAGCTCTAAATGTGATAACTTGATGGCAAGTATACCAATTCGTTACAAGTAATACATTGATGAGTAAAGTATCGTTCTCCCAAGGGAATTTGTGTTACGTTATTCAATTAAATCTTGTTTATCAAAATCAATTTAACAACAAATGAAATTTTGCTGTAGTGACTAAAAGTAAGAATTGAACAAAAAATTAAATTGTAAAATTAAAAGTTTGAAGAAAGCTTCGTTGGAATTGAGTTCATGACTAACATCACAGTAACTTATCTGAACAATATAATTTGTGTTCAAACATTAAGATCAATGTATCTTGGTTTAATCCCTTAAAACAAGTTCTATAGAACTATGTTCAATCATTAATTCCTTAAGTAATTAAACATAGCCTTTGCATTAAGAGCTGATGTGATAAATGACCAGAAGAATTGAAACTATTCCTAGCATCGTTCCTTTTGGTTGCTTTTCGTACATTCATACTCAAATTTACTTCCTAGTATAATTTGAATATATAAATTACATCATACTTCCGTATAATGACAAATAAAACAAGAAAAGCATATGAACAAAACTTATATTGAGCGGGAAGATTACATCAAATGTCAGTCATTACATTTAATTCCAACGAAAGAGAGAATTAACTACTCATAGTCATCTAGAACATACACAGTTTTGCAATCCCTTGCATATAATGTTTCATGGATGCCTTGAGTAGTTTCCTGAAGTCTGCAATATTCTATGGTTCCTTTCTCCCTGTCTGAAGTTAGTTTTTCTGTCTATTTCCAACTTAAAAGCCAAATGAATTACTAATTCGCTTAGCGCATAGGGCTCACGCGCTAAGCGAATATTCAACTACAACTCTTCCTTAGATGTTTATTCGCTTAACGAATTGTTTTGGTGCGCTTAGCGAATAAAACAAATTTTAGATGAGCGAATTAAATTTTTGGCTAAGCGAGAAACATCTGATAACACTTCACTTTGATGTATATATTCCTATACAACTTTCCTACCTTAATTACAACTTTTCAATGAGGAAAACACATCATTTCATGAATAATTACAAATTTGAGCTAATTACTAAGTCTGAAAACATGAATTTTTCATACTTATCAACTCCCCCAAACTTGAATTATTTCATGTCCTCATGAAATCACAAAAATGAACAACAAACAGGACTGGCATTTTGATGAAATGAATGTGCACTTCAGAAAAAAAAATTGTATGAATTCCCAAAGTCCTGAAACAAACATGACATGGTGCATTCATCAACAAAAAGTTCACTTGTGCTTAGAGTATGAACAACCCGACCAAAGATTAACATCACTCAATTTCAGTGTTTATCCTCACATGTATATGAAAAAATTTGTTTAAGAACTTCATCAACTTTTGCACATCATGTAGTTCATACATTTCACACACATTTGGTTAAGTCAAAAGGTCTTTTGAGGGTGAAAGCTTGGCTTGGCTAGAAGAATCATGGTTTTTCTTGGATTCAAAGACACCTAAGAAGAGAACATAAGAATATGCTTTCAAGTCTTAAATCATCCCAATCCCAATTTATTTATCATTTCATACCATATTTCTCCACACTCCAACCTTCTTTTTCAAATCATGTTCCCTTTTGATATTTTTTTTCTTCCTTCCCCAAACTTGAATTCAACCTTTCATACTTTTTTAAAGCACAATACGTTCTCTTCTAGGGTGTAAGGTAGGATATTATCTAATAGGCTCAAGGTGGAAGGAAAAATTTATAAGGCTCAAAAGGTTCACAATGTGTTGAGGTTGGTTGTTTGGCCAAGTGGCTATACAATCAACAAGAACAATGCCTTTCTCATTCTTAACTAAAAGTGTGTATGTAGAATCACAATCATGCAAAAATCAATTCCATATCCAAAACAAATTCATCATCTCATATGTTTCACTCTGCTCTCAAACACTCCACAGTATCTGGTCATTGTTCAACTCATGCACAAGATCACAGTTTAAGCACATTGCACCACAATCATACATGTTCTCATCTTTCAAAATCATACCACTTAATCAAAATGCACATCATTCATTAAATCAAAATGTTATATTGTCTTAAAGAAAAATTACATAATCAAAATAACACATAATAACAACTCAATAAAATTAAACATAAGTCAAAGTTGAGTCTCATCCATCTACTGCTGCTAACACTGTGTTCATCAAAGATCTGGCTCTTCTTCCTCCTTGTCACCTTCTCCTTCCATCCTATCCTATGGATTTGGATCCTGGGGCTCTGGAAAGGCACTCCCCCACTTAGACTATGACCTGTCCTCAGGCCATGGGATCTGCTCTGCAAAATAAGCTCCAGTCATCACTGTATCGTCTAGGATGTCAGGTAGGCCAAGTGAAAACTGATACATGCTCTCCTGTAATGCCACCTGGCCCTGTCTCGTGGTGTAGCACCAGTCCCGAATGTCGTCCTGTCGAGCCAGAACCTGACTCATAGTACTACTAAATAGGTCTGTTGTAAGAACTGATGACGCTGAAGGAGTAGGTCTAGCTACTCTAACATTCCTGCGTGGAGGGGGAACTGGAGGAACATTCATATCAGATTGCTCAGCCCGATTAACATAGTTCCGATCAAAAGATTTCTTGTTCAGAGTGGATGAAAGCTGAAGTATGATAGCTGACTCAGACTATATGCCCTGTGCCCTACATAGAGTAGTTACCAATGCTGGGAATCCAAGTTTTCCAAGATCTCCCTGAGCAATATTTACAATTTCCTCATAAATGTATGCACCTACATCCAAGTCAACCCTTGCAATAATCCCATATATCAAATAAGAGCACTCAAGATTGATGTCAGATGTGTGAGTGTTCGGGATGAGATTTGAGAAAGAAAATGCACTCCACATCTGTGCTAGGGAATTGAGATGCTTCCTCAAAATGCGAACTGGAGTTCCATTAACTCCCATCTGATAGCCACAACCAGGAATGCATGAGGTTGCTGCAATCAAATCGTGATCTGGATGGCCAGTCATGAGGGTGCACCAAGGGCAAGGAATTAAGAGCCGAGTTTGCAAAAAGGTATTCAATGTCCTTTGGTCAAACCGCACTGTCCTTCCCCGTACTTTTGCAAATTTTGGCCTATTTCCTTCTTGATCATATACATTAGCATAAAACTCTTTCACCAGCAACTCATCAATCTCATTAGGTAGATTTGCCAAAACTAGGTGCCACTGTCTCCTTTGGAGTTCCTGTTGAAAGTTGTCATACTCTCCAAGTCTCAAATCAACTTTCCTCTCAAGCAGGAGAGCTCTACTCATCAGTGAGTTAAACCTGTCTGAAGCTAGTTTTGTAGAGAACCTATTTTGATCATAATTCAGAACCAGGTTCTCATGTTGTGCCTCTGCTACTTGAGACCTTGAGGAAGAGCCTCTAGTGATCTTTCTTTTCTTTTCTGGTTCAGCCTTGGGGGGAGCCATCTGTAGAAATTAAACTAACCACAGAACAACAGAGGTTAGAATGACGCAAATAATTCACTGCGTGACAAACTCGTTGAGCGAATAATAATCAGAAACAACACCAATTCGCTGAGCGACAGGCTCGCTAAGCGAATAATGACCAGAAACACAAATAATTCGCTGATCGAATGCATCGCTCAGCGAATTTGCTTAGAGATGAAAATTGATTTGCTTGGTCCCCACAGACGCACAACAAACAGAGTTTCGCTATTCAGATCAATGATTGACAAGTGAATACACGCACATGACAATTGAGACAAAAATGTATATATGCACATGTGTATGGATCAACATTAAGAACATCCTATAAAAAACACAACATATGACATGATTCAACTCATTATGGAAAGAAAACAAGAGTGGGGGCACAGGAGCAACACATTGAACTCAAATATAATACGACATAGATGAATGCTCAATAGAACAAGAACAAGTACCTTGAATGAGTGAGCAAATGGGTGACAACACATGGCCACCGTGTGCGAGCCTCAGAGAAAATAAGAGAAAAGTTGAGAGAAAATGGTGAAAATGAGAAAGGATGCGTTAAAATTTTTGAATTTAATCCTCTGAACGCATCAATTCGCTGAGCGCACCATGCCTGTGCGCTAAGCGAATTTCCACGTATTTATTACTCCCCTATTTTTCTGAACCTGTCAGAATATTTTATTATTTTTTGGAATTTCGCTAATCAGTCGCTTAGCGCACCTTAGCTGTGCGCTAAACGAATTAACCAGTTATTTATTTATTTATTTATTTTTTATTTTTTTTTGAGCGAATTATTCGCTGAGCGTACCGGCGGTGTGCGCTAAGCGAATAAAAAGACAAATTTCACACAACTCTCACAAATTCACTTACAAAAATTCGCTGAGCGAATTTACTCTTCTCCTTTTTCATTCACTCACACCAGAATAGACTACAATATTCGCTTAATGCACCAAGTATATGCGGTTAGCGAATAAAACAAAAGTGATCACATAATACAACACAATGTACGAAACAACAACACACAGAACTTACGAGTGCTAGGGTGCCTCCTAGCAACGCTTCTTTAACGTCACTAGCTTGACCCAGAATCTCATGGTTCAGACAATTTAATAATTGTGATGAGGCATTCAACCTCACCACCCAAGTAATGTTTCAGTCTTTGGCCATTACCAATCCAGCTTCTATTTGGATCCTTAGAATTTGGATCCATCAATTCAATAGCACCATAAGGCTTAACTGCCTTAATCACAAAAGAACCAGACCATTTAGATTTCAACTTACCTGGAAACAGTTTGAATAGGGAATTGAACAACAATACCTGTTTTCTGGGTTGAAATTCTCGCTTGATCAGCTTCTGGTCATGGTACATCTTGACCCTTTCTTTGTATTTCCTTGAATAGTCATAGGTAGTCAACCTCATTTCCTCCAACTCTTGCAACTGAAGCTTTCTTTTACCTGCACACAGAGAAGCATCAAAGTTAAGAAATTTTAAGGCCTAGTAGGCCTTATGTTCCATCTCAACCGGGAGATGACAAGATTTGCCATGGACTAACTGGAAGGGTGTTAGCTCCACAGGAGTCTTCAAGGCAGTCCTATATGCCCATAAGACATCATCTAATTTTGCAGCCCAATCCTTTCTTGATGATAAAACAATCTTTTCAAGGATTCTCTTGATTTCCCGATTGGAAACTTCAGCTTGGCCATTGGTCTGTGGATGATATGGAGAGACAATTTTGTGCCTCATATCATAATGTGACAAGACCTTGGCCAATTAGGCATTACAGAAATGTGATCCACCATCAGTTATGAGGATTCTAGGCACGCCAAATCTTGAGAAGATTTGTCTTTTGAGAAATTTGACAACTGTCTTGGCATTGTTCTTTTGGCATGCTGCAGCTTCTACCCACTTACTGACATAATCCACTGCAACTAAAATATATTCGTTGTTGTAGGAAGAAGGTAATGGTCCCATGAAATCCATTTCCCAACAATCAAATACTTCAACTTCTAAAATTGCCTGCAGTGACATCTCATGTCTCTTTGAAATGCTTCCTGTTCTTTGGCATTTATCACAACCTCTTGCATGAGCACGAGCATCCTTGAACAAGGTTGGCCAAAAGAAACCAGATTGAAGCACTTTGGCGGTGGTCTTTTCTCCATTAACGTGTCATCCATATGGCGAATTGTGATAATGCCATAGGATACCAGCAGCTTCCTCTACTATAACACACCGCCTGAGTAAATGGTCAACACCCAACTTGAAGAGATAAGGATCATCCCAAAGATATTCTTTGTAATCATGTAAGAACTTCTTCTTCTATTGCCAAGTCAAGTCATCAGGGAGAATTCCTGCAGCCTTAAAATTTGCCATATCTGCGAACCATGGCCTCTGTTGAATGAGCATCAGACGCTCATCAATGAATTCTCCCTTAATTTATCCTTGTTTATCTGTCGCATCACTGTTAAGAAGGCGAGACAAATGATCAGCTATGACGTTCTCACTCCACTTCTTATCTTTGATTTCCAGATCAAATTCCTGAAGCAGTAAAACCCATCTTATGAGACGTGGCTTTGAATCAGACTTTGCCAGTAAGTATTTTATGGTTGAATGGTCAGTGTAAATGATAACTTTAGACCCTATTAGATACACTCTAAGCTTTTCAAGAGCATACACAATTGCCAAAAATTCTTTTTCAATTTTTGCATAATTCAATTGTGCACCATTCAGAACCTTACTGGCGTAGTGAATAACGTGAAAAACTTTGCCACGTCTCTGTCCCAACACAACCCCTATGGCATAATCACAGCATCGCACATTAACTCAAAATCTTGAGTCCAGTTTGGTGCGACTACAACAGGGGCTGAAATCAACTTCTCTTTCAGTATTTCAAAAGCTTTAAGACACTCCTCATCAAACTCAAATGAAGTGTCTTTCACAAGCAAATTACAAAGGGGTTTAGCAATCTTAGAGAAATCTTTTATAAGTCTCCTGTAGAACCCAACATGTCCAAGAAATCTTCTTACCCCTTTGACATTTGTAGGAGGTGGTAGCTTCTCTATCACATCAACTTTCACCTGATCTACACCTATTCCCCTGGATGAGATCTTATGTCCTAAGACAATTCCCTCACGAACCATAAAGTGACATTTTTCCCAATTTAAAACAAGGTTCGTGGCAATGCATCTCTTCAAGACTACATCCAGGTTCTGTAAGCATAGATCATATGATTTTTAAAAGACTGAGAAATCGTCCATGAATACCTCTATGCAATTCTCTACCAAATCAGCAAAAATGGCAAGCATGCAACGTTGGAATGTGGCAGGAGCATTACATAGACCAAAAGGCATCCTTCGGTATGCAAACAGACCAAAGGGACAAGTAAAAACGATATTTTCTTGATCCTCAGGATTCACTACTATTTGATTGTACCCGGAATAGCCATCCAGGAAACAATAGTAGGCTTGCCCTGCCAGCCTTTCCAACATTTGATCCATAAAAGGGAGAGTAAAATGGTCTTTCCTGGTGGCTTGATTCAATTTTCTGTAATCAATGCACATTTTCCACCCTGTGACTGTTCTTGTAGGAATTAATTCATTTTTCTCATTCTGAACAACAATCATACCCCCTTTCTTTGGAACAACATGCACAGGACTTACCTAAGCACTGTCGGAGATAGGATATATCCTTCCTGCTTCAAGCAATTTAAGAACTTCCTTTCTCACCACCTCTTTCAACGTAGGATTCAATCTCCTTTGTGGTTGTGCTATGGGTTTAAAGTCCTGTTCCATCATAATCTTATGCATGCAGTAAGTTACACTTATACCTTTCAGATTAGATATGTGCCACCCTATTGTCTTTTTGTTCTCTTTTAAAATCTCAACCAATTTTTCTTCTTCACTGTTTGATAGAGAATTGCTTATTATAACAGGCTTCTTTGAATTTTCCTCTAAAAACACATACTTAAGATGATCAGGAAGCATTTTCAACTCCATCTTATCCTGATCATCCATGTCAGCCTTTTCCAATTTTTCCACTTTTAAATCAGTGGATTTATCTTCTTTCACTTTTTCCAGATGTTGTGAAATCTCCTCCACTTCAGATTCTTCTTCAACAGTGA
Organism: Vigna mungo; assembly: GCA_036885675.1. NCBI lineage: Eukaryota > Viridiplantae > Streptophyta > Magnoliopsida > Fabales > Fabaceae > Vigna > Vigna mungo. The sequence goes on along the minus strand of CP144700.1, from coordinate 42,325,633 downwards.
GCTCCTCACATGCATCTACCAAAACACGCTCTAAGGGACATTTCACATACATCTGATTCTTCACCTTCTCAACCACGTCATCCAAAACTTCCACTCTAAAACAGTTTCCTCTATCCCTAGGGTGTTGCATTGCTTCCACAACATTGAAAGTTATTGTCTCATCATGCAACCTCACCTTAAGATGACCGTCATCAACATCAATTATCCCCCTAGCAGTTTTCATAAAAGGTTTACCCAATATGAGGGGGACTTCAGTATCCTCCTCTATGTCTAGAATAAAAAAATCCACTAGAAAAGTGAATTTGTCAACTTTCACCAAAACATCTTCAATAACTCCAAATGGGTACTTTACAGACCTGTCTACTAGTTGAAGAGTCATCCTTGTTAGTTTTACTTCCATGTCCCCAATTTTCTTTAACACAGACAAAGGCATTAAATTGATACTTGCACCTAAGTCAATCAATGCTTTTCCAATGGGGAGCTTTCCAATTGTACATGAAATAGTAAAACTTCCAGGGTCTTTGAATTTTGGTGGTAGAAGTTTTTGGATGATGGCACTACGATTCCCTTGCACTTCAATTGTTTCTTCCTCAATATACTTTCTCTTTTTGGTCAACAAATCTTTCATGAATCTAGTATAAGAGGGCATCTGTTGAAGTGCTTCTGAAAAGGGAATTGTGATTTCCAGCTTTTTGAAGAGAGCCATGAATCTAGAGAATTGACTTTCGTTTTCCTTTCTAGAATATGTCTTAGGATATAGTAAAGGATTTACAATTTATTTTCCTTTTTGGCTCTCTTCCACCGCTTTCTTTTTCTCGTCTTCCTGCTCTTCACTTAATTTTTCTTTTTCATCCACCTTCCTCACAACTATGTTACCAATAAGGAGTATTGGCAAAACTTGAAGAAAAAATTTTGATGATGCTGCAAGAAGCTTTAATTGAACATGATGTTAGATTTATTTAAAAGCAATTTGTAAAAATTAATTGTAGTAGGAAAGTCTTATAAACTTTGTAAAACTTGCATTTTTAACTGCAATAATCGATTATGGAGAAGCAATAATCGATTATCACAAGTCTTTCAGGTATAATCGATTATCTCTTGATATAATCGATTATCATTTTTTGAAAAACCTGTAACGGACTTGAATAATCGATTATCACTTACAATAATCGATTATTCGTGGTAGTTGGGACTTAACCTTTGATATCTAGAGCAGCTGGCTATATATTGGGTTTCTGAGAATTTCAGAAGCAACATTTTTGAACAGAAGCTTAGCAGAATACTGTTTGTCAGAGGAAGTTCTCAGAAGCTAGAGTTCAAAGTTCCCTTGCTTGGTCTCGTGAACAGGAGAGGCTCGCGTTTCGTGTGTCGATAGTCGGAGCAAGCTCTCTTCGAGTTAGCAAGGTGCTCTGCCTGGTTTCGTGAACAGGAGAAGCTCGCATATCGTTTGTCGATAGTCGGAGCGGTTCTCTTCGAGTTGGCAGAGTGTTCTTCTTCCAGTTCGTTCGTCGAAGGAAGGTTCAATCTTACCATTTATTCATTACTGTTGTAATCTGTAAAACCCTTTTGTTAGTGAAACTGTTAATCACTCTTTATAGTGATTAACGACTGGACTTAGATTCTGTTGAATCGAACCATTATAAAAATTACTAGCGTGATTTTCTATTCCCTACACTCTTTAACTTTTACGCTTATCAACTGTTCGATAAATTTTCTGAAACGAACCAATTTTTTTTAAAAAAAGTGACCGAACACGCTTTCTGCTTACTAAAGTTTTATTCCGCTGCGTTATACTCTGTCTGGTACCAACCAACAATTGATATCAGAGCTTGCTTTAATAGTTTTTCAAATTTGTGAAAATGGCCGGTCACAACCAAAACCTTTTATATGCCGAAGGTGCTTCTATTAACAGACCACCACTTTTTACTGGTGATAACTATGCGTTCTGGAAAGTTAGAATGTAAATTTTTATGAGGTCTGTTGACAGAGGCATCTTGGAAGCTGTACAAAATGGTCCTTTTATTCCGAAAAGCACAGTTGATGGTGTAGAGGTAGAAAAACCATATTTTAACTGGACTACTGAAGAAAATAGACGAGCTCAGTTTGATATTAAAGGTCGTAATATTTTTCATCTGCTATTGTACTTGATGAATTTTATAGAATTTCTGTGTGTAAGACAACACAGGAAATGTGGGAAGTCCTCAGAGTCACACATGAAGGAACAGAGGACGTGAAACGTGCAAGGAATAACACTCTCATTCAGGAGTATGAGATGTTCAGAATGCAACATGGAGAAACAATTTCTGATGTCCAAAAGCGCTTCACTCACATAGTGAACCACTTGACTGGGTTGGGTAAGACCTTTGATACTGATGAATTAAATGTTAAAATTCTAAAATCATTGGACAGGTCTTGGCAACCAAAGGTGACTGCCATCTCGGAATCACAAAATCTCTCTCAAATGACGATGCCAATTCTGTTTGGAAAGCTTCGTGAGCACGAACTTGAGTTGAAGAAATTAACTGCTGAGGAAGATCAAGGAAAAAGGAAGACTCTAGCCTTCAAGTCTGAGATCTCTAAAGGCAAATGTTCAAAAACTTTTGAAGATAATGATTCTGATGATGAGGAGAACATGAGCCTCATGATAAAGAAATTTTCCAAGTTTATGAAGGCAAAAGGAAAAGAAAAATTTCGTAAAGAAAGGAGAGAAAATCAAGAATCTCCTTCAAGTGTAAAGTGCTATGGATGTGGAGAAAGAGGACACATGAAAACTCAGTGTCCAAAGAACAAGAAAAGTGAAGACAAGAAGGAGAAAATTTCAAAAGAAAAAGAAAGCTTACATAGCTTGGGAGGACAATGCTTCCAGCTTAACAAGCTCAAGTGATTCAGATGAAGAAGCTAATATTTGTCTAATGGCTGAGTGATAAGATACTGGAAGTCAAGTAAGTGATTCCAGCTTTGAATCTAGTGAATTAGACTTGCAAAAGGCTTTCTTTGAATTAATGAATGAATCTGAAAAACTTGATGCTGCTCATAAAAAACTTAAGAAAGAGCACAATGAATTAAAATTGAAATATGATAAATTGCTTGATAATGAGGTTGTTTTAAGAAACAAAATTAGTATTTTAGAAACAAAATTGTCTGATGCAAATGCTATTGTTGAACCTGTTGAATGCTTATCTTGTAAGAGTCATATGTTTCATATTGACATACTTAAAAAATTACTTGCAAAGGTAACCAAAACTAATTCACATGCTATGACAAACCTCAATAGAAGCTATGTTAAAAAGTAGAAACATGCATCAAAATAATAAGTCCAAAGTAAGAAGAACTCGTAGAGTTTGGGTTGAAAAAGGGACTTTTGTTAAAAATAAAGTAAGTAATGTTTGTTGTTTTTACTATATGAAACATGGACATACATCAAACAAATGCAACATTAAACATTTTGGTGTTCCAAATGATAAATATGCATGGATTAAAGTGGTGAAATGATATATACTGGCATGAACTAACCCCAAGGACCCATAATGAGATTGGGGACATAAAATACTTGCTAATTTGTTTTGTAGGAATCAACTAAGTCAAAGAAGTCATTGTGGTATCTTGACAGTGGTTGCTCAAGACACATGACCGGTGACAAGAAAAGGTTCATCTCCCTTGAGAAGAAAAAGCAAGGATTTGTGACTTATGGGGACAATAACAAAGGTAGAATCATGGGTACCTCAGACATTGGAGGAGGAAACACATTGACTATAAGGGATGTCCTATATGTTGAAGGACTCAAGCATAATCTCCTAAGCATAAGTCAATTATGTGACAAAGGTCTCAAGGTAACTTTTGAAAGTGATAAATGCACTGTTTACTTTAAAGACTCTACTAATATTGCTTTGCAAGGTGTTAGGCATAACAACATATATTTGATTGATATTGAAAGTGCATCTAGTCATAGTATAACATGATTTGTTGCTAAAGAAGAAAATCCTTGGCTATGGCATAAAAGAGCTGCACATATTCATATGCAACATTTGAATAAGTTAATTTCTAAGGATCTTGTGATTGGTTTGCTTAAACTGAAATTTGAGAAAGACAAATTATGCACTGCATGTCAAAAAGGTAAACAGACCAAATCTTCATTTACATCCAAAAGCATGATTTCAACATCAAAACTTTTAGAACTTTTGCATATGGACTTATTTGGTCCATCTAGAATTAAAAGTTTTGGTGGAAATTACTATGCTCTTGTAATTGTTGATGATTACACTAGATTCACTTGGACTTTCTTTTTAACGTTGAAAAGTGAAGCTTTCAAAGCTTTTAAATCTTTTGCTAAACGTATTCAAAATGAGAAAGATTTGAAAATGAAAACATTGAGGAGTGATCATGGTGGTGAATTTGAAAATGAATCCTTTGAAAAATTTGGTGAAGAGCATGGCATTGCACATAACTTTTCAGCTCCTAGAACTCCCCAACAAAATGGTGTTGTTGAAAGGAAAAATAGGTCACTAGAAGAATTAGCTAGAACACTTTTAAATGAATCTAATGTACCAAAATACTTTTGGGCTGATGCAGTTAGCACTGCTTGTTATGTGTTGAATATGATGCTTATTAGGCCAATTCTGAAATTAACTCCTTATGAACTGTTAAATGGTAGAAAACCAAATGTATCTCATTTGAAAATATTCGGATGCAAATGCTTTGTATTAAATAATGGAAAAGATAATCTTGGAAAGTTTGATGCAAAATCTGATGAAGCAATTTTTCTAGGATATTCTTTGAGTAGTAAAGCATATAGGGTATTTAATAGAAGAACTTTGATAATTGAAGAATCAATGCATGTTGTCTTTGATGAAATTGTGGACCTTGAGGTAAACCCTCTTGAGTCAAATAAACCCATTGCAGGCGATGAGGATTATTTAAGGGAAGCACTTGAAGAGATGTATCTAAATGAGAATTATCCTCTAGAACTTCAAGAAAGACCTCAAGCTGTTGATCCTAAAAGCTATCAACAACCAAGAGGACTCTCCTTGGACAACATTATTGGAGACATTTCAAAAGGGGTAACTACTAGACATAATCTTAATAATTTTTGTCTAACTATAGCTTTTGTGTCTCAAATAGAACCCAAGAACATAAAGGAAGCTCTTCAAGATGATAAGTGGTGTGTTTCTATGCAAGAAGAGCTAAACGAATTTGAAAGGAATGAAGTATGGGAACTTATTCCGAAGCAAGATAATTATCAAGTCATAGGAACCAAATGGGTATTCAGGAACAAGCTTGATGGGGATGAAAACATTACAAAGAACAAAGCAAGACTAGTTGCAAAGGGCTACTGTCAAGAGGAAGGTATAGACTATGATGAAAAATGTTACCGGTAGCCAGGTTAGAAGCAATTAGATTATTACTTGCATATGCATCTTTGATGAAATTTAAACTATATCAAATGGATGTGAAAAGTGCCTTTTTAAATGGATTTATAAAAGAAGAGGTGTATGTTAGTCAACCTCCTGGTTTTGAGGATTTCAAATTTCCTGATCATGTTTATAAGTTGAAAAAGGCCTTGTATGGTCTTAAACAGGCACCTAGGTCTTGGTATGAAAGACTTAGTACCTTCTTAATTGAAAATGATTTTTCTAGAGGTAAGGTTGATTCAACCTTATTCATTAAAAAAATAGGTAAACACATCTTGATTGTTCAAGTTTATGTAGATGATATTATATTTGGGTCAACTGATGATTCTTTGTGTGAAGAATTTGCAAAAATAGTGCAAGGTGAGTTTGAGATGTCTATGATGGGAGAGCTAAATTTCTTTTTAGGATTACAGATAAAACAAATGAAGGGAGGAACTTTTATCTCCCAAACCAAATATTGTAGAGAAATTCTTAAGAAATTTGGTATGGATACGTTGAAAGAAGCTAGTACACCTATGGGTACTTCATGCTATTTATATAAGGATGAATCTAGAAAATGAGTAAATGAAACTATGTTTAGAGGCATGATAGGATCTTTACTGTACTTAACTACTAGTAGACCAGATATTATGCAAAGTGTATGTGTGTGTTCTAGGTACCAAGCAAATCCTAAAGAATCTCATCTGACTGTAGTCAAGAGAATCGTAAAATACCTTAAGGGAACTACTTCTTTTGGACTTTGGTATCCATCTGATGCTTCACCTAGTTTAATAGGTTATTTTGATGCAGACTATGGTGGTTGTAAAATTGATAGGAAAAGTACTAGTGGAACATGTCATTTTCTGGGTTGTTCTTTGGTGTCCTGGCACTCAAAGAAACAAGCGTGTGTAGCCTTATCTACCACTAAAGCTGAATATATTGTTGCTGGCAATTGTTGTGCCCAAATTCTGTGGATGAAACAGCAATTGGAAGACTTTGATATTTTCCTTTAAAGTGTGATAATACTAAATTTGACTAAGAACCCCATAATGCACTCAAGAACCAAACACATTGAGATTAGACATCATTTCCTAAGAGATCATATTCAAAAGGGGGATTGTCAAATTGAATATGTTGATACCTTACATCAATTAGTTGATATTTATACCAAAGCACTACCTAAGGATATATTTTTTGAGCTTAGAAGAGAGTTAGGAGTATTAGATATGTCTTAGGATAAAAACTTATGAAAATTTTAGTATTTTCGAAAAAATTTACATTTCATAATCGATTATCACAAGGCAATAATCGATTATTGATAACGGTTGAAAAACCGTTATTTTCATATGCTAATTTGGACTAAATTACGCCCTTTATTGCTTAGAATGAGCTTGAAATCAAACAAAACTCAATAAATGAGTCAGTCGAGAGTCAAAAGCTGTTTTTAGCGATTTTATGCTTGTTTTGCATTTTTTTGCAACAAAATTGACAGAAGTGAAGATTGGGAATAAAGATGAAGGTCATAAACTCAAGAAAAGCGAGAAAATCAAAGAAAAGAAGAGCCTAGGCACCGCCCGACGGTAGACCCATGGCGCCGGGCGATCAAACGGGAGGAGAAGACACCAACACTGGACGCCAGGCGATAGACCCCTGACGTCGGGCGGTTTTGCAGCACGAGGGAAACCGCCGGGCGGTAGACCCCTACCGCCGGGCGGTGGAACAATTTAAGGGGCGGCAAAGTGTGACGCCGGGCGGTGGTTAGCTGGGCTTGGGCCTATTTTTCTGCTGCGCTTCTCACCTATAAATAGCCCTGTTACGAATTCCAATTCATTCTTTTGACAGAGGAGGGCGGCCAGACCTACTTTGCACTCTTTGGAGAGGATCTCTTGGATGCTCAGGCTCATTTTCATCTTTTCTAGGGTTTGCTTTCCATATCTTCCATTATTTTCATCTTGGTTCACCATGACTATGGTGAACTAAACCCTTTTTGTTGTTGGGGGAACAATGTAATCTTTTGATACTCTCGTTTATTGAAACTCTTGTTTGAATTATATGTTTTTCATATGCGTTTATTATCAATTGTTGGATTCTCATACTGTGCTTAATGCCTTTATCGTTTAACTCATTCGGTAATTGATCTTTGACTTTATTGATATGGGGACGTACAGTAATGGTACGAAATGGTGAGATTTTCCTTTGTTAAGCAATACCACCTAGGGATAGGGGAGTAGGACGACCAATTGTATATGCTTCTGTTTGTAATGCGTTGCTAGTTGCTAGGGGAGGCTAGGGATAACAAGTCGGTAATTAGTAATAGGCCCTTTTCGCCGAGGGATCGGGTTAAGGGGAGGCCAAGAAAGTTTGCATGCAATTAGATAATAACGCCATTTAAACAAGAGGAGTAAATAAAAGAGAGAGGATTAGATGAAATTGTAAACCCCCAACAACTCCATTCATCCATTGTCTAAATCTTGTCAATTGAATCACACATTGCATGTTTATTTTCTGTCATTGCATCCACCACAATTATTGAATTTTTCTCTGCGATAAGATTTTGATTCACATGAACGATAAGGCCATTCGAGTCTCATGGGAAGAACGATAATGGGTTTTACCATTTTTATTACTTGATACGATTTGGTACACTTGCCAATCCGGTAACAAGTTTTTGGTGTCGTTGCCGGGGACTCGAGGTTTGAGTTATTTAGTAGTGTGAATTGACTGAATTTGACTTGTTTGTAATTATTTGTTTATATTTTTCTTTTGTTTTATTTTATTTTATTTTTCTGTAAAAGTGCTTTTAGGGGTATTTTCTCTTGTGCATGCAGAAAGGTGTACACACTAGGAGCAGAAAATATCAGCAACCTCTTCTCGAGGGGCTACCAGACAGGAGAGGGAGGAGAGTTAATCATTCTGAACGTGAAAACTTTCCTTCTCCTGAACCACTTTTGCAATCTTTTGCACAGGACTTAGAGGTGATGGCGGAACAACCTCCTCCTCCGAGACGTACACTGGGGGACTCAGCCAACACTGTGGGTCCCTTGAATTTCAAGAGCATAGTCATTCCTGCGGACAATGCAACGAATTTGGTGATGAGCCCTGCACTTATTCAGTTGGTCCAAAGCAACCAGTTTCACGGATTGTCAAGTGAGAATCCCTACAAACATTTGACTATCTTTGGCGAAATCTGCAACACTGTTAAAATGGCTGGAGTCTCAGATGAGAGGATCAGACTTAGCCTATTCCTGTTCTCTTCGGGAGGAAACGCCAAGGATTGGTTGCACTCATTTGTTGAAGGGACGTTCAGAAACTGGGATGCATTAGCCAAACAGTTTGTCACCAGATTTTTTCCGCAAACCAAGATTCATCAAGGAAAGCTCGAAATCTCCTCATTCAAGCAAGGGATGGAGGAAACTCTCGGACAGGCATGGGACAGATTCAAAGGCCTGTTGAGAAAAACTCCAGTCCACGAATTTGACAAGGCTGCTTATTTGCTTGCTTTTCTAGGGGGGCTTAACACTCAGTAAAAAATGATGCTGGATGCCTCAGTTGAATGTAGTATTAATAGGAAGACGGAAGACGAAGCCTATGACTTGATTGAAGACATGGCTCTGAATGAAGCTTCCCAAAGTGAGAGGGGCGCACAGAAAGGAAGAATATTGCATCTTCCTGCTAATGATGCAATGGCCGCGCAGAATCATCTTCTTAACCAAAAATTGGAAAAACTGACTAAGGTCCTTTCTGAACTTCCAACAGGGTTAAGAAATATTTCTCAAACACAACAACTTTGTGAGTTATGCGGTGGCGACCACATCAATGGTCAATGTGCTTTCACTGAAGAAATGCAGCAAGACGTTAATTACATGGGTGCCCAGTTCCAATACAAACAAGGTAATTTAAACCAAGGTAATTCTAGCCAAGGTTGGAAGAATCACCCCAGTATTGGACAAAATCAGAACAATACTTCTGGGAAAGTAGGAAGCTTCAGACAACAACAACCTTCACCATTATGGCAACAAGTAAGTAATTTGACTGAGTCTGTCAGGACCTTAAGTAACCGATTTGATGACTTCTTCAAAAAATATGAGCAGCAGTTGAATAACACTCAGGCCAATTTTAAATCACTAGAGTCACCGATTCGACAGCTGGCAACAAGAATAGAAATTATTGAGAAAAACCAGTTCAGGGCCAACACTGAGGTGAATCCTAAGAGAGAATGCAAAGTCATTACGAGCCAGGATGGTCTGGAAGCAGACTGTGAACCATTCCATGTGGTAGATAGTGAAGAAGAAGAAATGCTGATGACTGAATTCTTTGAACCCGTGAGCAGTGAAGATGAAGAAGGTGAAGGGTATAATGAAGAAGAAGTTGGTTGAGAAAAGGAGGAAATAGGGACTACAAGCAATCATAATGGGGGATTTAGAGAAATTTTCAACTGAATGACTGTGGTGTCTTCAGGAAATCAGCAACTTCCTCCCTATTCTGAAAGAATTAAAATCAACTTTGATGATAAAGTTGAACTGATTGATGAAGAGGAGGATCATGTTTTTCAACCATAGAAGAGTAATTATCCTCCCAAGGTTAAAGATCCCGGATGCTTAACATTGTCATGTACTCTGAATGATTTAGATGTGGAAGCCATGATAAACTCAGGATCTAGTATCAATTTAATACCCACAGAACTTTTGAAGGAAATTAGTGGGCTTGTGTTGAAACCATCTGACTTGACTATAGCAATGGCAGACGGTTCTACAAAAGTGCCAGTGGGAATGGTGGAAGATGTTGTTGTGCGAGCAGATCAGCTTGAGTTCTTAGCAGATTTCATTGTTATGGATTTAAAAACTGAGGAAGAGTACCCTGTGATTTTGCGGCGACCCTTCATGGCAACATCAAAGATGCTTATTAATGTTCATGAAGGAAGATAATGATGAGGGATTTGAAATATCTATTTCTCTATACTGGCCGTGAAGGGGATGAGATCAAAATAATGAAAAGAGACAGATTTGAAAAGCCAGAGATGAGCGAAGAAAAAGAAGGGAGCATAGCAGGTACTGATTATTCTGACAGTTGTTACGTTTTGCAGGTACCTGAGGATAAAGGGAGAAGAACCATTCACCAAAAATCAAAGGAAGATCCACTCCACCCAGGGAGCAAAGTGAGATTTAAGAAAAAAGAATGGTTAGTAAAGGAGCTGAAAGAAAAAGGAATGGTGAAGAGTAGAAGACCATCATCCTCTGCTATTCGCCAAGTAGAAAGACAAAAGCTAAGAAGGTGGGATGACGAAGATTCCAATGTAAGAAAGAAGAGTTGATTGCTGAGAAGAAATTTTTGTACTTTAAGACAATTTTTATTTTTGTTTTTTTCTTTATTTTTCTTTTGAACATCTAAAAGTCGGAACAATTTTTGGGTAGCATCTACTGAGGGATGCTAACTTTTGGTATCTACTGAAGAATACCCGGAAGGTACACCTAGTGAAGGGTGTTGGACGGCTAGCATTTACTGACAAATGCTAAACAGGTTTGGGTCAGGCTCGCGACGTTAAACAAGCGCTACTAGGAGGCAACCTAGGATTTCTTCTTTACCCTTGCATTTCAAATTTTTGAATTTTTATTTTTTAGTATGTATGCTTGACTTGAATACTTTTTCTGAAGATGTTTTGACTAACTACTTTGCATGATGAGCTTATTTGATGATAATCTGATGTGGATGATTATTGAATTGTGTTGCATGTTAACATCCTGTGAAACAGATGTGTGATGAAGTATGATTGTGGTCATGATGCTAAGCAGGATGTATGAATGACTGTGTGTGAGAAAGCATGTTGTGTGAGGTATTGAGCCCCAGAGTTTTTATTGTTGTATGTATTGTTCACATTGAAGCCTAAATTTTATTGCCTTAATCTTGATGATTGATTGATTTTTTTTGTGAATGTCAAATGATCAAGGCCATGTCCTTTTCTAGCCAAACTTTCACCCAAAATGCTTTAAAGATTATATCCTTGTTGAACCTTAGCCTGAAACAGGATGAAACCCTTTGATTTGAAATTATTTATGTTGAGTTGGGTTGAGAATAATTGTATGGAATGAAAAGGTTCAAGTTTGGGGTTGCATGGGGAAATTGGAAAGGCAAAAGAAAAGCATTGAGCTCAAATGTTGAAAAGCAAATGCATGAGTAGAGAAAAATAAAAGAAAAGAATAAAAGCATGAAGATGAGCTCAATGGAAAAGAAAAAGGGAAGAAGCTGGGAATGAGTGAAATTGGTGACAAAGAGAGAGTTTAAACTTGAACCTTTTCATTGATGAAATAGTTCTTTTAACTCAAGAAATTTGTGATCCAGAAAAACCAATTTTTCTTGATAGCCCGACCTCATTACAAGCCTTGGAAAAGTCCTTTTGATGGCATTTGCATGGAAAGATGTTGATTGTTTAAAGATGAATGACAATTTTATTTCATGTGACTTGTGAACAATAAAGAGTGGAGTGCTACCCTAAACACTTGAGTGATTGAGTGAAACACTTGCTTGGTGAGAACTTCTAAAGTTCATGATTGCATTCTTTGTTTGGTGGACTGATCATTTATACTGTGTAGCATCTGTTAAGTGATTGAGTGAACACTTGCTTGGTGAGAACTTCTAAAGTTCATGATTGCATTCTTTGTTTGGTGGACTGATCATTCATACTGTGTAGCATCTGCTGAGGAACGCATGAGCTAGATTAAGTTGAGAACAAGCATGTATCTTGATTTGAGTTCACTAATTATCTGAAATTGAGTAAGTTTTGTCATGTACTTTAGAAATGTTGAATCAATTGATGAAAGGGTAGAAAGTCAAGCTCTATTTTGTTGTTTTGGTTTTGTTTTGTTTTGCTTGAGGACAAGCAAATTTTTAAGTTTGGGGTTGTGATAACGGTTGAAAAACCGTTATTTTCATATGCTAATTTGGACTAAATTACGCCCTAAATTGGTTAGAATGAGCTTGAAATCAAACAAAACTCAATAAATGAGTCAGTCTAGAGTCAAAAGCTGTTTTTAGCGATTTTATGCTTGTTTTACATTGTTTTGCAGCAAAATTGACAGAAGTGAAGATTGGGAATAAAGATGAAGGTCATAGACTCAAGAAAAGCGAGAAAATCAAAGAAAAGAAGAGTCTAGGTACCGCCCGGCGGTAGACCCATGGCGCCGGGCGGTCAAACGGGAGGAGAAGACACCAGCATTGGATGCCAGGCGGTAGATCCCTGACGCCGGCCGGTTTTGCGGCCCGAGGGATACCGCCGGGCGGTAGACCCCTACCGCCGGGCGGCAAAGTGTGACGCCAGGCGGTGGTCAGCTAGGCTTGGGCCTATTTTTCTGCTGCGTTTCTCACCTATAAATAGCCCTGTTACGAATTCCATTTCATTCTTTTGACAGAGGAGGGCGGCCAGACCTACTTTGCACTCTTTGGAGAGGATCTCTTGGATGCTTAGGCTCCTTTTCGTCTTTTCTAGGGTTTTCTTTCCATATCTTCCATTATTTTCATCTTAGTTCACCATGACTATGGTGAACTAAACCCTTTTTGTTGTTGGGGGAACAATGTAATCTTTTGATACTCTCGTTTATTAAAACTCTTGTTTGAATTATATGTTTTTCATATGCGTTTATTATCAAAATTTGGATTCTCATACTGTGCTTAATGCCTTTATCGTTTAACTTATTCGGTAATTGATCTTTGACTTTATTGATATGGGGACGCACAGTAATGGCACGAAATGGTGAGATTTTCCTTGGTTAAGCAATACCACCTAGGGATAGGGGAATAGGACGACCAATTGTATTTGCTTCTGTTTGTAATGCGTTGCTAGTTGCTAGGGGAGGCTAGGGATAGCAAGCCGGTAATTAGTAATAGGCCCTTTTCGCCGAGGGATCGAGTTAAGGGGAGACCAAGAAAGTTTTCATGCAATTAGATAATAACGCCATTTAAACAAGAGGAGTAAATAAAAGAGAGAGGATTAGATGAAATTGTAAACCCCCAACAATTGCATTCATCCATTGCCTAAATCTCGTCAATTGAATCACACATTGCATGTTTATTTTCTGTCATTGCATCCAGCACAATTATTTAATTTTTCTCAGCAAGTCTTACAATTTTAATTCACGCGAACGATAAGGCCTTTTGAGTCTCATGGGAAGAACGATAATGGGTTTTACCATTTTTATTACTTGATACGATTTGGTACACTTGCCAATCCGCTAACAATTATATAAACTCAAAACTCAAATCTGGGAAACCTTGAACAGATAATCGATTATCATCAGGCATAATCGATTATCATGCAATCTCTGGGTAGTGATTATTGAGCAGATAATCGATTATCACGAGCCATAATCGATTATCACACTGACAGTTTCAAAAATAGAGTCGTTGGAGCGTCCCATAACGGCTATAAACGACTAGTTTTTCCATTTTTCTTATAAATAGCCCCCCATAATCGATTGTTAGTCACTCCTTTGCACCCATATACTGCTGAAATCAAATCTAGAGCAAAAATCCTCTCCACTTCTCTTAACTTTCTCAAAGTCTCACTCCCTTAAAACTTCCTCCATGGCTGATTCAAGAAGACATCGCCACAGAGTTGCTGGAGCATCTTCTTCCTCTCAATCACCTCCTACAATCTTAGATGGATGGATTTCAGATCCAGAAAAACATGCGGATTTTGTGAATTCATGGCAAGAAAGGAGAATCATGGGGGTAAAATATATTCGCCTTGATTTTTTCCGTTTCTATGGTTTTCAATTTCCAGATGTTTTTGCTGATCAAGGACTCACGCATCTGGTGGAGCAAAAAGGTTGCATTTATCCCGATCTCATAAGAGTGTTCTACTTCAACTTGAGATATCGAGATGGAATTATATCCACTAAAGTGAAGGGTGTCTGCATTATTTTAGATGATGATGTGTGGACCAACGTTGCCCAACTTACCATCTGGGATGATGTTGTAAAAGTTCATCTAGGACTTCAAGATTTTAATAGGTTGATGGCATTCCAATCCTTCTTGCGTCACCCTGAAGAGCAGACTAACCGAAGGCAATTGCTTGTTGTAGGTTTCAAGGTTGAAGAAAGGATGATTCACTACTTGATTGTCTGGATACTATGTCCTAGAGCAACCAACCATGCTCAATGCTCTGAGCAGGATCTACTTCTTCTGTATGGGATCTTAAATCACATACACATCGATTGGCCTGCTCTCATTGCTGACACAATGGTAAAAGCTAAGAAATCTCATTCTTATCAATTTCGCTATGCTTTTCTTATTTCTAGAATTTTGGAGTACAAAGGTGTTAATGTTGAAGGAGAACTTGTTCAAGCCATTCAAGCTGTTGGCTCAGAAATTGGAGATACTACCTTTCGTCAGATGGGATTCATTACTAGAGGAAGAGTTCTCATTCAAAAAGATGATGACTATCCTGATGAAGATGAAGATGATGACATGGATACTCATATGGCAGAACCAGTTAGCGCTACTGCTCCTTCTGATGCTGGTCCTTCAACCATGCCCTCATCCTCCTCATTCTCCATGGAAGAACATTTTGCTAGATTATCTACGCAAATAGAGAATTTAAGTCTAGCACAAAAAACACACTTTGAAGGGGTTTATGAGTGGTAGAAATCTATTGATGAATACCTGGTTGATCAATTTCTTGATCTTGATGTTCGCCTATCCAACATAGAGTCTCATCTCAACCTTCAACCACCTGAGAGATCCCCTAGCCCTGAGTTTTAGAGATAGGTTTCTATGAGAGCATGTTTTGGTGTTTGCTTGCTATTTCATCCATATTATAATTCTGTCTTTTATGTTTCTTCTTATGATGTAATCCTTCTTTTCATAAATAAAATAATCTCTTAATTATATGCATACTTTGTTTATTTGAGGGGGAGATCATATTTAGGGGGAGCTTTTTCCATAAAATCTTTTTGCTTATAATGAAAAGGGGGGAGAAGAATAATATAAGGGGGAGAAGTATAATTTGATACAGGTATTGCTAACTGTTTTGTTTGTGTGTTATCTTGTATTTTTTACAGGTAAGCCAAGCCAAAGTTGCTTTTAAAATTTAACTTTTGATCATCATAAAAAAGGGGGAGATTGTTACCAATAAGGAGTATTGGTAAAACTTGAAGAAAATTGTTTTGATGATGCTGCACGAAGCTTTAATTGAACAGGATGTTAGATTTATTTAAAAGCAATTTGTAGAAATTAATTATAGTAGGAAAGTCTTATAAACTTTGTAAAACTTGCATTTTTAACTGCAATAATCGATTGTGGAGAAGCAATAATCGATTATCACAAGTCTTTCAGGTATAATCGATTATCACTTCATATAATCGATTATCATTTTTTGAAAAACCTGTAATGGAATTGAATAATCGATTACCAGTTACAATAATCGATTATTCGTGGCAGTTGGGACTTGACCTTTGATATTCAGAGCAGTTGGCTATATATTGGGTTTCTGAGAATTTCAGAAGCAACGGTTTTTAACAGAAGCTTAGCAGAATACTGTTTGTCAGAGGAAGTTCTCAGAAGCTAGAGTTCAAAGTTCCCTTGCTTGGTCTCGTGAACAGGAGAGGCTCGCGTTTCGTGTATCGATAGTCGGAGCAAGCTCTCTTCGAGTTAGCAAGGTGCTCTGCCTGGTTTCGTGAATAGGAGAAGCTCGCGTATCGTTTGTTGATAGTCGGAGTGGTTCTCTTCGAGTTGGCAGAGTGTTCTTTTTCCGGTTCGTTCGTCGAAGGAAGGTTCAATCTTACCATTTATTCATTACTGTTGTAATCTGTAAAACCCTTTTGTTAGTGAAACTGTTAATCACTCTTTATAGTGATTAACGACTGGTCGTAGATTCTGTTGAATTGAACTAGTATAAAAATTACTAGTGTGATTTTTTATTCCCTACACTCTTTATCTTTTACGCTTATCAACTATTCAATAAATTTTCTGAAACGAACCATTTTTTTTTAAAAAAGTGACCGAACACGCTTTCTGCTTACTATAGTTTTATTCCGCTGCGTTATACTCTGTCTGGTACCAACCAACAAACTACACTTTCTAACACTTTACCACTCCTTGTAGTTATAGCTTTGCAATGCTCTTTTGGATTTGGTTTAGTGTTAGCTCCAAATGTGTTTACAGGCTTCTCTTCTAATTTCTTGGCCAACTGACCCATTTGAACTTCTAAATTCCTTATAGAAGCATATGTGCTCTTTTGATTTGATAAGGACATTTGCATGAATTGTTGAAGAGTTTCTTCCAACCTTGATTATAATTTCCAAAATTGCCTTGACGGCCTTGATTTCCAATATAATTTACCTCTTCCTTAGCATTGGTTTGAATAACACATTGACCATTTTGGTGCTCTCCACCACACAGTTCAAAACCTTGCGCAGTTTAATGTTGTGCCTGTGGTACATTTTGGAGTTGTAGTTGTGATATCTCTTTCATCAGATACTCTAGCTGTTGAGTCATGATTTTATTTTGGGCTAATAAGGCATCTTGGGATTGCAATTCAAACATTCCCTTCCTTTGGGTTTGCACTCTCTCACTCTGAACGTCATTGTCATTAGATGCCATATTTTCAATAATCTCATGGGCCTCATCAAGTGTCTTGCACCTAATGTTACCTCCTGCTGAGGCATCTAACATTAACTTCATGTGAGATTTTAAACCTCCTAAGAAAAGGTTTAATTGAGTGGGTACATCAAAACCCATGAATGAGAGTCTTTCTAAGCAACCCCTTGAACCTATCCCATGTCTGACTCAAAGTCTCTTCAGGTTCTTCTTGGAAAGAGGATATCTCCTGCTTGCCTTTATTTATTTTGGACTAGGGGAAATATTTGTGCAAAAACTTTGCCACCACATCATCCCAAACAGTCAGACTTCCCTCTGGAAAATAATTTAACCAAAGCTTGGCATTTCCAGGCAATGAAAAGGGAAAGAGGCTAACTCTGATTACTTCATCTATCACATGTAAAATTTTTACAGTATTGCAAATTTCATTAAAAGTTGCCAGATGATTATAGGGATTTTCGTGTGACAGTCCTGTAAATTGATTACTTTGCACAAGATGAATCAATGCAGGCTTCATTTCCATATTAGCCGCATTCACCACAGGCTGGGCTATACTGTTGAAAGATGATGGTACAGAAACTGAAGCATAATCTTCTAACGTATGCCTAACTCTATGTTGTTCATCATCATGATATCCCTCAATATTTTTGTCCTTAGGATAAGATGAAGAAAAAGTGTTGGAAGTAGCAGGTAAACTAGCTTCTCTAGCTTCTTTTTTTCAATTTTCTCTTCTACGCCTACTATTATTTCTACAGACAGTCCTCTCAATCTTAGAATCAAACAATAAATTCTCAGATTGTGTTTTGCTTCTCATGCAGGACAAGAATCTCAAGGATCAATCCAAGGAAATAACAACAGGTACAAAACACAATATATACATATATACAAGAATTAAAACAATGGATTTATAGATAATAGAACAGAATTGAAATTGATAAACAATGAATTGAAATAACAATAACGATCAAATTCCCTGGCAACGACACCAAAAACTTGATAACTTGATGACAAGTATACCAATTCGTTACAAGTAATACAATGATGAGTAAAGTATCATTCTCCCAAAGGAATTTGTGTTACGTTATTCAATTAAATCTTGTTTATCAAAATCAATTTAACAACAAATGAAATTTTGCTTTAGTGACTAAAAGTAAGAATTGATATTAATATTAGTACTTATTAGGTTATTTGACCCTTTGAAATCTATAGGAAAATGAACAAGAGTTTTTTTTTTTATTTTATATACCTTTTTTTTTTCTTTTTTTCAAATTATTATAATTTATATTAGTGTTGTCAAAATGGGTCATCCGGTCCAATCTGGTCCAACCCACTACGGGTTGACCACTTAGTGAGCCAACCCAACCTGACTCATTTATTAACAAGCGAAAAAAATCGAACTTGGCCAGATTCACCACGGATTGGTGGGTTAAACGGGTTGGCTCACTGACTCACTTAATTACAATTTTTTTTTAAATCCAAAGAAGTTTTTTATAATTTCAAATTTAAATATCTTGAAACATATTTTTCTTTATTCTCATTTACAATACAATAAAAAAATTTTAACTAATAATATTAAAACACAAAATAATAAATAATTAAATTAAACTAGGTGGGTTGGTAAGCCAACCCGGCTCACCACGAGTTCAACCAGGGTGAGCTAAATTCTATGTGAGTTGGGTTAAAAATTGGCCTGTATAAAAAATTTCATTTTTTCAAATCCAACCCGGCTCAAACCCGTGGTGGGCCGTATTATGACCCTGACAGTCTTCATAAAAGGTCTTCCAAGTATAAGGGGGACTTCAGTATCCTCCTCCATGTCCAGAATAACAAAATCCACTAGAAAAGTGAATTTGTCAACTTTCACTAAGACATCTTCAATGACTCCATATGGGTACTTGACAGACCTGTCTGCAAGTTGAAGTGTCATCCTTGTAGGTTTTATTTCCATGTCTCCAATTTTCTTTAACATAGACAAAGGCATTAAATTGATGCTTGCACCTAAGTCTATCAATGCTTTTCCAATGGGGATCTTTCTAATTGTGCATGGAATAGTAAAACTTCCAGGGTCATTGAATTTTGGTGGTAGAAGTTTTTGGATGATGGCACTACAATTCCCTTGCACCTCAATTGTTTCTTCCTCAATATAGTTTCTCTTCTTTGTCAACACATCTTTCATAAATCTAGCATAAGAGGGAATTTGTTTAAGTGCTTCTTAAAAAGGAATTATGATTTCCAGCTTTTTGAAGAGAGCCATGAATATAGAAAATTGACTTTCCTTTTCCTCTCTTGAACATGTCTTTGGATAAGGTAAAGGATTCAAAATTTGCTTTCCTTTATGACTCTCTTCCACTTCCTTCTTTTTGTCTTCTTCCTCCTCCTCAACTTTCTCTTCTTTATCTTCCTGTTCTTCAATTGATTTTTCTTTTTCATCCTCCTTCCTCACAACTACACTTTCTAACACTTTACAAGTCCTTGTAGTTATAACTTTGCAATGCTCTTTTGGATTTGGTTCAGTGTTAGCTCCAAATGTGATAACTTGATGGCAAGTATACCAATTCGTTACAAGTAATACAATGATGAGTAAAGTATCGTTCTCCCAAGGGAATTTGTGTTACGTTATTCAATTAAATCTTGTTTATCAAAATCAATTTAACAACAAATGAAATTTTGCTTTAGTGCCTAAAAGTAATAATTGAACAAAAAATTAAATTGTAAAATTAAAAGTTTGAAGAAAGCTTCATTGGAATTGAGTTCATGACTAACATCACAGTAACTTATCTGAACAATATAATTTGCGTTCAAACATTAAGATCAATGTATCTTGGTTTAATCCCTTAAAACAAGTCCTAATGAACTATGTTCAATCATTAATGCCTTAAGTAATTAAACATAGCCTTTGCATTAAGAGCTGATGTTATAAATGACCAGAAGAATTGAAATTATTCCTAGCATTGTTCCTTTTGGTTGCTTTTTTTACGTTCATACTCAAATTTACTTCCTAGTACAATTTGAATATATAAATTACATCATACTTCCATATAATGACAAATAAAACAAGAAAAGCATATGAACACAACTTATATTGAGTAGGAAGATTACATCAAATGTGTGTCATTACATTCAATTCCAACGAAAGAGAGAATTAGCTACTCCTAGTCATCTAGAACGTACACAGTTTTGCAATCCCTTGCATACAATGTTGTCTGGATGCCTTGAGTAGTCTCCCGAAGTATGCAATATTCTACGACTCCTTTCTCCCTATCTGAAGTTAGTTTTTCTGTCTATTTCCCACTTAAAAGCAAATGAATAACTAATTTGCTTAGCGCATAGGGCTCACGCGCTAAGCGAATATTTAACTGCAACTCTTCCTCAAATGTTTATTTGCTCAACGAATTGTTTTGGTACGCTGAGCGAAGAAAACAAATTTTAGATAAGCGAATTAAATTTTTGGCTAAGCGAGAAACATCTGACAACACTCCACTTTGATGTATAAATTCCTATACAACTTTCCTACTCTAATTACAACTTTTCAATGAGGAAAATACATCATTTCATGAATAATTACAAATTTGAGCTAATTAATAAGTCTAAAAACATGAATTTTTCATACTTATCAAAATGTACTTATAGGCTTATCTTCTAATTTCTTTGCCAATTGACCCATTTGAACTTCTAAATTCCTTATAGAAGATTTTGTGCTCTTTTGATTTGATATGGACATTTGCATGAATTTTTGAAGAGTTTCTTCCAGTTTGGATCTCCTATAAGAAAGAGTAGGTTGTTGTTGAAACTGTTGTTGTGGTGGTCTACTAGAACTAGCCTGACCCATGCTAGGATGAGGTCTCCATAGTTGCCTTGATGGCCTTGATTTCCCATATAATTTACCTCTTCATTTGCATTGGGCTGAATAACACACTGTCCATTTTGGTGCTCTCCACCACACAGTTCACAACCTTGCACAGTTTGATGATGTTGTGCCTGAGATACAGTTTAGAGTTCCTTGGGTAATTGTGACAGCTTTTTCATCAAAGATTCAAGCTGTTGAGTCATGATTTTGTTTTGGGCTAACAAGGCATCCTGGGATTGCAATTCAAACATTCCTTTCTTTTGGGTTTGCACTTTCTCACTTTGGACATCATTATCACTAGATGTTATACTCTCAATTAACTCATGTGCCTCATCAGGTGTTTTTCACCTAATGTTACCTCCAGTTGAGGCATCTAGCATAAACTTTGTGTGAGATTTTAAACCTCCTAAGAAAAGGTTTAATTGAGTGGGCACATCAAATCCAATGAATTAGAGTCTTTCTTAGCAACCCCTTGAACCTATCCCATGTTTGACTCAACGACTCTTCATGCTCATGTTGAAAAGAGGATATTTCTTGCTTGCCTTTATTTATCTTGGATTGGGGGAAATATTTATGCAAAAATTTTGCCACAATGTCATCCCAAACAGCCAGACTTCCTTCAAGAAAAGAATTTAGCCAAAGCTTGGCATTTCCAGCCAATGAGAAGGAAAAAAGACTCAGTCTGATTGCTTGATTTGGCACATGTAAAATGTTTACAGTGTTACAAATCTCATTAAAAGTTGTCAGATGATCGTAGGGATTTTCGTGTGACAATATAGTAAACTGATTGCTTTGAATAAGGTGAATCAGTGTTGGCTTCATTTCCATATTAGCCGCATTAACCACAGGTCGGGCTATACTGTTGAAAGTTGAAGGTATAAACATAGAAGCATAATCTTCCAACATACGCCTAACTCTTGGTTGTTCCTCATCATTATGTCCCTCCATATCCTTATCCTCTTGATCAGAAGAAGAAAAAGTGTTGGAAGTAGCAGACAAGCTAGCTTCTCTAGCTTCTTTTTTTCTATTTTCTCTCCTACGTCTACTGTTATTCCTACGGGCTGTCCTCTCAATCTCAAAATCAAACAAGAAATTTTCATATTTTTTTATGCTTCTCATGTAGAAAAACAATATCAAGGAATCAACCCAAGTAAATAACAACATAACACAACACAATGTATATATACAGATATACAAAAATTAAAAACAATGGATATATACAGATAATGGAACAGAATTGAAATTGATAAAAAATGAATGATTGAAATAACAATAACAATCAAATTTCCCGGCAACGGCGCCAAAAACTTGATAACGTTTTGGCAAGTATACCAAATCGTTCAAGTAATACAATGGATTAAGTTAAGAGTATCGTTCTCCCAAGGGAATTTGAGTCAACGTTATTCAATTAAGACTATTTATCAAAATCAATTACTAAAGATAACATTTGATTTTAATTTTGTAAGATAGCATGAAATTAACAATGTAAACAATGAAGATTGAAAAATTGGAATAAAGATCACTGGAATTGGTTTCTGACTAACATTACAGTAAAATCTTGGACAACATACATTCTTTGTTCAAGCATTCACATAAGCGTGTCTTGATTTAATTCCTTAAAACAAGTTCTAAAATTATCCATTAAATTATTAATTCCTTAATTAATTCAATAGATAATTTTGCATTAAATTCAGATGTTGAGAGTGACCAAAAGCACAGAAGTTATTCCTAGCGTAGTTACTTTTAGTTTCTTTACATACTTTTCTGTTCTAAAAGTACTTCCCAGTACCAAAGAACATTTAAAAAGAATTATACTTTCGTATAATAAAAAACTAGTCAAGAAAAGAACAAGAATAAAAACATATATTGCACATGAAATTTACATCAACATATCGTCATACAACCAATTCCAATGAAAAGAAAATTTAGCCTATCCTAGATATCTCAAACGTACTCTTTTCAGCAATTCCTTGCAGAAAGTGAAGTTCTGATGTCTTCAAAGGTCTCCTGATCGTCTCCTAAAGTCTTGCAGAGCTTTTTCGTGTTTTTCGTCTCAGAAGATCGTTTCTTCCCTTTTGTCACGTCTTTTTAAGACCACTTAACTTAATTAATTCACTCAGCGCACGGGTGTGTGTACGCTGTGCAAATTTTCAAACTGCTACCTTCTTTAACTAGTGTTATTCGCTCAATGCACAGTTGATGGTGCGCTATGCGAATTTCTTTCTGCTGGCTCTGAGAATTTTCGCTTGCGCTGAGCGAGAATTGGCTGAGAGATTCCAAATAATACACCCTTTCCTGTACAATATGTTACATAACAATCTACTTCCTATTACAACTTTCACTGAGTAATAACATGAATAATTACAAGGTTGAGATCATTTATAAGTGTAAAAACAACTCTTTTTCACACTTATCAATGAAAGGTCTTATCCCTTAACCATATGTAGGGTATAATTTTAAATTCTTATAATCCAAACACAATATTTAATTATGTATTCTACTTTTGTATACGGGTTAGGATATCTCAAGTATATGATATATTTATTGCATTCTTGCATAACTAGGATTATCTAAAAAAACAAAAAAGAAGTCTAATTATCCTGAATTATTTCTTACATATTCTTTTGCAAAAACAAAAAAAGGTTATTTTGCATGAATTTTTTTATCGGTGAAGATTTTTAAATTTTCCACCAATATAATTGTAGAAAATCTAAATACTAAAGCAACATTGAGTAAGAATAAGTTTTTTTTGATAAAAAGAGAAAGTGATTTAGGCTGATTATGTAATTTCCCACTTATACGAATTCACGAGAATATAAAGTATAATTTTATACTAAAAGGTATTTATGGAAAATTAAATTTCTCACGACTAGAATTCAAAGAAATATAAAGTTAGTTTTATATTTAAATGATTTATGGTAAATTAAATTTCCCACAATTAGATTTTGCACCACTCCCATACTTACAGCAACACAAGTTTATTACGAAATTTATAAAATTCATAACCAAATTCATAAAATTTATCCCTCTGAGACTCCTTGAGCACTTACTCGTATATGATTTTATTTTGCAGTGGTCGTTCTTGAGTAATCTGAAAGAGATTAGATCCTGCCCTTAATAAGGACATTCTTTCCAAAAGCGAAAAAGAAAATGCTAAAGTTAATTCCATGTGATATCATATGGAATTCATGTTAGTTTTGAAGGCTAGCTAGTACTTGCCGAACATATAATATCTATCCATCACTCATTCCACATCACTTCCACTTTCTTTGTTTCCACATGAATTAGAGCCGACCAATCCGGCTAAAAATAAAGTGAAATAAATATATTGAGTATTTAATAAAATTTTATTGGAATTTAATAATTTTATACTATAGATTGAGATTTTCTAATTTATCACTAAATCTCAATAAAAAAAAATAGTAATACTTAAAGTTGCACTAAAAAGTTGTGTTTAAATAACAATTAATTTTGAATGTTTAGCTATTATTCCTGTTACTAAAACTGTGATTGGTGTGAGTGTCTCTTAAAGGATATCCTAAGAGTAAGATAGCAAGTTTAGGTATTGAAGACCAAATGTTGTATAACTATTAGAAAAAAAATACTGAATTGGAGCATTACGATAGTACCTATTGTGTATTTAGGTATACCAGCGTGTAGGGTAAAGTGGTATATAAGATTAAGAAAAAGCTACGTAGATGAAAAGATAGGTCTCTATTTTGTAGGTAGAATATGTCATATAAAGTTTGTATTTGCAGTTGTACCCCTGTTTTCTTTTCTCTTCTTTCAAAGCACCAGTAAGGGTTAGTCAATCAAAATCAATTACAAAGTTATGTGAAGAAATTTTCATTGGGATGGAAATATATAGCAGGTAGAAAAATTACTTGGATAAAGTGGGATACCCTATGCAAATCTAAGGAACGAGGTGGAATAGATATTAAGGATGTTAGGCTGTTTAATAATGCTTTTGTTTGGCACAAATGGAGGTTAGGAATGACTGAGAAGGAATTGTGGAAGACATTTTAGAATAAAAAACATGGAGAAATATGAATGACATTGACACTTCTAAATATGATTCAAGGTGATGGTTCGAGTTATTTTGAAACTTAGTTAGATTAAGTTAAGGATCTTTGTAAATTTTGACAAAATATTTATAAAAAATGTCACCAAACATTTTTTTACATAAGTTTTTTCTTTGTCTCATAATGAAATAGTGACGTGAAATGTTTTTTTGTGATAGTGTATATAAACTCTTAGATAAGAGAATGAAAAATTATTATCTTAGCCATTTTTTCTAATCAATGATATTTTATATATATATATATATATATATATATATATATATATATATATATATATATATATATATATATATATATATATATAATCATCAAATTTAAGTCTAATATATGATGCTTAATGAAATAGAAAGTATAAATAACAAATATATATTATTATAATTAAAATATCACAATTTATATTACTTTTACCATGAATATCTTTTAATAATCTAAAAAGTAATTGAATTAATTGGATAAATGCAATCCATAAAAACTCCCACTCTTAATAATTGATACTTGCAATAAAATTCTGGTGCACATGCATGCCTCACGACATGTCTAACATGTCCAACCACTGCACTTTATATGCAGAAAAGCACTGATACAACACCTTAATAATACAACATATGCCAACCCAGGTATCAGAGACTAAGTTCCATGGCCTCAAAAAGTCATTTGGAGTTTTGACATATTATGAAGCCTTGACTGCTGATTTTTCTACGTCATTTAGAGCACTAAGCAAATGTGGTGTACACACCACGTGCAAACCACTTATATATCCTTATATAGGCTTCAAAGTTTAACATGTTTGTTGGTTTGGCACATGGTTTCTGCTCTAACTTCACTATCTTCATTCAACAATGTCTTGAGATATTTGCTTCATGTTTTGTCCCCATCAACTTCATATGTGAAAATCATTAGTTTCAACCTCTTTAATTCCTCTGTGCCTACCACATAATCTGATTTAGAGATCTCATCTTATAAAAAATCTAACTCATTAGTATGAATCTTGTAATATTATAAAATTAAAATAAGTCAAAGTCTACCCGTTAAAATAACATCAAAATTTGTTTAGTCATAACTGATAATTTACATTCCAATTAAGGTAGGCAATTCTAAGAGAGGTTGAATAGAAAGTCTGAAAAATTATGGCAATTGTTTCAATATTTTTAATGGGTTCTTTATTAACTTAAACATTGATCTTGTATTTGAAATTTCTCACGTTTCAGCTAGCCAAACCTTTCTCCATAGATTCAACCAACCCATGTGGCTCACGAAGTGAAGAAAACTTGGTTTTCTATCTGCATATATAGCAACCATTAGGGTTGTCTAGTGGAATTTGGCAAAGTTCGATTTCAATACCCACAAGTCATAGATGAATATGTTGGTTGAATTAAGTATTTCAAAAAGTGAATCTGAGATCTAAATGTTTTGAAGCAGATTCAGAAGAGGAGATTCGGCCAATTCATGGTAACTAGATTTGACAGCTATACTATATATAGATCTGAAGATCCAATAGTCTAAAGAAAGATTGTGGAAACACTACCTTTGAAAATGATCATGGAATGATATAATAATTCAACACATTTATTCACATGTTACACTTACTACTCATTAAGTTTTTCACAACTCCTCCACCCACTCGGCACTCTCACACCGGTCCCATTTGAGTTCACACACTCCACACTCAATAACAATTCGTCTGAAGATCAAAGCAGTAATGACAAACACAACAAGAAAAACAAAGTAAACCCTAGTTAGTGTTTCACATAAGTCTGCTCCCACTTTGTCGTGTTGTTACATCAACGTTTGTTGGACACTTCCCTATCCTGCTCTCTATTCTGTGCTTCTTAGCATCCCTTTCTCCTCATTTTCAGCAAGATTATAATAGATCCCTCGTTTGGGTTATTCAGGTGGTGATTAAAGAGATCAAAAGTATTGAACAAGGGGTTTTAATTTGACAAAAGAACAAAGCCTAATAAATCATACATTGGACCCACTGGGTGTTAAAGAGTTTCATATTATTAGAAAATAACATATTTTAGATTTTCTAAATTAACTTCTTTTTTTTTGTAATTTTAGATTTTTTATATTAAAACTAATATATGTTATATATGTTCTAAATTTTTGCAAACGAAAAGTCATTGGCATACTGAGAATTGAAAAAATTTGTGCAAGTGGAAAAGGTATTTTCTGCACGTTAGAAATTATTAGTTTGTATATTAATGTATTTGGTTTTAAGATTTATGTGAAGATTTAAAAGAGATTAATATATATATATATATATATATATATATATATATATATATATAATGTACAAAATAAGCTATGCAAAAAAAAAAAATTCTTTGTGAATTTCAATCTTATTTAGCATTTATGTTTTCTCTAAATTTTACATACAAAGCACAACCTAACCTGATTCTTTCTATAGAAATTAATTTGAAGATTTTGAAATGAAAAAAAAAAGAATAAAATGGAAAATGAAAGGTCAATTCACTCTCTATACAAATTAATTTGAGATTTTGAAACGAAAAAAAAAACAGACGAATAAAATAGAAAATGAAAGGTCAATTCACTTATTCAATACTCGTACAATTTCTTTTATTGTAATTCTCAAAAGATTGAGATGAATCAATTTAATTAATTAATGAAATTGAACCAACACATCACTGAACTAAAAAACGTATCAATCAAATAAAAATATCATACAATTTATTTCGTATGCTATTATTAAATCCACATTTAATCCATTCCTAATTTGATTTTTAAAATAAAAAATAAAAATTAATATCATAAAACACAAATACAAAATTAGAGAAAAAAAATAACAAACTTGGAATGTAAAACCATTAATGTAAAACTTAACTAGATCGTATACTCTTGATTTTGTAAATTAAACCCTAAGAATTAAAGAAGACTAAAATTGAGATAAAAAGAGAAAAAAAAGACAATTTCTAAATTAAAAACTAAACAAATTATTCAATCTCTTCTTTCTTTGAGTATATTTAGTTTATATTATGATTTTCAATGTTTTTCAACGTTGTTTTTCAAATCAAAGATAATAAGCTTTTTTTTTCTTCTAAATTTTGTAAAATATCACAACCTCTTGTTATACCAGAGAACACATAATTAATTGTGTCAATTATAAGAGAAGACATATTAGTTGTATTCATCTTTAATATTCTTTCTATTCAATTAATTTGTGGTTTAGGGATTTAGAATTGTAAAATGTAAATTAAAAAATGCAATAAAATTAAAAATCGAAAATCAAGATGAAACGCTCAATCTACATATTCAAAACCCACACAATTCCTTTTATTTTGCTAAAGATTCATGTCCAAGTTTAAACAATTAAATAATTCAATTAATTAATCAAACTGATTATAATGAAATCAAAGTATCTTTCAGTTCAATATGTATTTAATAATCATATCAAGATTCAATTGATTCATTGATTTGATTTCTAAAATAAAAAATTCAAATTACAATTGCAAACTGCTAAACTAAAATTACATAAAAGAACAACCTTAAAAAATTAAACAGTTAGTTCATAAATTGACCTTCAACAATTAGTTCTTCCCTAATGAAGAACACAAAAGGCAAACGAGAGGAGAAGAGGAAAAGTTCACAACAAAAATGTAGAGAAAAAGAGATGAAAGAGCAATTCCAAAAATTAAAAATTTAGTAAATGATTTATGTGTCCAATGTTGACATATATAGGTTCTGAAATACAATGTAAATAGGGGTATGGATGTGGAATCTAACCAGAGAAAAACTCTAAAACAAAAATTTAGAGAAAAGAAAGGTAAATGAAGAAACAATCCACAAAATTGAAAAATTAGTAAATGATTTATGTGTGCAAGTTTAAAACACATTTATGCCATAAATAGATTCTGAAATCTAATGTAAACCTGGTCTTAATCACGGTTCTAATTATATTCACAAGTCCAATTACAAAATTTTAAGTTAATAAAAAGAAAATCTAATCCCTATAAATTCTTTTATAAAATTTCAACAAATCTACCCCAACTTCTAAATATCTTATAATATAGCAGAAAACTTCAAATGCAACAAATCATGTCAATTTGGAATCTTTGGAAATACAAAATATAATGTACAAAAATTAGTAAAAAATAATATTTAAATAAAAAGTTATAACCAAAATATTGAACAAAAGTCACACGAGCCAGAAACACAAATTTGAAACAAAAATATACATTGAACCTAATTTATTATCACATAAAGAAAATGAGTTAAAAATTAAAAATAAAACATATGACAACTGCATTCATTACATGATGAGTGTGCATATAAAATATATGTCATCAGTCTAATTATGGACTGTAATTAAGACTATAAGTCTAATTATAAAAGTTCAAGCTAAAGGAAAATCAAATTTAATGGCTTTCTATAAATGAAAAATCATAAAATTTGTCTCAAATTCAAAAAATCATAGAAAATAACTTAAGACTCCAAATCCAATAAACTGTATATTCATTTTGAAACCCTAAAATTTTATAGTCCAATGCAACAAATCAAACAAAAATAAAAATATCTACATAAACAAAAGTTATAGTCAAAGTTGTAGAAAATATCATATTAGCTTAAATTAAAAAATTAAAGTTATTATATATACTAAACTCAATTTATTACAATTAAAAGAAAATGGCATTGCCTACTAATCTTCCTCACTCATTCTCAATAAAGTGTATTTGACACTTTAAATTCAAAAAATAAAAGTAAAATATTTAATGCTTGTATAATTATTAAATGAATTATGTGGAAAATGCAACAAACAAAAGTAGTAGTTTATTTAGGTGAAATTGTGAAGGGACAACGTTAATCACGATTAATAGATCTTTTTCATATGATATGGGGAAGGCATAACCCTGACATTATGAACACAATGTCATAAAAGAAATAAGTGTTTCTCTTACTAGTGTCTCCTTACAAATTGGTTGTTTAGGTAATTGGATGCTTAGGAGTACACTTTTTATTAGAACATTCACTGGTGTGCAGGGAAGATATTTGACATTGGTTATTTTCACATTTTTATTTTGAATTTTTCAACTAAAGAAATCCTTGAAGTAAAAAAAAAAAAAGAAGAAAGTTTTAGGCTTCAATTTTTAATCGAAACATATTTTTCATCAGCTTCAGTTATGGAAGAAAGTGAAGCTTATATGTGAAATAAAACAAAATAATTTTGAAATTATTTAAATACAAAATAGTAGCGAATTATTTAATAATTTGAAATGATATGTGAAATTATTTTAATGTAGTGGCAAGAAGATGAGAACGACATTTGAGTGTCAAGGGAAGGGAAGAGACTGGACAATTGTAGAAGAATGACTAGGAGAAGACGTTGGCAGCGACCAAGTTAGGTAATGGTGAAGTGAAGTATTGTATCTCGCGTGAAGTGTTAAGATATGTCAAATATTCTATTAATGGATATTAGACAATTAAATATTATGTAAGTTATAATTTAGATATTATTTTAATTTGTACAGATTTGTGCACATGTCATTCCTTTAATAGATAAAGAATGATATCCTTGTATGTATATATATGGTACTCTACTCTTTGAAATAATACATCAGAATTACTCTTTAATCCTTTTATTATGGTATCAGATCCAAACACTGATATCCTCTCCAATATAGGAATCAATGCTTTTTTCATTGAATATTTCTGATGGCTTCTTCCGATGACAATCAATCAGAGAAACATGATTATGGAACTTCCGCTGCTTCCAAGAGTTATATTTTTACTGCTGTCGGGTTTGTGACCAAGTCAGATATATCTAAATATGCCCTTAATCTTTCTGTTGTTACTAAGGGTAGTGATTGGATAATTGATTCAGGTGCTACTGATCATATGACTTGTGATCCTTACATATTTACTAATTTTTGTTCTAATTGTTTAAAGCTGTTATTATTGATGCTAATGGAGTTTCATCTCCTATTGAAGGTATAGGTATTATATCCCTTTCACCCTCCTTATCGATTCTTGATGTTTTATCTGTTCCTACATTAAACTGTAATCTTATATCCGTCAGCAAGTTTACCAAATCACATTCTTGTGTTGCCTTGTTTTACCAACCCATTGTCTTTTTCAGAACATCCATTCCAAGGAGAAGATTGCCAATGGTAAAGAGAGTGAAGGACTGTATTATCTTGAAAATGTCTCACAACAAAACCATAAAAAAGGGTTAGCTTGTCTTGCGAATGATCACATACAAGATAAAAACAAAAAATAAATTTGGTTGTGGGATAGACGGTTGGGACATCCCTCTTTTGGTTATTTAAAAAAAATTATTTCCATCACTATTTCATAAATGCAATATTTCTATTTTTTTGTGAAACTTGTGTTTTGGCAAAAAATCATCGTGTTGTGTTTCCTTTAAGAAATAACAAAACTGATTTTCCTTTTTCATTAATTCACACAGATGTTTGGGGTCCTGCCCCAAAATCTACACATAATGGAAAAAAATGGTTTATCAGTTTTGTTGATGATTGTAGTCGGGTAACCTCGGTATATTTTTTTAAACATAAAAGTGACATGTGTGATGTGGTTCGTTCCTTTTATCATCTGATTGTTACACAATTTAATACATCTATTAAGGTCATTCGATAAGACAATGGAAGGGAATATTTTAAGACTGAATTAATAGATTTCATGAACTCTAAAGGCATCTTGCATCAAAGTACATGTCCTTATTCACCACAACAAAATGGAGTGGCTGAGAGGAAAAATATACATATATTAGAGGTTACAACACTTTTGATAGATGGTAGTGTCCCATCTCATTTATGGGGTGAGGCTGTGAGCTTTGCCGTTTATTTAATTAATCTAACCCCTTCTAGTGTGGTTAACTTTCGAAGGCCTTATGATGTGTTGTCTGATCATTGTATCCTTCCTCCCATAGTTTATTTACCACCTCATATTTTTGATGAGTTATATATGTTCACTTACACCCACATCAACGTACAAAGCTTGAAGAACGAGCGATCAAATGTGTTTTTGTTGGGTATGGATCAATTAAAAAAGGTTATCGTGCTTAACATCCACCATCTAGGAAATTTTATATTTCTATGGATGTGACATTTAATGAGCATGAATTTTTTTATGTTGATATCCACTTCAGGAGACAATGAAAGTGAAGTGCATAATCATGATGTTAGTATATTTGATATCTCAGATATAAAATTATATTGTGAAGATAAATTATCGTGTGAGGATCATTCTGCAAGAAGTGAGCCAATCCTAAATATGAACACTTCTTTTCTGGATAATACAGTGTCTTCTGATCATAACCAATTGGCTCAATCTTCTCCAAAGGTTCAACTTTACTCTTCAGAGGTACCTTCTGATGCTATCTCTGATAATACTAATTTAGATGAAAATGATTCTTGTTTGCGTGAGACCACAACACACCAAACACTAAGTCTACCACCGTTCAATATATTCTTCTACCTTGTTCTAATCGTGGTCAACCTCCAACTAAATATGAACTAGAACTCCAAACCAAAGTTATATATCCCATTAGTAAATATGTGTCATCTCACAGGTTATCCCAGTCATATGCATCATTTGTATCTCAATTATCTTCAATTTCTATTTCTAATAATATATAAGAAGTGTTGACATATCCTAGACGGACCAAAGCAATGGTTGAGGAGATGACAACTTTAGGAAAAAACAACACTTGGGATCTTTTGTCCTTACCAAAAGGGAAGAAAACTGTGGGCTGCAAATGGGTCTTTACAATTAAGCATAAAGATGATGGAAATATTGAGAGGTATAAAGCACGACTTGTGGCTAAAGGTTACACTCAGTCTTATGGTGTAGTTACCAAGAGACGTTCACACCAATAGCCAAGCTCAACACTGTGAGAATACTTTTGTCGCTAGCTACAAACCAAGATTGGCCTCTTCTACAATTTGACGTGAAAAATGCTTTCCTACATGGAGAAATTTAAGAAGAAATTTATATGATTCTCCACCAGGCATGATAGATTCAATTGGAATGAAAGTTTGAAAATTAAAGAAGGCTCTATATGGATTAAAACAATCCCCAAGAGCATTGTTTGGAAGGTTTACCAAGTCTATGAAGTCTTTTGGCTATAGAGCAAGTAACTCTGATCAGACCTTATTTTTGAATAGAGGTAAAGGAGAAATTACAGCTTTGATTATATATGTAGATGACATGATTGTTACAGGAAATGACCAAGATTGGATTTCTAGTTTACAACGATACCTTGCATCTGAATTTGAGATGAAATAACTTGGAAACCTCAAATATTTTTTGGGTATTGAAGTAGCTAGATCAAAACATGGTATTTTCTTATGCAAAAGAAAATACACTATTGACTTACTATCGGAAACTGGGCTGCTTGGGAGTAAACCAACTGATACATCAATTGAACAAAATCGTAAACTCTTTCAATGCTCAAATTAAGAAATCATACAAAAAGGAAGATACCAAAAGCTGGTAGGAAAATTAATTTATTTGTGTCATACACGTCCAAATATCACCTATGCAGTGAATGTTGTTAGTCAATTATGCATGACCCACGAAAGCTTCATATGGATGTTGTTGAGAGGATTTTGAGATATTTTAAGTCTGCTCATGGAAAAGGAATTTTGTTATCAAATCATTGAAACTTAATGGTAGAAGTGTACACTGATGCAGATTGGGTGGGTTCAAAAGATGATAGAAGATCTACCTTTGGATATTTTACTTTTGTAGGAGGAAATCTTGTAACTTGGAGGAGTAGAAAACAACCTGTAGTAGCAAGATCTAGTGTTGAAGCAAAATTCAGAGGCATGACACTAGGTATATGTGAACTTTTGTGGATTAAAAATGTGTTATCAGATTTGGGCTTTAAACCAAATGAAGCTATGAGTTTGTATTATGATAATACTTCGGCTATAACAATTATTCACAATCCTGTGCAACATGATAGAACAAAACATGTGGAGATTGATAGACATTTCATCAAAGAGAAGCTTGAAGCTGGAATAATTTCACTTCCTTTTGTAAGATCAAAATTGCAGTTGGCTGATGTTCTCACCAAAGGAATGTCAAGAAGATTGTTTAATGAATCTCTATTCAAGTTGGAAATGTGAGATATCCATGCACCAACTTGAGTGAGGGTGTTAAGATATTCCAAATATTCTATTAACGAATATTAGGCAATCAAATATTGTGTTAGTTATAATTTAGATATTATTTTAATTTGTGCAGATTTGTGCAATCAAATATTGTGTTAGATATAATTTAGATATTGATTTTTGATGCTTAGATACTGAGGGGCCTTGTTTTTCCTTAGTATTGGATTATGTGCGATCTGAGAATCAAATTGATGATGTACTAACCTCTAATGATGTTTCTATGAATATTATTGGATTTAATTGATGCAGGAATGTCTACCTCAAAGAGAATGAGAACCATGGGCAACAAGAGGAAGGAGCCAGAGATACCAAGGAGATTCTATCCCTCTAGGTTCCTCTCTAGAAAGCATGAGGAGCATTATGTTACTGTCCAAGAAAGGCGTTTGCTGATGGAGAGAAAGACCTTGTATTTTGGGCCAAGTAGAGTAGGATTTTGACCAAACAAGTCAACAAAGGGTCAAGGCCCAAAGTTGACTATGCTTGGACCTCCAAAATGGGTGTGTTGACCAAGGGGTCAAAATTTTGGCTAAACTTGGAGATCAAAGGAGAATAATTTCGTCCAAGACATGTGGAATCTTCCTATTGGAGAGTTTTCCTCCTAGTTAGTGGCCATGTGTCACTCTAGGAATGGAGAGCTTTTCCATAAGTAGTGGCCACATGTCACTCTCTCATTTGAGAGGATTTTTGCCACTTTTCTCCCTCCTATTGGAGAGGATTTCTCCTTGCTCTCTGAGACAACCAAGGTGGCTCTTTTAGGTTAAAGTTTCAACCCATTTTGAAACACCTTACCCTATAAATAGAGGTGTTCTCCATAATGTAATCACCTTTGATTTAGAGTAAAGTTATGCTGCCATTTTTGTTCCATACTACTCTTTTAAGGTCATCCTAGGCTAGAGCAACCCAAGTGGCCTCCTCTAGCCACCTTCCTCAAAGAGTTGGCCTAGCCTCTCTTAGAGAACCACCAAACATACCTTCCATCACCATACAACTCACCAAAATCGTGAGCCTTCCATGTTCATCCACCACCACTCCACAAACCATCACCAAAACCATGAGCATCTTGAGTACATGGCTTGGTTGCTTCTAGATTTGGCTTGTCCTAGCTAGAGCATCTTTTATTTTTGCCATTATACTGTGAGTAGCAGGACACCACTAGGGCATCCGTCCTTGATTACACACCTATGCCAGCAGGCTGGAGTGGACATTGTAGTTCCACCTTATGAGAGGCCGAGGAGGGCTATTGATGCCTGCTATTTTCCTCAGTACTGTAGAGAGGAGGTTTCAGCCAGAGCAGTTCCTAGGAGATGTCCTAGGAGGGCAGCAACATAGCAGGAGGAGGTACCTGCAGATGCACCGACACAACATGCTGAGCCTTTCCAGATGAGGAGGCGAGGAGGAAGTCTCTCCGCAAAGGGCAGGTGGCCACTGCCGAGATGATTATAGGACTATACGATACGCCACCAGTGCACAGGTAGACTATGGACGAGTTCCATAGTGCGATGACTTGGCCTTAGCAGCAGGCACAAGGCAGTGGGTCTGGTGCAGCTGGAGCATCAGGCAGAGGTGATGATGATGATGACGACTTTGAGGACGCACAAGATGAGGAGGAGTATGACTGAGATGAGGACTTGTGTTGAGGGCATCTATTGGTGGATGCCTGCACTTGGACAGGGATTTTTCTTTTTCTTTTGTACTTTGGATTTGTAGTATAGGAGCATTTTATTTTTGTGTCTATGCTTGGCTTATACACTGCTTCTGATGATGGTTTGAAATATAAAATGCATGACGAGTTATTTGATGATGATTAAATGTGGTTGATGATTGAGAATGTGTGTGTGTTGATATCCAGGTAAATGGTTCACTAACTGTGTGAACAGATGTATGGTGGTTTATGATTGTGATTGTGATGCTAAGCAGGATTCATGAATGATGTGTGAGAAAACATGTGTGTGAGGTATTGAGCTCCAGAGTCTTTATTGATGTATGTATTGTTCACAGGGAATCATGAATGATATTGCCTTATTCTTGATAATTGATTGATTTGCATGCTTATGTTATATGATCAAGGCCATGTTTGGAAGCCTTTACTTAGCCAAATTTTCACCCAAAAAGTTTAAAATTTTATACCCTTTTTTGAACCTTGGCCTTAAACAGGATTAAAACCCTTGATTTGAAATTATGTATCTTGAGTTGGGTTAAGAATAATTGTATGTGATGAAAAGGTTCAAGTTTGGGGTTGTATGGAGAAAATTGAAAGGCAAAAGAAAAGCATTGAGCTCAAGTGATGAAAAGAAAAATGCATGAGCAAAACAAAAAGTGAAAAGAAAAAGCATGAAAGATGAGCTCAATGTAAAATCAATGAAAAGGGAAGAAGTTGGGAATAAGTGAGATTGGTGACAAAGAGAGTTTAAACTTGAACCTTTTCAATGATAAAATAGCTCTCTTGACTCAAGGATTTTGTGATCCAGAGAAACCAATTTTTCTTGATAGGCCAGCCTCATTACAAGCCTTGGAAAAGCCCTTGTGATGGCATTTGCATGAAAGGATTTTGGTTGTTTTAGATGAATGGCAATATTGTTTTACGTGACATGTGAATAGTAGAGAGTGGAATGATTCCTTAAACACTTGAGTGATTGAGTGAAACACTTGCTTGGTGAGAATTATTGAAATCCATGTTTATATCTATGATTAGTGGATTGATCATTCATGAATAAAACATCTGTTGGAAATATTTGAGTATGTGAACTAGATTGGATTGAAAGCATGCATGCATTTTGGTAGGATTCCACTGAAAATCTAAATTGAAAAATAACTTGTTGTGAAGAAAAGTATTTTGAAAAGTGTTAAACTATTTGATGAAAAAGTGGAAAGCCAAGTTTTGTTTTGTTTACTTGAGGACAAGCAAAGTTCTAAGTTTGGGGTTGTGATAACGGTCTAAAAACCATTATTTTCATGCATAAATTTGATATCAAAACAGACCCTTTTTGCTTAGAATGAGCTTAGAATCAAGTAAAACACTCAAGTTGTGTCACATGAGAGTAAAAAGCTGCTTTTAGAGATATTACACTTGTTTTGCAGGGTTTTTGATGAGAAATGAAGATGAAAGTGAAGTAGGAAGGTCATAGACTTAAGAAAGAGGAAGAAAAAGGAAGAAAAGAAGAGTCTATGGACCGCTCAACGTCAAATTCCAACGCTGAGCGTCCTATTCGAGGGAGAGCCACTGTCTGGCGCCTAGGCGGTGATGCTGAGCGTCCAGAACGGTTAGAGGCAAACCACTCAGCGGTGAGATGGACCGCTGAGCGGTGGCGCGACTTGAAGGCAAACCTTTGAGTGGTCAACTTAGGCGCCTGGGCGGTTGTCTGTTTTTATATTGCGGATTCTGAGATCTTTCTGTTATCTTTTTGGTCTATAAATATACCCAGAGCGAATCAAAACTCATTCTTTTGGAAGAGAGAAACGTCCACAATAGCTCTACACATTTGGAGGAGATTTCTTGGATGCTTAGGCTCCACTTTATCAAACCTAGGGTTTGCTTTTCCATTCTTCCATTATATTTCATCTAGTTTCACCATGATTATGGTGAACTAAACCCTTTTTTGTTGGGGAACAATGTAATCTTTTGAAACTCTCATATATCCAAATTCTTATTTATTTTATATGCTTGCATATGCTTGTTTTATCAATTGTTGGGTTCCTTACCTGTATTTAAAGCTTTTATCGTTTAACTCATTCGGTAAATGTTGTTTGTCTTTATTGATACGGGAACGTACAATAATGTCATGAACTGGGGGGAATTCCTTGATTAAGCAATACCACCTAGGGATAGGGGTAGGACGATCAATTGTATTTTGCGTCCGTTTATCATGCATTATTAATTACTAAGGGAGGGTAGGGATAACAAGCCGGTAATTAGTAATAGGCTCTTTTCGCCAAGGGATTGGGTTAAGGGTAGACCAAGAAAGTTTGCATGACAATATGATAAATAATCAAATTAAATAAGAAGAGTAGATATATGAGGGTGCATAAGATGAAATTGTAAACCCCAACAACTCCATTCATCCATATTTTCTTTTAGGAAATTGAATCACTCCATTTGCATGTTTACTTTTGTCTTGCATACAAAAACTCAAATTAATTTCTTTTCTGAAGTCTTATGCGATTAGTTTACTTGAAAGATTAGGCATTTGAGTCTTTTGGGAGAACGATATTGGGTTTACCAATTATATTACTTGCCAGGGTCTTAACAAATACTAGATAAAAATAATGATGAATGTCTCTAGCATCCACAATGAGTATCTATTTTCTCTCCTTTTAGATCAAGTTCTCAGTCTCCAAAAGTATTTTCTAAATCTGTGTCACCTTTTATTTAAATATTTTTATAATGTTAGGCAAATGAGTCAAACTGGACTGAACCTATTTCCACTTATCTACAAAATTATAAATCAAATACATATCTTTTCCAAATATATCTATAAAATATTAATTATTTAAAAAGATAATCAAAATAACGTACTCATCTTTTCTAAAATTATTTAATAAACTCATAATTATTTAAAAAGGTAATAATAAAAATATATCAATAAAGGATAAAAATAAACGAAATAAAAAAATGATAATGCCAATATTATCATGAAGCCATAGGGTTATGGTTAGGGATGGCAACGGGTCGGGTCGGGCACGGATAGTGCCTACCCGCAACCCGACCCGACAAAAAAAAATCCACCCGCTACTCGCACTGATACCCACTTAAAAAATATTTGTGGATATTTTAAAACCCGCGAATATCCGCGGATACCCGCAAATATTTTAAAAAATATATTTTTATAAATTATTAAAATAAAATTTAAATAGAATTACAAAAAAAAAATATAAAATATAATATAAATTAAAATTTAATTTTTGTTTTGGTTGAATTGGTTCGATGGTCAATCATCCTTCTTTGCTTTGTTCTCTTTTGATCTTCAATCCTTCCTGAGAATGTCATCCACTCTGATGGGTTTTTGACGTGTAAAAGGCACTCCGACGCTCAAGATATAAAAAGGTCTAAATTTTTATTAGGATAGAAGAGGAAGATTCTACCTAGACATCAATTGTATATTTATAGAGCCTATGCCAGGCAAGCCTATTCATTAACCATTAATGCAGTATATTTTTAGGCAATCAAATCCAATAATCAATAATTAATACCCTATATTTTGTGAAGAGTAAGACAACCTGACCTATTAATTAGTGCAGTATGTGTAGTATACTTTTAGGCAATCAAACTTAATAATCAATAATCAATATCATATATTTTGTTAATGGTCCACTAATGACAATTAATTCCGATTGGTGTACTTTATATAGTACAATTTTAATTAAATTTAACCTTGTAAAATATAAATTCATGTTAATTTTAATTAAATTTAACTTAATAAAATAAAAATTAAATTTTTATTTTTATTTTTTGCGGGTAGCGGATATCTGCGGGTACAGATAGTATAATACCCGCACCGACCCGTTTATAAGCGGGTATTAAAATACCCGGTATCCGCAGGTTTCGGGTAGTAAATATCCGCGGGTATCAACTATCCTCGCGGATTTTATCTGCGGATATCTATAGGCGCAGATATCTACGGGCGCGGATTTTTTTGCCATCCCTAGTTATGGTTTTGATTACTTTATAACAAAAGTTTAAAGTCATCCAAAAATATAAAAAAAGGCCATTGTGTTATTAAAGACTTCAGTTTTCTTAAAGAAGCATATACAACGATTTCGAAAGTGATTTCCGCAGTCGTGATTTATTTTCACTCTAATATTACTACGATCTTGGTTGTTTCTCAACGCTCTCAATTTCTTTACAAAAGAATATTCGGAAGTTAAGTCAACCTCAGTTGAAGGTTTATAGAGGGATGAAACTTTTTATTCAAGCTTTAAGAAGACTCAAAGAAGTTTAGAAGAAAGATCAAACCTAAGGATGGGTCTCAATTAGTGATAACTTTTAAAATTATTTAAATTAACCCATGCTTTTGATACTAAAATGCATGAATTGGATCTTGAGTAAATTAGACCCCTTTAGCTTAAAAATATAGAATTTGGTAGTAAGAATTAGGTAAGTGTTATTTTAATGAATTTTAAGTAAATTAGATCTCTTTAGCTTAAAAATATAGAATGTGGTATTGAGAATTGGATCTTGAGTAAATTAGACCCTTTAGCTTAAAAATATAAAATGTGGTATTGAGAATTAGGTAAGTGTTATTTTAATGAAATTTCAATGAAAATCAAGCACTTTTTCATAATTAGAATAATTGTGCAAATGAACTCTATAATTGATGTTTAGTATTGATGGGTGGTTAAGAAAAGTTCAAATCTTGTCTTGACAACAAAATGAGACATTAAATCATGAAACAAAATCCTTTAGAGAAGGAACCTTGAATTGATCAAATATGGAAAGATTTAGACTAAGATGAATACTTAAATAAAACCTTTCTAGGGAGTTAACTTCTACACTGAACTCCAAAGCAGAGACTTAAGTTACAAGAAAACCCTAAATACGAGGAAACCTCTACTACTAAATATGGATGGCAAAAAAACCCATACCCATGGATATCTGTGGATAAAATCCACTACGGTCATTTAGTACCCGCGGGTACCTCTTACTCGCGGGTAGCGGGTATTTTAATACCCGCTTGTTAACGGGTCGGGTTCGGGTATCATACTATCTGTACCCGCGGGTATCCGCTACCCGTTAAAGAAATGAAATTACAATTTTATCCTCTATTTTTTCTTCTAACTTTTTAATTAGGCTTTCTTTTTTGTTCAAGCTGCTTTAAAATTGGGCCAAGCCCAAATTCCCTTTTAGGGTTTTTTCTTTTTTCAAATCAGAATAAGATCCGTTTTTAGGGTTTCTTTTTCAAATCAGAATTAGGGAAAGCTGTCTTATTTCGCTGCCTTCTACCACTCTGAACGAACCTGGATGCAAAGTATTAGGAGAACGAACCAAAGGGTCCTCTATGGGAGGAGATGTCATCCTCGATGAGGAAGCTCGTGTACAACCGAAACGCGAAAAGGTGCAAAGAGAACTGGGAGAACATCAACAAGTACTTAAAGAAAGTGAAGGAAGCAACAAGCGGAGACTGAAAGATTCGAAAATGTGCCCTTATTTCCACCTTGAGGCTCTGTACAAGGAGAAGAGCAAGGTAGATGGCGTGGCGACAACAATGAAGCCGGAAAGCACGGCGGCGCCGCTAATGGTGCGGTCGGAGCTATTGCGGCATTGATGAAAGAAGGTGGTGGTGGTAGGTCATAGAGAGTGCAGGGGTTTTCGAAGGAGGTGGTGGTGGCCATTAGGCTGCTTTCCTTTGTTTGAGAAGAAGAAACCCTAGTGATTTCTGATATAAAAGAGTAAATGGGCCATTGTATGTTATTATCTGCTTATTATTTTTATTGTTTCCTATTTTTGCTTCCTGTACCTGTGCTTGGATAACGGGTATCCAAGGGGTATCCGCAAATAGGGAAAAATCTGTAGATTGTTTTATGCGGGTATCCAACGGATAGTAGGACGAGTAACGAGTATAATTTTTACATGCAGGTCGAGTTCAGATATCATTCTATTTGTGTCCGATTCGACTCGTTGCCATCTCTACTACTTAAGGTTGAAGCTGAGCATAAGTTTTATTTCTTTTAAAAAACATAATGCTTCTCTATTTTAAGAAGCTCTCTCTTAGATCTTTTCTTAAAATCTTTTATGTTTTCAGTGTAATATTTATGAGATATATCCATACAGTTACTTATCAATCATCTTATTTAATTAATTTAGATTGAGTTTGAAAACTAATATAGTCCAATCAAATAATTTTAATAGGTATAAAATATAATGATAATCTAATTTATATTTAGTTGGAAAACTAATATTGAATTTAGACTCCATCAAATAATGTAAATAGGTATAGAATATCACATAATAACTTAATAATCCTCAATATTATTGTTACGATATAAAAGCATTTTAAATAATTTTGATTATAACAAAATCAAGTTTTTTCTTTAATATAACGCTATTGGTAAAATATTATTGAAGAAACATATTAACTACATATATATTATTTAAAAATATTATTGAAGAAATATCATTAAAAACACGAGTATATTTAATAATATTATACAAGAAATATCATTAAGTATATATCTTGCTTTCAAATTTTTCGGCTAATAACTAACATATTTACCACCAACATTTATGAATAAAAATTTATAATAATGAAATTAAAATTTGAACAAATTATGTAATTTGTGTGTGTGTGTTTGCACATAACAACATATTTCCACATATTTAATTAAGTTGAGTTTATTTGCCTTTTGCAATAAGCGCATAGACGGTTGAGTGGAGAAGCAAAATTCATGTTTTGTAGTATAATACTAGTTTAGTTCACACAATATGTGATGTGTGATAATGAATTGTTTAGGATAGGCTTAAAATTTCAAATTCCATTTTGTCATTTTCATTCCACCCCTTCGTCTCTAGTCGTTTACCTTTTTATATCTTTTTTAAATACACCTCATTATCCATGCTTCTCCGTTCTTGGTCCTCTCAGTGCCATATGATTTTCCACAATCACTTCACCAACAAAACAACTTCACAAAAAAGCTCACTTTCCATCATCAACACAATTTTCCACGATGCCATACACTAATATCACACGTTATTATTTTGACTAAAACACCAGAACCTTCCCTCTCTACACGCACCATTATTGAGAGGAGAAAACTATTTAAAGCAAAATAAATCAATTTTGTATAAATTATATGGTTCACAAAGAAATGCATTTTAAAGCTATATTCACTTAATTCTTTTGTCAAAGGACAATTTGGAGCAACAATTAACTGCGTATTTCTTACATGAATCTTCTTAAATTAAGTAATTTCAACATGCCCTTAGTAGTTATATGTAATATTATAATAGTGTTGACATTTTTAGGGATTTAGGATTTTAACATGTCCTAAGTAATCTTCTTATTTTATTTTATTTATTTACATAATAAAATGGTATAAAATATCAAATATTTATAATTTATCTTACTCTCGATTTCTCAAATCTAAATAATAACTAAATATATTTTTATCTTTATACGAAAAATATTTCTAAAATTAAAAATTTCTTAGAAATTAATTGGAATTAGAAAAAGATATTAAATAAATATTTTCAACAAATATGTACATACGCTAATACATGTATTAAAGTATACATATGATACAGTATTGAATATTTAGTTCCAAAAAATGTTAATAGAAGGTATAGGAAATAAAATGATTCTCTAATACCCTAATAGGATTAACTGTATATTACATAATTGATAAAAAAGAATAAACTAATATATAAATATATAAAATGTATTTACAAGTTTTCCATGAGAAAAAATAAACTTAAACTTTTGAAAATTAAATAATGCTTAATAAATTAAGAGGATGTACACAATACAAAAATTATATACCTAAGCAACCACTACTCTATATTAACAACCATTAGTAGGCCTACTACTTTACAATCTTCTCATCCGCACTATCCTTTATTCACATATAATATAAGATAATTGTAGGTGGACAAACTACAACACAATAAATAGAGGGTAAACTAATGTAATTATAACAATTCATCACTAATACAAAAAAGGGTTTCAACGTCTAGCTTTCAACGTCAGA
Source organism: Vigna mungo (assembly GCA_036885675.1). Lineage (NCBI taxonomy): Eukaryota > Viridiplantae > Streptophyta > Magnoliopsida > Fabales > Fabaceae > Vigna > Vigna mungo. The sequence continues at coordinate 42,281,898 of CP144700.1, read as the reverse complement.
AACAAAATAAACCAACATTAAAATTGATCTGTGGCATTGTGGTAAATAATTGTACAATATAGACGTCGAAAAATACCACATTCTGATGTCATAAAACCAATTAACGTCGAGAAAGCATAATTCAAACGTCAATTAATGTTGGAGTTCCACTTTTTGGTTATATTGTTGTATGAATAAGCTTTTTTGGGTTTTTGGAAGCAATTTAACGCCGAAATAAACCAATTCCAACGTCTAAAACCAGAAAAATATCACCATAAACACACCACATCCACTAAAGTTTCTCTTTCTAAAGAGCTTTTGCAACTTTTGTACCCTCCAAATTGTTAAATTTTTGTTTTTGGATTTCAATCTGCTCCTTTATGTTCACAAAATCTATGTTTTTCTTGCTCGTAGACTCATCACATTTATTCATAGATTTTGTAAATCTTGAAGAAGTGATTGAAATCCACAGGCTGAAAATTACTAGATCTGGGTTTCAAACAGCTCCTTCATGTTCACAAAATCTATGTTTTCTTACTCGTAGACTTTTCATATTTATGCATAGGTTTTGTGACCATGAAAGAGTTGTTTTAAATCCCCAAATCATTTAGACGTCAAAAAAATGTGAATTCAGACGTTATTAGTTGTTGGAATTGCATAGGAATAACACTCTTAGGTGTCCATGGAGCAATTTGACGTTGCAAGAGTGCAATTTCTAATGTCCATTTGTTCTTATCCTTTAAAGTTGCCCTCCAGACCATATTATGAGTCATTCTTTAAGCTTTCTTAGAGATGTCTTGTACATTAAGCTTTCATAACTTTTCTATCCTTCAAACCAGATTTTCCTATCTTCGAATTTCAAACAGCTCCTTCATCTTCACAAAATTTATCCATTTCCTACATTTATACGTAAGTATTGTGAACAAGAAGCATCTGATTGAAATCTAGAGACAACAAAATCCAGTTTGGAGGACACAAATGTTCTAAAAGATTACTTAAGAGACATCTCCAAAACAGCTTAAAAATGACTCTCAATACTGTTGAAAATAAAATGACTTAGTTTCAACATCAAGAGCGGGGGGGGGGGGGGGGGGGGGTGAAATGGTGAAATACAAAAAATAGAGTTTTTTTAAAATCTTTTTCGTAAAGGAGTAAAATTTCAAAGTTTCTTAAAATACAAGCAAAAAGATAATTCCAAGTGAAGCAGAAAATAGTTAACTACGTAAAATGTAAAGTCGACTTGAAATGTAAAGAGTTCAGGGATAGAAGATTCAAACGCAGTTTTTATACTGGTTCGGCCAAACTGCTTACATCCAGTATCCTTCTTGTACCCGGAAGCAAATGCACTATAATGGTCAAGGTTTTTACAACAAGGTTTCTATAGAGACCTCCACGTCTAAATATAAAACACCTCTCTAACCCTCTAACCAAAATATAGGCATATACACACATAAATAATCAACAAATCACATGAAACTCTAGGCCAATGAGTCTCTAGGGAAAATGAAACTTGGTCTTACCCCTTATCATTACTTGATAGATTCGATACACTTGCTGGAGTCTTAACAAGTTTTTGGCGCCGTTGTCGGGACTCGTGTTTTAACTATTCTAGTAGTGTGATTATTAATTAACTTTGACTTGATTTTTTTTATTTTGTTCTAATAAATGTTTTCTAGGGTTTTGTGCCTAAAGTTTGCAGTATGCAATTTGGACAAGAATTTGACTATATAGGCACTCAATTCTACCAAGGTGATTTCAACCACTGGTGGAAACCTCACTCAAGCATGGATGAAAGTCAATGGCAGCAACAACACTCTCTATCCATGGAAAAGTTGGAGGAAGCCTTTCAACAATCTATGCAAAATACCATATCCACTCAGAAAAGAATTGAAGCAACATCCAAAAGGATTGAGATGCAGATTGGTCGTATAATTGAGAAATTGGAAGATTTGAGGGTTAATACTGAGGTTAACCCTAGGGAGGAATGTTAAGCCACTATCACTGCAAGTGACAAGGGTTTTAATGAGGAAAAGATAGAGAAAGATGAGGAAAAGATAGAGGAAAAAGAAACAAAAAGATTGAGTGAGAAAGATGAAGATAAAGAGAAGGAAAAAGAAGTGGTTGAGAGAAAAGAGAAAAAGAGAATGTGTGTGAAAATAAAGAAGAAAGAAAGAGAAAAGAAAAAGAGAAAATTGACAGAGAAGAAAAGTAAGAAAAAGAGGAAGAGAGGAAAAAAGAAATCCTCATCCAAAGAAGTATCATAGGAAGGAAAAGGAATTTAAGTGCTTTATGGAGACGTGGAAACAGGTTCTTGGTTTTATCAAATTTCTAAAGAAATTCAGTAGAAAGAAGAAAAAAAAGAAAATATCAAGCAAGGAGAATATCAACACTTACTGATGAGTGTATGAGTTTATTGGGTCAAGCTAATGACGTTAAGTCGGAAACCTCAACAACACAATTCATCCATATCATTCAACTGCCAATCGATCAACTTTTGCATGCATGTTTAATTTTTGTTTTTGCATTATAAACCCTAAATTTCGTTTCTCAAGTCTTAAATAATCAACAAATCACATGAAATTCTAGGTCAACAAGTCTCTAGGGAAAACGATACTTGGTATTACCACTTATTATTACTTGATACGATTACTTGCCGGAGTCTTAACATTTACGTCTGTGCTAACTTCTGAAATACAATTCGTGGAGAGACCTTAGACACATTTATAACTTGGACTAAGGCTATGATCATGCCATATTTTGACCCACCAACGGTATTATATTGTTATTCTTAGTATTCTTATGTTCAAGTTATAAATAAATGATTCATAACTTTTACAAATGTTTATTTCAGTTTTACCGTCTTGAGAAACAACCAATGGGTTGAACTTGTGAGCCGTGAAGATGATTAGGCAATAGAAGAGAATGATCCTCTATCGAAGTTGATGATGAAATTACATAGGTTGAATAAATGACCGGTAGAGCTGGAGTGAAGCTTACGAGTATTTGGCTTCCAATGTCATGTGCCATTGTACATTATTCTAAATGATGCACTGGAGGCCGTTGTTGGAGAAAGAATGTTAAACATTTCAATCATACAACTATGGTGCATGTAAGATTTTTAATTGTCTTTCCTTTTTAAATATTCAAAATTTTAATTTTTAGACTATATATTTAACTTTATTATTATAGGTACATGGACATTATCATAATGGACCAAGGTAGGACATCCATGTATGGCTATTTTGAACCTTAGACCATTCAAACCATCTAGAAACACAACAGAAAAAAAGCAATCATATATGCAAAAATGGATGGTTGAGTCTAAAAGAGAGCTTTATATCGCGCCATACATTATTGGACATGTGTTACTGAATATTGTACAATGTTACGAAGATTTAATTAATCGACTCACTGTTGTAATTCATGATATGGGCCATTTTGAAGTTATGGTGATCATACCAAGATAATGCTGAAGATGAAACCATAATTGAAATCCTTGTTACAAACGCAAGTATTACCTTATTTCATATCAAATCATTATGATATTAATATATTACTCTATGTTTGAAATGTTTCAAATTTAATAAGAGTTATGGGTAGGCTCATCGCATAGCAAATAATAATAATAACATTCACATGCAACATGTTTCTTAAAAGATCACAAAGAAAGATGAAATATGAACATATTCTATTGTAGATTCTGATCAAGTAGGATCATAGATCTCAATACCACGAGCCTTATGTCATACTTCGATCTTCAAATGGATAAAGAATAAAGTCAAGGATATAGAGAGAAGACAAAAAAAAAAAAAAGAGTTTAGAAAAAATATTAGACCGATGATAGTTATTATTAGATGAAACTTGATTAAATAGAAATTTCTATTTAGAATATGACATTTAGCAATCAAATAAGCCAGTTTTATCTTTGAAGACCACCACCACTTTTAGCTATTTTCTAAGCCCGTATACAACCCACTCTTAAAAGTTCTTAGCTATTATTGAAAACTTCATCCTTTATTTTATATATATATATATATATATATATATAATAATAATAATAAGATATCCATTTAACAATCATATTATATTCTAATTATATAGTATATATAACAATCTACAACCACTGGTACAAAAGCTACATTTTACACCGACTTTTTTTACCTATTACATAAAATTAATTATCCAATATAAATTCTAACAATGTTGAAATGCTACGTCGATTAATAACTAATATAAAATAGACTCTTGCTACATTGGTTAACAGTATAAATTGATGTCAAATAAAAAAAAAATAGAAATTAATCACATATTACATTGATTTTCTTAGGAAACTGACGTAGTATTTCCTTTTAGTGAGAGATACTACATCGTTATTTCTATAACTAATGTTATATGTGATATGATAAGATATATAACATCGGTTCTAAGAATAATCAATATACTATCTCTTTCTAGTTACATCTATTGTAGTGTCAACTGGTTTTTAATCTTTTTGAAGGATACTACATTGATTGGAACCAATGTAGTATGTGATTCAAATACTATGAAATTGTCACGACGTTTCTTTTTACACAATTGCTACGCTAACCGATATAAAATCTTGTTGTAAATCCTTCTATTTACACTAGTAAACTCTTAATATTTTTAAACAAAATAATAAAAATCTTTAAGTGCATCCCCAATTATGAAACCGTGTAATTTGTAATGCTCAATACTGTTCAAAAACCTATGTTAAGCATTTTCCATCCAAGACTAATGTTTGACTCATAATAAGTATATTGGAAAATCATCTTTGTTATAAAAGAAAGGATGACTTTGTTAAATTGAAGTGTAAGTGAATTGATTTTAAACTTTTTCTTAAAAGATTCTTGTTCTTGGAATTTTTTTTAAGAACTTGCAATTAGAAAACCAAATTAAATTGAAAATCAAGATTAATAAAAATTGATAGTTATACGATAAAAGAAGATAAACTGATAGTAGAAATACCGTGAAGATTTTATATGTCTAGTCTCAAATTTTCACCTTTGAAAAGTTAGTTTTACTATGAAAAAAGTTTATACCATCAACTTGCACTAAAATCTTGCAATAACTATCAATTTCTGAACACATTAAAGATAATATCAAACTCCAAAATGAGAATGGCCTCTATCGACTATGGATCACAAAGATGATATTATTCTTGAATCACTTCAAGAAAATCTTAACCTTATTAACTTTTTATTATTCAAGAAGATTAACCTTATTAACTTTTTAATATTCAAGAAGATATATGTTTTATTTGTTACACAACAAACAACACTAGAAACACTCCAACAAATAAAAAATAAACACCTCCATACATATATTGAATCAACTATTTACTTTAAATATTAAAAAAAATACTATTAACAATAATGGTTATATAAATAACAATATTAACACTAGTAAAAAATAGAGTATTTACCACACACATTATGCATCGGTTCACTAGAAACCGCAGTATAATACTGTGCGGTGACATTTTTGAAAATAAATCGAACGTATAGGTCGCGATTCAGAGGGGAACCGCGACCTATTCCCCAGTCAAATTTCTGACATTGACGGCACGTAGTACCATAATAAATTGCAGAGGAAATAGGTCGCGGTTGCTTTGAGAACTGCAGCCTATTCCTCCTGCAAACTTCTGATATTCCCCCAGGGTCAGCCCCTGTAATAAATTCGCAGGAGAATAGGCCGCGGTTGCTCACAGAACTGTGGGTTCAATGATGATTATGGGTTCATTGATCCCCAAGCCATTCACGAAAAAAGTGATTTTGATCATATCATAGCACATCTCACAAGAAAATATATTTTATGCCTTATATATCTACGTAAGTGAACTCTGTTAACATAATAAAGTTTCATATGTGATTTTAATATATAATAATTAAGTTATTATGAATTTAAGGCGTGATAACGGTTGAAAAACCGTTATTTTCATATGCTAATTTGGAGTAAATTACGCCCTTTATTGCTTAGAAAGAGCTTGAAATCAAACAAAACTCAATAAATGAGTCAGTCGAGAGTCAAAAGCTGTTTTTAGCAATTTTATGCTTGTTTTGCATTGTTTTGCAGCAAAATTGACAGAAGTGAAGATTGAGAATAAAGATGAAGGTCATAGACTCAAGAAAAGCGAGAAAATCAGAGAAAAGAAGAGTCTAGGCACCGCCCGGCGGTAGACCCCTGGTGTCAGGTGGTCAAACGGGAGGAGAAGACACCAATATTGGACGCTGGGCGGCAGACCCCTGCCACCGGGCGGTTTTGTGGCATGAGGGAAACCAGTGGGCGGTAGACCCCTACCGCCGGGCGGTAGTGCGATTCAAGGTCCACCGCCGGGCGGCAAAGTGTGACGTCGGGCGGTGGTCAGCTGCGCTTGGGCCTATTTTTCTGCTGCGCTTCTCACCTATAAATAGCCCTGTTACGAATTTCAATTCATTCTTTTGACCGAGGAGGTCGGCCAGACCTACTTTGCACTCTTTGGAGAGGATCTCTTGGATGCTTACGCTCTTTTTCGTCTTTTCTAGGGTTTGCTTTCCATATCTTCCATTATTTTCATCTTGGTTCACCATGACTATGGTGAACTAAACCCTTTTTGTTGTTGGGGGAACAATGTAGTCTTTTGATACTCTCGTTTATTGAAACTCTTGTTTGAATTATATGTTTTTCATATGCGTTTATTATCAATTGTTGGATTCTCGTATTGTGCTTAATGCCTTTATCATTTAACTCATTCGGTAATTGATCTTTGACTCTATTGATACGGGGACGTACAGTAATGGCACGAACTGGTGAGATTTTCCTTGGTTAAGCAATACCACCTAGGGATAGGGGAGTAGGACGACCAATTGAATTTGCTTCTGTTTGTAATGCGTTGCTAGTTTCTAGGGGAGGCTAGGGATAGCAAGCGAGTAATTAGTAATAGGCCCTTTTCCCCGAGGGATCGGGTTAAGGGGAGGCCAAAAAGTTTGCATGCAATCAGATAATAACGCCGTTTAAACAAGAGGAGTAAATAAAAGAGAGAGGATTAGATGAAATTGTAAATCCCCAACAACTTCATTCATCCATTGCCTAAATCTCGTCAATTGAATCACACATTGCATATTTATTTTCTGTCATTGCATCCACCACAATTAATGATTTTTTCTCTGCAAGTCTTACGATTTTGATTCACGCGAACAATAAGGCCTTTTGAGTCTCCTGGGAAGAACGATAATGGGTTTTACCATTTTTACTACTTGATACGATTTGGTACACTTGCCAATCCGCTAACAAGTTTTGGCGCTGCTGCCGGGGACTCGAGGTTTAACTTATTTAGTAGTGTGAATTGATTGAATTTGACTTGTTTGTTATTATTTGTTTATATTTTTCTTTTGTTTGTTTTATTTTATTTTTCTGTAAAAGTGCTTTTAGGGATATTTTCTCTTGTGTATGTAGGAAGGAGTACACACTAGGAGTAGAAAAGATCAGCAACCTCTTCTCGAGGGCTACCAGACAGGAGAAGGAGGAGAGTTAATCATTCTGAACGTGAAAACTTTCCTTCTGCTGAACCACTTTTGCAACCTTTTGCACAGGACTTGGAGGAGATGGCAGAACAACCTCCTCCTTAGAGACGTACACTGGGCGACTCAGCCAACACTGTGGGTCCCTTGAATTTCAATATCATTGTCAATCCTGCGGACAATGCAACGAATTTGGTGATGAACCCTGCACTTATTCAGTTGGTCCAAGGTAACCAGTTCCACGGATTATCAAGTGAGAATCCCTACAAGCATTTGACCATCTTTGGCGAAATTTGCAATACTGTTAAGATGGCCGGAGTCTCAGATGAAAGGATCAGACTTAGCCTATTCCCGTTCTCTTTGGGAGGAAACGCCAAGGATTGGTTGCACTCATTCGCTGAAGGGACGTTCAGAAACTGGGATGTGTTGGCCAAACAGTTTGTCACCAGATTTTTTCCGCAAACCAAGATTCATCAAGGGAAGCTTGAAATCTCCTCATTCAAGCAAGGGATGGAGGAAACTCTCGGACAGGCATGAGACAGATTCAAAGGCCTGTTGAGAAAGACTCTAGTCCACGGATTTGATAAGACTGCTTACTTGCTTGTTTTTCTTGGAGGGCTTAACACTCAGTCAAAAATGATGCTGGATGCCTTAGCTGGAGGCAGTATAATTAGACAAACTGAGGATGAAGCCTATGACTTGATTGAAGACATGGCTCTGAATGAAGCTTCCCAAAGTGAGAGGGGTGTACAAAAAGGAGGAACTTTGCATTTTCCTGCTAATGATGCAATGGCTGCACAGAATCATATTCTTAACCAGAAATTGGACAAGCTGACAAAGGTCCTCTCTGAACTTCCAACAGGGTTAAGAAATATTTCTCAAACACAACAACTTTGTGAGTTATGCGGTGGTGACCACATCAATGGTCAATGTGCTTTCACTGAGGAAATGCAGCAGGATGTTAACTACATGGGGGCCCAGTTCCAATACAAACAAGGTAATTCTGGCCAAGGTTAGAAGAATCACCCCAGTATTGGACAAAATCAGAATAATACTTCTGGGCAAGTAGGGAGCTTCAAACAGCAACAACCTTCACCATTATGGCAGCAAGTAAGTAATTTGACTGAATCTGTCAAGACCTTAAGTAATCGATTTGATGACTTTTTCAAAAAATATGAGCAGCAATTGAATAACACTCAGGCCAGTTTTAAATCACTGGAGTCACAGATTGGATAGCTAGCAACAAGAATAGAAATAACTGAGAAAAACCAGTTCAGAGCCAACAGTGAGGTGAATCCTCAGAGAGAATGCAAAGTCATTACGAGCCAGGATGGTTGGGAAGCAGACTGTGAACCATTCCATGTGGTAGATAGTGAAGAAGAAGAAATATTGATGACTGAATTCTTTGAACCAGTGAGCAGTGAAGATGCAGAAGGTGAATGGTATAATGAAGAAGAAGATGGTGGAGAAAATGAGGAAATAGGAACTACGAGCAATCATAATGGGGGATTTAGAGAACTTTTCAACAGAATGACTGTGGTGTCCTTAGGAAATCAGCAACTTCCTCCCTATTCTGAGAGAATTAAAATCAACTTTGAGGATAAAGTTGAGCTGATTGATGAAGAGGAGGATCATGTTTTTCAACCACAGAAGAGTAATTATCCTGCCAAGGTTAAAGATCCCGGATGCCTAACATTGTCATGTACTCTGAATGATTTAGATGTGGAAGCCATGATAGACTCAGGATCTAGTATCAATTTAATACCCACGAAACTTTTGAAGGAAATTAGTGGGCTTGTGTTGAAACCATCTGACTTAACTATAGCAATGGTAGACGGTTCTATGAAAGTGCCAGTGGGAATGGTAGAGGATGTTGTGGTGCGAGCAGATCGGCTTGAGTTCTTAGCAGATTTCATTGTTATGGATGTAAAAACTGAGGAAGAGTACCCTGTGATTTTGGGGCGACCCTTCATGGCAACATCAAAGATGCTTATTAATGTTCATGAAGGTAGGATAATGATGAGGGATTTGAATTATCTATTTCTCTATACTGGCCGTGAAGGGGATGAGATCAAAACAGTGAAAAGAGACAGATTTGAGAAGCCAAAGATGAGTAAAGAACAAGAAGGGAGCATAGCAGGTACTGATTATTCTGACAGCTGTTACGTTTTGCAGGTACCTGAAGAAAAACGGAGAAGAACCATTCACCAAAAATCAAAAGAAGATCCACTCCACCCAGGGAGCAAAGTAAGATTTAAGAAAAAAGAATGGTTAGTAAAGGAGTTGAAAGAAAAAGGAATGGGGGAGACTAGAAGACTATCATCCTCTGCTATTCGCCAAGTAGAAAGACAAAAGCTGAGAAGGTGGGATGATGAAGATTCCAGTGTGAGGAAGATTTAAGAAAAAAGAATGGTTAGTAAAGGAGCTGAAAGAAAAAGGAATGGGGGAGAGTAGAAGACCATCATCCTCTGCTATTCGCCAAGTAGAAAGACAAAAGCTGAGAAGGTGGGATGATGAAGATTCCAGTGTGAGGAAGAAGAGTTGATTGGTGAGGAGAACTTTTTGTACTTTAAGACAATTTTTATTTTTGTTATTTATTTTTCTTTTGAACATGTAAAAGTTGGAACAATTTTTGGGTAGCATCTACTGAGGGATGCTAACTTTTGGTATCCACTGAGGGATGCTAAACTTTTGGTATGTACTGAAGGATACCCGGAAGGTACACCTACTGAAGGGTGTTGGACGGCTAGCATTTACTGACAAATGTTAAACAGGTTTGGGTCAGGCTCGCGACGTTAAACAAGCGCTACTAGGAGGAAACCTAGGATTTCTTCTTTACCCTTGCATTTTAAATTTTTTGAATTTTATTTTTCAGTGTGTATGCTTGACTTGAATACTTTTTCTGAAGATGTTTGACTGACTACTTTGCATGATGAGTCTACTTGATGATGATATGATGTGAATGATAATTGAGTTGTACGCATGTTAACATCTTGTGAAACAGATGTGTGATGAAGTATGATTGTGGTCATGATGCTAAGCAGGATGTATGAATGATTGTGCGTGAGAAAGCATGTTGTGTGAGGTATTGAGCCCCAGAGTTTTTATTGTTGCATGTATTGTTCACTTTGAAGCATAAATTTTATTGCCTTAATCTTGATGATTGATTGATTTTTATGTGAATGTCAAATGATCAAGGCCATGTTTGAAAACCCTTTTCTAGCCAAATTTCCACCCAAAAAGCTTTAAAGATTATATCCTTTTTGAACCTTAGCCTAAAACAGAATGAAACCCTTTGATTTGAAGTAACTTATCTTGAGTTGGTTTGAGAATAATTGTATGGAAGGAAAAGTTTCAAGTTTGGGGTTGCATGGGATAAACGGAAAGGCAAAAGAAAAGCGTTGAGCTCAAGTGTTGAAAAGCAAAATACATGAGTAGAGAAAAAGAAAAGAAAAGAATAAAAGCATGAAGATGAGCTCAATGAAAAAGAAAAAGGGAAGAAACTGGGAATGAGTGAAATTGGTAACAAGAGAGAGTTTAAACTTAACCTTTTCATTGATGAAATAGTTCTTTGACTCAAGAATTTTGTGATCCAGAAAACCCAATTTTTCTTGATAGCCCGACCTCATTACAAGCCTTGAAAAAGTCCTTTTGATGGCATTTGCATGGAAAGATGTTGATTGTTTGAGATGAATGACAATTTTATTTCATGTGACTTGTGAACAATAAAGAGTGGAGTGCTACCTTAAGCACTTGACTGATTGAGTTAAACACTTGCCTGGTGAGAACTTCTAAAGTTCATGATTGCATTCTTTGTCGGGTGGTAGTGCGATTCAAGGTCCACCGCCGGGCGGCAAAGTGTGACGTCGGGCGGTGGTCAGCTGGGCTTGGGCCTATTTTTCTGTTGCGCTTCTCACCTATAAATAGCCCTGTTACGAATTTCAATTCATTCTTTTGACAGAGGAGGGCGACCAGACCTACTTTGCACTCTTTGGAGAGGATCTCTTGGATGCTTAGGCTCCTTTTCGTCTTTTCTAGGGTTTGCTTTCCATATCTTCCATTATTTTCATCTTGGTTCACCATGACTATGGTGAACTAAACCCTTTTTGTTGTTGGGGGAAAAATGTAATCTTTTGATACTCTCGTTTATTGAAACTCTTGTTTGAATTATATGTTTTTCATATGCGTTTATTGTCAATTGTTGGATTCTCATACTGTGCTTAATGCCTTTATCGTTTAAGTCATTCGGTAATTGGTCTTTAACTTTATTAATACGGGGACGTACAGTAATGGCACGAACTGGTGAGATTTTCCTTGGTTAAGCAATACCACCTAGGGATAGGGGAGTAGGACGACCAATTGTATTTGCTTCTGTTTGTAATGCGTTGCTAGTTGCTAGGGGAGGCTAGGGATAGCAAGCCAATAATTAGTAATAGGCCCTTTTCGTCGAGGGATCGGATTAAGGGGAGGCCAAGAAAGTTTGCATGCAATTAGATAATAATGCTGTTTAAACAAGAGGAGTAAATAAAAGAGAGAGGATTAGATGAAATTGTAAACCCCCAACAACTCCATTCATCCATTGCCTAAATCTCGTCAATTGAATCACACATTGCATATTTATTTTCTGTCATTGCATCCACCACAATTAATGAATTTTTCTCCGCAAGTCTTACGATTTTGATTCACGCGAACAATAAGGCCGTTTGAGTCTCATGGGAAGAACGATAATGGGTTTTGCCATTTTTATTACTTGATACGATTTGATACACTTGCCAATCTGCTAACAAGGCGCCATTGTCAGCTTCTTGTTATTTCTATATAGGAGAGCTATGCTTTGAGGTTCTGCTCATTGCACAAGTCTCCTCCTACACATCTCAGACAAGCAGTTGATCGGTAAGAACCTCAATGTTTGGACTTTCTTTGTTATATAGATGAATGCTAAAACCTTTTTATATATATATATATATAGTTCTATTCCAGCAAGTATGATGATGGTTGGGAGATCAATTACTAACAGTAGCAAGATTGCATGATTTCTCTCAAGGTTTGACATATGCTAAAGTCATACTTTCTTATAGTTGTTTTGTTTTAATGTTTTTCACTAACTATTTACAACTGTGATGATATATTGTAGTGTAACAGACATAAGGGGTCATATGAATGCTGATACTATGTAATGTATTGGATGGCCCACATTGTTTGTTCTCATATCACAAGAGGCTGGGAAACGGTAATATTTAAATTTAACAAATTTTTATTTTCTCCAACATTTGGAATTCATATACACTAATTAATATCAATTGTCTTGTGCAAAGATTCAAGACTACTACAACAATTCCTCAGAAGCCACTTTCATTCCTGACGAAAGCTGCTGCAAAATATTTAGTTAGGTTATATAATAGTTCTTAGTTATTAGATTTAAAATACATTTGAACATGTTGATTTATAGTTATTAGACTTTGTACTTTATGTGATGTTAAAATACATTTGAACATGTTTGATCTGTTGAAATTGAATCCGTGTACATATTTTGATATGCATGTCTGTTTTTGTGATAGTGGATATCACAAAAACAGACCCGCTATTAAAAAAAATTTCAGGAGAATATGTCGCGGTTGTGACCACAACTGTAGTACAAAGTTACGTTTTTTATTTTTATTTTTTTAAAAAGCGTTTTGGCCGCGGTTGTAGCACAAACCGCGATCTATTCCAGGCTTTTTACCGCGATTTGAACCTCGACCTATAGTTAAACGATTATTTTCTTTTACAAAAAAAAGGTTTTGGCTGCGGTTGTAGTAGGAACCGCAGTCTATTCCCCAGCTTTTTTACCGCGGTTGGAAATGCGGTCTAAAGTTTCAGACTTTTTACCGCGCCTGGATATGCCGCAGTTCATAAACCGCGACGTATAGTTAAAAACAACCGCGGTCGTTTTCTTTCGCTGCACTAGTGTAAAAATAGTAGTTAAATAAAAAATAATGAATAAATATACTATAGTAAGTTTTAGAATTTTAATAATTTATTTTTATTTTTATTTTTTAAAATAAAATAAAAATAATGGATAGATATTTCTTTTATATACTAGTGTACTTTTTTGTGTTAATTTTAAAATTTAAAATATAATTAAATCTTTTTTTTACTTTTAATATATATTTTATTTAAATTTCTATAATAATATATACTCTCTGATTTTCAGCAATAATATATCTAAGATGTTAGAAAACGTTTCATACAAAAATAATTTATAACTGCTGCATGTTCATATAACCATGAGTTTTTCGAGATTGTGCGCTATCAATGTCGGTGGAACTAACTCGGAGCCCACGCCTAAGCTAAGAAAGTTAGCTTGACTTGATACACTGATGACACAAGTTTCATATATTTGTGCATTAAAATGATTTTTTTTCATCTGAATTAGATGCATATTTATAAAAGAAAACTGATTGTGTTAAAGTGTAAAATATGCACAATATGCTAGAAATATAACCTTAATTTTTACAGCAAGAATTTTTTTCACATCCAAAACATCAAAAAAAAAAAAAATATATATATATATATATATATATATATAATATTTTTAGATTTAATTAAGTTTTAAGTTTAAGATAAAGTTAATTATTTTCAGTTGATTTTTTAGTAAATTTTTGTTATTTCATTAAATATTAAAAAGTTATATTTTTCAATTGAATTCTTGTCATTTAACCTGTTTATTAACTAGATTATGTGATTGATATCTTAACTCGCAACTTTTTTAATTATTGTCTATATTATTTTAAAATTTTATAATTAACATTTATGTTATGATTAGATCACCAACTTATTGTATTTACAGTGACATAATTAAGAAAAAGAAAAAAAAATTATGCATTGATTTGCATGTTTTTTTAATAGATAAGAATTGATTTAGGTTTTGCTTCCACTTGTTTTTTTTTTCTTATCTTCTTAATAATTGGTATCGAAGTTTTGATTAGGAATTTTGGTTTGTGCTATGAAGATAAGAGATATTGATTGTGTTGAAATTATGATTAAATTTGATTAAACTAATTATTCAATATGGAAATTTCGTATTAAAGATTTGTTATTTTTCAAATACTTTTATGATCCTAAAGAGGAACAAAGTGTTAAATTAATAAGTAAATATAGAAGAGATTGGAAAAGGAAGAATATAAAGACTATTGGTGTGATCAAACAATAGATAAATAAATTTTTTTATTATCATGTATAAGGTGAGACTTTTTCTTTCAACTTATGAAAAAGATTAAGAGATTTGTTTGACTGTAAGAATTTCTTGAACAACTCATTCCTTATTTGGAAGCTTGTAAACTTGAAATACAAGAGTGATTTCTTAATGGTTGAACACTTTAGTAGTTTTCAGAATATGGTGAATCAGTTGATCTATGGAGATTGTATTGGATAATGAACTACTAGCATTTTTGTTGCTTAGTTCATTACCAAAAAGTTGTGACACATTAGTGATATCTCTAAGTAACTCTGCTCCTAATGAAAAACTAACTTGTAACATGGTTAAGAATAACTTCTTAAATGAAGAAACTAAGAGAAAGGGTAATAGTAAGGTTATCTTCTTTACTAAAAATAATGCTTTAGTTGTGGAGTCAAGAGGAAGAAAAATGTGTAGAAATTCTCAAAGATTTAATGATCATAAGAAGTCGAGAAGGAAGTCAAGGCCAAAGAAAGACATCACATATTTCCATTGTAATAAATTAGGACACATGATTAAAGAGTGTGTGATCCTCAGAGATCAAGGGACAAAGGAAATAATAATAAAATAATAACAAAAACAACAATAACAACAACAATAATAATAATAGAAATAAAGTCGAAAACAAAGATAAAACTACCATTGCAATTGTGTCTGATGGTGAAGTTATCATTGTTTATCAAGATGAGTTTATTAATCTCACCAACTAAAATAATGAATTGGTTATTGACTCTACTGCCTCATTTCATGTTGTACTGTATGTGACCAAGTTACTCTCAAACTCAACTAGAGCTGCTCTAGGTCAAGTACATGTCGGTCAACTAGGCTAACATGTATCCAGTCCCTATTTGTCCGACTAGGATGATATTACACTAACTGTATTATCCAAAATCAGCTATGATAATTTGATATTAACAGGTAATTGGGCCAAGTGGTCCAAGTGTAGGCCCATTTAGGTAGGGGCTCATGAGTAGTAGTATAAATAACATATTTTACAAGGTATGTTAATTACGTTCATTAATTACCACATTTATTATTAGTTGACGCACTTGATTGACTTGGGCATCGAAGTATATTTTGTACCAACAACTCTTACTCGGCTTAAGGAGGAAGATCATCTCGAATGAGGGCGAGTACCTTTGGAGTCAAAGACTTAAAGTCTTCGAAATTAGCTTAGGACGATCAGTGCCAGGAAATGGTTCAAACAACTCAAGCGAATCTTGACATACCTACCAACCCTATGTAAGCCAGATACTACTCGACCACTCTTGTTCTACATAACTGTCACTGCATATGCCATAAGTGTGGCTCTTAATCAGGAGATTGATAATGAACAAAAGCATTTATACTTTGTAAGTAGGAGCCTTCAAGATGTCAAAACTAGGTACCGGATAGTGGAGAAGGTGGTGTTATCTCTTGTCACAATGGCGATGAGGCTAAGGCCTTATTTTCAAAGTCATACTATAGTCTTTAGAACCAATTATCCTATACAGAAGATCTTGCAAAAGTTGAACTTGAAATAAAGAGTGCAGGGATAAAGAAAATCAAACACTGGTTTTTATACTGGTTCGGCCAAAATGCCTACATCCAGTGTCCTTCCAACCCAGGAAGCAAATGCACTATAATGGCTGCGGTTTTTACAACAAGGAATTTATAGAAGCCTCACGCAAAAATATAAATCTCCTCTCTAACCCAAAACCAAAATATAGTTGCACAACAAAACCAGAATTGCAGCAAGAATCTCCTCTTCTGAAATCTGAACCCACGTCGAACAATCCTCAACGTGTAACCAGTACCCTTCACAGGATGCCAAGCCTAACACAACAGTCTTCACAGGATGCCAAGCCTTCAATCAACGCATCAGTCTTTACAGGATGCCAAGCCTTCAAAGATCAATCAAGAAGCATTATTCGTGCAGATTATGATCACATAGTCAGCGCATAAGGCTTCTCCCTTTGAATCTCTCTCAAGAAAGATCACCACCGTCTTCATGGAGAATTCTTG
This sequence comes from Vigna mungo, assembly GCA_036885675.1. Taxonomy (NCBI): domain Eukaryota; kingdom Viridiplantae; phylum Streptophyta; class Magnoliopsida; order Fabales; family Fabaceae; genus Vigna; species Vigna mungo. Next base: position 42,265,182 of record CP144700.1, on the reverse strand, counting down.
GAGCTTAACACAGAGAATTCAATTTGAAACAAGAAATGAAAGTGTCAGAGTGTCAAAAGTCTCATAACAACTCGTGTTCTATCTATTTATAGTTTTCTGTCAGTCAGATTGTTTCTTAGTCGAATAGCCTACTAATTCAGTCGATTGTATTAATATAGTTATAACAGACAGTCAACACAGAGGCTCTCAGTCAACAAAAATCAGCACATATTCATTACAGTTGACCAAGTCATCAATGCTTAACTAACTTTTAAAAATATAGTCGTTGGAGCGTGTAAGCATAACAAAATTCCAAAACAGATCAATAACACAGTCGAATATGCAATATACAATGTCGACTGACACAAGTAAAAACACTTTGAAATTCTTTTCAACTCAAAATATCACACAACACTGATTCTCAAAATCTGTACAAAGGTCTTAGAATAGTCGAATCCATTATAGGTGTATTCGACTGGACTAGAACTTTGTCACATAATTATAAGTTCATAAAGGTGCCCGTGATCTTTCACTTCCAGAAATCTAAAATAAAATGTATATAATCAACCAATTCATATTTCATAAATTCATACAAGCATGTTCCACAAATATATCACACAATCAATCATAGGAACATACATCACAGTACATCAAAACATGTTCAACAGATATGACAATTAATTCAGAATAAGAACATGTAATACTGCAACATGTGTACTGTTATTAAGCATTATGTTGTCATCATCAAAACTAGTTTGATATAGAGTTTGTGTTATAAAAAATATCAACACCCTGTGCATGCTCCTGAGGCCAAGCCATAGCACTATGGAACTCGTCCATAGTACACCTGTGCACTGGTGGTCTGTCGTATAGGCCTACTATCATCTCAGCTATGGCCACCTACCCTCTGCGAAGAGCCTCAAGTCTAGGCTCCATCATGGACATGTACATGTCCCTCATCTGGAACGACTCTGCGTGATGTGCTGGCTCATCATTCTAAGTTGTTCCTCTCCTAGGACGTCTCCTAGGCACTGGTCCAGCTACCTCGTCTCCTCCACAATGTTGTCTATAGTAAGCAGCATCAATGGCCTTCCTAGGCCTCTCGAACGGTGGAATAGAAGTATCCACCCCAGCCTACTGGCATAAATAAGTAATAAGGGAAGGATGTCCCAATGGTGTCCTGCTACTCACAATAGTAGCGCAACTATGTATCTCGTTGGCGATGACCTCACCCACATTCACATCCATCTGTCTCAGCATACAGTAGATGAACATAATCCTATGCATAGTGATATCAGAAACATAGGAGCACGGCTGAACATTGACATGAGTAAATGTCATCCAATACTTCGCCAAGGGTGTTAGATATGCCCTTTTAATGTGAATGGGCACTCCATTTGGGTTCCTGTGAAAGTGTCCTTCAGGTACATAGAGTACCCTCTCGATATCCTCATAATGTGAAAACTCCCTTATGTTTAGCACATACTGGCACTGCTCACCAGCCCATTCAGTGCCCAAGAAGCTGTTAATAGTCTTGGGGTCATATCTGATAATCTCCCCTCGCACATAGCTAGTGTACCTCTCCATCGGCACTCCTATGGATAAGGCATTAGTGCAAAACTCCTTCACAACCTCATTGTTAGCTGGCGTAGGATATGTAGCCAACTTCTCCCAGTTTCTTCTTTCAAGCTCCAAACCAAACTGAGGAGTGAAGTCTGGAATGAATATTGCTTTCCTCTCCATCAACAATCTCCTTTCTTGCACAATCAAGAAGTGTTCCTCATGGTTCCTAGAGAGGAACCTGTGAGAATAAAATCTCTGTGGCCTCTCCGACTCTTTTCTCATGTTTCCCATGGTCTTCATTCTCCTTGAAGATGATGTCATTCCTACATCAAATACAATTCAAACAACCAAGGAAATTCACTATAAGAGTTAGGAAACCATCAATCATACACCATTCCAAGCACTGTCCAGCGTTGAGGGCAAAACAAGGGCCCTCAGCGCCACCTGCATCAGAAAAATCAAGCCAAAAACAAAGTCTGACGCCCACCGCCCAGCGTCCACTGACCGCTCAGCGGTGGCATTGAGATTTTTGCAAAACCTTGCCTAAACCATTCTAATATCCACTCAATCACAAATAACTCAATTCCAGACAAAAATCATGCAATTTAATCGGTGCAAAATGTTTCTATTTCATCAAATCATGCATAGAAATCGAAAGCCCTAATCTACACATGTTCTTCAACAAAATTCAATTTAAGAAATCCTAAGAATGAAATTGCATGACTTACTTGAGAGAAGATACTCTAGATGCTTGCAAATGTACTGTGAGTGATGATGAATGCTTCTCCAATGCAATGCTCTCACCAAAAACCCCAAACTTTATCAATGGAATGGGTGAAAAGTGAAGAATTATAAAATTTTGGTGAGTGGGTGATGAGAAAAGTGGAGGAAATCCCTTATAATGCTCTTGAAAGTGAAAGCAAAGTGCTAGGGTCTGTAGAGAACGATTTGGCGCACCCTAGGGAGGTTTTAAAGTGTGAAAATGGGCCTCCAACGCTCAGTGTTTAAAAAGCCCATGTTGTAGTCCGTGACGCCACCGCTCAGTGCTGGCTTACCGTTGAGCGGTGGGCATTAAAAATTTTCTCCCCCTTTTTGGCTTGCCTTCACGTTTTAGAACCTGTAGCACTTGATTTCATCTTTCAATTTTTAATTTGATGCACTTCCCCTCTCTTATGCAAGACTCAAAGCCTATAATGCAATTAGAACAGAGTTAAAAATAAGAAAACAATCAACTGGGTTGCCTCCCAGGTAGCGCTTGTTTAACATCACGAGCCTGACCCAAACCTTCTACCACTCATCAGTAAGTTCTTCCCAACACCTTTCAGCAGGTGTACTTACTTGTATCCTTCAGTAGATACATCAATAATTAGCATCCCTTAGTAGATGCTACCCAAAAATTGTTCAATACATCCAAAAATTACATGTCCAAATAATAAAATAATGAAAATAGTGTTTTACAACAATTGGGATATCTCTCAACAAACTCAGGCCTTCTCATCCAAGTTGGTGTCTTCATCACACCAACTCATCAGCTCCCTTCTATCCACCTCTTTGACTTTTCTGGAGTATGGTGTTTCAATCTCCACTACTCCTTTCTCTTTATGCTCTTTCACTAACCATTCCTTCTCCTTGTATTTCACCTTTGAACCAGGTTGGAATAGTGTGTCCTCCGGGTGGATTATTCCTCCTTTATCTACATCTTCATCTTTAGGTACCTGCTAAAAAATTACAATCATCACTATTAGTACCTTCAGATTCTTCAGCTACAACATCTCTTCTTGAAGCTTTATATTTGGCTCTCCTTTTTTCCGTATTATCTTCTCCTCAGAGCCATTATACATTAAGACATTTCTTGGTCTTTTAGATCCTCCCGTCATGGATACTCATAACCAATTTGGCAGTTTTCATGAAAGGCCTTCCTAGAATCACTGGAATCCCCTCATCAGTCTCCATATCCATGACTATAAAATCAACCAAAAACTCAAGATGCTCCACAGGAACAATAACATCCTCCTCCCTACCAATCGGCCACTTAGTAGATCCATCCGCTACCATCATAGAAAGCTTAGGTGGTTTCAATACTAGCCCTCCAATTTTCTTCAAGTACTTTTACGACAAAATATTAATACTAGATCCAGAATCTAGCATAGCTCTTCCTACATCCACATCTCCTATAACACATGGAAGAGTAAGACTTCCTGGATCCTTCATTTTATCTGGATGTTTTCTCTTCTTGGGCCGTGTATAAACTTCCTGTTCTTCAATTTCCTCTTCATCAAGATCTATCACCTCTCCAAGATAGTACTTTATTCTCTTGGAGTAAACAAGAATCTGGTGAAGTACTGAAGGCATGACAATCACCGGATTAAAAATTTCTCTAAATTGCTCACGGTGATTTTCTACCCTCTCATTTTTTTCTCCTCTTCTTCTTCTTCTCCCTCACTGCTTAGCTCAATGATTTCTTTTTCATCTTCGTCCTCCTCACTACTCTCAATTTTAACAACTTCCTTTTCTGCTCTTCTCTTGCTCCTAGTCATAACTGGTTTGCATTCCTCTTTAGGGTTAACATCAGTATTAGCCCTAAATTGGTTTTTCTCTGTAGTTTCCACCCTCTTTGAAAGTTGACCAATCTGCATCTCCAAAGTTCTGAAATTGGCTTGGTGACTCGCATAGTGAGACTCATAAACCTTCATAAATTTATCAAATTTGTCATTAAGGTCTTTGACATTCTCTGTTAAACTGGTCACCTGCTGCCCCAAAGGTGGTTGTTGTTGCGGTCTATTGTTAAAAAGGCTTCATGTTGCCCAGATGGGTTATTTTGACTCTGCCCAATACTAGGATGGTTCTTCCAACCTTGGTTAAAGTTACCTTGGTTGAAATTTCCTAGCCTGTAGAGGAATTGATTACCCGTATAGTTTGCCTTTTCTTGCATCTATTCAAGCACAGCACATTGACCATTAATATGGTCACCACCATAGAAATCACAAAGTTATTGATCCTGCGACACATTCCTGATCTCCTTTGGAAGTTGAGAAAAAATCTTTGTCAAATTATCCAGTTTTTGAGTGAGAAGGTGATTCTGAGCTAGTATTGCATCATCAATAGAAAAATGTAGAACTCCCCTCTTTTGAGTTGTTGCACCCCTTTCACTATGCATCTCTTGCTCATTCACAGCCGTACTTTCGATTAGATCATAGGCCTCATCCTCAGTCTTTCTTTTTATGTCGCCTCCAATTGAAGCGTTTAACATCATCTTAGACTGTGTATTTAGGCCTCCAAGGAATGCAAGAACCAGAGTTGTTTTATCAAACCCTTGGACAGAAGTTTTTCTCAACAAGCCTTTAAACCTATCCCATGCTTGTCCAAGAGTTTCCTCCATCCCCTACCTGAAAGAAGAAATCTCCAGCTTCCCTTGACTAATTTTCGACTGCGGAAAATACTTATTCAGAAATTTGGACGCCACAATCTCCCATGTTGTGAAGGTTCCTTCTGGGAATGAATGTAACCACAACTTAGCGTTGCCTCCAAGTGAAAAAGGGAACAAACTGAGTTTGATCCTGTCGTCTAAAACTCCAGTTATCTTCACAGTATTGCAAATTTCATTAAATGTTGTCAAATAATCATAAGGATTCTCATTCGACAACCCATGAAATTGGTTGCTCTGCACTAGATGAATCAACGCAAGATTCATCACCATGTTAGTTGTATTGTCCCTTGGCATGACTTTACTATTCAAGTGCAACGGTCCAACAACATTTGACGCGTCAGCAAGTGTGCATCTAGGAGGATGTCTCCGGTGAGGGTTGTATTAGCCTTTCAGGAGAAGGAAATAGTTCTCTAGACGGACGTCTAACTTTCTTCCCTCTCCTATTGCTCAATCCTTCTAGAAGAGGTTGACTTTTCTTGCTTCTAGTTTAAACTGCTTCCTGCATACACAAGAAACAAAAACCCTAAAAGCACTTTTATATAAAAAATAAAAATAAAACAAAGTATATACAAAGTCAAATTTAATCAATTTACACTACTTGAAAAGTTAAACCACGAGTCCTCGGCAACGGCGCCAAAAACTTGTTAAGCCCCTGACAAGTGTACCAGATCGTTATCAAGTAATATAAACGGTGAGACCGAGTATCCTTTTCCCAAAGGACTCTTAGGCCTTATCTTTCATGTAAGTTGATTGCATAAGACTTTAAAAGAAGAATAATTTTGTAGAGTTACTACAAAACTAAATCTAAACATGCAAATGCAAATTGAATCAACTGGCAAATAAGAAATATGAATGAATGGAGTTGTTGGGGTTTACGATTTCATCCTTATCCACCCTCCTATATCTATTATTCTTATTAAATTCGCTTTATTATCAATGTGATGCAACTTTCTAGACTACTAAACTCGATTCCTCGGCGAAAAGAGCCTATTACCAATTAGTAGTTTACCATTCCTAATCTCCTTAGTAATTACCAACGCATTAAAGTACAGAAGCTTAAAAGCAATTGATCGTCCTACCCCTATTCCTAGCCAGTATTTCATTATCAAGGGAATTTTATCAATTCTAGATTTCTCCGTACGTTCCCGTATCGACAAAATCAAAGATCATGACACCGAATGAGTTAAATGATGCAAGCTATATCAACAGAAAAGAAAACCCAAACAATTGATAATACAAGCATATGAATAAAATAAGAATTTCAATATAAGAGAGTTTCAAAAGGATTACATTGTTCCCCAACAACAAAGGGTTTAGTTCACCATAGGCATGGTGAAACTAGATGGAATTAATGGAAAAGATGAAAGAGTAAACCCTAGAATTGATAAATTAGAGCCTAAGTATCCAAGAAACTGTCTCCAAGGAGTGTAGAAGGTGCTTTGAAGTCTTCCTCTGCCAAAAGATTACTCTGAAGGTGCACTGGGTCTATTTATAACGCTGAAAAGTAAAAGAATTTTGGCCCAGGCCCATCATTTAGTCTAGGTTAGTTATAAATTATACGATTGTCTAGTGAAACGAGTCTCTTGGGAAACGATATCCGGTCTTACCGGTTTTACTACTTGAAACGATTTGGTACGCTTGCCAAAGTCTCAACAAGTTTTTGGCGCCGTTGCCGGGGACTCGGTGTTCAAACTAGACTTTTGTGTGATTTTTAATTGATTTAGACTTATTCTTTTGTTTATAATTTTCTGTTTTATTGTAATTACTATCTTCATATTTTTGGGGCTAACTTGTGGCTCGAGTTTGGTTGTTCTCTAGTGTATGCAGGGAACTATCCGTACAAGGAGGACTGTGTTATTTGAACCAATCCTTGTCGACCCTGAGATCGAGAAAACAGCTCGTAGAAACAACAGTGACACTAGGAGACGACGAGCTATTAGTCAACAAGTTGCCCCTGAATCTTTGACTTCTCTCCATGATCAACCTATTGATCTTCTGGATACTTCTTTTGTGAACGACATGGCTGGCAATGAACCACCTCCGCGGAGAACCATAGTGGACTCTATTGTTTACACTAGCTCAAGAAATTTCTCAAGCATTGTGAGGCCCACTATGAGTGACAAGCTTGCTGAAATGAAGCCTGCTCTACTCTAGCTAATCAATTCAAATCAATTTTCTGGCATGGCCAATGAAGACCCTCATGCTCATTTGGTCACTTTCTATGAATTGTGTGGCTCTGTGGGTGTAATGCGGGAGGAGGAAGATGCATTGTATATGAGACTCTTCCCATTTTCTCTTAATGGCAAAGCAAAGGCTTGGCTTCAGTCACAGCCTAATCAAAGTTTGACTAGTTGGGAGGATGTGGAAAACAAATTTCTTGCTCGCTTCCTCCCACCATCAAAGAGCACAGAGATAAAAGCTGTCATTGCTACTTTTGTCCAAGGAGTAGATGAACCACTATGTGAAGCTTAGGAAAGATTCAAAGCTTTATTGAGAAAGTGTCTCAATCATTGCTTTAGCTTAGAGATGCAAGTGCAAACCTTCTGCAATGGGTTGCAACCTCAAACTAAGATGATACTTGATGCATCTTTTGGTGGGTCGGTTTTATTCAAAACTATTGATGAAGCCATATTTCTGTTATTGAAAATATGGCTTCAACTGACATGCAGAGTCAACATGGGAGGACTCAAGTACAAAAAAGATGAGTTTATGAACTTAATGCTCCAGATGTTATACTTGCTCAAAATAAACTTCTTGCTCAACAGATGGAGCTCCTGACCCAAAATATGGCCAAGCTACCTCATCAGTTCCAAGCAATGCAAGTTCATGCTCAACCGCATCATCAAGTAATGAGATATGATTTCTGTGGAGATAACCATCCTAATGGTCATTGTCAAGTTCCTAGTAGTTCCCAACCTGAAGAAGTCAACTATATGGGGAACCAAGGACGACAAAAATTCTTCAACAACCCTTTACCTAATCATTCCAATCAAGGGTGGAGCCAAGCTCAAGGAGCCTCAAGTAGTAGAAATCCTTATCAACCTGCTCAACCTGCTCAACACTACCCATCTCAAAATGATCGAATTTCAAAACTTGAAGAAACATTGCAGATGTTCATGCAACAGTCCATCCAAAATCAGAAAAATACTGATGTATCTATAAAGAGTTTAGAAGTGCAGGTTGGTCAGTTAGCTAAGCATTTGGCAAACCAACAGGGTGGACAATTCACTACAAATACTCAAGCCAACCCTAAGGAAGAGTGTAATGTCATATTCACTAAAAGTGGAAAAGAGGTTAGGAGGAAAGAAGAAGAAAAAGACAAGCCAGAAGAAGAAGAAGAGAAGAAAAAGAATGAAGAGGAGAATCAAGAAGAAAAAGAAGCAGAAGAAAAGATTGTTGGAAGAGAAGAAGAAAATAAAGAAAAAGAAAACGAGAAAAAGCAAAAAGAGAAGGAGATTGTGAAACACCTTCCTTATCCCAAAATCCCCTCTAATAAAGAGAAGGAGAAACAATTGGCTCGGTTCAAGCAAATATTCAACCAACTTGAGATAACCATGCCCTTGACCGAGACACTGCAACAAATTCCTGCCTATGCAAAGTACATGAAGCAAATCCTCAGCAAGAAGAAGAAGAAGTATTTAGATGAGGAAACAATTGAAGTGCAGGGAAATTGCAGTACCATAATGCAAAAGACTCTCCCTCCAAAATTTAAAGATCCGGGGAGTTTCACCATCCCTTGCACCATTGGAAACCATAATATAGGGAAGGCTCTTATTGATTTAGGGGCTAGCATCAACCTGATGCCCCTATCTATGCTTAAAAAGATTGGTGGTCCTGAAGCTAAGCCAACAAGAATGATGTTTCAATTGGCAGATAGGTCCATCAAATACCCTTATGGTGTGGTAGAAGAGGTGGTGGTGAACATTGATAAGCTCCAATTCCCGATGGATTTTGTAGTGATGGAGATGGAGGAAGATGTAGAGATACCGCTCATCCTTGGAAGACCTTTCATGAAGACGGTTAAGGTTGTCATTCATATGGAAGAGGGAACACTGAAATTAAAAGACTAAGATAGAGAGGTAACCTTCAATGTCTTCAAAGTTATGCACCCAAGTCAAAAGGAACAGACTAGCCTTGAAGCAACCGATGAAGTTCTATCTGTTACTAGTCTACCAAGGCAAGTTTCCAAGTTGGCAAAGAAGAGTCTTAATTGTTTCTCCCCAAAAGTGAAAGAAGAGCAAGAAGATAAGGAAGAAAAACTAGTTCACTAAGACTCTGTCGTGGAAAAGAATGAACCCAAACCTGGCAAACCAGTGAAGCTAAAGAACAGGGTATGGGTCATCAAGGCTATCAAGGCAAATGGAGTACTTGAAATTGAGGCTCCTTACTCTAGGAGAGTCAAATTGGTTACTAGAAAGCTTTTGAGAATGTGTTGGTGTCATGAAAGGAGAAAGCACACCAACATCAAAGATCAAACTTGAGCATAATGGTGTCAAGCTAATGACGTTAAACAAGCGCTTACTGGGAGGCAACCCAGCTTTCTAACCTTCTCTTGTGTGTAATTTTGTTGTTTGAGTGTGTTTTGACAGTTTGAATTTCAGTTAGAGTGTTTTAGTTTGATTTGGTTCTTTTGGAGCATGTTAGTTTGTATTTTAACTTATATGTTGTTTCTAGTTGCATGGTTGTTGTTGTTGAGTGTTGTTGTGAAAGAGTATGTTTTGGAGTATTGTTTTGGTTGTTTTGATGTGTTCTAGAACATTTAGGGTGCAATGATGTGTTTTGAATTAGTTAGATATATGCTTTGTGTAAAAGCATGGTCTTGACATGTTTAGTTAGGTGCATTGTCATTCATCTTTTAGATCATGCATTTGATTGTTTTCATGGTGCATTCTTGTTGTTTTTAAGTAGTAGAAACATAATCATTTAGTTTGAAAGAGATTGAAACGTTGAAGACTAAAATCCAAGATTTAAAGCCCAAAATGTAGCAAAAACAAACTCTGCAGACTACCAATCAGTTGCACCTGCGCGCTACACCAGTAGAGGGCTTTTTCTGCATTTTTCTGCTATGGCGCACCAGGACAACACTCCTTTTTTCTCTGTAATTTGGTTCTGTTATAAGTGGGGCTTGCTGCTAACCTTTTGTTTTATATGTTTTATCAAAATACATGCTTCTATACCACTGGTTATGTGCCAATTTTTGTTCCAAACTTGTTTTTCAAACACCAACCATAATATCTACTTGATGAGTTTTCTTTTGCTTGGCCTGGAGACCAAACCAATTTTGTAGGGGGAGGTGGAGCAGCAGCTGGTGCAGAGGATGATGATCCTAAGGAAAGCGATGATATCATGTCATGAGTTAGAGCTTGAGGCTTCTCTACTCATATACATGACCTTTTATTTTGCTTTTATGTTTTGTTTGCTTGTTTTTAAATTTGAATGCACATTTTGCTTTTCAACTTGTGGAAGTTTTTGTTAAGTTATTTGGCTTGATAGACTCTGCTGATTCATGATGCTTATGCTTGAATATGAAATGATGCTTGAGATTGTGCAGTTAAGTTCAAATTGTGGTTGCTTTCTTCATGAAAAGTCTGAGAATGTCTTATGTTTAACTGCGATCAATATTTATGCCAGTTGCTTGAGGATGTTTGTGGAACCTTGAGTTAACCTTGTGAGATGTTGTGCCTTAGATTTTTCTTGAGAATGCTATCATGTTATATCACAGTTGACTTTGTCTGAGTGTCTCTGAATTGAATCAATTGCTTGCTTGATACACATGATCAAGGCCATCTTTGTCTTCTACCTCATTTGCATGTTTGAGTCAAATAAATCAATACAAACCTCTTGAACCTTAATGAAAGACGACTTCCCTATTTGAATCTTAAGCCTAATGAAAATTCCCTGATTTCCCTACCTTGAGCTGAATAGAGTAATCATGTTTGCTATAGGAGAATGGTTTAAAGTTTGGGGGAGTTTGTTCTGTGAGGGTGTATTGAGAAAAATAGAAGAAGAAGAAAAAAAAATAAAGAAAAAGAAAAAAAAAAGAGAATGAAAGAAAGTTGGGATACAAGTAAGAAAGTGGTTACAATTAAGTGAAGCAAAAGAGAAACTTTTGTGCATGATTTGAATTGCTTAATCTCTTAGCTCAAGGTGCTTTGTTATCCAGAAAAACCATGTTTCTTTCTTAGCCCAACCTCAATACAAGCCAATGAAAAGTCCTTGTGATGTTGACTTGCATGTGAATGTGTTTAATTTGGTTTAAACGAAGGGCAAAGTTGATTTGTGTGATATTGTGATAGTAGAGTGATAGATACACATCTTCATACACTAGTGCATTAGAGTGAAACACTACCTTGGGTGAGGATTGGTTCTACATCATTTAGTAAAGCATTTTGCCATGATTGTTGATCTCTTTTAAAATGCGGCATTTGACTGATTGAATGTATTGTGAGCACCACAGTGGAAGGCTAATTTGTTACACATTTCTAGCCATTTCAAGTTTAGCACGTGTTGTGGATTATGTTGTGTCTGTGAAAATATTTTTGTGTTAGAGCCAAATACCTTTTTGCTTGAGGAAAAGCAAGGTTCTAAGTTTGGGGGAGTTGATAATGACATATTTTACCATGATTTCAATATTGAATTGAGAGAAAATGTCAACTCTTTCTTAGCTTTTTACCTTATTTATGCCTCAATTTATTATGTTTCTAAGTGGTTACATCTTGAGTTGTAATGATTCAAATTTCCGCATTAATCCCCACTTTTTGGTTGTTAGATCATTTACTTGAAGCTTGTTGGCCAAACCGAAGAATGGAAGAACCACATAAGCAAAAATGAATGTAAAAGAGGAAATATTGAGCAAAGATAAATGCTAAAGCTGGGGTGCAGTTGACGTGTAGCTGAGCCCCATTCATCTTGACTTGTTGTAGCTGAGGTGCAGCTGAGGTACAGCTGAGCGCCATACTCTCTGGAAGGTTGTCGCTGGGCTGCAGCTGAGGTGTAGCTGAGCGCCCAGCTCTTTGGAAGTCTGCAGCTGGGGTGCAACTGCGGTACAGCTGAGCGGTGGCAATGCTGATGTGGAAAAATTAGGTCTTTTTAGACCTAACATGCGAGGGGCTTTGAATCTTTTGCTACCCAGACGCGATTCCCCTTTGTGGGAGCTCTTGGAGGCAAGCTTGGAGTTGTGGGAACCGTCCATCTTCTTCCTTGGGTTCTCTTCTTTCTTCCATTTCCACCATTGTTGTAAGCTTAAGTTCTCCATTCATGGAGAGCTAGTTCCGTTATTGTTGGGGGATTGATGTAGCCACTAAACTCTTATGTAAATCATTTTGGTTTGAATGAATATATGCCTCTTTTCATTGATTGTTAGTGTTTAATTCCTTCTCTTAATGCTTGTTGTGAAGTTGCTACCCATGACATGATTTTAGGGTTTACTTGATATTGGGAAATGTTGGGTAAATCTTGACTTGGGTTAAACACCTAAAGGAAATAGTATCTAGGGATAGAACTAGGACCTTTGGTTGTCTTAAAATCTCATTTCTTAATGCGGAAATAATCATTAGGTTTTCCAAGGGATTGAAGTCTAATGAGGAAGTCTAGGCTCTTTCTACCAAGGGATTGGGGTTTGAGTAAATTAGTAGATTGACATTGACATATTAATGAAGAGGAAGTGATTTTCTATACATAGAGCTGTCAAAACGGGTAACCCGGCTCGACCCGGCCCGGCCCACCACGGGTTGGTCACTTAGTGAGCCAACCCAACCCAGCTCATTTATTAGCGAGCCAGAAAAACTTGAACCCGGCCCAACCCACCACGGGTTGGTGGGTAAACGGGTTGGCTCACTAGCCCATTTAATTATATTTTTTTTTAAATAAAAAAATATAAACTTTCTGTAATTTAAATTTAAACAATTTTTACTCCCAAAAAATTATGTTAAAGACAATTCAAAATAATAATAAAAAGTACAATATAATCCAAATGTCATCCAAAAACAAACACAAAAAACATACAAATAAATTTCTTATATTCATCTTTTTTCGTTCTTGTTGTAACCCTTGACCCTTGTTCTTGTTGTCTCCAAATTCACTAATAAAGATTTTCCTAATATCAGAACAATTCGGACAATCAATAAAAAAATATTAGTCAAAAAAGAGAGAAGCAATACTCAACAACATCAACATAAAATTAATAGTTTAATCTGTAACATAATTTTCCAAATTCAAAGATATCAAAAAGAGCTTGTTCAAATAATGTATACTCAAATGTTTAAATAAAATGAACAAAATCTGATACAAGCATGTGAGAACATGAAAAAATCATTCCATGTCTTTAAATCCCCCAGATCAAAAAACAAATTCGCAAACCCCTATTTTTGTCATTACATGGTTTTTTTTAAAAAAAAAAAGAAAGAAGTGAGAAAACAAAATTGTGGAGAAAAGAGAAGAAAAAAGGAAGGGGTGTTTTACTTGCTCCTTGAAGAATTTTAGTGAAGTGAGGGTGAGAGCACCGTCAAATGAGAGCAAATACCATGAGAGTGATTTGTGAGAGCAGAGATTACTTTTTTTGGTATACACTGTGAGTGAATAAAGTATTTTATTTTCTAAGGTTTTATAAATAAAATAATAAATTAAAAAAAAAATAAAATTAGGTAGGTGGGTTAGTGGGCCAACCCGGCTCACCACGGGTTCAACCCGCATGAGCCGGGTCTAAATGAGCCGGGTTGAAATCTGACCCGCATATAAGTGGGTTGTATTTTTCAAACCCAACCCGACCCGAACCCGTGACGGGCCGGGTTGGCTCGCGGGCTATGACCCATTTTGACGGCTCTATCTATACATAAGAGTGAAGTAGGTGAAATCATACCCCCAACAATATCATTCCATATCATATCTAATCCTTCCATTTCCAAGTGTTTGAGTACCGAAGATCACCTTTATGGAAGCATTCTTTAGTCTAGGTTAGTTCTAAATTATACGATTGTTTAGTGAAACGAGTCTCTTGGGAAACGATATCCGATCTTACCGGTTTTACTACTTGAAACGATTTGGTACGCTTGCCAAAGTCTCAACAAGGCTTTTGCTCCAAACCAAGACAAGTTGGCAATCTTGAGAAGCTACAAGAACAACCAAAATGTTCATTTGGGGAAGAAAAGCAATGTTGGGCATCACAAAAACCACGCCTAGGGCCACCAAGTTAGAAATCTCTTGAATCAACATCGTTGAGTGCCATATAAATGTCGTTGGGTAATAGAGAATCAAAGAACTTCTAGATTAGCAACATTGGGTGCCATCAAGGGCATCAAGCTCCACCAAGGTAATGAGCAAGTCATGCTCTTAGGTTTGCCAATGCTAGGCAGCCGAAACATGACATTAAGTGCTACACATTGGGCACCATTCAAAGGGTTCTTGGTGATATCTTGACAAAGGTCTCCCTTCCTAATTTCATGTTATTGCGTCCAACGGCGAAGGACTTAAGTTAGGTGTCACTTGTGTTGTGGTGGCAAATCTAAACCTATTTCTTCTTATGGTTTGACAGAGAGTCATCTTTGGACATTGGGAGCATGACAACACACTTTAGAGAGCTTGAAGGTTTGTTAGGGCTTGTGGGAACAATCTTTTATTCCTCTTTGTATCTATTTCTTCTTCCATTTCTCATTTTGTAGCTTGGGCTCTCCATGACAATGGAGAGCTAAACCCACTTTGTTGGGGTAGATGTAAGCACTAAACTCTTGTGTATTTTGCAAATGATTTGAAATATACATATGCCTCTTCCATTAAATGCTAGCATTCTTGTTTTTCTACTTAATGCTTGCTTTGAGTTGGTCATTCATAACTTGATACTTGGTTCATTAGGCATATTGGAAAATATCTTTTGAATCCTAGACTTAAAACAAGATACCTAATGGAGCTTGCATATAAGAATGGAGCTTAACCCATTTGTTGTTTAAACTCTAGTTCATAAAGTGAGTTTTTTTATTAAGGGTTCAAGGGATTGACTCTTAATAAGGAAACTTAAACTCACTCTACTAAGGGATTATGGTTTGAGTAGACTTGTGGGTTGACATTAGTATATTAATGGAGAAGAGTTAAGTGATTTAAATGCATGAGAGTGAAGTTAGTGAAATCTAACCCCAACAATAACATTCCATATCATTTCATATGTTTTCCATCATCTACGTGTTTTGGATTTTCAAAGTTCATCTTTATTATTTATGTATCAATTTACTTTCAGGAAAAAAATTTAACATTATAGAAATATTCTTCAGTCTAAATTGGTCACTAATTGTACGATTATTTAATATTGTACAAGTCCATTGAAAAACGATATTTAATTTTAGTAGTTATTACTTACACGATTTAGTAAACAGTTAACATAGTGGATTTGATTAACCTTTCTCCTTCTATTTCTCTTAATGGTGATGTCCCACATAAGGTGTGTGGAGAGGAAAAGATCTAAACTATTATTGTAAAAGAAAAATTAGGTAAGGTATCCAATTTGATTTCCAAAATATAAAGTTGTCATTTACAGACCCAAAATTTCTTATGGTAAAATATCTCACTAGTGAAAATTTTCCTTTATATATAGAAACTATTGCAATGGACTTCTACTTTTAAAAAATCATTCTTAACTCCTCTTACAACGTGGTAACTGGTACATATATTTTAAGGAAATAATACAGTCTACCCTATCTAACCATTAGATATTATAAATAATATTTTGTAGTATCTGAAATCAGTATATCAACTTTACACCCAATACGAAAACGTGTTACAATTTTATACCAATACACTTTTTTTCTTTGAAGTAAACTCTTGAGTTAGTGCTTCCAATGACTTTAAATCTTTTATTTTCTTAAATTTTAAAAGTCTTTGATTGAGACAATATTTATTTAATTTTTCAAAAAAAAAATAGCTATGATGAATGATTAAGAAAGGAGAAAAAATATATAATCACTTTTATAAAAAAAAATAGTAATATATTTTTTAAAATAATTTTATATAGATTTTATTATTGATTAAAGTAATTAAATAAAAGAGAAAACTATTAGAAAATATGTTTAATGAAAAAGACTCATAAAATTTGATATTTTTTAATAGAATTGAATATATAAAAGTACTTAGAAAAAATTATGTTAACAAAAATATCAAGATCTCTCATTCTAAATATAACACCCGACCCCACTATGCAACAATGTCCAAGACAAGTTGAAAAGTTAATGATTTTGTTTTTGTATTTTTGTTTGAGTAGTTTAAATGTATTGCAAGTGCAAGGAAATTACCGTAATCGTTTTTCTTCTGCTCTTACCCTACTCACTTTAGAAAGTTTTCAGAGTAATATTCCCCAATTGCTTTCTCTTTTCCATTACTTGACCACAACTTTCTCTCTCCCTTCAACTCTATATAAGCCTTTCCTCACCCTTCTCTCTCTCATCACTCCACTTCCTTCTTCCCTTCATTTTCTTATTCATCTTCTTCAATGGAGGAAAGTGTGGCACCAAAGAGACCAAGAGAAGAACCACAGGAGAATGAATTTGCAGTAGATTCTGATGACTTACTTGAGTCCTCAAAGAGGCACAAACCATACAATCACATACTCTCCCTCCTTGAATCAGACGAAGATGACTCCACACAAGACCTCTCTCCTCTCATCACTGCCCTCCAACAAGAAATCACAAACTTTTCCTCTGATTCCGACACCCTTTTCAGCCAACAAACAACCACCGCCAACAATTTGGAGGACTCTTCATCCTCCACCACTCAATGTTCTAGCGGCATCGTGGAGGAACATGACAAAGAAATGGTCATGAGACACCTTCTTCAGGCTTCTGATGATGAGCTTGGGATTCCAAACAAAGGGTCTGATGGGTTTTTCGATCTTGGGGAAGAAGATCCTGGCTTCAACGGTGGAGACATGCTTTCTTCTATTTGTGATGGATTGTTGGAGTTTGAAGATGAAACTGCTAACTACTATGAACTCTTGCAATCCCAACTCTTTCTATAGTTTCTTTAGATCGGGGATTAGAAGTTTCTGAAAAACAAAAGTTTTTCATGCTTTTAAGATGAAATCCATTGGAAAAAATTTTAAAGCTTGGAACACAAGTTTTTCTTGTTTTTGCTTTCATGTTTAGATGCCTTCTTTTTGTAAATTAAAATGATGGGAGGCTTAGGCCACGTTCGTTATTATACTATAAATGTGGATCTGTAGAAAAACCAAGTAGGCTTATATTACACAATGTAATTAGCTAGTAATGATTATCTTTTAAAGTTTTTATATGGTAATTTTATCTTATCTTGATTTTCTTAGGTTACTGAAATATAACTCCTTTTCTGTTTTTTTATTTTTTTATTTTTAGAGATTTTAAAATAAATATTTTTTTATGATTTGGTTATGGCAACCACATTTTCAGCACCATTGTTCTAACAGAGAAAAAAAATATTTTACATCATTTAATTATCATTTAATAATTTTTATAAAAATAAAATATTCTTAACAAATGTTAATTTTTGTAGTTTTAAAGAAAAAGAAATAATTAAAGATAGTAAAAGATAATGTCAAATTACTCTAAAAAAATAATGTGAAAGTACCATTGGAAAAAAAAAACACTATTGAATCTATATATCCAACTTTCGTTATTTTCTTAATAAAGTTCAATTAATAATAAAAATATAAATATATTTATGAGAATGTATGCTATTTTTTTTTTTTTCAAAAGGACAGAGTTCAGCCAATTTATTTGCTTATTGTTTTAAAAATAACAATAAAAGTCATTTCTATACTTTACTCTAGGAAGCCCTCATTTTTTTCATGGCAAGTGGGAAATTGTACATGGATCACTCGTAAAAATATGTGGACCAAAATGGTTGAAGGTACAATATATATAAGACATGTGTTTTAATTTTCTAACAAAGGACATTGGCAGAATAGACAATAGCAACATACAACACAGGATATATGAAATTAGAAAAAAAAAACTTTAAATTGTACAATAACGTAATGTTATGCCCTATTTTATAAATACGTTATTTGATTCTCAAATGAAAGTGTTAAATGCTATTAATTTAGGCATTTAAAGAAATATTTTTTCCTTAAATTAGGTCTTTGCGTTGTTTTAGTCTCTAAACCTGATTGTTTATAACTATTTACTATTGATACTTTACTTGTAAAAAAGTGAATATTATCACTTAATGTTTTGAAATTTAGATTAAAGTAATTACACTTTTACAGAAAAAAAAATATTTTCTAAATATTGAATCCTCATCAATTTAACCCGGAGAGGCAAAAATAAATAATACACCTTCAATTCAAGAAGTTGGAGGGTTAACTAATAGTTTGGATCAAATCATGCTACATCCAAACTATTACTAATTAAATGAGCTGAGAGGACATAGAAATGTTGTCAGTTTAATTCTCTCGTTAATATTTAAAAGTTATAAAATTTGTTATATAGATTTGAAAAGAACGGTAAAAAAGATGGTAGATTCAACTTTCCATCGACAAAATCCTAATAATAAATATTTGTCCAAAAAAAAGCTGAAAAATTCAGTTTAAATTTTTAATTAAACCTAATTAAATAAGGTATCTGATTTATGAATTACAAATTCAATGTATTCAAATCTTTGATGGTCCATTTTTCGTCTTATTAATTATTAATATTATTATTATTATTATATAAGATCGTAGTGTAGTCGAAGTAATGAGACTCGAATATTTTAATGTTAAAGTTTAAAAAGTATAAATAGAAGTTTTATAAGATGAGTGTCATTATTTCAAGTTATACATCTCTCTAAAAACAATTTCTTCTAAAGCTCTTCCTTTTCTCTAGGTGTTCTACCTGCTGGATCACCTGTTTGAAGATCAGAGAGTGCCAAATTGATTAGTATGGCAAGGTCTTCTAGTTAGTCGTTCTTGCAAAAGAGTAAGTTAGTTTCTACTTCTTCTTTTTCTCTAGTTTTCATGTTTTACAATGAATGTGAGTAGTTTTTCACTGCGTGTGTCATCTAAGCTTTTCTTTAGATTCTCTGTTGATCAGTGGTTCTAACCGTGTATCATGATCATGATTTCATGGTTTCTAGGTACATATATAGTTCTCTAAAGTGAGGAACCAGTTTTAGTTTCTTTTTAGGATCATTTGGTTGTTTAACCAGTAAGGGAGCTAAATACATCCTTTCTATTATGTTAGTACTTTGATCATCTGAATTGGTATGTTACAGTTTGATTAAAGAGATTTAACTTGTGGAGATTTTGTTGTGTTGTGGTGCAATTGCTTTGGACTTGACCTATATGTGTGATATTTGATACTGGGAGATGATTGCGATGAATGCTTGTTGTATATTGCTTGCTTTAATCACTTGAGCTATTGTAATTGAGGTTATAATTGGTTAAGAACTATTGTTTAATCTTAAAGTAGTGTAAGGTCAAAGTTTTCACTAGTCTTAGATCTAATTTGGGGTTTGAATAGATTATTTTCTTGAGGAGTGGTTTTGGAGAGAAACTTGATGTTTAGGGTTGGCTTTTAGGTCATTTAAGACTTGGGTAGCTTTTTAGTTTTATAATTTCATGTGAATTGTATAGAATATGGTATATGAACTTTTAGAGTTTTGGTTTGTCAATAGGATTGTGTAGGGATCAGTTTTAGCCAAACTACCAAAAAAAAAACCTTGTTTTACCGATAGAGAGGATATGTTGGAAATAGCCAATTTCTGTCAGTAATACACTATTTATCACATATTATCAACAATCAATAATCCGTCAGTAATTACGTTGTCGGTAATCATTACCGATAATGATCTTCAATAATTATCAACCTCTTTTTTCGATAATTATCGACGACCTAATCCTTCGATAATTAACGAATGATAGATCCATCGGTAATTACCGAAATAGGTCATTGATAATTATCGAATGAATAAGCCGTCGGTAAGTTTGTTGGTAAAGACGTGGCAAATTCAAGTGCAATATGTATTAGTTAATTATCCCAGATTCACAAAATCGGGCCTGCACAAAACAATATTCAAACCACAATAACACAATCAAAGTTGTGATAAATTATATGCAACCCACAATGATTCAATCAGTGATATCCAATAAACAATATCCAACTATAGAGTATAAGGTCAATGTTGATGTTCAAGTTTAAAAACTTGCATTTCCAATCAAACATGTTCATCTATATAGACAAAGAAATTATATGTTTGTAAAACATGAGAATTATGTAAACATCATCATAGTTAAAGAATAAGTATGTTCATCAAAAAATAACTAATAATCTATATAGTCATCATTGGAAAGGTATTATTCTTCATCATCCTACTACTATGAAGGTTGGTGGACTATTGTGGGTTAGACTGATATGGACTAGCCTATTATGGGTTAGACTGATGTGGGGTGGTCTAGGACGGAGGGTGATGAAGAGGGTCGTAGTTAGCCCGGAGGAACGGTGGATTGAAGTTGTGAAGACTCAGGAAGCAATCTCATGATCAGTTTTTTGAAACTGGTAAACTCTTCCCTCATATCGTTGTATTCATGGTCACGTATTTCTAATCGTTGCATGAGTTGGAAAAGGGCGTCGTCAACACTAGTGGAAGAAGATAGTTGATGCTTCAAAGTACCTCTTCCTACCGTGTAATTTGTAGCAAGTTATCTTACCCCGTATAATCGTCCTTTTTTCTTTCCACCAACGACATTGACTCAACACCGTTTCCTTTGTATGTAATGAAAAGATTCAAGTTTGGAGTAGTATGGGGAAAATTGAAAGGCAAAAGAAAAAGCATTGAGTTCAAAGGTTGAAAAAAAATGCATGAACATAGAAGAAAGTGAAAAGAAAAAGCATGAAAAAAGAACTCAATGCAAAATCAATAAAAAGGGAAGAAGTTGGGAATGAGTGAAATTGGTGACACAGAGAGAGTTTAAACTTGAACCTTTTCAATGATGAAATAGCTCTCTTAACTCAAGGATTTTGTGATCTTGAAAAACCAATTTTTCTTGATAGCCCAGCCTCATTACAAGCCTTGGAAAAGTCCTTGTGAGTGCATTTGCATGTAAGGATTTTAATTGTTCTAGAAAAATGGGAATATTTTTCTATGTGACATGTGAATAGTAAAGAGTGGAGTGATTCCTGAAACACTTGAGTGATTGAGTGAAACACTTGCTTGGAGAGAATTGTTGAAATTCATGTTTACATCTATGCTTAGTGGATTGATCATTCATGAATGAAACATCTTTTGGAAGATATTTGATTATGTGAATTTAATTAGATTGAAGGCATGCATGCATTTTGGTAGGATTCCACTGAAAATCTAAATTGAATAATAACTTGTTGTGAAGAAAAGGATTTTTGAAAAGTGTTGAACTATTTGATGAAAAAGTGGAAGGCCAAGTTTTGTTTTGTTTGCTTGAGGACAAGCAAAGTTTTAAGTTTGGGTTGTGATAACAGTCTAAAAATCGTTATTTTTATGCTTGAATTTGATATCAAAACATACCCTTTGTAGCTTAAAATGAGCTTAGAATCACGTAAAACTCTTAAGTTATGTCACATGAGAGTCAAAAGCTGTTTTTAGAGATATTATGCTTGTTTTGCATTGTTTTGGAGGGTTTTTTATGAGAATTGAAGATGGAAGTGAAATAGTAAGGTCATAGACTTAAGAATGAAGGAGAAAAAGGAAGAAAAGAGGAGTCTATGGACCGCTCAAGCGTCAAATTCCAACGCTGAGCGTCCTAATTCGAGGTGGAGCTACTGTCTGGGATTGGGATAGCAAGCCGGTAATTAGTAATAAGCTTTTTTCACCAAGGGATTGGGTTAAGGGTAGACCAAGAAAGTTTGCATGACAATATGATAAATAAGCAAAGTAAATAAGAAGAATAAATATATGAGGGTGGATAAAATTAAATTGTAAACCCCAACAACTTCATTCATCCATATTTTCTTTAAGCTAATTAAATCACTGCATTTGCATGTTTACTTTTGTTTTGCATTTAACCACTCACACTAATTTCTTTTCTCAAGTCTTAAGCAATTAATTTACACGAAAGATTAGGCCTTAAGAGTCCTTTGGGAAGAACGATATTGGGCTTACAATTATATTACTTGATACGATCTGGTACACTTGCCAGGGTCTTACCCTTCTGACACCATGTACCTTTCCAATCCCAGGGTCCTCGTCGTGCTCGAGAAAGGTGCACGTGCCCATATAACTGAAGACTTCTTCTCCGAGCAGGGGAACGACAACGACCGTTATTGGAGTAACGCTGCTTTTGATGCGGTCATAGGAGAAGGTGTCAAGCTTTCTCATTCTTACGTCCATTTCCATGCTGCTCACACCAAATGGACCTCCGTTCGCCAGGTCACAACCTTCGATTCTTTAAGTCGTTGCCTTTATATTCATGGACTTTGCTAGATCGGGTTGTGAGATTGTAGTTTTTGTGTTAATTGTTTCCTTGCAGGATTCGTCTAGTGCTTATGAACTCACAGAGGTAAGAACGGGAGGAAAACTAGGGAGGCACAATCTTCGTATTCAACAATTGGGTCCTGATACTGTCACCGAGTTATCCTCTCTGCACTTGTCTGTTGGTGAACAAATGCAGGACCTTCATAGTACTCTTGTATTGGACCATCCACGGGGCTATTCTCGACAACTTCACAAGTGCATTGTTGCTCATTCACAGGGACATGCAGTTTTTGACGGAAACATTAAGGTGGAATGTTTGTTGAACAAAGATAAAGTGACGGTGGAATGTGTCGCCGAAGTCGACGGAGGTCACGAAGAATGTGTCGTCGGCGGAAGAACGGAAGGAGTCGTTGGGGGTGAAGATGAAGGTGGTGAAGGTGGAAGTTGCCATGGAGTCGTAGGAGGATAAAAAGAAGAAAAAAAAAGCAACGTTGCACGTAATTAGAAAATAATGACGTCACATTTGGTTCGCTGTTAGTCAAAATCTAACGCCATTCAATTTTAAAGACTAAATATATGAGTTTCAAAACTAAAAGGACTAAAAACCATCAAAGTTTCAAGTAGGAACTAAATCCAAAATTGTGTGATAGTTGATGGACAAAACACATGTTTAATCTTTAAAAAAATAATATATATTATAATAGTTGAATACGGTAAAATGTAATATATATATTTTTCCTCATTCTTGTGCAATTGAGTCATGTGGCGGACAAATTAAAATGGGGCGAGACATGTTACCCATAGGTTTTATTTAATTTGATGCTTTGTGTGCTTTAAAGAAAACATAATAGAGTGTAAATTGAATATATTTTGGTTCTCCTAACAACATCAAATTAACGTGAATAAATAACTGTCCTCGATGCTTTCTGTCTGCCCATGTGCCCAACTTTACACAATCATTTTTTTAATCAATGTTATTTTTAAAATATATACAACTGAATTCCACATTTAAGTCAATACTCCATAGAAAAATTTAGGGTTAAATATGTTTTTAGTCCCTATACGGTACGATTTTGGTTTTAGTCCATTTTCAAACTAGGGTACAATTTAGTCCTTCAACTTTAGAAAACTCTGGTTTTAATCCTTTTTACCAATTTTTTTTAACTTTATTTATTGTTTCAAACACGTTTCTCAGTTAACACTGAAGCAAAAATGTGTCAAACAGTGTAAACAATCCAAATGTTATAATGAAACGTGCTTGAAACAACAAATAAAGTTAAAAAAAATTAGAAAAAAGAACTAAAACCATAATTTTTTAAAGTTGAAAGACTAAATTGTACCTTTGTTTAAAAATGGACTAAAACCAAAATCGTCCCAAAATATAAGGACTAAAAACATATTTAACCCAAAAATTTAAAAAAAATAATGATAAATTTAAATTCTGAAAGCGAATAGAAAATTACTAAATGGGACGTAAATGAAAGTTTTCTGTAATAAAAATTGAAAAATTATAGAAGTAATAAAAAATAGCGAGGAGCATAAAATAAAAATTAAGATTTGAGTAATATAATTAGATAAATATTAACTTAGTCATTATTATTTCTTGGGTGAAGGAAATTGTGTATTATGGCACATAACATAAGATGGATGAGAGTACAATTATGAGTGGACCTCTATGTACTGTTGCAATGTCAGCCATC
Organism: Vigna mungo; assembly: GCA_036885675.1. NCBI lineage: Eukaryota > Viridiplantae > Streptophyta > Magnoliopsida > Fabales > Fabaceae > Vigna > Vigna mungo. The sequence goes on along the minus strand of CP144700.1, from coordinate 42,241,134 downwards.
ATACTAACTCAACTACCTTCTCTACGTTGTACCATGATTATTTATTGACCCAAGGATACATTCCACGTGTATATATTTAATTTTAATTTTAATTAATTTTAGAGAGAAAAGTTAATTAATTGGTTGAACAATTAGGTCAAACTTTGTGATTGTCTCGTAACTCATGGAGGTCATTTCGTGTATGACTCTTCTTCTCGGAATTAACTTGATATTGTTTGATAAAGAAAATTACTTAATTCATCATTTTCAGCAATCTCTGTTTTTCACTTTAGCTATATTATATACTTAAAAAGTCTATATCAATTTCCCTCACACCAACAACATCTTATATTAAAATGTATTATTTTATCTCTTTTTATTAGTTACCTTAAACAAATACTTTTATTCATTTGTTACTTTTAATTTTTTTAATTTTTTACATGAAATTAATTATTTTCATCTGGATCACAACTTTAACAAAAAAAGAAGAGAAAGTAATAATACTTTAAACTATTTTATTTGTTTTTTTATATTTTTTTATATATGTACTTTAAATTTTTAGAAAGAAATTAAAACCATGTTATCTTTATTAAACTTAGAAACTAAAAATTTTACTTGAAGATTAAAACAAAAGTTATTATATTTTCAAAACTAAAAAACACATTTATGAAATATTACATCTTCAATTGGTTTTGCATAGTTTTCTAAAACATTTATATATTTAATTAATGTTATACATATATAATATTTTGATGTGTTTTCTTTAGTAGTTCTATTAAATGTAACTTTTGTCCTTTGTTTATTCGTGTAATTTTTTATCTCAATTATTCCTACTTTTTAACCATCTAAATTGGTTTGAAATCATCTATAAATTGAGATAAAATTAATTTTCAATATATCAAATAAATATAAATCTTATTTCAAATTTTTAAAATTAAATTAAATCTAAAATTTACTTTTTAAAATAGTATCTATTAACTTCTATAACAAAATCTGAATGAAATTTTTTAGTTCCAATTATCTCATATTGAATTGATGTATCGTAACTAAAAAAAGAAAATATAAAACTATTCCAAAGAAAATATAAACCCAAGCTCATTCTTCCCTTTGAATGTGAGACCCTAGAGCCATTTTCACCCCTTCCATAGCTTTAGTCCAATGTTCTACAATTTCAGGTGCCCTAATTTCAGTGACCTCTTCAACCTTCTTCCTTCCAATTTAACATTGAATAACATGATCCTGTGCCTTAACTTTGATTTTCGAATTAAGGTTTTCATTATTCAATCTTCATCAATAACTTTGGATGAATCAAAATAATACACTCAAAACTTATATATTTAATTATTATCATTAATACAATAAAAATTAATACATAACTGTAATTTAATTTACTAATATAATAAAAATTAATACAATAACTTAATATAGGTCTACACAACAATCACACGTATATAAAAGATTGCTTTACGGATAGTTTTCTTTTTATCAATATACATATTTTTTTTTAAAAAAATAAGATTAAAAAATAATTTATCATAATGTAATAAAAACATATTTCTATACTATTTAAAAAACACTTTTTATAATAATTTCATAATTGTTATAAATGTTGAGATTGTTGATAACACAAACTCTATATCAAACTTGTTTTTTATGATGACAACACATTGCTTAATAATAATACATATGTTCCAGTATTACATGTTCATGTGTTTTATTGTTTGACATATCTGCTGAACATGTTTTGATGAATTGCAATGTATGTTCCTATACTTGACTATGTGATATTATTGTGGAACATGCTTGTCTTGAAATGTGAAATAAAATGTTTTTTATTACTGCACATTTCAGAAAAGAAAAAGATCACAAGCACCTTTATGAACTTATATTTGTTGTGACAAAGTTCTAGTTCAATCGAATACACTCATAATGGATTCGACTATGTTAAAACCTTTGCACAGACTTTGTGAAACTGTGTTGTGTGAGATTTTGAGTTGAAAAGAATTTTAAAGTGTTTTCTCATGTGTCAGTCGATAGTGTGGATCACATATTCGACTGTATTACTGTTTCATTTGGAATTTTGTTATGCCTACACGCTCCAACGGCTATATTTTCAAAAGTTAGTTAAGATTGACTGACTTGGTCAACTGTCTTAAATGGGTATTGCTTTGGTTGACTGAGGAGCCTTATGTTGACTGTCTATTATAATTGTCTTAGTACAGTCGACTGTATTAGTAGGTTATTCGACTGAGATGAAATCTGAAATAACATAAAACTATAAATAGTCAGAACATGAATTGTGCTGTAAGACTTTTGTGATCTAACATTTTCATTGTCCTGTTTCAGATTGAATTCTCTGTCTTAGAAGCTCCAAGAATTCTCCAAGAAGACGGTGGTGATCTTTCTTGAGAGAGATTCAAAGGGAGGAGTCTTTCGCGCGTACTATTTGATCAACATCTGCACAAAGAAGGTGCTTCTAGTTTGATCTTGATAGGCTTGACATCCTGTGAAGACTGTTGTATTTGACTGAAGGCTTGGCAACCTGTGAAGTCTGCTGTGATAGGCTTGGCAACCTGTGAAGTCTGCTGTGATAGGCTTGGCAACCTGTGAAGCGTGTTGTGATAGGCTTGGCAACCTGTGAAGTCTGCTGTGATAGGCTTGGCAACCTGTGAAGCCTGCTGTGATAGGCTTGACATCCTATGAAGAGTGCTGGTTACACGTTGAGGATTGTTCAACGTGGGTGCAGATTGCAGAAGAAGGGATTCTTGCTGCAATTCTGGTTTTGTGTGTGTAGCTATATTTGGTTTTGGGTTAGAGAGGAGATTTATATTTTTGTGTGGTGCTTCTATAATTTCCTTGCTGTAAAAACAACAATCATTATAGTGCATTTGCTTCCAAGATTGGAAGGACATTGGATGTAGGCATTGTTGGCCGAACCAGTATAAAATCCAGTGTTTGATTTTCTCTATCTCTGCACTCTTTATTTTAAGGTGACTTTAATTGTTTAGCAGTCAACTACGTTTTCCCGCTACATTGAATTTTCATTACTTGTATTTCAAGGAAATATCAAAAGCTTTGAATTTTCATACCAAGATTGCGAAAAGATTTAGATTTTGAACTAACATCAATTCACCCTCCTCTTGGTGTAAAACGAAGCCAACCTGTTTCCTAACAATAAATACTTTCAATATAAAAAGTTTCTACCTTCTATACCGATTTAAGATTTTTATACCGATTTAAGAATCAGTTTAGAAAGTTTTTTTTTTTAATTCTAGTTAATTAAGACCATAACCGATATAATAACCTAAGGTTATTCTTTCTTCTTCTTACATTTAAACCTAACATTCTTAAATTTATTGACCATAAATCCAAAACAAAATCAAGAACTCAAAAACAATTATTCACTTGTTGAAAACATTATCAAACCACAATTAAAAACTGATTATTAAAAAACACATGGTAATTTTTTTTTCTATATTCATAAGAAATATATACACATGAGATAAAAAATAATGCTAACTATTAAATAAATATTTTAGTACTAAGGGAGTATTTACTTGAGTGGAATGGGTTACTTCTCTTTGTTGCATTCTCATGATGCAAGTAAAAAGAAAAAAAAAGTTGTTTATATAGAAAAGTATTTTGGATGATTGATTTGATCATTGGATTACAATAGTATAAATATACAAATTGATAACCTAATTGGAAAAAGTTATAAGGGAATAAACTCCACCAATTTAATATCAATTATTATAATAACAATTATAATAATTGATATTTAACACTGACAATTAAACTAAATAAAGGAAAAGTAAATATACAAAAATTAGATAATCAAGACTGATTATTACAATTTAAAACTAATTATTATAATTGATATCCTCCCGCAAGTTGGACAATCTGGAAGAGAGATGCAACTTGGACAATAATGAGTCAAACCGAGGATGAAGCAGAGAGGCTTTGTGTTCTGCTTCAGTTGAGGAACTCACATTCTGCATCTTTGGATACCGTGTGGAGACGCTCCTTTAACTGCTTGAGGTGGCTACGAGATGCCTTGGCATAGGTGTGCTAGAGAACAGTCCAGAGATCATGTGATGTCGTTGTTTGAGACACCAGGGATGCCACTTCAGGGGAGAGAGTGGTGAGGAGAGCACCGTATATAAGTCGATCCTGTCGACGCAGGTTTGATAAGTAGGATTCGGACTTGGAGGTACAACGGTGGTGGAGATCGTCATTGGCGGCGCAGGAAAGGATCCATCTGGATATTTAAGAAGATCATAGCCATCAAGAAGAGTTTCAACTTGAAGTTTCCAGGTAAGGTAATTTAAGGGTAGAAGCTTGGTGACACTACTAAGGGTGATGCAAGTGAATGGTTTTGATGGCTCATGAGGGTTGCTAATAGATGAAGAGTTGTCGTTGGCCATGGGAGGCAAAAAGAAAGGAAGGAGCGATGTCCTGTGTTGAAGAAGATATAAAAAAAAATGAAGAGGATCGTGAATGGCAAAAAGTTTATGACCAAACCATCGATAAACAAGTAGAAGATAAAAGACATCGGATGAAAAAAAGACTTTTAGGGGGTCGCCGGTGGCGGCGGCCATAGGCCACTGGCGGCAACAAAGATAGAGTAGAAAATGATCAGAAAACCTGCTCTGATACCATCTAAAAAAGTATTTTACAATAGTATAAATATACAAATTGATAACCTAATTGGAAGAGTTAAAAGGGAATAAACTTCACCAATTTAATATCAATTATTATAATACCAATTATAATAATTGATATTTAACACTATCAATAAAACTAAATAAAGGGAAAGTAAATATACAAAAATTAATTAATAAAGACTAATTATTACAATTTAAAACTAATTATTATAATTGATAGTTTGAGGATTAAAAAGGATATTTTTATAGTAATTATCCTCAAATCCCCACACATAAGCAAAGTTGGAAAAAATCTCAATCTCGCATTGATTCGCTTATAAATATAGGAAAACAAACGCAATTTATAGTGTGGGTATCGCGCTCGCTGCTTGATTGAGTTGGTGTAAAGTGTGGTTCGTGCATCTTTCATTTAACTACAATATTTCTGCATTGTTTTTGCTACATTTCTTTTATAGAGCTAAAGAAGCTCATTTAATATTGTAAGGATATTTTCACTAACATTAATTATTCTAATAAAACTAACTTAAATACATTAATTAGTTAAATATTGATGAGTTCCTGACTTCTCCCAAATATGAAGGAAGGAGTTCAAGAAAAGTATGCATGGAGGGAGGTTCTTTAACTCTTCTTCTATTAGTGTGTTTAATTTTTATCTTAAATAGAATTTAGATCTCATGTTTGCTTTTTTTGTGTTTTTCAGGTTTCTAGTGGCACCCCTCTTTTTGAGGTTGCCACCTTGTAAAGGAATGGGGTCTTAGGATGAGTATAGCCCCATAGAATTTACTCACAACACCTCTCTTTCGTTAAGATGACTTAGAAGTAAAGAGGAGAGCATCTAGAAGACAAGACCATAATAGGAGACCACATGGACACTTGAAGGAGAGATATTACCTTTTTTATTATTTTGCAATGATTGAGAGGATATTCCTCACACATGGGAAATTCACCTCGTTATTATGTTTCTAAGAAGATTATGATTGTATTAGCTATGTTGTCTTTTTTTTTTATGTAGTCCTTGTCATCTTTGTATATTATTAAGAAGTCTTTTCCATTATTTATTTAAGAAGGTCTCCCCACCATTTGTAAATAGTTAAATATTTTGAAGAGTAATGTTATTATGTTCAACCATTTCTAAAAGGAGTGAGAAAGTTTCTCACTCTTCTTGAATTTTCCTTAGTCTTGTCTTGAGAGAATGTTCAAGTGACAAAACCACAACTTATCTTGGGCGGCTTAATACCCCAAGTGACGTTACATCCTTTCTTTCCCTCTCTTTTCTTGTTTTTCCATCTTTTGTTCTATTTACTTTCATGTTCTTATATTCTTTGTTCGTTTATGCTTTTGTCTATTATTGTTCTTTTCTTATTGTCTTGATTTCTTAGTTTATATTGATTCTTCTACTCATCTCTTTGAGTTTCTTTCAAACACATATTCTCGTTTAGATAACCTTTTGGTTATCTTAATGTTGAATGAAAATCTTCTTCAAATTTTCTTAAGAACACATTAACAAAAATAAATTACACTAATAAGTTTTCTTAAGAGTTACATATAATGAAAAGTCATTAAACGTAACTTCATGCCGACAAATACACTCTTTATTACCTTAGAGATGTTAATAGAAAGATATTAAGAAAAAAAATAAATAATTTGTTTATCGCCTTATCATATTAATTAAAAAGTTTTTGTTATATTTTTGTTTTGAAAAGTTAATGTTTAAATGCTTATGCAATTAATAAGTTTGAAATTTATAACAAAATTAGAACTTTGGTCATGACAAATAAAATGGAGGAAGAAAAGTGTTTTTGTTAAATCATGATAAGTTAGCTTATTGAAATTTGATATTTACATCATATTATGAAACTAAGTCAATGTTACAAGGAATGAAAGAAAATATTATTAAAAGGTAGATCTATTGTTGCATGAGAGATACCAAGTAGATGAATTTAGTATGAAATCTTGATATTTGGAGTCATACACTGTTAAGTAAAAAAAAGTTGTTTCTTATCTATCTATTATATACCTTTATTGACTTAGTGTAAATAATAGATCTAACATTATTATGTTATTTTCTAAAGACTATTGAAAATGAAATAATATTATTTCAAAATTTTCAAATTAGTCTTCTTAGATGTTTAGTTTGATTGATATATTATCGACTTACTTTAAAACAACATGCAAAAAGAATATTATAACCTTTGTTAAAAAATTAATTTTAATATTACATTATTAAATCGGTAAATTTAGTGTTATCGAATAATTTTTTTAATTATTATATTATTTCTAGCATTTAAAATATAAATAATATTAAGGTGAAAAAATAAAAATTGTTCTGGTTGAAAAGTTTGTTTTATTTTAAAATTGTAATTGATAGCGATGAAAATAAAAGGTTGTTATATGAAAAATAATTACAAAAATATATTAAGGTTAATTTGGGAGAAAGTTAGTTTTTTTTTCTTTTTTTTTTTATAAAATCATATAAGGTTTTTTTTCTTTTTTTTTTAAAAAAACACAATTATCAATTTTGTACTTCTTTTGTTAATGAGTACCAAAATGTTTTTGAGATACATCATTTATATCCTTGCTTTACACATCAAAATAATTTATAACATTTAAGATCTTTACACTAAGTGCATTTTTTTTTTTCATTTTAAACCATACCTTATGCTTTTAGTGAGAAACTAATATAAGTTAATTCTCAATATTAAAATATTTAAAAATTAAAATTATAAATATTGATACATTACATATATAGGAGTGTATTGAAAATCTCACATCGACTAGAGATAAGACTAATTTATAGGATATATGTGGATGCAAATCTCATTTTATAAACAAGTTTTATGAGATTTGAGTTAAACTTAATATCTATTTTTTAACATAGTATTATAATCATGAGTTAAAGTCTATCCTAACTAAATGTATTGTTTGTTGAGTCTATTATTTCATTAGTTAGAATAGAGAGTGGGTTGAGAAAGATTGAAAGTGAAAAGAGTAGAGAAATTAATGAAAAAAAGTTTAACTTTCTTCTTACTTTTAAAATAATATATTATGAATTTTCAAAATTCTTTAATAAGTTTATAGAACTTTTTTAAACAATTTTATACGCAAATGATGTATTCCTTTTATAGAAACATATTTTTAATTCTCAAACATATTTTAATTTTTATTTTTTAAGAAGTTTCATACTATTTTAGAATTCTACTCCGAAACAAAATTTTATAGATGTTAAATTTCCACTTTGAATAATTTTTTATTTCTAATAAATCAAAATGAAGTTGTGCATAAATTAATTTTAGATATTATTTCTTATAAATTTCTTTAACATTGGACTTCAGCATAAAATAAAATTCATTTTCGAAAAAATGATTTTATTTAATGAATTTATTTTTATTCTTATTATTTTCCTTTCAAATGTATTTATAAGTTTAGTCAAACATGCCAATATTTTATAATTATCTTCTAATCCAAAGTTACTTCCCACGAACCACTCTTGTATTCTGTTAATGTCATCTAACTGTATGAGATGCGAATATTCCCACTTTCACATACCTATACAAATCCTAATAATGCATGTACTAAAAAGGTTTGTAGATAAAAATAAGATGTTACTCCAAGGCCAACTACTTTATTATATAAACAAAAGGACAACTACTTTAATTCCTTTTATCTGTAATTTGTATAAAAAATATAGCACCACCTTATAAAATGAATGGACGATGACGGGAGAAAAAGATTCAAATTCGTAATGTCACAAAACTTTAAAAAGAAAAATTTTTCAGCCTGTTGCCTGTGATGAGATGAGCTGGAATGAGCTAAACAAAACTACAACAGTCCAACCCAAAAAGGATTGACCCACAGCAAGCTTTGATTTCAGTAAAGTAACTATTTTCCTTATGCATTGATTGTATCTCTACTTAGGTCATTAATGCACACTCGTTAATTTTACAATGTGACAAGCCATGTAACTTTCCACTTCAAGTTTCAACAGCAGGATATACTGACAGGAAAGACTCGAGATAGGCCACGGAGTTCTAGGAAGGAATGAAACTTGAGGAAGAAAAATGTTTTATTTGAGCGCAGGTTCTTGGATAGTACTTTTGCTACTTACTCCATTGAAGATGCACTTGAGAGCAGTCATCACCATTGTTCCTACATTTGCCAACAACAACCTCTGCAAGATTTTAGGAGTTCCTAATGATGTCTATCCAAGAACCAATGATGATCTAAATTTAACGCAAAAAATGGTGAGTCTGAAGGATAAAAAATAAAACCAACAGATAATATACGGGGCTTAAAAATAAATAACTACCAAATGTACATATCCGTATTTTACTGAGGATACCTAGCCAAATTTAATACCATCCCCGTCTGTACCTCTGAAAAGGTATTGAATATCAGAATGATAAAAGGGACCAACGATTAACCGCTCATACAGCCATGGATGTCAAGTGCAGTGCCTTGCTATGCTCCAAATGGAGTGAGCGTATTGACAAAATGCACAGCAAAAAATCACTAGGTTGGCAAGAGAAGTTGCTATACAATAGGCAAAAAGAAACTGAACAAAAGAATCCTCAGCTGCAAGTAAACATACACGCAGTTGTACCAAAAATAAAACAGCTGAATTGCATCACAACTGTCAGTGAGTTAAGTAAAGAAATTGTTTTCCGCTATTTTCCTTTTTTCTTTCTTTGGCTGAGGGGAGGGAGGTTGTAGGAGCATTTTTTCTGGAAAGTTACAAGTTTCCTCCTGAGGTTTTTTTCCCCATAATTCTGTATTCTACCTGTCAATTTTGGAGAAGATCCTTGTTAATTTGGAAGAGGGAGAAGGGAAAAGAATTTACTGTTTGCATAGCCTCACAGAATAAGGATTAAGTCTTTGCTTCGGGAAAAATATTCTCTTGCATATTCTATAAAGCAACTATATTGTGCCGCTCCAATATTTTGCTTCCATTTTCCGTCCACCACTTCTCAGCTTCTTCTTCTGTGAAATGCTTTCGACTGTAAAAACAACTGAGATTTTCAGTTAAGTGTACACAAAAACATAAATGCTGGACAAACAGATAATGAAAATATTAAACATTCACCACATTCCTAAAATATTTTTAAAAGAATGCAGTAGATTTTCTTTTTCCATTCTTTTTTGTTGCTCCACATACAAATAGCTAGCGAGGGGTTGGATAACGATATCTCCTTCCCCTCAGGCCCCGGTCTCAGTGAGGATCGAGGATATGCCAAACCAAAAATCAGCCCACAATTACTCCACGAAATATTGTTCTCTACCCAATTTTCGGTAACTAGGTTATTATCATCATTCGCTTAAAGAATAAAAAGGGTTAAATGAAATCGACAAAATATTAAAAAAGGTATAAGCTGTAAGATTGATTCTGTAACAGTATCACAGTGAAGGGGTTATCCTCTTCATGATGTATGAATTTTTATTAGTCAATCTTCACCAATGCAAATACAATTACTGGACAGACATGATTTTTTCCTGAGTAAACAATCAACTAATTTTCAAATAAGGAATTGCTAGAGGTCCAGTCGGTAAATAAATTGACTTTAGACATCGCAAAATAAAAAGATCAAGTGTTGCAAAATGTAAATATATTGTAGTCAACTATGAACCATTCTAAAATCTCTTGATAAATAATTTCATGCCAATTTGAAACCTCTTCATAAATATTTTTGTCATTTTGAAATTTTTTCATAAATAACAAAAGGGTTAAATAAAATGTTTTTCCCAGTAGAGAAACTACAAAAGTACTTCTAGCTTTGTATCCAAACAGGCCCCATGTTATTTTGTATATCTTTATAAATATTTTTAAATTTGGAAGATAAGCCCATGCAAAAGGCAACAATATGATTTCTTTCTTGTTGATCATCACTGGAAGCAATAATTAATATCGTCGGGAACCTTGAGCGCATACAAGATGGGTAATCCCTTCCCGACATGGATTATTTCATATCGAAAGTGGTATCACCAGAATCGATCCCTGAACCACTGGATTTAGGAACAAAAGACGCTAACACTTGTGTCAACCAATTTTAGTCTATGGTTTATCTTATAAATATATTTAAAGCAACGAAAATCTGCTTTTTCTTTCTTCAAAGAAAAAACTGGCATAATGTATCTGAAGTATTCAATTCATTGTAAAGATATTCACTAAAATGAGCAAGCTTTGACCACTTTAAAGTTGTAGAGGGTATTGATAGATTGAGTTGTGACATTTCAAGAAACGATTTTGTAATAGTGCCTCAGTTTCAGACAATAGTACAATAGTGCAAGTAGCATGCACTCAGAAAGCTGCATGACTGCAGAAGCTCTATCAATGCCCCCCATCAACCACATCTGATAGTATTTCATGTTTTCATGGAGTAACAAGTTGTAGATGGATGTAGATGCATGGAATGAAGGTCCATTAAATATAATCTATAATAACGAGTCTCAGATTCAATAAGGAAAAGAAATAGATAAAAAGAAATGGTTAAAACAGAATAGATATGGATTATATGAGGTGGTTGAAAAAGTACTTTGAACTGCTTGATCCCCAACATCCACCACACTCTTAGTTAAAAGCATTGATGAAAATATTTATAGGTGAAAAGAGGAAAGCAACAATGACAAAATGATATTTAACAAAGCAGCGTCACTTCTCATTTAATTGGAGAACATGAGTTCATAAACATTTGTAATAATTCTATATGAATAGGCTTAACAAATTAGAGCACAGCATACCTGAAGCGAACACGCTTAAGCTCATTACCACCACCTGGCTGGGGAGACAAACTTACGAACACACCTGGTTCATCTTGCACTACCCACTCTGCCTTTCCACTTTGTGTTTTGGCACCATTAGGTAATATCAGATTTGCTACATTGCTGCTGCCTTCATTTTTTAGCATGACAGTGTTTCTTATATGGCTCACATCCAAGGAATGATCTAGAATACTTTTAGTGGTTTCAGCACAGAGCTCTGTACTGGAGTCAGCATTGTGTCCTTCTGGCAGCCTTTCCACCATTTCCTTTAACTGTAACACAATTTAACATACAGAGTCAGAGATAATTGATTACGGGCTAAAGAACAAGATAGTAAACTTCACAGCAATCACTTAATCCAGAATCTCTTGCCTGCCACAAGCCTAAAACAATATATATCACAGATATAGTGCATGTTTGGTACAGTTTTATTTTAAAGAAATAATAACTTTTTTCCCGCTTTCTGGTCTATACTTTTTTTTTAAAAAAAATAGAGTCCAAGCCAACACGCCATTGGGTTTTTCCACCCAGCATCCATCCATCACAAGTGGCCAATGACGTACATAAACATGATTAACTTTGTCCAACAAGTAGTTAAAAATAATGAACGTGATTGTGTACAGTTATGAATATGTGGTTAAGAATGTCATAAGTTTATTGAAATGTCGAAAATGGAGATTAACTGACTCAAATAGTTAATAGTGACATATGATTATTGGCTATCACACCAGGTTTTAATTGCATGCATATAGTTAACTGAACGAGAATTGATGTGTGGTTAGTAGTGGCATAAGATATTTGAAATGTCGAACAGTTAGTCAACTTTGCATCTCAAGTAGTTAATATTAACCACCTCGATATTATCATGTTCAGTTTCTTTTAACCTCTTGTCAGGCAAAATTAGTTATACTTACGCATATAATTTACCAAGTGTCAAGATGGGCATAATCCGCGAACTGTCCAACTTTTCCCTTAATAATTGATTGTGGAAAAGCTGATGCAAACATATAGTTTATCTCAATTTTAACGTGTTTCAAAATTATGTTATCTGTACCCAAAAAAAATCTTAAACCATCAACAGGTCACCAGTGTTTTTGCCATTTATTATTGGTTTGTTAGTAAGACAGCACTTTGACTCTACACTTTCCATGGAATTTGTATGGGATGACAAAAACATGAGATTGTTTTTCAATTTGACAGAAAACTCAGAAAATTTGATTGTGGTTCTAGAGCTCTATATCTAACACACTCTTCGTTTACGAAAATTTCTATCTTTGGAAGGCTTCTTTCTTCGTTATCTTCATTCTATCAATCCAAATGTATTAAAGATTGAGAAGGAAAATATCATAAACAGTACGGAGAATTACTTTTTCTAAGCTTTTCAATTTGGATGGAAGAAGTAAAAGAAGGCCTTCAAAAGATACCAATTCACTAACTAAGCTATTTAACTAGATTTTGACATCTATGGAAATGTTAGGTGAGTGGAGAAGGAGCACTTTGGTTCTTAAAAGGAAATATTTAAAATTTTGAAAACTAGAGAAGTCTAAAACTTATTAGTCATACTATGAAATTACAAAAAAACATGATTAAGAATAGATGAAGAGAAGACATAAAAATTGTAACAAGTCATTTATCTTTTACAGGAGTTGATGAAAAGTCATCAAAACAACGGAAATAACTTACATCTGGTTAACACATGGTTGAGAGTTGAGAAATTTTTTCCATCTTTTTTATCAGCAAGAAAAGATATATTCAAAAACGGGACAATAATTGGGTTTAGGGTTTGAAAAAGAACGATATTTGCATGGCTTATATCCACACTATACAAGAGAGGTGATGGGATAACTACTACAATGATGAACCAAGACTAAGGACTTACCAATAGGAATAGGATTATGTTAGGCATGGACGTAATGAGAGGGTTAGATAGAAATTGAAAGATAAAAGTAGTAAAATGGTTAGTTGTTACAGCGGGAGACTTGCTAGGAAAATCTATATATTCTTATTGTTAGATAAACTTAAAATTAAAATTAAGAGGATTAAAGTTGGTTTTTCGTTTATAGTTTTTTAATTAGATGTCAGAAGTATTGTTTCTATTATTATTAAGTATTGTTTCTATTATTATTATGTTGAGTTTATTTTATTTAGATAAGATATTGGACAGCTAACAAAGCTAGGTCTGGTGCAGTTTTTATTATTTGGTCTGTTAGGAAAAGTTATTTTTTTATTCCTATAATATTTTGTAATATTTTAAACGGAGAAAGACTCGTCCAGGACTATTTAATGCCCTTGAATGATTAATGAATGCAAGACTCAATTTCACATATATATTTGAGTGTGTGCGTGAGGTTTTATTTTTAACAAAGTGGTATCAGAGTTTTATGCTGAGTAGAGAAAAGGAAAAGTCAAACACCGTGAGGAAAATAATGAGTGCTTGAGTTTTTTGTGATAGATGGCAAAGGTTGTCAATGATTTGACTGTGCCACAATTGACGAAAAAAACCAATTATGATAATTGGTGCTTACAGATGAAGGCATTATTGAGATCTCAAGACATTTGGGATATGGTGGAAGTCAGATAAGTTGAACCTCATGAAGACGAACATCAGACGATGGCACATACAACCTATTGAAGAAAACACGTGCTAGAGATGGGTCAACATTGTATTTTATCTACAATGCAGTGGATGAGTAGGGATTCGAAAAATAGCGAATGCCAAATTAGCAAAGGAAGCCGGGGAGATATTAGAGGTTGCATAATGTGACAACCGCGTTAGACAAGTCTGAATACAAGCTCTTAGAGGAGAGTTTAAAAAGTTGAAGATGGAGCCCAAAGAGCATATAACCGAGTACATAACTCAGGTGGGGAAGGTGGCCAACCAGCTCGGTAGGAATGGAGAACAAATGCCATCCAGCTGGGTTGTGGGAATAATTTTGAGATCCCTTACAAAAGATTTTGAAAGTATCGTGTGCGCCATCGAAGAACTTGCTGGGTCATTAGAAGCCCATGAACAAAGGAGGAGTTGGGATGAACAGGTTGAACCCGACAATCAAGCACTACAGATACAGTTTGACTCAAATGAAGCTCGGATTACTCAGAGCCGAGGTCCTGGAGGTAGAGGACGAGGAGACCGAGGACAAGGTGGACGTGGCCGAGATAATTTTGAGAATGATAGTGAAGTGCAAACCGGTCAGCAGAATTGGCATGACTGATGACAAGGGAAAGACCGAGGAGATCGATCAGGTGTTCAGTGTTTTAAGTGTGGCAAGTATGGCCACTATGCAAACAAGTGTAGATCAAAGAAGTGCTACAATTGTGGTAAGTCCGATCACATTTCTAAATTTTGTCGAGCTGAGAAGAAAAGTGAGAGAAACCTTCTTACGGAAGAAGAAGATGAAGAAAAGTGTGGAATCTTGTTGATGGCAAAGAGCTTGGATGTAGTGGAAATGGAGAGCCCGATCCTAACAATGGATGAAGGGATCTCGGTAAAGGATGTAACAATTGTGGTGGAGAAGGAAAACCTGGAGAAAGAACTCAAACAGAAAGATGAAGAGACTCAGCGGATAGGGAGACTTTTAGATGAAACTAATGAAATTAAGAATAAACAGAGGGTTGAACTTGAGGAGATGAAGGCAACTCTTGAAAAGGAAGAGAAAGCATCTAGTTTTCTTGAACTAGACAAAGAGGAAGATGAAGATGTTGAGAAGAACCCGATGAAGATGTCGCCCAAGATTGTTGAGAAATCGCCTAAGGTCAGAAACGAGTTGGTCAAGGTTATTGAGAAGTCAAATCTGATAGAAAGAAGCAATCCCGATGTAGGATGATGCACATGAAAAGTCAAATAAAGAATGGAAAATTTAAGTTTATGGGAGAGTTTTGTTGGGGTAAACTTAAATTTTAGGGGTTTATGAATAATCTTATTTCATTAGTTTTGGATCTAGTAATATTTAGTTTGATTTTGATAGAGATAAAATAGGGATAGGTAGTTTTGATTTTCCATTTATTTAGGAGAGTATTATTTTATTTTATTGATATAAGATAAAGATAGATTAAGTAGATTTTATTGAGTCTATTGATATTTTATTGTCAATTTTTATTATTTGTATTTGGCCCAAAGTCCTATTTGCACCTATTTAAAGATTGCCAAGGTTTAATGAAAAGTAACCCCAGTGAATTGAAGAGTCAAATTATTTGTGTGGGTCACATTTTTTAACACTTATCATGTGGGATGTTGATACGATATGTATTGTGTATGTTAGGGTTTCCAATACCATTCTTACATCATCTAATCTCATCAACTATATGCTCTCCACCTTTTAGTTTAAACAAGTTCCTCAGATAGTCACGACTTCATCAATTTCCTTTTCATGTCATTGGGTTCACTTGCTTTGTCCAAAACTTAACATTGCTTCATTCCTATTTTGCAATGATATTGTACTCATGCTAATGTCTCCTTTTTTGAGAGTGTTCCTTACTTTGAGTCTCCTACCACAAATTACACTATCCACACAAGTACACATTCTCTTGTTCTTCTTCCATCTATTTGTCAAGTTAACTTTGCACTCCCCTGGGATTCTCCTCCAATCAAGCCACTAGAGGTGCATCCCCTTCAAGCATATCACCATTGCCCATGTTACACACCAGCCATTGAGATATTGTTGAGGCCATGCCAAACTATTCCCTAGCACTAGCCCCTTTACTAGATTGGACCTGCTCAATGACCTTGACTGGCTCATCCCTTTGCAAAAAGATATTCATTCTAGTCACAATCAATCTCCTTACTAAGTTATGATTGTCTTCCCCTTTGCACTATACATGACTCTATTACGTTTCTTTAGTGTATATTCCTAGCTCTCTAGGTGATGTCTAATCTCAACCCAAGTGGTGGATCAACAAGCAATGATTGATGAAATGTGTACACTCCAAAGCAATGGTAAATGGAAATTGATCTCACTTCCGCCTTGCAAGTTCATAGTTGGGTGTTAATGGCTTAATTACGCTTTTTGAGTAGGTCCTCGCAGAAAAATTGACAGCAACAAGGTCCACCTAAAAGGGCATCACTAGACACCTATTCTTCATGGCTACTATTCTCCATCAGCCATTGTTTCAATTTAATATTAAAAAATGCCATAATGGAAATCATGAAGAGGTTTATATGGAGTAACCACTTGTATTTGTTTCTTAGGATGATTCCTTTACCATGGTAGGCTGGCTTAGAAAATCATTTAGTAATCTTAAATAGTCATAATGTGTCCGATTTGACCCATTTCATATGATTGTGAAGTAGTTTTATATGATTCGCAATGTTCTATTGCCACTCACCTATGGCATGCATCTACTTCATTGTGTAGGTGGATGATATTGTCATCATAGACACTGATCGACTTGGCATGTTCACCTAAAGCATCACCTCTCCTGCCAATTCCAGACTAAAGACCTTGGTAGACTTCACTATTGCTAAGGTATTGAGGTTGCTAAATCCAAATATGGCTTGCTTATCTCCCGAAAGAGATATGCTTTGAATATCCTGAAAGAAATTGCCATTTTGAATACCAAACCAATTGACATTCTTATGGACAATGGCATCAAATTGATAGCCAATGAAGAAGAGCATTCATCATATCCTGATGATATGAAAGGTTACCTGGAATGTTGAACTACCTTACTACTTACTCATCCAAATATTGTATTTCCAACCAATGTAGTAAGTCAACTCTTGAATCCACCTTGTCAAGACCATTAGAATGTTGTTATTTGTATACTGAAGTTATTAAAAAATTTCCAGGCAACGATCTCATTTATGAAGACAAAGAATATGCTTGGATTGTTGACTATTCCAATGTTGACTAGAACAGCACATCCAATGATAGACAATCCACCATGAGGTCCTATGTGCTAATTGGAGGAAATCTAATATCTTGAAAAAAACAAGAAACAAAATCTTGTAGCAAAATCCAATGGTTAAAGAAGAATACCAAGTTATGAGCTTAGTGACTTGTGAACTCATAACTGAAGCAACTCCTGAAAAAGCTTAAATTAGAAGACTCTACACAAATGATAATGACTTGTAATAACCAGACAGCATTGCATGTTGTATCTGATCCGTTTTTTCACGAGAAGACAATATATCAATGTAGCCAATATCCTCACCAAGTCTTTGAGGGGTCCAACAATTGACTATATTTGTTACAAGCTAAGTGTATATGATTTCGATGCTCCACAAAAATTGGTTATTTCACCTAAAGGCCTATATTTGTTTATTCCTTGTTTATAAGATCCCCCACCAAAGCTTTAGTTATGTATCTTCCCTTGCAAGAACAGTTTACATAAAACATAAAAAGACCCAACAAACTACAACCATGCTTAGTAATGTAGAAGAGGAGAAAGAACCCTACGGATAGAGTACCCAACCTGTGCAGTCAATGATTTTATGACCTCTTTTGCTGATATACACTTTCCAGCTTCATCTGCAGCTACTGTAGTCACTTCCTTCAATTGCTTTGATGTTCTCTCAAGTTCCGCCTCTAAACTTTTCGATTTTCGAGTAAGATCTTCAACCTAACAAGTACATTTGATCAGTTCCAGGTTGAGTATACTTATAATATTTTCAACAATTATAAACCACAAACAAATAGTAATTAAAAATGAATTGAAAGTTAAAAACTATAATTATTTTAAATTCAAGATCATATAATTATGTAATTATTTTAATTCAAGATAAAAACAAATAAACATATAATTATTTGTTCAATTATCATATGTGAATGTGAATACACAGACCTGAGCAGTGAATACAAACTAGTAATGAAAATGCACTGTATACAGTTGATCCAAATGGTGCCATATACAGAGACAGATTCTTTTACATCAGAAAGTTAAAATGGTACAGTATATGCAGAACCTTCTCCTCTTAGAAATTCTTGTATTATATTTGCATTTTATATTCTATCTTTAACCAAGAAGAATAACACCGTCGGATTCATGTTATCAACTTCACGTAGTGGAATAAGGCTTTGTTGTTGTTTTAAGTTGGATTCCTTATCCTCCAAACTCTGTAATTACCCTGCTTTTATTTTAAGCAAATTCGTCCATCCAAAAGAATCTTATAACAAATCAAATGCAATGAGATATGCAAGCTTTAAGAATTTAATCAACAATTTCAACAAAATTAATCTTCTTTCAAAGCGTCAGAGTCATAAACAGATAAATATTACTTATGTGCAATACATTACGTTCTCTAGAAGGATAGATACACACGAATCTGATATATATGATAAGGCTTACCTGAGTCCTTAAACTTATAACTTCTTGACTTAAAATATCATTTCTGTGCTTTAAATCATCATTGATATCTTCATACGATTCTCTTGGACTTGACTTTGATGAAACTGGAGATGTTGATTGACAAGATATTCTAGCAGCAGGCTCAGAAAATGAAATGTGTTTCTTAGATTCCACAAAAACAGAATTTGATGATTTTGAAGAAGCAAAACTCCTCATCTCTAATTTTCCATTTGAAGCCGGGGAACGATGGATATCTTGTGAATCTGGAAGCTTGGATTGACCACTTACTGTATGAAGAATAGAACCAAAAGATGAAAGCCTCAATAGTGTTCCCTGTATTTTAGTGGCTCTGTTCTCTTGCACACTTACACTTCTCAAGCTAGGAGGAGTTTGCACCAAGGGTACTGATTCAGAAGATTTTTTAAGTTTGAGATAACAGTCCTCACAAACTCGATACAGCTTAAAAGCATTGGGAGCAAGGGAAGCTTTTAAAGATTTCTTGCTGGTGCAAGATTTGCAAAACACAAGTCCACAATTGTAACAATTATGACGTTTTCTTCTGAAATTAAATGAATTACGACATCCAAAACATGTAGAATGATCAACACTTGGGATCCATTTATGAAGACATACAGCAACAGTAAAGTTTGAACCACAAAAAACACTTTTTACTTGTTTATCTTTTAAAAACTCAACAAGTGTGGGTTTATTCCTGTGATCATTGTCTCCATGACCTAATTGCCCATTCAAACCCTTTCCCCATGTGTAAACCTCTGCCTTGGAAGTCAAGACTGCAACATGATATGAACCACAGGCAATATCTTCTACAAAACTGTCAGCAATTTTAACACACGTAGGGACTTTTCCATCGGATGCAGGACAGCCAAGTTGCCCATAAGCAGTGCTTCCTACTGTGTATACACGTCCTGATGTTGTCAAAGCAATTGTAAGACTGTGGCCACAAGCCACCTGGCTAATGTTTTCAGTACTCAATGCAATTACACACTCAGGAACTAGTCTAGGTTTCTTATCAGCATGTCCAAGTTGGCCTTTATCTCCATCACCCCACGTGAACAGTCTTTTACAAGATGAGCTTGTAGAAGATTCCACAGACTCGGTTAACACCTCCACAACTGCAGCAGTGTGCCAAACACCACAAGCAACTCTGGTTGTTCTAAACCCTCTCAACGTTTCTACTTCCCGAGGAATAGTTGCACTACTATGATTTCCGTGTCCTAAGGCACCAAAAGTTCCATCACCAAATGTGAACAATTGCCCAGCTGATGTAACAATAGCTGTGTGCCAAGGTCCACAGGACACATAAGTTACACGTAAACCCTCCAAATTACCACTTACTTTCTTAGGAACCCAGTGAGTGGCTTCAATTCCATGTCCAAGCATGCCAGAATTGTGAGCACCATCACCCCATGTATAAAGATCCCCAGAATAAGTAACAGCGCATGTATGATATTCTCCACATGCTACTAACTCAATATTCAAGCCACCAAGAGCTTCAACAAGTTTAGGGTGACGAACATCCATTTCTACACCATGTCCAAGCCTACCTCCTGACTCCTCTCCCCAACTAAATATCTCTCCCTGCTTGGTAACCAGAACAGCATGTCTGTAACCACAACTAATACTTTGAACATCTAGAACTAACTTTGATTCCAATGCCTTGGGAAGGAAAGCATCCATCTCAGAACTAGACAAGGTTCCAACTCTATGTACACCACCACCAAGAATTCCATTGCCAATACCTTCTCCCCAAATAAAAATATCACTTAGGGAATCAAAATCTTCATGATAAGAACCCTGGCTGGAGGAACTTACAGCACTAGACAAACTAACTCGAAATGCCTCAGATGAAGAATTTCGATTGCTTGAGTTATCTGCAGATCCAGAGGATAAGGAGGAATTTGCAATAGATTCAGCTTGACTGGAACCCTTGCTAGCTGCATTGAACGAAATTATTTCAGAGAAAGCCTTAACCCATCTATTTTTCACATCAAAAGCAGCTCCACCACCATCTCCAGGGTCCTGTTGTATAAAATTGTAGAGTGAAAAATATAGCAAATTGTAAATGTCTATCTGAATTTATGAAACAAAAAAGATGAAAGCCATTGTTACAGAAAATGGTGTATTTGAAGGAGTGGATTTTCGTGTGCTAGATTTTGGACTATCAGAACACTGACTGTCATCAGTTCTTGACTCAAATCTCCACTTGTGACTGTTCCCTCGAGTAACTAATGCCTTAAGACCAATAAACCAGATTTCAGCTTCTTCTTTGTCCTTGCATATCTGTACATAGATTAGCAGTGGATCAAATATTGAAGCTCATAAGCTATAAACTCCCCATTTTACTCAACTCACTAACTCAATATCAGACTAGCTTTTCACAACCATGTCAGTGAGGAAAACGATGATGAGACAATCTTCATTACAGGCCTAGTAGGTTTAATTTTCATAATAATTAACAATTATGCAGAAAGAAAGCACACCAAATCCAAGGATCTGTCGTTGTATATAAGAGAAAATGATTGATATTCCTTCTCAGGTCGTGGATACCGCTGAAATGTTGCCTGGATGATAACACCGAATAAAAAAATGAGCACGGTGCAAAAATCCAATAGAAAAAATAAAGAACTAAGGAGCAGTAAAACATGTATTTTTCCAACTTTTTCTACAAGGACTAAAGCCCAAAAGCCATTTCAGAATGATGTATTGAACTCAGGTGAAGGCTTATCAAGGAAATAATTGAAATTTCAAAAAAGGCACCCAGTATTAACCAGATAAAATAGTATCTCTAGGCCTTTTACAAACTTACAGTTCTCTGCCCTGGAATGATCCTTGAAACTGTACCAAGCTTAAGCTTTTTCTCTTCCTTGCCAGAGTACCATAAGAGTAGAGACTCATCCTAAAAGCAAAACCAATAGCATTGAACAAGGCAGAACAGAAGATGCATGCTGGTTTTTCTTGTCCTTAATTTTAAATTATTTGAAAAACACAATACTTCAGATATGTACAGTTGATATGTGGATGGGAAAAATCGGAAACAAGTAAATAAGCACATTTTAAATTCCTAGCAAAAGCTACTTGAAAAATAATATACAAAATTCCTATTTTATAATATTATAAAATTCTAAATAAAAAAAAGGAGGTAGTTTTATGTCTTTTGATGGGTTATTACAACTCTTTTAACAAACAATAGTAATAGCAACTTACATTGGAAAGCCTAAATGGGCAGAACTTCGGCTTCCCTCTTCGCCCGTACTTTAGAAGATGCGAGCCTTTCTTAAGAAATGTAAGTGCCTAAAACGGGAGAAAAAAAGGTTAAATATCATTAAAAGAAGATTATCCATGACTTCAAAACCAAAAAGCACAAGGCAAGACAGCTGCTTCCAGCTTTAACGTCCAGTTATGTCAGCAACCATTGTAAATTAGGACAAAACATAGATGCATATTCACATGTGTTTATTACGTTGTTCTTCAATTAGAATTAAAGTTTCACCTCAGTAATCAGCATAATAAAGATTAGTATTACCAAAATAAAACTTCAATTCTGATTGAAAAACAGTACATGCAGCACCTAAGGAATCGGGTATAACTCCCATCCTATAAATTATTAATCACCCCACTAAAAATATATTAGCTCAACAAGACCATAACAACGAAGAACTAAAAGGTAGGTGAATGGCACACACAGGCAAGTAAATTTTATTTTCATTTTATATTTTGCTACACCAATCATTAAAACCCAGAAGAAGCAACAGAATAAAAGCAAAAACTGATGAACCTGCTCGATATCTCTCTCGCCAAGAGCAGTTTTCTGAGGATCAGCCATTCAAGTTGCAATAAGAGGCGCTTCCCAAGAATGGAACCAACACCCATTTGAACAACGAACCAAAACAAAACATATACCATAAAGCAACGTCCAACCCCTCCCCATGAAACCCGATTCAGCGCTTTCAAATTAACCAAGCGAAGCTACTCACATCTACCCCATAGCTCAACCACACCGCAGAGTTCATAGGACCGCAGAGAAATTCGCTTCCGGTCACCACTTTCAGCTCGAAAGAAAACCCTAGAAAACGCGCTTACCACCGAAACCTCGGAATTCCTCGGATTCCCTCTAACAAAGAGGCCTCAGTGTCGCGAATGCGGGAGGAAAAAACGCAAAGGGAACCGAAACCAGCGACATTGCGAGGAATCCTCGGACAACGAGAAAAACCTAACCGTTTGAGGAGAAGTCGGGCTCGTTGGAACCGCGGCGTAGGGAATTGGAAGAAGGAGAGGTTGCGGTGTGGATGTTGCGGTGGCAAGAGACAATGCCTTGGGTTTTTCTCCTTTCTGAACTTGAATTCACCGAGGTTCGTTTGAAATTTTGGTAACACGCGAAGGGGTCTCTCTTCCGAGAGGAGCTAACTGTTTTTTCTGCCGGTTAATGCCACGTCAGCAACTGAAATCTGGGAGATGGGGATGGCTGGTTTTGTCGTTTTCTGGAACTTTGGGGGACAAATGAGTCCAATTTCGGGATTTGAAACGACATGCCTCGCTGGTGTCGCTCTCTTCGGAGACTTCACTCCCCTGTGCTTCGGACTACGGTAAGACCTCCTAGGGATTTCCCTGTCTTGATCTTAGACGCATCGAATGGAATAGGAAACTACGTTTTCGAGGGTGCATCGTACACAGTGCTCATTACCACATCCAGTAACTCCAGTTGGATTTCGCGGATGAAAAAAGGAATTTGGGTGTTTAATGTAATCTAATGTAACTATATTCCGTAGAGTTTTTATTACACGAGTGGGAAAGATTTTGTTCCATTTGAAATTTGAAATAATAAATATTTTGTAGTGATTCTTTTTATTTGTAGGTTATGCTCCAATAGCAATTTTATTTAATCATATTTTGGAATCATTAAAACTACCTACCTCATCCCCTAGCCGTATCTTCCTCGACTACATTACAGTGGTAAAAATTAAAATCAAAGCTGTTAGAGCAAAATCTATATTCAATACTTTACTCAATACTACATTCAATCCTCTATATATCAAATACTTAATACGTAATGGTGATAAAGTGGGTTATAACACACCTTAAGTATGCCAGATGAAAGTTGTTCTTCTTATCTATTATTTTTAAAATTAAAACTAAAATAAAAAACCAATATAAATTAATTCAATTAAAAATATAATAATATTATTATTTAAATAATTAACACTTATAAATAAATTTTTAATAATTAATTGTAATAAACATATAAATATAATAATTATTTTAATTTATTTGACTAAAAATATCAATTAAGGAATTAAACATTTAAAAATATTTATATAATTAAATATCTTTTAAAAAAAGTAATATAATCAAATATGTTTTTAATATATATATATATATATATATATATATATATATATATATATATATATTAACAAATTTCAAAATTAAAAATTAAAATAAATTGACAATTAGTTGACTTACCATTTTTAACGCTGTGGGTCAGTCTCGTTCCGATTTTAGCAAGTTAATGATGGAGAGAGTTAACGGACTTCCCATTTTTCCACCTTCATTAATACTTACTAATATCATAAATTTAAATTTCATTAACTACAACCATAAAATTAATTGGTTTGAATGTGATTAAATATAATGACATTACTAAAAAAATCAATGAAATCCAGTAAGATAGTTAATAACATAATAAATACATGATTGTTCATGAAAAATAAGTGAATTAATAGACTATAAAAAAATTAAGAATATAATAAATAATACATTTTAAAGAGGTAATTATTTTATAATTAGAGTAAAAAAATTTACTAATTTTTTCCTATATAAAAATATAAAGTCGTATAAATTTATCAAATATATTTATACTTTTTATATAAAAAAAAATATTTCTTATCATTTTAATAATTAAGAGTTTTTAATATTTCATTACCAGTATAAATAGACAAATCAATGAACAACCTATCAAGTAAGTATATATATTTTAATGGATTTGATCTGATTATAGTTTGACTTACCTAATTTTTGTCATGGTGACACATTTAATAATTTTTTTTTTCAATTGTTTAACTGATAATCAAATTTTTTAACTATAACTCGAGTGGAATAATTGTGCAACGGAAAATACATAATATTAACATTAATTTCATTCTTCACATTTGAGCCAGGGTCTCAAAATATTGCACGTGTATGTGTAAAGGTGACCATGTAAATGCATGCATGTAATCAATCTAACCATTATCATGCAAGAGCATTGTCAAGGAAATATCTTCATATACTGTATAGATATTTGCATGGACTAAATTTTCCTCTCAATTTAAATAAATGAAGCTTCTTTCCACCCTTAATTTTCCACTATGTATGTATCATACAACAATAATTAAAAACATAATGTAAGACAAAAATAATTGTTGTTGTACCGTAGATCCAGACAGTCTTGGAAGGAAGGGAGTGACTGAATGACCTAAAGACGTAAGATACCACGAGCAAAGCAAAATCTCGATAGATCAACCCGAACGGACGGGAGCAGGGCTAGATGTCCTAACTTGGTACTCATTCTTCTTAGAGCAAAGATTAAGGTAAGTATTGATTAGGTTAATGGGCTAAGGTTGGGTCGAAATTAAGGTTTCATTAATCTCAAGCTCATTTCAAAAACAATAAATAAAGGTCAAAGGTAAGAGGTAGATGATCGCATTTATTGTGCGTTTAAGATTATTACTTTGAGCCCATACAAGTTGTTTACTGACTTAAGCATCGAAGTACCTTTGACAGGTACCCCTTTGGTCGATTGGAGTGAAGATGAAGACATAACGAAGATACAATTACTCGAATGACTTAGGAGAGGAAATTGTGAAGGTGTTTAAAGTTACTTGACCTTACATCCGAAACATTTTGGCACCCACCGTGAGACCGAGTGACTTAGCAAAGATCCAATGGTGACTACGAGAAATATGAGCTCGGAAGACCCGACAGATATGATCAGAATGCTTTAGAAAAAGATGGAAGAAATGCAACAGCGTTGCAAGGCGGAGCTGACCGCCCTCAGAACCGAGAATGCGACCAGGGCCGTTAGGAAGAAGGTTGTGGAAGAGGGAGATAAAACTGTCCAAGTGGAGCGGACATAACAAAACACGGTGTCGGGGGGCTCAGGGTAGCCAACCGGTATGGAAGTCAGGGAGAGCGGAACAAAGACCGTCCCAAAAGAAAGCATCGTAATCAGTAGAGAGCACCACATGGTGAAGGCTGAGAACACTGTTGGAATGGAGGTTCCTAATGAAGGTTCATATATCCGAACGGTTCGTCCCTCCCCAGTTCAAGATGTATGATGGTTCGACAGACCTAGAAGATCACATCAAAACATACTGGGAACGACGCTATTTGGTGTCGCACCTTATCCCTATCTTAGGAAGGAGAAGCACTGGAGTGGTTCAACTCCTTACCTCCCAATTCAATCGAGAATTTTGAAAGCCTCAAGCGTATGTTCGGACATCAGTTCGCGGGTAGCCAAGCCTAGGACTTAATTATTTTCTCGCTGGTGAACCTCAAGCAAGAAAAGGAAGAGTCGCTAAAGGCGTTTATGAACCGCTATCAGAAGATCATACGCAGGTGAATGGCCTCAACCCTAAACTCGCCCTACAATACTTACTCTTGGCCCTTAAGTCGGGTCCGTTTGCCGATAGCATCTGTCGGCGAGCCCCGAAGACAATGGAGGAATTGAGAGAACGGGGGACGAAAGATATAAAGGTATAGATAAAGCACATTGCTCGAGAGGATAATTCCCAGGCGAACAGGCTCTCAAAGCTATCCAATGGCAAGGAGGAGGAAATAAGAAAAGCTCACAAAAAGTAGTCCCAGGAAGTGACACAAAAACATCAAGTTTAGAATAGGCAGTAATTTGGTCGAGCGGTAACGAATTCTAAAAAGAACCACTATCGCTTGGACCTACCTAACGAGTTGGTGAACGAAGAGTTCCAAAAAGGAGTCAATACCAACTCAATCGGGTGGTGAACGACGAATTCTCAAGTGAACCACTGCCACCTGGCTCTAACTAAAGTCGCAGGAAAGGTTGGTGAACGGGGAGTTCCGCAAGGAACCACTGCCAACCCGGATCGAAGATGAACGATGCACTGCCGACTAATACAGTTGAAAAGGGGCTTACGAAAAATTACTCTTAAATGATGAAGTGTCGAACGGCCGAAATGCTCGCTTGTAACTTGGCAAAATATAAAACATAGCGAAAGCAAACTTTGGCAAAACGAAAGTGAAATTGTTGTGTTAATGTGAGCTTGGGGTATACATAAATGGTGTTGACAGGCCGATGAAGCAAACACTTTACAAAACCAATGTTTGCCGCTCGACCTCATCAAAAAAATTAAAACTAAAATGATCAAAAAATAAAATCGCCTTGTTGCTTTCAACATCCACCGGCACTTCCTTTGGACGTTCGCCCCCTCACTGTCCAACTTGTCCAACTCAAAGTTGTCAGGCATTTCGCTTAGGGGAATCAAGTTCTCCTCATGGACTTCTTTCATAATGTCAAAGCCCTCCGCCAATGGGTCAACTCCTAGAAGGAACATCGCCTGATGGAGAGCCTTATTGAAACCTTCCTCGTGCTCGGTCACAACAGAGGCATTCAGAGCCTTGATTTCCTCGTTCGCCTGATGGAGGGCCTTGTTCTGAATGACCAGTTCGACCCATTCGGTGAGCAGCTTTTATTCCTTCTCGGCCTGCTCATCCATCCTGCCCTTCAACTTCTTATACTCCTCAACCGCTCGGTCACCCTTTATTTGGGTAAGTCGGGCCTTCTCTAAGGCCTCCTTCCGCTCTGGCCTCGCCTCATCCAATCTATACTGAAGGTTGGACTATTGTTTTTCACACCCTTTTGGGAAAAATTGTAATTAGGGGTTTATAAACCTAAAAATCATATTTCACTTACTTCTCTCCCTCATTTTTGTTTTTAGCTTTGGTGATTTCAGCCCTCCCCCCTTTAGGGGTTTTAGGTTTTGTTCTCTTTCCCTTTCTTATAATGAATCATTTAAGTTTTCAATTGCAAATTTAATGATCGTTTGCTCCTTACGTTTCCGTTCTTACCATTTTGTTTTCAATTGCATTTCGTTTTCTTCATTGCATTTCGCTTACATGTCCAGTTTCGTTTGCATTATAATTTCATTTTATTGTTGTGTTTCATCTTCATGGTAGCTTGAATCTATGTGGGTTGGTGATTAGGGATATTGCATTGTTACTTGAGATTTCTGGTTTGTAATTGATGGTGTTGTTCTTGCCTTGCATGATGTCAATTCGGTTTTGTGCTCACAATTGGGTATACGCTTAGTTGCCCAATTTGTGTTTATCATCGCTTAGTTGGTTAGAGTCACAATTTCTTAATCTGTGATAGTGCATAATTGATTGAGTGTCTGCAATGTGTTTACTTAATTCACGTTTTTGAAGACCGGATTAACCTTCGCTTAGTTGGTTAATTCGTGTTGGATTAAGGGTGAAAGTAGCGTTTAATTGTTGTTAATTTGTGATTGGAAGCATTGCAATTGATCTAGATGCCATCCTGTTTTAAATTTGTGTTTAATTTTGTGCTTAAATTAGCTCATTCTAATTCACAAAACTGTCTAAAAACCACCCCCACCATGTGTTCGACCTATTGTCTAAACCAAAGTTTGGTCCTTGAGAGACGACCTAGGAGTCACTTCTTAGCCTATATTGCATTTAATTGCATATTAATTTGATTCGGATACGGCCTTAATCGAATATTGACGTGTTTGAAGCACTAAAATATCCAACTAAAAGAAAGGATTGCTTTAGGTGGATGTGATGGACAAAATTTGTATGGATTCAAGAAGCACATTTTCATCAACCGATTCACTACATAAAGCCTTGATGAACATTGAACCATAAGGAGATACTGATGAAGAAAGATTCATCAAAGAATTGATTGTAGAATTTTGTTCAGATTGTTGATAAGGGAAGCACTGGTTTAGCTAAACCTTAATCTCACAGTATTTCTGGTTTTTGATTATGACAACACATTATTAATAACACATGTATTGATATGTGTTACATGTTTAAATCGTTACTGTGTATGTATTCTTGAAGAACATGTTTGTGTTGATTCTGTATATGTATACATATTCACTGTCTTTTTCACGTGAGATATCATCTGTGATTGCATTACATATGTTTCAGAAAAGAAAACCACATGCACTTGGTTGAACTTATATTGTGTGGCAAAATTGCAAGTTTTAAGTCGACTTCATTATGAATTGTGTCAATTAAAACTCATGACTTTGCACAGATTTTCTAAAACAATGTTGTGAGTAATTTTGCAAAGAAAAGATTTTCAAAACTGCATTGAAATGTTAAAGTCGACTATATGTGCAGGTAATTTGACTTAGTTAGTTATGTTTTGAAATTCTGTTAATGCTTGTGAACTATAACCGTGGAGATCTTTCTTGGATAGTTGCTTGAAGAGCAATACTGTGTTGAAAGAAAAGCTTTATCAGACTGCACAATTGAGGTGTACTTGAAATTGATCATCTACTTCTCTCAATCTTTGGAAGATTGTGGATGCCCTGTTGTGACTACAGGAAGAGGACGTGTTGTGTTCTGGGATAACTTTGAGGATTGTTCAAAGTTGACAAAGACTAGAGGAGAGGGGATATCTTTCTGTTGTTCTTTGGGTGTTGTATGCCTATATTTTGGTTAGAGGGTTAGAGAGGTGTTTTATATTTTGACGTGGAGGTCTTTATAGAAACCTTGTTGTAAAAACCTTGACCATTATAGTGCATTTGCTTCCAGGTACAAGAAGGACACTGGATGTAGGCAGTTTGGCAGAACCAGTATAAAAACTATGTTTGATTTTCTCTATCCCTGAACTCTTTACTTTAAGTCAACTTTACTTTCTGCATAGTCAACTTTATTTCCGCTCAACTGATTTATCTTTTTCCTTGAGATTCAAGAAACTTTTGAAAGGTTTATACTTTGTGAAAAAGATTTGAAAAAGACTTTGATTTTTGAACCTCACCAATTCAACCCCTCTCTTGCTGTTGAAACTAAGCCATTCTTTTTCCAACAAATTTGAAAAAACAAAGGAAGTAAAACCAAAAACACTTCCAAGGGATGTGTTGATGGATCGACAAGTGTACTGAATCGCACAAGTAATATAAAATGGTAAGACCAAGTATCGTATCCCAGAATACTCTCGGCACTAGACAATCGTGTGATAACTCGATTACTTAAGACTTAAAGAAAACGAGATCATTGGTTTCAAATGCAAAAACAGAAAATTAAATATGAATAAATTGATCGATAGCAGAGTAGCACAATAATGAACAGAGGTTGATAAATATGAGATGAGTATGTTGTTAGGGTTAGATTTCACCAAATTCCCTCTCATGCATGTAAGAATTCTTTTTTATGCATTAATGTTAGCGTCACTCACTAAATCACCTAAACTCGATCCCTCGGCGAATAAGTCTGTCATTAACCCTAGTTCATGCAATTCCTAACATTCCTAGTGATTAAATGTGAAGATCAAGACCTTTAAGACGACCAAGACTCATACCCTCATCCTTGAGAAATATTATTTTTGGGAGTAATTCAACAAGAACCTGAATTGTAAGGAACCTCCTGACACTCATGCAATTCATAAATCATGCTAATGAATGAGTTAAACATAGCAGACGTTGACAGATGAATTACTCTAACAATTAATGAAATATCATATATTATTAAGAATCAATTCAAATACATGAGAGTTCATAAGGTTACATCATCCCCCAATAACAAATAGAGTATAGTTCCCCATAGACATGGACAAACTAGATGAACAATGGAAAATAATGAGATAGAAAAACCCTAAAAATTGGGAATGGAAGGTCCCACATCCAAATCCACCTCCTGAGGGTGAAAAAGTGTGCTGCTGCGTTCCTTTTGCCAAAGATACAAAACATAAGGTGTCTGGGTCCTTTAAATAGAGCTAAAATAGAACATAAACAAGGTCCGCCCTATGTCGCTAGCGCTCAAGCGTCCCACTTAGGGTGCCCGGGCGGTCGGCTGCACTCATTCTGCTGCTTCAGGGCCCCAAAAGTGCGCTCGGGCAAAAAACGACACTCAAACTAGTGCTCAGCGCCCGGGTGGTGGTTGACTTTTCTACATTCTGGTTGACTTTTCTGCACTCTGGTTGACTTTTTTGCACTTTGGTTGACTTTGTTGCATTTTGGTTAACTTTTCTACATTCCAACTATTTAGTACTTTAAATCTTCTTTCAAATCATTCCAATAGCCTACAAATCAAGGAAATTTAGTGATAAAATCATCAAGTGTCACATCAACTCTCTTATTCACAAAACTAAAGCAAAAACATGAGTTAAAGCAAGTTTCTAAGTCAAAAATGGTGTATTTAGTATCAAAATTACATCACAAATAACGACATTTTCAAGCAAAGTACAATAACAAAACAAATGATCAAAAGGAAAGGTTTAGAAAACTGGGTTGCCTCCTAGTAAGCGCTTCTTTAATGTCATTAGCTTGACACCATCTTCATCGTCATAGCATCCATCAGTAGATGCTGTCATTAACATCCATCAATAGATGTCTAATCACATAGCATCCATCAGTAGATGCTAATATTTCTTATCTTCATTGGTATCCCTAAGTAGACACTAATATTTCTCATCTTCATTGGCATCCATCAATAGATGGCTAATTACCTAACATCCATCAGTAGATGTTTAGTCACTGTCCTCTTCCATAACAACATCCATCAGTAGATGTTGTCATTCATCATCCTCATCATAGCAACATCCATCAGTAAATGTTGTAGAAGCATCCATTAGTAGATGCTCTCATTATTGTCATCTTCTTCCATATTCTTCCCCTTTTCTTTTCTCTCAACCTCACTTTTTCTCTCTTCCTTTTCCTCCTTTTCCTTTACATCTTTCTCTCTTAAACTCAACCTTTCTTCTTTTCTCTCTATTTTTCTCTCATCTAAAACTCTTTCACTTCTAGGGATAATGGCTTGACATTCCTCCCTAGGGTTATCTTTCATATTGCCCCCAAAATTATCCAGCTTCTGAATTACGTGACAAAGCTGCGTCTCCATCCTTTTGAATGCCACTTGAGTGCTTTTATGATGAGAACCAGACATCTGCATTAACTGTTGAAGTGTGTCATCCATCTTAGCCATTCTTTCTAAAAGAAAGGGTTGTTGTTGCCATTGTTGTTGTGGTAGTCTATCAAATTGCCCGGCAGCTTGCCTAAATTCACTTTGACCCATGCTTGAGTGAGGTAACCACCCGTGGTTAAAATTACCTTGGTGGAATTGAGTGCCCATATAATTAACTTCTTGTCCAAAATGCATCCTGCAAGCACTAAACACAAAATCCTACAAAACACTGTTAGCACAAAAACAATAAAGATAAACAAAACAAAACACCAAAAATAAAAATAAAAACAAAAAATACGAAAAATAAACATAAAGTCAAAGTTAATCAAGAATCACACAAATAGAATAGTTTAAACCGTGAGTCCCTGACAACGGTGCCAAAAACTTGTTCACTTACAGGGGTTATAAATTCCATTTACTGGAATTTGGTTATTAAGTTGTTTGATCATTTTATATTGGTTATCTTCAATATATCTTTGTTTCCATCTGATTGTTACATTTGTGAGAATATATTGTGAGGTTGTTGATAATTGTATCTTTGCTTGATTGAATTGCTTGCAATTATAATTTTGATACAATTTAAATACAAAATGTTGTATGCTCTGATACTTATGAAACTGCATTGTGCAATAGCATTTGATATTAAAATATGCATAATGATATGGGGAACATTACATGATTGCATAGATTTTTCACATGTCTACACTTTACGGGGAGATTATTCTTTTTCATGTGAATATCTGTGATAGGGGGAGCATTTATAAATGTTTAATCTGTTTACATTGAATCATCTATGGTATTTCATTTTATCAGCATATCAATATCTAAAAGCAAACCTTTTTTGCTAATGCAAAAAGGGGGAGAAAAGTTTGAATCATTATTTGCTTGATACTGTTTATTCAGAGTAATTGTTCTGATATATGTTGAAATTAAGTTTTGTTTACTCTGATATATTGGAAAGATCTTTTAATCACTCGTTCATACTTAATGCTTATAATATTCACTCTGATATTGGTGATTAATTGACTGATTTTATATGTTGATTGTGTACAAACATAGTTTCTTATTAATCATTGTTGTGCATCATAAAAAAAGGGGGAGATTGTTGAGATTCTTGATAAGGGAAGTGTTGGGAAATAGGTAGGCTTCGTTTTACACCAAGAGGGGGGGGGGTGAATTGGTGTTGTTCCAAAAACAAAATCTTTTCGCAATATTTAATCAAAAGTATAAAGTTTTTTAATCTTTCTTGAAATGCAAGTAATGAAAATTTCTATGCAGCGGAAAAACGTAGTTGACTGCGTAACAGATATAGTCGACTGAAATAAAGAGTGCAGGGATAGAGAAAATCAAACACTGGTTTTTATACTGGTTTGGCCAACAATGCCTACATCTAGTGTCCTTCTAACCTAGGAAGCAAATGCACTATATAGGTTGCGGTTTTTACAACAAGGAATTTATAGAAGACCTCACGTCAAAAATATAAATCTCCTCTCTAACCCAAAACCAAAATATAGCTGCAATAACCAAAACCAAACTTACAGCAAGAATCCCCTCTTCTGCAATCTGAACCCACGTCGAACAATCCTCAACGTGTAACCCCTGTATCACAACAGGTCAATTTCAGCACTCTTCACAGGATGCCAAGCCTTCAAACAACGCGGTAGTCTTCACAGGATGCCAAGCCTTCAAACAACGCAGCAGTCTTCATAGGATACCAAGCCTTCAAAGATCAGTCAAGAAGCACCTTCTTTTGTATTTTCTGATCACACAATCAGCGCATAAGCCTTCTCCCTTTGAATCTCTCAAGATAGATCACCACCGTCTTCTTGGAGAATTCTTGGAGCTGTTAAGACAGAGAATTCAATCTGAAACAAGAAATGAAAATGTTAGAGCGTCAAAAGTCTCTGAACAAATCGTGTTCAGCCAATTTATAGTTTTCTGTCAGTCAGATTGTTTCTCAGTCGAATAGCCTACTAATTCAGTCGACTGTATTATTACAGTTATAACAGACAGTCAACATAGAGGCTCTCAGTCAACCAAAATCAACACACATTTAATACAGTTGACCAAGTCATCAATGCCTAACTAACTTTTAAAAATATAGCCGTTAGAGCGTGTAGCATAACAAAATTCCAAAACAGATCAAAGATACAGTCGAATGTACACTGGACAAAGTAAGACTGACACATGTAAAAACATTTTGAAATTCTTTTCAATCCAAAACATCACAGAACACTAATTCTCAAAATCTATACAAAGGTTTTAGAATAGTCGAATCCATTACAGATGTATTCGACTGGACTAGAAGTTTGTCACGCAGTTATAAGTTTATAAAAGTGCTTGTGATTTTTCACTTCCCAAAATGTGCAGTAAAATATCTTTGATAAAGCAGTTCACATTGCACATAATCATACGAGCATGTTCCACAAATATATCACACAATTAACATAGGAACATACATCACAGTATATCAAAACATGTTCAACATATATGACAATCAATTTAGAATAAGAACATGTAATACAACAACATGTGTACTATTATTAAGCATAATGTTGTCATCATCAAAAACTAGATTGATATAGAGTTTGTGTTGTCAACAATCTCAACAATCTCCCCCTTTTTTGATGATGCACAACCATGATTAATAACTCAACCGTGTTTGTACAATTCAAATGATTTAATACAGTTCAATTAGTCTGCATATACAACATAATATCAAGCAGATAAAGTATGAGACAAATTATTCTCCCCCTTTCACAAAGCATTTATACTTGCTCTCATACTCTCATATATATATATATATATATATATATATATATATATATATATATATATATATATATATATATATATATATATATATATATATATCCCCCTTTGTGCATTAACAAAAAAGGAATGCTTCAGATATATGCAGCTTTGAAAACAGAGATGCATCAGAAAGATATGCATTTTGTAAAATACAATGATGCTCTCAGAACCACAATTTCATCACAAAACAATATTAAATCCCCCTTTAGTGTAGGCATGTGATGTGAAATGTGTAAAAAGTGATACTCCCCCTGTCATTATGCATGAGTAACAAAAACAATTCAGGTGCACAATACAGTATATCACATATTTAACAGCAGTTTAAGTACAGAGTTGTATCAAAGTCAGAATATCAAACCATATAGATATGCAATGATACAAACTTCAACAATCTCACAATATTATCTCAATTCAGATATTTTCAACAGATAAAAGTAGAGATAATAGCATATTTATATGATTTAAGGAATCAGTAAAGATAGAACCAGATTCTAGATATGGAGTTGTTAACCCATTTGCACGCAGTCGAATGCTTTAAATCATCAGTCAAATGCATTGCTTTTGCAAAAGTTGAATTCCAATTTTAGCTTCCAAAGCAATGCCTTCCTGCAAAACCTTTCAACAACCTTTTCTAGATCAAGCATAATGGTTAAGCAAGAATTATAATCAAATAACAATAGAAGTCAATATGTAAAGATGTATGACAGAATTAGCATAGTTGACTTCAAACAAGACATAGTCGAATCAATCAATCAATGTATCAGATATTATTCTAACAAATTAAAAGTAAATGGATTTATTCAAAGTACTGATTTTATTTCCTTGAATAGGATATTACAATGATAAGATCAGACAAGGGAAGCAAACAAAAGAAAGAACAACAAAAGATGGCTTTATATGCCAAACATAAAGTGAAGAATATATTATATCTCAAAACACAACAGGATAGGAGACTGATGGCAAACACAACTCAGATTCACACCACTAAACCATTATCCCTTGTTACACATGAGAATGTATAGTGTTGCCTTCATAAGTCTCATCTTCCATTCTTCTAGAAATTAACAAGTCAACTTTTTCTTCAAGCTGATTAAGTTTGTTTCCAAAATTCTGAAGTTGATGGGTAACAGAGTTTCTCTGTCCAAGTGTGACAGAGGTATTCCTGTATAGGTATAATAAATTTTCTTCACCCTTGAAGCACCATCCTTGTAGTGTTCTAGTCAGTCCAAATGAAATCAGTGTATTCTGATTTATCATGTTTGTGCAGTTACACTTGGATTTCTTTCTCCTTTCATGATAACTCCTTGCTCTTCAAGAATCTTGCTTATCAATAATGCATAAGGCAAGTAGATTGATCTGTTCAATGCACTTTCAAATATATGGTCTTTCAGTACTCTTATCCAATAGGTAGGGATATTGTTCTTGAGTACGTATAGCAGAAAGATGTCTT
Organism: Vigna mungo; assembly: GCA_036885675.1. Classification (NCBI taxonomy): domain Eukaryota; kingdom Viridiplantae; phylum Streptophyta; class Magnoliopsida; order Fabales; family Fabaceae; genus Vigna; species Vigna mungo. The sequence continues at coordinate 42,205,008 of CP144700.1, read as the reverse complement.
CAGTTGTCATCCTTGAGTCAGATATTCTTCTTCGAAGAATTACAGAGGCCAAAATGTGAGCCATTACTCTTTCTTCAATCTTAAGCCCTTCATGATCAAAGTTTCTTATAGCATAACGATCATCGAGTGATCTTAGCCATTCTTTGTAGATATCTTTCTTCCTTAGTAGGCTATCTTCCTGTGATAGAATTGTTGGGAAACAGGTAGGCTTCGTTTTACACCAAGAGGGGGGAGGGTGAATTGGTGTTGTTTCAAAAATAAAATCTTTTTGCAATCTTTAATCAAAAGTATAAAGCTTTTTGATTTTTCTTGAAATGTAAGTAATGAAAATTTCTATGCAGCGGAAAAGCGTAGTTGACTGCGTAACAGATATAGTCGACTGAAATAAAGAGTGCAGGGATAGAGAAAATCAAACACGGGATTTTATACTGGTTCGGCCAACAATGCCTACATCCAGTGTCCTTCCAACCCAGGAAGCAAATACACTATATAGGTTGCGGTTTTTACAACAACGAATTTATAGAAGACCTCACGTCAAAAATATAAATCTCCTCTCTAATCCAAAACCAAAATATAGCTGCAATAACCAAAACTAGACTTGCAGCAAGAATCCCCTCTTCTGCAATATGAACCCACGTCGAGAAATCTTCAATGTGTAACCCCTGTATCACAACAGGTCAATTCCAACACTCTTCACAGATGCCAAGCCTTCAAACAACACAGCAGTCTTCACAGGATGCCAAGCCTTCTAACAACGCAACAGTCTTCAAAAGATTCCAAGCCTTCAAAGATCAATCAAGAAGCACCTTCTTTGTGCAGTTTCTGATCACACAGGCAGTGCATAAGCCTTCTCCCTTTGATTCTCTCTCAAGATAGATCACCACCGTCTTCTTGCAGAATTCTTGGAGATGTTAACACAGAGAATTCAATCTGAAACAAGAAATGAAAATGTTAGAGCATCAAAAGTCTCTGAACAAATCGTGTTCAACCAATTTATAGTTTTCTGTCAGTCAGATTGTTTCTTAGTCGATTAACCTACTAATTCAGTCGATCGTACTATTACAGTTATAAGAGACAGTCAACGTAGAAGCTCTCAGTCAACCAAAATCAACACACATTTAATACAGTTGACCAAGTCATTAATGCTTAACTAACTTTTAAAAATATAGCCATTGGAGCGTGTAAGCATAACAGAATTCCAAAACAGATCAAAGATACAGTCGAACGTACACTGGACAAAGTCTACTAACACATGTAAAAACATTTTGAATTTCTTTTCAATCCAAAACATCACAGAGCACTGATTCTCAAAATCTGTACAAAAGTTTTAGAATAGTCGAATCCATTACTGATGTATTCGACTGGACTAGAACTTTGTCACACAATTATAAGTTTATAAAAGTGCTTGTGATTTTTCACTTCCGAAAATGTGCAGTAAAATATTTTTGATAAAGCAGTTCACATTGCACATAATCATACAAGCATGTTCCACAAATATATTACACAATTAACATAGGAACATACATCACAATATATCAAAACATGTTCAGCAGAGATGACAATCAGTTCAGAATAAGAACATGTAAGACAACAACATGTGTACTGTTATTAAGCATGGTCTTGTCATCATAAAAAATTAGATTGATATAGAGTTTGTGTTGTCAACAATCTCAACAGGAAGCACTGGTTTAGCTAAACCTTAATCTCACAGTGCTCTGGCTTTTTATGATGACAACACATTATTAATAACACATGTATTGTTATGTGTTACATGTTCTATTCTTTATTGGGAATGATATCTCAAGAACATGTTTGTGTTGATTCTCATATATGTATGCATATTCACTGATTTTATACTTGATACATCTTTTGTGATTGCACCACATATGTTTAAGAAAAGAAAACCACATGCACTTTGTTGAACTTATATTGTGTGGCAAAACTGCAAGTTTGAAGTCGACTTCATTATGAAGTAAGTCGATTAAAACTCGTGACTTTGCACAAATTTTCAAAAGCAGTGCTGTGAGTGATTTTGCATTGAAAAGATTTTCAAAACTGTGTTGAAGTTTTTAAGTCGACTGCATGCGCAGTGAACTCTACTGCATGCGTAGTTAATTCGACTTAGTTATTTGTTTTGAATTTCAGTTAATGCTTTTGATCTATAACGACTATATTTCAATTGTCTGTTAAAGCATTAAATGAAAGTCAATTGTATTAAATGCGAAATCAATTTGGTTGTTATGACTGCTACTAATTTGTTTTAATTATTATATCTGTCTGATGACAATAGACTTCATTAGTAGCAAAGTCGACTACAGGAGCGTCTGATTTATAGAAAACTATAAATAGACGTGACTCAGTTGATCACATACGACTTTGGATATTCTAACACTTTAATTTTATTTTCAGATTGTGATATCTGAGTAAAGGCTCCAAAAACTCATCAAGAAGAAAGTGAAGGTCTTTCTTGCAAGAGTTTCTTAAGGAGGAAGTGTATTGCACATACTACTTGATCAAGATCTGCACATTTGGTGTCATCATACTGATCAAGTTTGCTATCAATCTTTGGAAAGATTGTTGTTGTCCTGTTGAGATTACAGGAGGTGGACTCATGGAGTTCTGACACTTTGAGATTGTTTAAAGTGGGTTGAAGATTGCAGAAGAGGGGATATCTTGCTGCATATCTTTGGGTTGACTGCCTATACTTTTAGTTAGAGGGTTAGAGAGATTGTCTATATTTTTGACGTGGAGGTCTTTATAGAAATCTTGCTGTAAAAACCTTGACTAATATAGGGCATTGGCTTCCTGGTTGTGGAAGGACACTGGATGTTGGCATTGAGGCTGAACCAGTATAAAAACTCTGTGTTTGCTTTCTCTTTCCCTACACTTTTACATTAAGTCGAATTTACAGTTTACATAGTCAACTTTATATTTCCGCCGCACTTAAACTTTTTATTCCTTGCGATTCAGGAAACTTTGTAAAGTTTTGTACTTTGTGAAAAAGATTTTAAAAAGACTCTGATTTTCAAACCTCACCAATTCACCACCCCTCTTGGTGTTGAAACTGAGCCATCCTGTTTTCAACAAAGTTCTTTGCAGATGACACATTTTTTTCTATGTCCACCCTTTCTTAATTCATTGTCATTCTTCTTCAACTCTCAATCCTCCAGTCTTCGGTTTTTCTTGGGCCTTCCTGGCATTGTCCTCTTCTTTGGTGGTAATACATCTGAATAGGGTGTAACATCCCAAACATTTTGACCATTGATAGGATAAATAATTGTGTTGTAGGCCTCTTCATAAGTAGACTTCCTAAACCAGTGGCTAATGTAGTCTTCTACATTTATATTCAAAAATTTCATTGCAGTTATGGCATAAGTACAAGGAATGCCAGTTATTGTCCATTTTCTACATGTGCAGTCCATCTTGTCAACATTCACAACAAATTGCTCCCCAAATTGTGAAATATGTTTAACTTCAAGTAATTTTTCTCTTGACCACCTGTAATGAATAGAAATTGACATCACAGTTAGCTGGATGAATATAAATGCCTAATCATGAATGGAAACAGACTTTATAAAAGTTACCTTGGTAACCAATATCTAGTTAACCATGACTCCTTCTGAAATCTGTTCAAAACCTTAGGGCAAATTGAACCATGATATGATGTCATATTTGTCCTGTTGGTAGCCCATCTCTTCGTAATGTAAACCCGAATGTCTTCTAACATGGTAATAATTTACTTAGACCTACTATGAACTAGCACACTATTGAAGCCATCACACATGTTGTTCACAAGAGTGTCACATTGTGATCTAGAGGTGAATCTAGATCTTGACCAAAACCTGGGATAAGCAAATGTAACTTGTCAAGTATTTATAAGATTGTGAGTATATGAAATATTTATAAGACTGAATACATACCTAAGTGGAATTGCAAGCAAGTATTTAAATGCCTTTAATTTATGTCTTTAATATTCCTCATTTCAACCTCTCATTGTTGTGGATATGTGGTTGTTGCTGCCCTCCACATGAGACGTTTAAGGTTTTTTCCAGTATATTTTTTCTGAAGTTTGAATACAAATACCAAACTCAAAATCTTTGTTCTACCCCAGGTAGAAGATCTTGAATAGCTGGCAAAACACTTTGACATATTGAAGAATTGAGTTAACATTTGTGTAATCAACATATTCAGTTACATGTACAACATATTGAAGATTGACTGACCTTCTGTTGGCCTGAAATAAATGTGCATGATGCACAGACAGCTTCCCCACCAAGGTCCTCAATTAGATGCTCCAAGAACCAAGTCCACGAGTCTTTGTTTTCTACCTCAACAACAACATTGTTGGTATCTGAGGGGGTAATTTTCGAAGAGTATAACGCAGCGGATTTAAAACACAGAGAGCGTAAAGCGTATTAGGTCACAGCTGGAACGATTTTGGCCTTTTTCACAAAAGTAATTTTCTTTCGGAAAACTAACCAAACAGTTGATATGCGTTAAGTAAAAATAAGTGTAGGGAATAGAAAAATCACACGAGTATTTTTATACTGGTTCGATTCAATAGAATCTACGTCCAGTCGTTAATCACTAAAAAGAGTGATTAACAGTTCCACTAAAAATGGTTTTACAGATTACAATTAGATGAACAAGATTTAGAACGAAAAGAAACACTCTACCAACTTGAAGAGAACTGCTCGGCAATCGACCAACGATTCGCTAGCTTCTCCTTTCACAAAACCAGGCAGAGTACCTTGCTAACTTGAAGAGAGTCTGCTCCGACTATTGACACACGATATGCGAGCCTCTCCTTTCACAAGACCAAGCAAGAGAACAATGAACAAAAAGCTATCTAAGAACGTTCCTCTGACACACAGTGTTCTAAGCTTTCTCAGTTAAAAAATGTTGCCTTTTGAAGTCTCAAAATCCAAATATATAGCCAAGTACATTGAATGCCAAAGGTCAGCTCCCAACTGCCATGAGTAATCAATTATTGTAATTGATAATTGATTATTCAAGTCCGTTACAGAGTTTTCAAAAAGTAATCGATTATATGAAGTGATAATTGATTATTCAAGTATGACTTGTGATAATCGATTATTGCTTCATGATAATCGATTATTCTAGTACAAAAACATGTGATAATCGATTATAGCTTGACCATAATCGATTATACCAGTAAGAATAACAATATTTCAATATTTTCCTACTACATTCAAAATCTACAAGTTGCTTTTAAATATTTTCCTACTACATTTAAAATCTACAAGTTGCAGCATCATCAAAACTCATCTTCAGGTTTTACCAATACTCCCTTATTGGTAACAATCTCCCCCTTTTTGATGATGATAAAAAATTCTCTTTTTAAAAGCAACTCTGGTTTACCTGCAACACATACAAGCTAAAAGACAACCACAGAGTTAGCAGTACCTGTACAAGTGTAAAATAATCTCCCCCTTTTTGATCAGAAGCAAAAAGAATAATTATTTTTAAAAAAAATCTCCCCCTATATGTGAGCTCCGCCTCAAATATATAATATATGCATAAATTTGTCATAAAAGCTCATTATATTAAGAACAGAGGGGAATTACATTAAATTTATAAAGATCAATACTAAATATCACAAAGAGAATAACATAACAATCTAACTTAGTGGTCTAAAAACTAGAAATCAGGACTAGGGGATCTTTCAGTAGGTGGAATATTGAGATGATTCTCAATGTTAGATTGGCGAACATCAAACTCAAGGAATTGATCCACCATGTATTCATCAAGAGATTGTTGCCACTCATAAACTTCATCAAAATGTGTCTTCTATGCTAGACTTATATCCTCCAATTGTTTAGATAACCTTGCAAAGTGTTCTTCCATAGAATTTGAGGAAGAGGAGGGTATGTTGGATGGTCCAGCATCAGATGGAGCAGCAGCACTCACTGGTTCGGCCATATGAGTGTCCATGTCATCATCTTCATCTTCATTAGGATGGTCATCATCTTTGTGAATAAGAACTCTTCCTCTAGTAATGAATCCCATCTGACGAAAGGTAGTATCTCCAATTTCTGATCCCACAGCTTCAATAGCTTGAACAAGTTCTCCTTCAACAGTTACACCTTTGTATTCTAAAATCCTAGAAATAAGAAGAGCATAGGGAAATTGATATGAGTGGGATTTCTTGGCTTTTACCATTGTGTCAACAATGAGAGCAGGCCAGTCGATGTGTATGTGATTTAGAATCCCATACAAAAGAAGTAAATCCTGCTCAGAGCATTGAGCATGGTGGGTTGCTCTAGGACATAAAATCCAGACAATCAAGTACTGGATCATCATTTCTTCAACTTTGAAACCTCCAACTAGTAATTGCCTTCTATTTGATTGTCGTTCAGGATGACGCAGGAAGGATTGGAAAGTCATCATCCTGTTGAAATCTTCAAGTCCTAAATGGACTTTGACAGCATCATCCCGGATGAGGAGTTGAGCAACATTTGTCCATACGTCATCATCTAAAATGATACGTACGCCCTTCACCTTAGTGGATATTATCCCATCCCGATAGCGCAAGTTGAAGTAGAAGACTCTTATAAGATCGGGATAAATGCATCCTTTTTGTTCTACCAGATGTGTTAGACCCTGCTCAGTAAAAATGTTTGGAAATTGAAAGCCATAGAAGCGGAAAAAGTCAAGACGAATAAACTTTATCGCCATGATTTTCCTTTCTTGCCAAGAGTTTACAAAGTCTGCATGTTTCCCTTGATTTGAAATCCATCCATCTATGTTTGCAAGACGTGGTTGAGAAGAAGAGGAGGCTCCAGCAGTCTTGCGATGATGCCTTCTTGATTCAGCCATGGAGGAAGTTTGGAAAAATGAAACTTTAAGAATGTAAAGAGAAATGAAGAGATTTTGAGCTCTGGATTTGATTTCAGCAGTATTTGGGTGCAAAGGAGTGTCTAATAATTGATTATAGGAAACTATTTATAAGAAAAGTGGGAAAACTAGCTGTCTATGGCCGTTTATAGCCGTTAGGGGACGCTCGGACGACTCTATTTTTGAAATTGTCAGCGTGATAATCGATTATGGCTCGTGATAATCGATTATCAGTTCAAAGATTTCTGCCCAGAATTGCATGATAATCGATTATGCCTGATGATAATCGATTATCTGCTCAAGATTTTCCAGAATTGAATTTTATGAATGAATAATCGATTGTGATATTGTGATAATCGATTATGAAGCTTTAAATTTACGAAAATGCAAAAAATTTGCATAGATTTTGATCCTAAGATATGTCAAATACTCCTAACTCTCTTCTTAGGTCAAAAAAGCTATCTTTAGGTAGAGCCTTGGTGAAAATATCAGCTAATTGATGCAGGGTATCAACATATTCAATTTGACAATCCCCCTTTTGAATATGGTCTCTTAAGAAATGGTGCCGAATTTCTATATGCTTTGTTCTTGAATGCATTATGGGATTCTTGGTTAAATTTATAGCACTAGTATTATCACATTTTAGAGGAATATTATCAAGGAAGATATCAAAGTCTTCTAGTTGTTGTTTCATCCACAAAATTTGGGCACAACAGTTTCCAGCTGCAATATATTCAGCTTCAGTGGTAGACAAAGCTACACATGCTTGTTTCTTTGAGTGCCATGACACTAAAGAACAGCCCAAGAAATGATAGGTTCCACTAGTACTCTTTCTATCAATTTTACAACCACCATAATCTGCATCAGAGTATCCTATTAAACTAGGTGAAGCATCAGAGGGATACCAAAGTCCAAATGAAGTAGTTCCTTTAAGATATTTTAGAATTCTCTTTGTTGCAGTCAAATGTGACTCTTTAGGATTGGCTTGGTATCTAGCACATACACAAACACTCTGCATAATATCTGGTCTACTAGCAGTTAGATATAGTAAAGATCCTATCATGCCTCTAAACATAGTTTCATTCACTCCTTTTCCAGTTTCATCCTTATCTAAATAACAAGAAGTACCCATGGGTGTACTAGCTTCCTTACAGCTATCCATTCCAAATTTTCTAAGAATTTCTCTACAGTATTTAGTTTGAGATATGAATGTTCCACCATTCATTTGTTTTATTTGTAGTCCTAAGAAAAAATTTAACTCACCCATCATAGACATCTCAAATTCTCCTTGCATAATTTTTGCAAACTCTTCTCACAAAGAGTCATCAGTTGAGCCAAAAATAATATCATCTACATAAACTTGCACAATTAAAATGTGTTTTTCTACTTTCTTAATGAACAAGGTTGAATCAACCTTTCCTCTAGAAAACTCATTTTCAACCAAAAGGGTACTAAGTCTTTCATACCAAGACCTAGGTGCCTGTTTAAGACCATAAAGGGCCTTTTTCAAGTTGTACACATGATCAGGAAATTTAAAATCTTCAAAGCCAGGGGGTTGACTAACATACACTTCTTCTTTTATAAAACCATTTAAGAAAGCACTTTTGACATCCATTTGATACAGTTTAAATTTCATCAAAGATGCATATGCAAGTAATAATCTAATTGCTTCTAACCTGGCTACCGGTGCATAGGTTTCATCATAATCTATACCTTCCTCTTGACAGTAGCCCTTAGCAACTAGCCTTGATTTATTCTTTGTAATGTTTCCATCCTCATCAAGCTTGTTCCTGAATACCCATTTGGTTCCTATGACTTGGAATTCATCTTGTTTTGGAATAAGTTCCCAAACTTCATTCCTTTCAAATTGATTTAGCTCTTCTTGCATAGCAATGCACCACTTGTCATCTTGAAGAGCTTCCTTTATATTCTTAGGTTCTATTTGAGACACAAAAGCAACAGTTAGACAAAAATTATTTAAATTATGTCTAGTAGTTACCCCTTTTGATATATCTCCTATGATGTTGTCCAAAGATAGTCCTCTTGGTTGTTGATAGCTTTTGGAGTCAACAACTTGGGGTGTTTCTTGAAGCTCCGGAGGATAATTCTCATTTACATACATCTATTAAAGGGCTTCTCTTAAGTAATCCTCATCACCTGCAATGGGTTTATTTGACTCAAGAGGATTTTCCTCAAGGTCTACAATCTCATCAAAGACAACATGCATAGATCTTCAATTATTAGTGTTCTTCTATTGAACACCCTGTAAGCTTTGCTAGTTAAAGAATATCCTAGAAAAATTGCTTCATCAGATTTTGCATCAAATTTTCCAAGATTATCTTTTCCATTATTTAAGACAAAGCATTTGCATCCAAAAATTTTCAAATGAGATATATTTGGTTTTCTATCATTCAACAATTCATATGGAGTTAATTTTAGAATTGACCTAATAAGCATCCTATTTAACACATAACAAGAAGTGCTTACTGCATCAGCCCAAAAATATTTTGGCACATTAGATTCATTCATAAGAGTTTTAGCTAATTCTTCTAATGATCTATTTGTCCTTTCAACAACACCATTTTGTTGGGGAGTTCTAGGTGCAGAAAAATTATGTGCAATGCCAAATTCTTCACAAAATTTTCCAAACGATTCATTTTCAAATTCACCACCATGATCACTTCTTTAAGTTTTGATTTTCAAATCTTTTTCATTTTGAATACGTTTAGCAAAAGTTTTAAATGCTTTGAAAGCTTCACTTTTCAGAGTTAAAAAGAAAGTCCAAGTAAATCTAGAGTAATCATCAACAATTACAAGAGCATAGTAATTTCCACAAAAACTTTTAATTCTAGATGGACCAAACAAGTCCATATGCAAAAGTTCTAAAGGTTTTGATGTTGAAATCATGCTTTTAGATGAAAATGAAGATTTGGTTTGTTTACCCTTTTGACATGCAGAAAAAAGTCTATCTTTCTCAAATTTTAATTTAGGCAAACCAATTACAAGATCCTTAGAGATTAATTTATTTAAGTGTTGCATGTGAATATGTGCAGCTCTTTTGTGCCATAGCCATGGATTTTCTTCTTTATCAACTATGCATGTTATACTATGACTAGATGCACTCTCAATATCAATCAATATATGTTATTGTGCCGAACACCTTGCAAAACAATTTCAGCATAATTTTTAAAATAAACAGTACATTTATCATTCTCAAAAGTTACCTTGAAACCTTTGTCGCATAGTTGGCTTATGCTTAGAAGATTATGTTTGAGGCCTTCAACGTATAAGATGTCTTTTATCGTCAAAGTCTTTCCTCCTCCAATGTTTCCGGTTCCCATTATTCTGCCTTTGTTGTTATCCCCATACGTTACAAATCCTTGCTTCTTCTTCTCAAAAGAGATGAATCTTTTCTTGTCACCAGTCATGTGCCTTGAGCAACCACTGTCAAGATACCACAGTGATCTCTTTGACTTAGATTGGTCCTGCAAAACAATTTAGTAAGAATTTTAGGTCCCCAATCTCAATATGGGTCCTTGGGGTTAGTTTTTGCAAGTTTACATTATTTCACAGCTTTAACCCATGCATATTTGCCACTTGGAACACCAACATGTTTGATATTGCACTTGTTTGATGTGTGGCCATGCTTCATACAGTAAAAGCAACATACATCACTAACTTTATTTTTAATAAAAGTTCCTTTAACAACCCAAATTTTTCGAGTTCTTCTTACCTTGGATTTAAAATTTTGATGCATGTTTCCATTTTTAAAGTTGCTTTTATTAAGGTTTGATTCAGCATGTGAATTAGTTTTAGTTGCCTTAGCAAGTAAATTTTAGAGTATATCCATATCAAACATATAGCTTTTGCATGACAAGCATTCAACAGGTTCAACAATAGCTTTTTCATCTGATAATTTAATTTCTAAGGTATTAACTCTATTTCTTAACACAACTTCATCATCAAGCAATTTATCATATTTTAACTTCAATTCATTATGTTCTTTTTTTAATTTTTTATGAGCAGCATCAAGTTTTTCAGATTCATTCATTAAATCAAAGAAAGCCTTTTGTAAATCTAATTCACTGGATTCAAAACTGGAATCATTTACTTAGCTTCCTGTTTCTTCAGAATCTGCCATAAGGCAAAGATTGGCTTCTTCTTCTGTGTCACTTAAGCTTGTTGAGCTAGAGGCATTATCCTCCCAAGCTATGTATGCTTTCTTTTTTCTTTGAAATTTTCTTTCCTTCTTGTCTTCACTTTTCTTGCTCTTTGGACACTCAGATTTTACGTGCCCTCTTTCACCACAACCGAAACACTTTACGTTCGATGGAGATTCTTGACTTTCTTTCCTTTCTTTGTGAAACTTGTCCTTTCTCTTTGCTTTCATGAACTTTGCAAATTTCTTTATCATCAAGCTCATGTTTTCTTCATCATCAGAATCATCTTCTTCGATCTTCTTAGAGCTTTTTCCTTTAGATATTTCGGACTTGAAAGCTAGAGTTTTCCTCTTGCCTTGATCCTCTTCAGCAGTCAATCTCCTTAACTCAAGTTCATGCTCACGGAGCTTTCCAAACAAGATTGGCATTGACATCTGAGTAAGATTTTGAGACTTCGAGATGACAGTCACCTTTGGTTGCCAAGACCTATCCAAAGATTTCAGACTTTTCACATTAAGTTCATCAGTATCAAAAGTCTTACCCAACCCTGTTAAGTGATTCACAATGTGAGTGAATCGTTTTTGAACGTCAGAGATCGTTTCTCCAGGTTGCATTCTGAACATCTCATATTCCTGAATGAGAGTGTTCTTCCTAGCGCGTTTGACGTCCTCTGTTCCTTCATGAGTGACTCTGAGGACTTCCCATATTTCCAGTGCTGTCTTACACACTGAAATTCTATAAAATTCATCAAGTACAACAGCAGATGAAATTATATTGCGAGCTTTAATATCAAACTGAGCTCGTCTATTTTCTTCAGCAGTCCAATTAAAATAAGGTTTTTCTGTCTCTACACCATCAACAATATTCATAGGAATATAAGGGCCATTTTGTATAGCTTCCCAGATGCCTCTATCAACAGACCCCATAAAAATTTCCATTCTCACTTTCCAAAAGGCATAGTTATCACCAGTAAACAATGGAGGTCTGTTAATGGAAGCACCCTCAGCATATACATGGCTTTCATTGTGACCGGCCATTTTCGCAAATATTTTGAAAAACTATCAAAGCAAGCTCTGATACCAATTGTTGGTATCTGAGGGGGTAATTTTCGAAGAGTATAACGCAACAGATTTAAAACATAGAGAGCGTAAAACGTATTAGGTCACAGTTGGAACGATTTTGGCCTTTTTTACAAAAGTAATTTTCTTTCGGAAAACTAACCAAACAGTTGATATGCGTTAAGTAAAAATAAGTGTAGGGAATAGAAAAATCACACGAGTATTTTTATACTGGTTTGATTCAACAGAATCTACGTCCAGTCGTTAATCACTAAAAAGAGTGATTAACAGTTCCACTAAAAATGGTTTTACAGATTACAATTAGATGAACAAGATTTAGAACGAAAAGAAACACTCTACCAACTTGAAGAGAACCGCTCCGGCAAACGACCAACAATTCGTGAGCTTCTCCTTTCACAAGACCAGGCAGAGTACCTTGCTAACTTGAAGAGAGTCTGCTCCGACTATCGACACACGATATGCGAGCCTCTCGTTTCACAAGACCAAGTAAGAGAACAATGAACAAAAAGCTATCTAAGAACGTTCCTCTGACACATAGTGTTCTAAGCTTTCTCAGTTCAAAAACGTTGCCTTCTGAAGTCTCAAAATCCAAATATATAGCCAAGTACACTAAATGCCAAAGGTCAGCTCCCAACTGCCATGAGTAATCGATTATTGTAAGTGATAATCGATTATTCAAGTCCGTTACAGAGTTTTCAAAAAGTGATAATCGATTATATGAAGTGATAATCTATTATTCAAGTATGACTTGTGATAATCGATTATTGCTTCATGATAATCGATTATTCTAGTACAAAAACATGTGATAATCGATTATAGCTTGACCATAATCGATTATACCAGTAAGAATTACAATATTTCAATATTTTCCTACTACATTCAAAATCTACAAGTTGCTTATAAATATTTTCCTACTACATTTAAAATCTACAAGTTGCAGCATCATCAAAACTCATCTTCAGGTTTTACCAATACTCCCTTATTGGTAACAAACATATACTATGGGCAACATTTTTCGTTTCCATCTCTTCCCACTGCTGTGAGTAACTCCCCCCATACTTGCCTTTCAAAAAGCATCCATCGAACCCAATGATGGGTATACAAGAAATGAAGCTATCCTTGCATGCCTTCAAGCATGCATAAAATCTTTGGAATATGACCTCACCATTGCTATTATCAACTTTTATTTGTACTGATGTACCTGGATTTGTTTTCAGCAACTCATGACCATAATCATAAATTCTTCTAAATTTTTCCTTGAATGACCCTTCAATATTATCTTTTGGCATGGCTCTAGCCCTAAAAGCCATCTTTCTTAAAATTCCTACATTCCATTTCCTAGTGACTTTCTCCCTAATGTCCATGACCTTCATAGTAGGGTTTTCTCTCAGTTTTCTCCATCCTTTCACTCAACCATTTTGAAGTCATAACTTTACATTGAAATCTCTACTACAGCTGTGAGCATCAAACACTTTTCTTAGCTTCCATGCATTGACATCAGCCCTAAAGGAGCAATAAGCATACCATTTACAATTACCTTTTCTACCCAAACACTTGATAGAAATCCTTTTCTTGTCATTCTTAATAAATTTTAAACTTCTCCCATTACTTAGTGCATAAGTCCTTATGGCATCTGTGAATTCCTTTTTCTCAGAGAAATAGGTTCCTACTTCCCATTTATAAGCTTCCAAACTTTTGGGCATACTAAAAGTAGGAAACCTTATCTTAGTGGACCCATCATCATCCTCACTATTTGGTCCACTAATCAACTCCTTTGAAAGCCACTCAATGTCAGACAAGCCACGAACATGATCAATACAATCATTGTCTGTTAACTGAGAAGACTCACCTATTAGACAGGAAGGTTCTTGTCTCAAATTTCCTTTAGAAGCCCCAATGTCACACTGAATGTTCACATCAATTAGACTTTCTTCACTGACATCAACTTCCTCATCATCTACATCTTTGTCCTCAGTCTCAGCCTCATGTACATCCTCACCCTCACTCTCATCTACATCTTCGTACTCAGTCTCACCCTCATGTACATTCTCATCCTCATCCTCTCCTAAATCCTCTAGCTCAAAATCATGTACCTCATGTACCTCAACCTCCTCTACATGATGGACCTCAGCATCCTCAACCTCATGGACCTTAGCATCCTCCTGACCATGGGCATCCTCCTCAGCATCCACCATTTCTGTTCCAACTTCAGTATAACCATCACCATATCCCATTTTAGTTCCAACTTCAATAATTTCCTCGCCCTCCATCATTTCTGTTCAAACTTCAGTATGGACCTCAATATCACCTTCAACCTCCACCATCACCAACAACCTCACCTTCCTCCACTTGTGTTGCAACATCACCTTCATCTTGAACATGACCACCAACCCAATCAATCATTTCTATTATTTCTGGTTCCATGGTATTATGAACCACATACAGATGAACTTCATCATTTAACCTAGCAATGTTCAACATATGCATGACACCCTTATCATCAGTTAATTATTCCAACCTATATGGGTCCACAGACTGACCTCCTAAACTGTACCATAAGTCTTTCAAGTCTATATGACCTAATTCTTGGACTGAGGCTACTATGCCAAAATAGCTCAACAGGTTTGGATCACAAGACCATTCTGCTCTCTCTCCATCAAATTTTAACTGCCCATTATCATCACTCACAAAATGTCCAGTATGGTGGACCACAACTTTAATATGTTTCTCATCTATATCAACAAGTTGCTTTTATTACCTGTACATTATGGGGGTGAAAAAATTATTTCAATTACACTCCTGCCACTACGGGAACACTCACTCACTAACTAAACAATCACACAGACACATACAGGGGACAAGGAACAAAGTAACATACCCACTTAGGAAACAAAAACAGACAGGGGACCACCACTACTTCTAAACAATTCAAAAATGAACAATCGGAACCACAATGTCTAAACTACAATGTAACAATTCAACATGCAAAATGGGGACCACAAATCATTATAAATAGTCACAGAACAACACAAAAACCCCATTATCGGAGATGCACATGTTCGTAAAAGCAAAAAGACATTTATACGTCAAAAAAGAAAACCAAACACGAAAAAAAACTAACTTACCTTAGTTCGCGTCAACTATCGTCTGGATTCTCTTCGTCTTGTCCAAAATTGCAGTTTGTCTTCGTCTTCGTCTTTCTCTTGCACTGAGCAAATGAAATCCCCAATTCTAATATCAAATCCCTAATTCACACAATCAGGAAATGAAATCCCTAAAGTAAATAATGGGAAGTAAATAATGCCACATCAACATTGTTTATTTAATTAAATAACACACAATTTAATTAAAAAAATCCACCTCATCAAATAACACACATCAACACATTCTCTTTGCACCATGTTCCCTAAATTTAATGCCATATGAAACCACTTAACGGTTAGGGTAAAATTGGCTCATTTTTACAAAAAATATGACCCAATTGAGACAGTTGCAAAAATAAAGACCGAACTGAGATTACCATACAAAAGTGAGGACCAACCGAGAGTTTAAACCTTAAAATTAAAAAATAATAATAATTGGTTTATTCTAGAAAGAAAAAACCATTAAAATTTCAAAGTTTTATCTCTTTTTATTATATTTTAAAATCTCCTATCAAGACTCTTTTATATGTAATTTTTATATTATGGTGAAAATCATGGGTGTGTTTTAGTTTTAGTTTCTATGAAACATTATCAATGATGTATTTTTTTCAGATTCCATTCCCAAACTTCAATTAATTTAAAAAATAAATAATTAAAATTTGACTATAATTTAATTAAACTTAATTTTCTAAATGAAACACATAATTTTCTAAATAGTTCATGACTTAGTTATGGTAGTATGCATTCTATTTAATGAATAAATCTTCAAAATTTATTTATGTTAAGAAGAGAATTTTAATTATAATTTAAACCCAAAAAATCATGCATTTATTTATGTATTTTAAATATTTCTACACATCTATGCGTGTGAGACTAGACATTAATAAATAATCCTAGTTATGATAACATGCATTATTTATGGTCTAATAGTGATTCGATATTGAATGGATATTCTCAGTAAACAAAAAATCTTTTAGGATAAATTCTAATAATGCTTATGTTAAGAATGAACTTTAAACTTAACTCAATCTCACAACTTATAAGATGAAATTTATATCTACTTATATATTTTATTTTTTTTACTCTTTTTTACTTTCTTTTTTCTCTTTTATTTTGTCAATAAAAATAATTACAAACTAACACATTGTACTTAAATTCTATATTTTGATTATTACTTTGATAAAAATAGAGCAGAGTAAAATTAATCTAAACATGTTATATAATTATCACAATAACACATTATGATCAAGAACAGCAGAAGCAAGAATGCAAGAATAATGTGTCTACCTCCTGTCATTGCAATTTTGTAATCCCAACACAGAGACAACTTTGTTTTCTAAACATTAACTCACTCAAACTCGATGGTGTGTTTTCTTAATATAGGAGTAGGCTTAGTGATCAAAACTGAGAGTAATCCATTCCCTATATATAGAGTCTGGCCATCACAAGTTCAAAAATAATGGGTTGGCTTTACCTTTAAACAATATAATAACTGCTCCATAACCTCTATGCAATTAAAAAGGATAAAAATAATGGCTTAATGGACCACTTTATGTTCCTTAAAAATAGAAACTTAAAATGCTATAATATTTATTCTATAATTAAAATAAATGTTAACATTCTCCCACTTGGTCCATTTAGCCAATTATTAACCACAATAAGTGACAGAATATGTACGAGTCATGGCGATAGGTCCTCTGATAGTGAGTGTTATCTTCCATGTACCACAATATATATTTCTATCAACATTAGCTCTCAACTTAATACAGAAACCATATGTTTATGCTAGATCAAAACTAAATGATATATTCTCAAAATAAATGTGCACAAAAACATATGAGAAAAACATCAAACTGAATAAGAGTTTCATTGAAAAAATAACATATGCACTGATAATGAAATTACATCATAGAACCAAGTCCCGTTTGCACTATATGATCCTTCAAATTCTTTGGTGGCATGCCTTTAGTTAAAGGATCAACAATCATCAACTCAGTGCTTATGTGTTCAATGACCACTTTCTTTTCCTTAACACGTTCTCTAATGGCTAAGTATTTGATGTCAATGTGCTTACTTCGACATCCACTTTTATTGTTCTTAGCCATAAACACCACAACAGAGTTGTCACAGTACAACTTTAATGGCCTAGAAATAGAGTCCACAACTCTAAGCCCAGAAATGAAACTCTTCCACCATACACCATGCGAGGTAGCCTCAAAACAAGAAACAAACTCAGCTTCCATAGTAGAAGTAGCAGTTAAAGTCTGTTTGGCACTTCTCCAAGATACAACTCAATCAGCCAACATAAAGATATAACCAGATGTTGATTTTCGTGAATCAACACAACCAGCAAAGTTTGAATCGGAGTAGTCAATCACTTCCAAACATTCAGTTCATCTGTATATAAGCATGTGATCTTTTGTCCCTTGAAGATATCTCATTACCTTCTTTGCAGCTTTCGAGTGGTCAACACCTGGATTACTCTGATATCTTCCCAAAACTCCAACAACATATGCAATGTCAGGTCTAGTGCAAACCTGAGCATACATAAGGCTTTCAACAACTGATGCATATGAAATATTCTTCATGTTTTCTCGCTCAAAAATCATTTTTCGGACATTGATTCAAATTGAGTTTATCACCATTCACGATGGGAGCCATACTTGGTGAACAATTCTTCATGTTAAACCTCTCTAAAACTTGGTTGATATAGGTCTCTTGAGACAAACCCAAAATGCCTCGAGATCTTTCCCTATGGATCTTAATACCAATGACATAAGCTGCCTCTCCCATATCCTTCATGTCAAAGTTCTTTGAGAGAAATTGTTTCACTTCATATAGCAAACCCTTATCGTTGGTTGCAAGCAAAATATGATCCACGTATAATACAAGGAAACAAATCTTACTCTCACTGACCTTTTGGTGTATACATTGATCCATGGCATTTTCTTCAAAACCGAATGAAGTGAAAACATCATGAAATTTTAGATACCATTGACGGGAAACTTGCTTTAACCCATAGATGGATTTATTAAGCTTGCAAACTAAATGCTCATTGTCTTTAGAAGAGAATCCTTCAGGTTGCTTCATGTAAACCTTTTCTTCCAGATGACCATTAAGGAATGTTGTTTTCACATACATTTGATGTAACTCAAAATCAAAATGAGCAACTAATGCCATAATTACTCGGAAGGAATCTTTCTTAGATACAAGAGAAAAAATCTCTGTGTAGTCAATTTCTTCTTTCTGAGTGAACCCTTTGGCAACAAGTCTTGCCTTATGTCTCTCAATGTTGCCTTTTGATTCTTTCTTGGTTTTAAAGACCCATCTACATCCAATGGATTTTACACCATTAGGCAACTGAATGAGATCCCAAACTTTGTTGAATGCCATAGAATCCATCTCATCTTTCATGGCATCATACCATAGGTTTGATTCTTTATAACTCATGGCTTGTGAAAATATTTCA
The DNA here is from genome assembly GCA_036885675.1 of Vigna mungo. Taxonomy (NCBI): domain Eukaryota; kingdom Viridiplantae; phylum Streptophyta; class Magnoliopsida; order Fabales; family Fabaceae; genus Vigna; species Vigna mungo. The sequence goes on along the minus strand of CP144700.1, from coordinate 42,186,299 downwards.
GGATCATTTGCAACTCCAATATTGTAGTCAACTTCTTGCAAATACACTATATAATCACTAGGACTTGCTGGCATTTTAACTCTAGTAGATCTTCTTAATGTTGCCTCATCATTTTCCTAAGGAACTTGTTGCTCTGGCAACTGTTCAGTAGGTTGTTCAACATCATCTTGTTGTTCCTCATTAGCAACTTGATCTATAAGGTCATTTTCAGCAGGTTGTGAAGCTTCAATTATTGTTTGTCTAACACCCATTTGTGTTTGAGGGGTGTGAATGACAATCAATCTATCACTTGAGCTAGAGGGTTAAGCTTCATAGTGATCCCTTTCATTCCTAATGTTTGGAAATTGTCACTCCCACTAACCAAGTCATTCTCAAGAAATTTTGCATTTCTTGACTCCACAATCCTAGGGTTATGCGATGGACAATAGAATTTATATCCCTTAGACTTTTCAGAATATCCAATGAAATACCCACATAAATGTGACATCCCAAAATATCATATTCACATATAATATAATAGGATTCAGCTATTACAATATGTGAAAGCAGTTAAGAGATAAAGATGACAGTATTTAAATATTTATACAGTCATCCAAATTTAGTGGAAATTAAAAGGAAATTAAAACTTGAGTACAAGTTTCCCAAAGTTCCCCAAAATACATGATAAAATAAGGATCCAAGGATGCCTAGAGAGTGTTTCCAAAAATAACAAGCTATTGAAATAAGAACTAATAAACGTCCTAAGTACTAGGGGCTGGATCTTCCTCAATCTCCAACGCTTGCTCCAAGGGTACCTCATCACCTACTGCTCACATCCAAAGGATTGGATGATCATCGCAAGGGGGAAGGCAAACACATACAAACATACAATGCAAGGGTGAGCTAGGTATAAACAGCATGTTATCAATCAAGTATTTCAAGCAAGTAAGGACCATAACACCATACAGACTATGACCAAATGCATTTTGTTGATACCAAGGACCGACCATGTGATTTGACCATCCGCACTAGTATGAAATGTCGAGTTCCAGGGGTTTGTGCACCCGGGTGGTGTAGTAACTGGAAAATCATTAGCTGCCACCCGAGGTTAGTCCGTTATAACTCACCCAAGAACCTATGGGCTAGGACCTCCTGTTATTCTCACCACATGAATCATCACTCTCTACTTGAGCATGGATGATCATTAGAATGTCAGGATAAACCCCATCCTGAACTTCAGCCATTCATACGGTCAATCACAACAACTACAGGGCACCACCATGTAACCTCCCTTGAGGATCATGGAATTACGTCATTAATCATACATGCTTTCAAACTATATTTCCCAACATTTAATCAATTCATAATCCCCTCTTGTTTCATCAAACATAAAATTTTATAGTCATCTAAGTGCATTCATGCTATATCAGCTCATACCAAACCCATATATCATCGCACAACATCAACCATGTCATAAAACAACTCATACATTACATACTTTCACAAAACCATCACTTATTAACACAAATTTCTTTATGAATTTTAATTATCAATACTTAAGTAATTCAAACAGCCATGAGACCCTCACCAATGGATCCGAAAGGGTCAAAAACCCCCAGAACGACCTAGAGAACGTCCAAAACGGACATCCGGAACTCTCGAAACGTCAAAAACAAAAACGACAGCAGAAACAGCGTTCTGAATGGCGCCCAGCGCCATTCAGGTGGCGCCCAGCGCCAGGAAACAGAACCAAATGGCTCCCGGCGCGAGCTAGGTGGCGCCCAGCGCCAGAAAACAGACCCAAATGGCTAAAATGCCGAATCAAATGGCGCCCGGCGCGATTTGGGTGGCGCCCGGCGTGGATTATGCAGGTTTTATGCAGATTTTGCACAACTCACACCCCTAAGTTCCGTTTTAGACCTTTTTATGAATTTCTAATCATTATAACTCGAAATTTATGTGTATTTAAACTTGTCTAAAGGTGTATAAACATTCCTAACCTCAATTCCTAACAACTATGCATAGATTTACACTCTAAAACCTTAATTCTCTCAACTTATGGGCTCAAACATAGAGTTAACACTTGAGGACTGTTCTTGGCTATTTTGACACTTCTCACAAGTCACTTTGAGCTTACATAAGTTGTCTTAACTGCCTAATTCAAGTTATAACCCCTAGAACTCAAAAGCACTACCTCACTTCCTCTAAACTCACCCAAAACACTAGTTTTCCTCAACCTAAGGACTCAACTCTACTTCTATTATTGACTCATCCAAGCTGGCCAAACTGCCCAAATACGTTCAAGACCCTTAAGGTTAAAAGTCACTACCTCACTTCCTCTAAATGACCAAGAATTGACCCTAAAGACACTTGACTTCATTCCTAACAGTATCACAACATAATTTTCATACTAAAATAGTCCCAACATACATAATTAATCAATCTAAACCATTCCAAAACAACACATTATCATCACACACCAAATTCTCATATCAAACACATTCATACATGCATTTCAAGTCACTAAAACCCATTTCATGCCTCCAACAACATACCATTCCAAAATTATCATGCATTCATATCACACCACTCAAATCAAAAATAGAACTAGCTCCCATTACCTCTAGTGTAGACAACCAACTCAAGGAAGAACCCTAGACCACTTGCTTTGAACCCCAAAAGGTGAGAATCACCTATAAATCATCAATTGATGATGTAGAACGAATTTTAGAACCAATTAGAAGCTAGATTATGGAAGAAAACGAAATGGACAGCTTGTTGTAAGAAAACACGTGCTTACAACCCTAGGGAAAAATGGAGAAAGGGGTTTTCTTACCTGTTGGATGAAACGGAGATTCAATCGGTAGAAACGTAGCTCTTGGAGTCCTGAATGCTTAGGTAGCTTCAATTCGAGAAACCAACGGTTAGAATCTGAGTTATGGTAGATAGAAGGTAAGACAATAAAGAAAAAAAAGAAGGAGAAGGAGAGGAGTGTGCGTGTCTGGACGAATGGAGGAATGGGTGAGAATTTTGGAAGAGAGTGTTTTAATTAAAATTCCATTCTAATGCTCTGCCCAATGCCATGTTGCCACGTGTACACACTTTTGACTTTAATTTTTACAGGGCCTTACATTCTCTCCAACAACAAAAATTTTCGTCCTCGAAAATTAGGGTTTATAGATAAAAGGAACAATCTATCTTCATCATAGTCTCTGGAAGCACCACCCATTTTAACAAAACACTACTCCGCTCAACTCTTAAGTACCTTTCTCTCATATAACCAATTCTATTATGCCTGCCTCACTGCTAATCACTTATCAATCTTTCGCTACTTCTTGTAAATCTCTCCTAAGATTTCCACCAATCTTGACTTCAAATGAACCCTTGACTGATACTCATTTACCTCTTCTTTCTGTTTCTATGAACCATCACACCTCTAACTTGATAACCACAATTCATGGTTTAACCACCAACTGTTATGCTCTTGATCATCTATAACTACACCTTTCCGGATAACTTCACATTGCTTTACTGATTTCTACTCTTGAGTAGCATAATTCCCAACTATACTACCCCATTACCGAAATAATTCTTTACTCCACTGCAACAACAAAACAATTTGAGTACTACATCATCAATTCATTATCTTACTAACCTGAACCATATACAATTGTTGATCCACTAGCCTGTAATCATACTTAGATTTGCCATCCCTTCGACTTGAGATCACTAGCTTGATCAGTATCAAACCATCTTATGATACATCCCAAACTAGGATGGTCCAAACTACGCATTCTCAACCATTTTGAGAACCCACTAATTATAGTATTTCAACTATACTAATGAAATTACTTTAAAGCTTCACTGGAGTCCCTAATCTTCATATCCTTCAACCAACTCTTACTCAAACCTTATCAAACCGAGAACCTGAATCTTCTCTTTGTTCAAACCATCAATTAACACCACCTTGCCTCAAGATTAACATTACAACTCAAAACCATAGCTTGAGTAATCGCCTTCGTCCACTGATCCACTCTTCCTATTCCAAGTTCATCAATACTTCCTCACTTTAAAGTTGACCCTGTAGCTAGAAACTGTAGGCTCACTCATTTTCTCTGACTGATACCTATTTCTTCCATACTCAACTCATTTCAGGCTCTTGAGGATTAATAACCACTTCCAACTCATTCTCATATAACAACACCAATATTGTTTCAAAGAACTCGTCCCTCACAAGCCACCAATCCACAATTATGAAAGTTCTTAATGCGTACCTATTATTGACAATAACACGCTCACCATCATCCGCTGCGCTACTCTGATCCTCAAACTCCATTGCTCACTAGATTACTAATGAACACTTCCTTCATGACATATGCAATCCAAAATGATCACCCTTGAAAACCTTCTTTGAAACTTCCATTACCTTGCAAAGCCCTGATAATTATTCTCTCTCATGATAACCTTGTCATTATGTTTCCCCAACATTGTTCTATACCCCTCAAAACGAACATGCCCTAAACAACTCCTGACGTGAAACTTATATCAGACCGTTCCAACTTGTCCTCTATTTCTCTTTTGAGATTCATCAAACTTGTAGCTTTCCTCTTATAATTCCACTGAGTCCAAGACACCACTGTTCTAACCAAACTTCCACCTTTTTCTTATAATACACAACTTCGACAAGAACCATCCATAAAGATATTACTGACACTGGATCTGTTTAGACACCATTCCCAGAGTGAAAACAACTTCTCCAAGGTATAAAATCCCATACTTGTTGTAGAACACCAACCCAAAATTGTTACACCATAAAATCTATATTCTCTTCTCCACGTATTCTTGCTAACATATTCTGACTCTTACAACCCTTCGTCTTATCCTTTATAATTTGACCCACTTCTAATGCATATAGGCTTCCTCTTCTTAAAACACAATACTTCTTTTGAAGGCCATAACCACTCGAAACAATTTGAAGACAAACAAACCTCTCTTGTAATCACACCTCAGACTTATGAAAGAATAACATCATCTCTTCTTCACTCACACTTAACAAACATCTTGAATTCCCATAACACTTGTCACCATCTTTCGCTAACAATACCTGATGCATCATCCTTGTTTTTCTTTCTTGCCAAGAAATTACTTCCTATAAACCTCAAACCCGAGCTCTTATAACAACTCTCCAAATACCATATTCACTTAGAATTTCTCATGTACTTATCATCGCCCACGTAGTTTACAACCTTGTCCCAAAATCAACTTCCTCAATTCAGAATTATCAAAATACCACTCCTATATTTAATCCTATGAACTCCGAATACCCATAGCCCACAACGTCGACCATCTGACCTTATCTGAATTTACCAATTCACTGCCTTTTGTAACCCAAAAATAAACATCCACTTCTATCTTGATCGAACTTAGCCGGCCACTGAGCATCACCATAAAACTATATCCGATGAAAATTGACTTTACCACAACATGCCGCTTCATAACTCTAAACGTCTCAACCAACCCAGACTTTGATCACTCGCGACACCCTCTTTCACAACTTATACTATAACCTACCTTTGCCATCTATTCTAAAACCTTTCTTCTCCTTTCCTCATTCACTGTGCTCTTAATTCTTTAACCTTATACTTTCCTACCAAACTCACATTCTGATGTACCCCTTCCATCAACACTTGAAATTCCTCATCTCAGCCAATACTCAAACCTTTCTTCTATACGACCCACTGATCTTGAAACATCCTTCTAAACTTGACCATACAATATCCACTTGCGATTAATGCTTAACCACTCCATATGATTATTATTCAACTCACAACCCTACAATACTTTAGTTTTCCTTACAGACTTCATGTTCTTTCCATCTTGGAAATTCCACCTTTTATTACACACTCCTTAAATATGCTCTATGTCTTACACAACTGCTTCTCAAACTCTTCTTCTTCTATTTCCTTTCTAGATACTAATTCGCCTTGGTCCACTTTAGAATTCCCATTCCCTTCATAACTTAACTTCAAACCGTTTACCACTTCTCTTCTTCTACATCCTTGATATACCAAACCATATTGCCAACCGCACCCAAAGGTACTCCATGGCTCATCAACATTTATTTCTTCTGGCCTTCCACACTAATGATACCTTAGACCAAGCTGATTTCTTAAACCTTGTTACACCAATACTTACCCAAAGCTTCTTTTATTCTAGTCTTTTGAACTCAATTCTTCTTGTGAATCGTACGATATCTGATCTTGAACTTTGTCCTTACTTCTTCACCCAAAAACTTTACTTATGAATTTCCAATATCTCTACACATTCCTTGAAACCTAAACTTTGGTCTTCTAACTCATTATCTTCGAGGCAAGAATTTGTCTCAAAGGCTTAAATCAATTCTAAAGAAGGTATACAGATCAAGTTGTCCTTGAATCTGCATTCCTCTACTACTATAGAGCACAATATATCACCATAAAGGCAAGAACAAGACAAGAATTTCTATAAGAAACAACACTGGCCCCCAACTTTTTCTTACCCCAAACCTTCAGAATTAAGAAAGGAAAATCATCTCTGGTAAAAGTCATGAGTGTGCACCCTCATTCCTTCTATAGAGACATTTTCTGTTCTTAAAGCTTCCAGTTAAATACACGATTTTACGATCTAGTCTTGGAGGAAATGGTACAACATACCATTCAGATTCAACTTTCCACAGGAAAGTCACGACAAACCCACAACCCGTAGGTTATCCTTGGAACCATGGTCTATTCCGGGTGAGAGAATAAAATGATTAGTCTTATTCAAAGAAATTAGAATGAGTGCTTCTGTACGTTTAAGAGCACAATAGTCCTTGGGTCTAGTTTCTTCTCTTGTGGATTATAAATTCTCACTTCAGACGGACTTCCCCAAATGTGTATATGTCGCAAACTTGGTTTCCAACCTTTGAATAACTCAAACAGTTTCTTTAAGACGGCCTTGGTTGGGACTCGGTTTAATATATACACAGTCGTCTTTTGTGCTTCAGTCCAAGAGAATTGAGAAAGTTTTGAATTACTCCTAATACTTCTCACCATGTCCATTCTCCGTGTATCTACCATAATATTCTCCACCTATATCTAATCTCACAATCTTGATTTGCTTTCCGCATTATAGCTCAACTGCAGCCTTAAAAATTTTAAAGGCATCCAAAGCTTCATCCTTAGAACGAAGTAAGTAGAGATACATATAACGTGAGTAGTCATCTATAAAGGTGATGAAGTATGCTGACGCCCATATCTGGACAACAAATATTTGTATGAATAATTTCTAGTAAACTTGAACTCCTCTTAGCACCACTTTTAGACTTGTTAGTTTACTTACCCTTTATGCAATCCACGTGTTAAGTCCCTGGCAAGTGTACCAGATCGTTATCAAGTAATATAATTGGTAAACCCAATATCGTTCTCCCAAAGGACTCAAAGGCCTAATCTTTCGTGTAAACTAATCGCATAAGAATTGAGAAAATAAATCATTTTGAATTTTTGTATGCAAGACAAAAGTAAACATGCAAATGCAGTGATTCAATTGGCTAAAAGAAAATATGGATGAATGGAGTTGTTGAGGTTTACAATTTCATCTTATCCACCCTCATATATCTACTCTTCTTATTTACTTTGCTTATTTATCATATTGCCATGCAAACTTTCTTGGTCTACCCTTAACCCAATCCCTTGGTGAAAAGAGCCTATTACTAATTACCGGCTTGCTATCCCTAGCCTCCCCTAGTAATTAATAATGCATGATAATGCATAATCAAGGAATTCTTCCTAGTTCATGACATTACTGTACGTCCCCGTATCAATAAAGAAAAACAACATTTACCAAATGAGTTAAATGGTAAAAGCATTAAATACAGGTAAAGAACCCAACAATTGATAAATCAAGCATATGCAAGCATATAAAATAAATAAGAATTTGGATATATGAGAGTTTCAAAAGATTACATTGTTCCCCAACAACCTAGGGTTTAGTTCACCATAGTCATGGTGAATCTACATGAAATATAATGAAAGAATGTAAAAACAAACCCTAGATTTAATAAAGTGGAGCCTAAGCATCCAAGAAATCTCCTCCAAGGTGTGTAGAGCTGCTGTGGACGTTTCTCTCTGCCAAAAGAATATGTTTTGATTCGTCTGGGTCTATTTATAGACCAAAAAGATAACAAAAAGATCTCAAAATCCAAAATATAAAAACAGACAACCACCCAGGCGCCAAAGTTGACCGCTGAGCGGTTTGCCTCCAAGCCGCGCCACCGCTTAAGTGCCAAAATGGACCGCTGAGCGGTTTGCCTCTTGTCGTTCTGGACGCTCAGCGTCACCGCCTGGGCACCAGACAGTAGCTCCCCCTCGAATAGGCTGCTCAGCGTTGGAATTTGGCGCTTGAGCGGTCCATATACTCTTCTTTTCTTCCTTTTTCTTCTTCTTTCTTAAGTCTATGACCTTCCTACTTCACTTCCATCTTCCATTCTCATCAAAAACCCTGCAAAACAAGCATAATATCTCTAAAAATAGCTTTTGACTCTCATGTGACACAACTTAAGAATTTTACTTGATTCTCAAATCATTCTAAGCCAAAAGGGTGTGTTTTGATATCAAATTTATGCATGAAAGTAACGGTTTTTAGACCTCACCATGCAAGTCTCAAAATCAGTAAAATCCAAAGTACTAAGTACTCCTTCATTGACTAATCGCTTAATTCTCTCAATGGAGATGTGTCCCAATATACGGTGCCATAAAACAAAAGAATTCTTATTCATAACACATCTTTTTAACCTGGCAGTAACGTGCATAGAATCATAAGCGATATTGTTTTGCAAAATAATGGAATAAAGACCATCACATAATTTACCAAAACCAACAAATTTGGATTTATTCATTAAGGTAAAACCAAAATCTGAAAAATTAAATGAAAAAACCCAAAGGTATAAGTCTTGAAACAGAAATCAAATTCTTAGAACAACAAGGAACATAAAATGTCTTTTCCAAAAGCAAAACAAAACCACTACTTAAAACTAAACTACACGTTCCAATGGCCTCCACCTGTGAACTTATCTTACTTCCTGAGTAGATATATATTGCTCACTTCCTACTAGCCTCCTTAGGTTTTGCATACCCTGTAAGGTATTAGAAACATGGATTGTAGAACCAGAATCAATCCACCATGTGCTATGATTAAAAGTAGTCAAATTACATTCATAACAGACAAAAGAAAATGGAGTACCTTTCTTATCAAGCCAATTCTTAAATTTCAAGCAGTCTTTCTTCATGTGTCCTTTCTTTTTACAAAAGAAACAACTTGACTCCTTCTTAATAATTGGCTTAGTAGGAATATTTCCCTTCTTATTAACTTAGTTCTTCTTATTCTCAAAAGAAGTAGTCAAGTTCACCCTCTCCCCTTCTTCTATTAATAGTCTTTCTTCTTCTTGAACACACATGGTCAATGATTCATTAAGAGACCATTTATCTTTATGTGTGTTGTAAGAGATTTTGAAGGGGGCATAATGGTGAGGCAAAATGGACAAAATATAGTGTACCAGGAAAGAATCAAACATGGTAACTTCCAAAGCTTTTAGTTGAGCCACAATGTCCCTACAGCGCATGATATGATCACGCACTCCCTTAATTCCAGTGAGCTTTAAGGATGAAAACTATTTTTTTTTATGAACGTTACGGAGAGATGATTTGACCTCTCCCATTTTTCATAAAGATCAATGGCATCTTGAGTGCTAGTCTCATTAATACCCGATGGTTTTGGTTCTCTAATAGCATAGTCAATGTCCATCCAGCCTAAAGGAAGAATAACTCTTTCCTTCCAAACCTTATAATTATCACCTTTCAACTCGGGAATGCCACACTTGATATCAGAAACATTCACAGACTGAGAAACTGCAAATTCAAAATTACATGCTTATTATATAATTTGAGACTAAAATAAATGTCATGTTTTACCAATGCAAAACATGTCTTTTACCAATAAGTCTATTAACATAAAACTTGCCTATGGGCTAAAGTCTTACTCAATTAGACTCATTATCTTAATGATAAAACTATCAAATTATGTTCCTTTTCTTAATTCCTGTGGGTAAATTAAGAAATATAATTTAATATTTTATCCTAATTAATCATATAAATATGAAAAAATTCCTGTGGGTAGATTTTATCATATTAAATATAATTATTTACAACTAATGTTTATCATGTAGCAAAACTTTATATACAATTTTAATTGATTAAAGATGTTGTGGCTACTCTTTAATCTATTAAAACTATATTACTACTAAAACATTAATAATACATAAATATTTACATAAAATTCTTAATATGCAAATATAATAATAATAATAATCTATATTTTATTTGCACATATAACAACAAATATATACATACAAATAATATCCATAAAAAATACATAATTATTAATCCAAAATATTTAAACATATATATATATATATATATATATATATATCACGTTCAAAGATTAATTGTCTTTTACTAAGCCTGCAAATTTCTTAGAGGGGAAAGAGGATGAGAGACACGTAGGGTTGAAAAATAACAATACTATAACAGGTCATGAATTGACCCAAAAACTGAAATGCAGAAACAGGGTTTCCTCTTTATATTAAAGAGATGAAGAAAATCAAAAGGATTTTTTTTAAATCCTGAAACGTGAGAGAAAGAAAAAACTAACAGACAGAAATTGTTCATCGGCTTTAGACAGATCCTCTTGATCCAGTTTTAATTTTATTTTCCCTTTTAAACATAAAAGCTCCGTTTAGGATTAAAAAAAATTGTAATTAGGCTTAACGTTAATTTGAGAATTTTGTTTGGATTAAAAGCATCAAAATAATAAAGCCCATAAATCAAAAATCCAAATCAACAAAAACATGCAAGGTAGAGGAATGAACAAACTCTGATACCAAATGATAAAAATATAGCAGAGTAAAATTGATCTAAACATGTTATATAATAGCAGAGTAAAATTGATTTAAACATGTTATATAATTATCACAGTAACCCATTCAGATCAAGAACAGCGGAAGCAAGAATGAAAGAATAATGTGCGTACCTCCTGCCATTGAAATTTTGTAATCCCAACACAGAGACAACTTTGTTTTCTAAACCTTGACTCACTCAAACTCGATGGTGTGTTTTCTGAACAGAGGAGTAGGCTTAGTGATCAAAACTGAGAGTAACTCATTCCCTATATATAGAGTCTGGCCATCACAGGTTCAAATAATGGGCTGGGCTTTACCTTTAAACAATATAATAATTGTTCTATAACCTCTATGCAGTTAAAAAAAAGGATAAAAATAATGGCTTAATGGACCACTTTATGTTCCTTAAAAATAGAAACTTAAAATGCTATAATATTTATTCTATAGTTAAAATAAATGCTAACATACTTTAGTACTATGTTTTCAAATTGATTAAAAGTTAATGAGATAACCACTTATAATTTTAGTGGAAGAATAAGGGATGATGAACCTATCTAGCTTTTGTAGACCATTTTTTCGATAAAGCAAACTTTCAAAAAAATTTCCAAATTAATAAAATTTGGTGATGACTCCAAAACCATCAACATTTTTTCTCTTGTGTTATTTACCCACCATAATTCCAATAATTCAACTTGCATTTTTCAAATGTATAAATATAATAATACTTTTAATGAATGGAAGAAAATAGAAGAAATAAAAAAAAATTAGTAAAAGGGCGTTGCTTCCTACACCACCACGAAATGCTCCCAACACCTCCCCATTCTTGTTTTGTCCTTTAGTAAAATTTAATTTTTAAGGTTAATATTTTTCAATTTCTACCCAGTCCAGTAATGACCTATTAATGGTCCCCGTATATGAATGCATGCAGCGGCAAGCACACAAGCTCTTCTTCCTTTTTAACGTTCGACTTTTTCCTCTGACTAGTTCATTGTTTCATTGTTTCATTGTGCTGTGAGAGTGTGGTGGGGTTTCATTTCGTGGTTTGCAAAGGTTGGTGGTGGTGCAAGCAACTGATCCAGCAGTGCCAGAGGTTCGTCTGGTGGTAGTGGTGCTTGAAGGTGTAGTGGTGAAGGTGCAACATAGAGGTTCGTCTGAAAGGCCAAAACGGATGTGCGATATCCGTTTGGCCTTCAACGGATATCCCATCTCCGTCGATGGAAGTCAAATATCCGTTGAAGGCTAAACGGATATCTCACATCCGTTTTGGCCTTCACGGGCTCTGTTCAGTCGACAAAAAATCGAACTAGCGGCAACAACAGTCCATAAGCATCAATATATGTACGAGTTTTGAAAAGTTAATTCTTATTAAGATAAAATTAATATAAACTTAACCACTAAACTTATAATGGTAGACACCTGGAATGAATATAACAATGAGATTAAATTTTTTCCACTCATTAAGAGATATTTTCAAGTATTTATCCTGTTAAATTTGTGTAACTCTTGTATTATTTATAATGAAACACAAAAACAATGTTAAAATCCATTTTTCATGGTAGAATCGATTCCACAATAGTATAACTAATTTCTATACATGTTGAAATCAATTTCCCTCTTTTATATTTTGTCACATCATCAGTTTTCTTCTATTTGTTCGAAAATGATATGTTAACACCGTTTCTTTGACACAGTTTTGACAACGCCACATGGCATCTGTGCATTGGCCGATTTTTTAATGAAATGAAATTGGTTTCCTGAGGTAAGTAAGGGGCATAATGGGAAAGGCAAGAGAATGAATTTTCGATTTGGCGCCCTGTTTCCTCGTTTCCTTTTCACAGTTTCAGATTTTCTTCACGGTTTCTCACTCTTTCTCCCTCGTTGCACTGGTTCTCTGTTCATCAGTCTCATGCTCTCATTCTCTCGTCATCTCGTTCTCAGTTCTTAGGCGTTCTCGGTGGCTTGGGTATTGTCTGTATGTTGGGCATCCTTCGTGTGTACTGTTGAAGCCCGCCCTCTACCATTTTTGTTTTCGTCGTTGTTGGTGTGTTCTTATATTTGGGGGAAGTGCAACTCGAAACTTACTCTAACCTCATATCCAATAGAGTGGTTTATTTCTTTAGCGAAACCTAACTATTTTTGTGGACATTACATCCTAAAATTACAAGTGGATAGTCTTCAATGAAAGACATATACCATGAAAAGCTTGATGATGCCCACATCACCTTCCAATATTTGGGAGATAACCATTTCAAAATTATAATTTATTTTGGTCCTTGCACCGACCGTATTAGGGAATATTTCATTCAACATCAAACCTTCCTTGTGTACCAAAACATGTACAACTACACTTAGAACACCTCAAAACCACTAAATGACACCAAAACAAATCCACCTCTACTCTAAATTCAGGAATTAATACCATGGTCCGCTGTGAACAAAATAAGGGCTCCCTATGTTGAACTTTGTGTCCAAATCACTAAACCAGCTCGCGTAATTGTTTACCAGTCTGTGGTAAACGATTACCACAACTTTTTCTGCATAACTTCTTCCTGGACATGATTTGGGGGCTTGCACTCAACATCATACCTTCCTTGACTACCCAAAAATGAAAAAGCACACTTAGGACACCTCCAAAGCACTAAATGACACCAAAACAACTCCACCTGTGGTCTACATTGAAAAATTAATACCATGGTCCGCTGTGAACAAAATAAGGGCTCCCTATGTTGAACTTTGTGTCCAAATCACGAAATCAGCTCGTGTAATCGTTTACCAGTCTGTGGTAAACGATTACCACAACTTTTTCTACATAACTTCTTCCTGGACATGATTTGGGGGCTTGCATTCAACATCATACCTTCCTTGCCTACCCAAACATGAACAAGAACACTTAGAACACCTCCAAACCACTAAATGACACCAAAACAACTCCACCTCTGGTCTACATTGAAAAATTAATACCATGATCCGTTGTGAACAAAATAAGGGCTCCCTATGTTGAACTTTGTGTCCAAATCACGAAACCAGCTCGTGTAATCGTTTACCAGTCTATGGTAAATGATTACCACAACTTTTTCTGCATAACTTCTTCTTGGACATGAGTTGGGGGCTTGCACGCAACATCATAGCTTCCTTGCCTACCCAAACATGAAGAAGCACACTTAGAACACCTCCAAACCACTAAATGACTCCAAATCAACTCCACCTGTGGTCTACATTGAAAAATTAATACCATGGTCTGCTGTGAACAAAATAAGGGCTCGCTATGTTGAATTTTATGTCCAAATCACGAAATCAGCTCGTGTAATCGTTTATCAGTCTGTGGTAAACGATTACCACAACTTTTTCTACATAACTTCTTCCTGGACATGATTTGGGGGCTTGCACTCAACATCATACCTTCCTTGCCTACCCAAACATGAACAAGCGCACTTAGAACACCTCCAAACCACTAAATGACACCAAAACAACTCCACCTGTGGTCTACATTGAAAAATTAATACCGTGATCCGTTGTGAACAAAATAAGGGCTCCTTATGTTGAACTTTGTGTCCAAATCACGAAACCAGCTCGTGTAATCGTTTACCAGTCTGTGGTAAACGATTACCACAACTTTTTCTGCATAACTTCTTCCTGGACATGAGTTGGGGGCTTGCACGCAACATCATACCTTCCTTGCCTACCCAAACATGAACAAGCACACTTAGAACACCTCCAAACCACTAAATGACACCATATCAACTCCACCTGTGGTCTACATTGAAAAATTAATACCATGGTCCGCTGTGAACAAAATAAGGGCTCCCTATGTTGAACTTTGTGTCCAAATCACGAAACCAGCTCACGTAATCATTTACCAGTCTGTGGTAAACGATTACCACATCTTTTTCTACATAACTTCTTCCTAGACATGATTTAGGGGTTTGCACTCAACATCATACCTTTCTTGCCTACCCAAACATGAACAAGCACACTTAGAACACCTCCAAACCACTAAATGACACCAAAACAATTGCACCTCTGGTCTACATTGAAAAATTAATACCATGGTCCGCTGTGAACAAAATAAGGGCTCCATCTGTTGAACTTTGTGTCCAAATCACTAAACCAGCTCGCGTAATCGTTTACCACTCTGTGGTAAACGATTACCACAACTTTTCTGCTACATAACTTTTTTCCAGGTCCTGGACTAAGTTTTTTTGTTCAAAATACACAATCTTTTGTATGTAAAACAATCCTTGTTTCCTTCATCCTTCAATACAAAATTTCAATGCAAACTTTATTCATTAACAATTGAAACAAAACTAGACTTCCCATTTACAATATCAAATGTAATTCACTTAGTAAGTAATAATATCATAATGAGGGCAAATTGCATTTTTATCACATTGAACATAATAAAAACCAAATTACAAAACATATGTTCATGTTACAATATCTCCATATTACAACCTCTTAAGAAAGCTATACAAAGTTCACTCATTTTTTATTCTAAGCAATCCTACGTAAGGAGTCCTAAGCGCTCTACTCTTGTAACGCCTTCATGACCCCATCGTCACATATGTCTTCATTGGAGGAGGATTGGTGGACATGCCTCCTGGGGAGATGCCTCCAGGGGAGATGGACGGTTCGTCATGTTGCACATTGTGTCCACCATCCTGTGGTCTTCTTCGTCTAGCTTTCTGAAATGCCACCTCTTCCTCCAACACAAGAACCCTCCTTTTAAGTTCTGCAACAAGACTTTCTTGCTGGTGTAAACTTTGCATAAAACACTCTCTGTGTTTTCTCTTAAGTAGCTTCTTTATTGATGCCTTTTCATCTTTCATTTTTTGTCTTGGTTCATCCTTCAAATCATTCTTATCCTTCATTGTACCAAGATCAACATCAGCATCATCATTAACCTGAAATTCAACAATTCAAATCATACTAGGAACACATATATAATAACATAAATCACTCTAACAATAAGCCACAAACCAGATCAGTTTCCAAAGCTCCTTTCACGAGGTTGTCTCCCAAATGCAATATTCTTCTATTACGTTGTGCAAATAAAATCTCACAAATCCCAACCAATATGTACAAGCTACAAAAAGGGGAACAAGGAATTTTTTTGACTTTCTTCATCAAACATTTGTATACCAAATTCAAATCCCTTGTTCTATTGCCAATGTATTTCACACATGTGCTTCTTTGCATTTCTCCCTTTAAATTAATCTCTTTCCCATCTAAACTCAACCCCAAAGCTAGACAAAATTCTTTCTCATTCATGGGAACAACTTTCTCTCCAATTAAGAAACCACTACTTGAATCCACCCATTTAAACACCAACTCACTCAAGATTTTCCTACCTACTTTAACATTATCAGCCAAATCTAAAAACCATCGAAAGGGAGTGCCCGCAATCACTGACCGATGCTCCTTTCTCAAACGTTTGTTCAAACTACATATGTACTTTGTTGAAACTGAGTGACGAACCGTCAACTGCATAGTAAATCCAAAATCCAAAAATTAAAAACCCTAAATCAAAAACAACACACAAAACCCACACTCAAAATACAAAACGCTAAACACCAAAACCCACCAAAGATGAACGCGCTTACCCTGCTCGAAGAACTCGCCATTTCGCAAAACGAAGACAGAAAGAACAAAATGATGCAATCACAGCGACATCCACAGGTAACGAGAAGGACGAACCACACTCCGATAGTGAAAACGAAGGCAAGAGCGATATCGGAAGGCCGAAAGCGAACCCAACAATGGTATCGGAATGGAAATTCGAAAATTTGATAAAACAGGGAAGAAAGAGAATGTTACATTCAGATCAAAACGGGGAAGGACAAAGTTGAAATCCAAAAATTCAAATCTCTGCCTCATTATTGACGTCACATTTTTTAAATTTTTTTTTAAAAAAGGACCAATCTGGTGCTGACACGTGACGTTGTTAAAAGAGTGTTAAAATAAGAGTGTCAAAATATCGAGATCCTATTTGTTTTGTCAGAGTCGATTGCGTCACACCTCACCGTGTCAACATGAAGTATTCAATTCACAACCACTTTCTTAACCTCAATGAAAGTTCACAACACTTCCTACAACAGTGTAAGCACGTGAAAATAACCTAATTTAAATTAACTATTTCCAAATTAATTATACTTTTATTTGAATGAAGAGGAATTACAACAACATATTATTATGAAAGACATCCAAAATATACAATAAATAGTGTGTTCCCTCCTTTGAATCTAACTTGCACATACATGCATGTTTGGAATGAAACTTTGACATAATAATGTTATTTATATTATATATATATATATATATATATATATATGATGAGAAATAAAGTAGCTGAATGATTAATAATTAAAGATCTTATGGAATGGAAATTGGAGGTGTGGAGGTGACCCAATAAAGGGTATTGGTGTAGTGCCTGGAAGGGGTGGAGGAGGTGGGCTTGGTTGAACACCCAGCTTTCTCATCTTCAAATCTACAAATTTAAACAAGTTTTTATCGTATTAATTTATGATGCAATACTGTATTTAATATTTTATAATATTTACAAATGAAATATCTAGTTTATAAAAAATTAATATTTTTATTATAAAAATAATTTATAATTGTTTTATTTTGACAATATTTAATACATTTCATTTTAATGGTGTTCATACAAATGTTTTTAAAAAATTTATATATTTTTCAATATACATATATACCACATATTTTATTATTTTCAAAATAAATATATCAAGATATCAAATACATATCATATCCAATATATGTATAGTATCGATACATCATAATTGTGAATAGACATATATTTTAACTAAATTTAATTATTACACTTACACATCCTTATTATGGTAAGTGATGGTGGGTTTGGAAGAGCTCAAATTCTTATGAAATTGAAAATTATAATGTATAAATGAGTATTGTTTTATTGATTTTATTTCATTACACTAAAAATGTAGAAAAGAAAAATTAATCTCCATAATAAAAATTGTTTTTTTTTTCTATCAACAAAAATAATTCATATAAAAAAATCACACATGGTGCTATATTTATAATAAGATATTTACATCATATTGGTTTAATGTATCAAAGGTATTTTTTGTAAACTTTTGATGATTCAATGAGAGAGACAAACCTGCTGCAGCGACTGGAATTGGTAGCATGAAGAAGGTGAAGGTGATTATGAGAAGAATACAAAAAGATAGAGACAAAGAAGAAAGAGTGGTCCTAGCCATCCCAGTTTATGTGGGTTCAATGCTCAAACCCAAACCCAAACCCAGTTAATATATATACACATTCTGCCTCAGTTACCAAAGAAAAATTTTGCTTCTATTTGAGTTTACAATGAAATTTTCCATGGAAAAATGACGTGAATAATGGTAATAAGGACAACATAGTATTAGAAAAGTAAAACATACAAATGGTACAAAGATGTTGGTGACTGTTGTTTACAATTTTGCAAGAGATATTATGTTAGAGCTTTAAATTAGAAATTTGAAAATGAAATGCAGAAAACTTAAATTACAAATTATGATCAACAATATATTCAACAACAACACCATAGTGTAACATACTTGAATGAGTTTAGATAACACTTCTTTATAACATGATTTGTATAAGAAAAACTATTTGTTCATTTGTTTTTTTTTTTTGACACAATCTCATGTGATTTTAAGGAGTTTGAATTTTCTTTTTTTTCCTTTTTTTGTATAGGCTGAGAGAATCTAATTTCTTTATTAATTTAATTTTTTATTACAGATAAAAAAAAGCGAACAAGTTTTGGTAGAAAAAATGAAAAGAAAAAATAACTTGTTTATGTTCTTATGATATGAATTATTCATCAATTTTTTTTGAGAATCTAAATTAGTTACTTTAATTTTTTTTTTCTTATCTAGTCATTTGTAAAATTTCAATTATATTTTACTTAATAGAGATTGAATCCAAATTTTCTTACAAAAAACGACAAAAACGTGTTATCTGAAATGTGAAAGAAAGAAAAGACTTGCAAATGGTTTTGACATTTTCAAGCCACGTTTTAACCTTAAACTCTTTTCAAACATAAGTTTTTTCTCAGCAAGTAAAATCTATGCACAATGTTGTTATGTTGTTGTTTTATTTCTTTTCTCTCTTTTTTTTGCTGGTTTTAAATGTGTGTACTTAGGTATGATTTAATTAAACTTTTTCTTTTTCTTTTTTGTTATAGATTATACATACATTTGGATTTTATCTTTGCATCATTGAATTTTTTTTTATCTGTATGTGTAAAAGAATTGAATAGCCCAATTATTCTATAATTAATATATATTCCTAATTGCTGATAAAAAAATTAACCTCTTATGCATAGCTGTTTTTGGAGAAGATATATTTTTGCTACTTTAAGAATTTGTAAGTCAGAATATTCTTATGAATGCTGAATAGAATTGAGAAAAGTAAACAATATATATATATATATATATATATATATATATATATATATATATATATATATATATATATATATTAAATGATTAACCCACTTTATTTAATAAGACAACAAAAGTTTTAATCCGAGATTAACTCTTCTCCAAACGCTCAAAATATAATACTCTTATAACCTGAATTTGATGCTGTTGAAAACTAGAAAGAATTTCAATGTCAAAAGTTGTTAGAATGTTCTATGAATGTTACTCATTATCAGATGTTTTCAAGGATTTATCCTATTCAAAATTCTAGAATATAACGTTTATGCATAATACGATTTTCATTAATCTTCGGTACATCAGTAAGTATTTTTCAATACTTGAAATTCATATAAATTTTTCCGCTTTTGGTATATTAATTATTTATTTTTATCTTCCAAAAGTTCTTCATCTTACTAAAAAGATTAGTTTCATCCACTTAAATATATGCTTATTTTTATTAGTTTTTGTTTTTGCTGAATTGGATGCTAAGTCTGTGTCCAACGTTCTCCTTGCTTCGTGCTCCAACCAATCGGTCAGTCCAAAGGAGGTGACCTGTAAAATACACTCTGACGCTCAAGTAAGAAATTTTCTCTGAGGTCTTAATATAATTCCATTCAGGACAAGGTGAGTTTACCTCGAAATGAAACCCCTATTATACAGTTCATAAGAATTTGACAAATTAATTTACCTCTTAATGGTCATCAATACTTGTCACCAATAGCTATTGAAATATTAACTGCGCATTAACCGCTCATCAATAGCCGTTAATTACGCCTTAACTCTGTTCAACTGCTCTTAGGACCGAACGACAAATATGCTCTACCTTAACTCTGTTCAACTGCTGTTGGGTCCGAACGACAAATATGCTCTTTCCTGCATGTTGAGTGTTGGGTTCTTTAGAGTTGTACTCCTTCGTGCTCGAACGGTCGACTATGAGCGTATAGTAACAACTTCTATTTTTATTTTATTTTGAATAAACAGTTGATTTAGTTCCTACAACTGTATTTCAAAATCATATTATTTTGTAACGCTAAAAAAAATCAAGTATCTTTAAACTTTAAGGTTTTATTTAAGTTCTTAAAACTAATTCAAGGTCCATAAAAATAATTCATCATTATGATTACTAATTTAAATGCTAATTTATAAACTAAAAATTAATGGTATGTAAAATAATTACTATTATAAATAAAAAGTTATAATTAATTTGTGAATTAGATTTTAAATAGATATTTAGCATTAACTACTAAGCTTAGAAAATTATGTTTCAGAATTGATAATGTGTTTAGAATGGTGATTCCATTATTTTAATAATAAAACTTTAAAATATAAATAGAATTTTTATAAATGAGTTTCATTATTTTAAAAGTACATCAACCATGTTCCCTCTAAAATTCTCTCCATTCTCTCTAGATTTTCTCACCACATGGGCATTTGTTTGAAGATCGGAAACTGTTAAGTTGATCCTTGAGGTGAGCTTTCCACTTATATCTGACTAGTTTCTCAAATAGAATAAGTTGGTTTTTTTTATCCCATTTTTGGTTTGTTTGTTCTTTTTGCGCATGTGGACTATCTTGATTTGTATGTAGTGTCTGAGTTTTGTATAAGAGTCTTTGTTGATCAATGGTCCTAATTGTGTGTTATGATCGTGTTTGTGTTGTTCATAGGGGCATATATGGTTTCTTGTGCGTCTAGAGGTGCATTTGGTCTGTTTTTTAGGTAAGGGAAACTAATTTCATTGTTTTTGACTTATGATAACTTGTAACAACTTATTAAATACTTGTATGATAGTTGGTTTGTGTAATTGAGCTATATGATAAAATATGGCATGTGGAATTGAGATAGGGGCTTGATTTGTCTTTAGTGATTTATATATTGAAATTTGATATGTTGTATAGTCACTAGTAAAAAATTGCCTTTTTACAGCACACATTATGCCACGGTTCACCAGAAACCGCAGCATAATGTTGCGCGGTGGCAGTTCTGTAAATAAATTGAACTTATATGCCGCGGTTCCCCACACAACCGCGGCATATACCCAAGTCAACCAACCCCTTTGACTTCACGTCAGGCAAAAATATTTAATGACAGGAGAATAGGCCGCGGTTCTCTGTCCAACCGCGGCCTATTCCCCCTGCCACCTGCTGACATTTCCCATCAGTCAGCCCCTGCAATAAATTGACAGGGGAATAGGCCGCGGTTCTCTGGCCAACCACGGCCTATTCCCCCTGCTACCTGCTAACATTCCCCAAAAGGCAGTTGGGAGGCAGTTAAGGGGATTCTGAACGTTGGGGAATAGGCCGCGGTTGGCCAGAGAACCGCGGCCTATTCCCTGGTCTAAGTAAATTTTTAAAATTGTCAGAGTATATGCCGCGGTTGGGCTCTGAACCGCGACATTTAAGTTAAAAAAAATTTCAAAAACGCCATTTTGTTTTATTTTTTTAAAATGAATAGGCCGCGATTTAGTGTAAAACCGCGGCAGATGCTCTTTCTGATAGTTAAAAAAAAACCTTTGAACAGTTTTCTTCTTCCACGCGATTTTCAGAAAACAGAAACGAAACCCCCACCGCTGCAAGCTTTTCTCCGTTCGGACTCTGCTTCTCCGTCCATTATCGTCTCCGTCTGCCTCCCGAATCGTCATCGTCGCCGTCGGACCAGTGCTTCTCCGCCGCCGCCACATTGACGCCAGCCCAAATCGTCTAGGTGCCAGACTTCTCCTTCGCGACCAGTGCCCCTTCTTCTCCGCAACCAGTGCCAATCGGACCAGTGCTTCTCTGCCACGACCCTTCTTCTCCGCCGCGCAAAAACCAGGTATTGCACTAAACTGGTTTGATTTTAATATATGCTTGATTGCTTGCTTGTGATCAAATGTTCTTGGAATTGATTTGCATTGGTTTGAGTTCAATGAATAGAATAGGATATAGTTGAAGTTGGATTTGTCACTTGTTGAATAGCTATTCCTATCGTAATTAGAAGTTTAGAGATTGTAATCAAGATCAAGATGATAGCTTCCACACATTACAAAAAAATTATATGAGGATGATTTTTTTTTCAAAAGTAAATTACTATATTTACAATATAAGTATAACTCGTTACATAAAAATAAATTCGTTAAATTGGTTCATTCGATTTTAGTATTTTAAAAAATAATCTTTGATACAGGGAAAATAGGATAAGGAAGAAAGAAATGAGTGAAATATTAATGTAGAGATTTAAAAAAATAAATTTAAAACTTTATTGTTAAGTTATTTATTTTTTGAAATATTAAAACTTAAGTTATTTATGTGTGATTGAATGTTTGAATTGGTAATTTGAATGATTATTAATTGTATGATTGTATGACTGAATTGAATGTATGATTAAATTGATAATTTTATATAAAAAAAAATTGTATAATTGTAATTTTGTAAAATTTAGGAATGGATCGAAATTGGATTAATTTACCACGTATTAGTGCTGAGTACGAGAGAGGTGTAGAGGAATTTATACAATTTGCGCAACGTAATGAGGGGAGAAGTGACGATGAAGTGAAGTTTAGATGTCCTTGTGTGAACTGTTTGAATGGGAGAAAGTTGAACGCAACTCAAATTAGAGAACATCTTATCTGTGATGGTTTCCTAAGATGCTATACAACATGGATATGGCACGGCGAAGAAATACACTTTCCGATTGACTCACAAACTGAAAATGTTACAAATTCCACCATGGAAGAAGATCAACTGGATGAAGACAAATTAAAGGACATGATCCGCGATGTTGGCGCAGAAAATTTTTCCAAAGCTCATGTGTATGAGACGATGTCGACTGATGCCGAAACACCTTTGTATGTCGGTTCAACTAAGTTCACACGTTTGTCAACTGTGTTAAGGCTCATGAATTTGAAGGCGAGCAATGGATGGACTGATAAGAGCTTTACAGAATTGTTGACATTGTTGAATGAAATGCTGCCAGATGGAAATACACTGCCCACTCGTAATTATGATGCGAAGAAAATTCTTTGTCCAATGGGTATTGAGTATAAAAGGATACATGCTTGTCCAAATGACTGCATTTTATATAGGAAAGAGTTTGAATTTTTGACAAAGTGTCCAAAATGTGGCTTATCACGATACAAGTCAAAAAACAATAGTGAAGATGATGGTCAGATTGAAAAAAATGGATCTGCTTTGAAAGTAGTTTTGTACCTTCCAATAGTTCCCAGACTTAAGCGTTTGTTTGCGAATCCCAAAGATGCTAAAAACCTTAGATGGCATGCAGATGAGAGAAAAATTGACGGGTGCTTCGTCATCCAGCTGATTCAAAGCAATGCAAAAATATTGATCGTCAATTCCCCGAATTTGGTAAAGAGTGTAGAAATCTTAGGCTTGGTTTAGCCACTGATGGAATGAACCCATTTGGTAATCTGAGTACCAATCACAGTTGTTGGCCAGTTATATTGATAATTTACAACTTATCTCCTGCATTGTGCATGAAGAGGAAGTACATGATGTTGTCTATGATGATATCTGGTCCAAAGCAGCCTGGAAATGACATAGATGTTTATCTAAGCCCACTAGTTGAAGACTTGAAGGTTTTGTGGGTTGATGGGGTTGAAATATTTGATGCATTCGCTTCAGAGACTTTTATGATGCGTGCAATGTTATTTTGCACCATTAATGACTTTCCTGCTTATGGTAATTTGTCAGGATACAGTGTTAAGGGTCATAAAGCGTGTCCTATATGTGAAGAAAACACTGCAGCTCATCAATTGAAACATGGAAGAAAGACGGTGTATCTGCGTCATCGGAGATTTCTAAAACGTAATCATCCACATCGAAGGTTAAAAAAAGCATTCAATGGAGATCAAGAGAGGGACGAAGCACCAAATCCACTTACTGGCCTTCAAGTTCTTGAAAAAGTTAATAAAATACATCATGTATTTGGGAAAACATCCAAGTCATCTGTAACGACCCCTTGGAAGAAGAAATCAATATTCTTTGATCTTCCATATTGGTCAAAGTTAGATGTTCGACATTGCATAGATGTGATGCATGTAGAAAAGAATGTGTGTGATAGCTTGATTGATACACTACTCAACATTCAGGGAAAGACAAAAGATGGAGTGGATGCTCGTTTGGATTTGGTTGACATGAATATCCGAGAAGAGTTGGCACCCAAGGAGGTTGGTAAACGTACTTATTTGCCCCCTGCATGTTACACAATGTGTAGACAAGAGAAGATAAGTTTTTGTGTTTGTTTAAAGAGTATCAAAGTACCACAAGGATACTCTTCAAATATCAAGAGTTTAGTGTCGATGCAGGACTTAAAGCTTGTTGGCATGAAGTCTACGATTGTCACGTCTTAATGTAACAGTTGTTACCGGTGGCTATTCGTGGAATTTTGCCCAAAAATGTTAGGCACACCATAAACAGGTTGTGTTCATTTTTCTCGTCAATATGTAGTAAAGCCATCGATCCTACAAAGTTAGATGAACTTCAAGGCGAGATTGTTATCATCTTGTGTCAACTAGAGATGTTTTTCCCTCCATCTTTTTTTGACATCATGGTACATTTACTTGTTCATTTGGTTAGAGAATCAAGTTGTGCGGACCGGTATACTGAAGATGGATGTATCCTATTGAGCGTTATATGAAGATTTTGAAAGGGTACGTTAAAAATCCATATCGTCCTAAAGGTTCGATGATTTATAGGTATATTGCTGAAGAAAGTATCGAGTTTTGTTTAGATTACATGACATCAACGAATCCAATAGGAGTTCCTCGCACATCATGGTTGAATAAATTTTCTACAAGTAAAAGCATCCGAGGTGTGAATGCGGTGACAAAAGATCGCGATGAATTGTTGCAAGCGCATCTTTATATATTGAACAACACAGATGAGGTGATCCCTTTTTTGGAAGCACACAAAGCCATTGTTAAGAATAAAAATCCAAGACAATCAGAGAAATGGCAATTGATGGAGCATAACAAAACATTTATGTCTTGGTTCAAATCTGAAATTGACAAAGAGCCACATCCTTCTGAAACTTTATTGTGGCTTGCAAATGGTTTGAAGTTTGATGTCGTGTGTTGTCAAGGTTATGAAGTCAATAATTGCACATTCTATACGAAGAAATTGGATGATAAAAGCACAGTACAAAATAGTGGAGTCAGTTTAGAAGCTGAGTCACTTCAATTTTCCACATCAAAAGATCAATCTCCTGTACTTGGATCAATGAGATATTATGGTATAATAGAAGAGATATGGGAGGTTGATTACACCAAGTTTTTTGTTCCATTGTTTAAATTTAAGTGGTTTGACAATAAGAGTGGTGTGAAACTAGATGAATCGGGTATGACACTAGTTGATTTTCGAAAGGTGGGTTACCGAGATGAACCGTTTATCATGGTACATCAAGCATCGCAGGTTTTTTATGTCAAAGATCCTGCGTCTGACCATTGGTATGTTGCTCTTCAAGGCAAAAAACATATTGAAGTTAACGAAGACAATATGATTAATATTCATATTGCTGACAACCATTCATTTCAAACTACAACAAATTTGGATGACGACGATGTACATGCAATTCGGTCAGATCATGATAAGGGAATATACATATGATGAATCCATATCTTTATGTATGAATTTTCAATTTCTGTATAAGTATTTTATTAATATCACATTAATTTTGCTTTTACACATTTCTATGATTACTATTACATGTTTTGTTAATTTATATGATATTACATAAGTCTTTTATTAATATTTAATGTTGTTATTTATTTTGACAGATATATGGCTGATCATCCACAGTCTTCAGGGGATGAGGCTCCCCCAACCAGATCCACTAGAGGACCCACTAGGATGAAACAACTATTGCTCAGGAAACAAAGTGGTGAAAGAACTCCGGTGAACGTGAATGTCACCATGGGTGTGGCAACTGGCCGCTATGCAGATGACTTCCGATCATACCTTGGAGTGGTGGCACGTGATAAGATTAGCATTCTCATTCCATCTTTTGATCATGTGTCTGAGGTTGATCGGAACGTTATTTGGAACGATATATTGGTAAGTTAATTAATAGCATTTGAATTAAAATTTGTTTATATTGATAATTTTGTACTAATACAACTTTATTATGTTTATTGCAGCTGACATTTGACATTCCAAATGTCACATCACTTAGAAATAAGTGTTTGTCAACTGTTGCAGAAAATTTCAGAAACTTTAAAAGCAAGTTGACATCAAGATACATCTATGGAAAGCAAAAAGATAAGACTTCATGTAGTTTATATAAGTTCATTGATGAGGACACTTGGCGGCGTTTTAAAGAGAGTCGGTTGTCAGAGGAATGACAGGTTAGTATAGTTGATATTATTCAATTCTTCATTAACAAATATATATCATATGAACTAATTAATTAATGTGTATGTGACAGGCAATTAGAAGCAAAGCACAAGGAACAAGTGCTCAGAACAAAAACCCCCACCTATTATCTCGTGGTGGGTATAGGAAGCTTGAGGAGAAAATCCTCAAGCAAAAGGCAGATGCTATAGCACCATCTCAGGGTGGTAGCCCTACTCAGCCTCCTTCTCCACCGTCTAGACATGAGAAATGGAAGTTGGCCCGTATGCGACCATCGGGGACCTACTCTTCCGACACTGCACGAGAGATTTCTGAAAAAATTGTAAGTTATCATTGTTCCTAAAATAATAAGTATTGTCATTATACATACTACATTAAACTATTTTAAGAATAATGGTGTTTTGTAATGTTACAGGACGCCTTGGTTGAGCAGAGCTCCCAAGGCCAATTCACTCCAGAGGGTCGCCAGGATATTCTTGCTGCTGCGATTGGACGACCTGAGCACCCTGGACGTGTACGTGCTGCAGGTTCTGGAGTAGGAATTAAAGATTATTTTGGGAGCTCTTCTCGTCAGCGTTCATATTCATACAGCGATACACAATGGATGACAGAAGAGATCACAAAAAAGGTCCGAGAAGACCTTAGAGAGGAGATCAGGGCCGAGGTTAGATCAGAGATGAGGGTTGAATTCCAAAGCATGTTCCAGCAGCAGTTTCAAAACATGCGCGCGGTGCCATCTCCTATAGAGGAACATGTTATCCCTGCCCCCCACAGGTAAACCTAATAAACATTTATGTGCAATTATTTCTATCTTTTGTATAATCTAACATTTACTCTAACAGGGAGAAGCGGGAAAGGAAGTTGTTTCGCATCAGCCAGCCCAGAGGATCATGTCTACTATACATTTTAGATGATACTGAGATGGTGCTGGGAGCTCGCGGAACAGAGTTTAGGACAACGACTGTATGTCATGGTATGCAACTATTAGAGGATGAGGTGAAGGTCTCAGTGGATGAAATGATCATACCAGATGCCATGGTTCCTCTGTCCACGGAAGAGATTTTCACTGTGGAACAAGCATATAAGTTGTTTATCAGTTGGCCTAAATTTTTGGTTAAACCAGTTTCTGACCCCTCGGTATGAAATTCTTCTTTACATTTCTCAATTTTAAAGGTTTTTAATGCTCTATATTACTTATCTTATCTTTTCATGTAACAACAGACGCAGACACAGGAGAAGATTCCTCTATCTAAGGATGATCCTCTTGCTTCATTGCATCTACTTGCTGACATCCTTGATGAGAACCCTTTGGAGGTTGAGTATGATGCTAATGTATTTGGAAGAGGCTCTGAGGTCCCAATATACCTTCATAGCCAAGATCTCCATGAGCTTGCATCGGGAACACAAGAGTTGAATATTTCAATTATTCAGCTATGGATCATTTAAGTCTATGAGCAATTATTTATATATAAAATTGATTTATACATCAACTATCCTTATATCAAAGTTAATTTTTTATTTCAGGCATATGTCTGGGGTCAGTAACAAGTTGGGGCGTTCAGATGATTATGGATTCGTTGATCCCCAATTAATTCATGAATCAAATGATTTTGAGCAGATCAACATGAATCTGATAAGAAGTTTTGCAAGCGGCAAGAAAATATACTTGTTGCCTTATATATCCGGGTAAGTGAACTTTGTTAACATAATAAAGTTCCATATGTGATTTTAATATTTAATAGTTACGTTATTATGAATTTCAGCCGCCATTGGCAACTTCTTGTTATGTCTATGCAAGACAACACTGCTTTGTGGTTCTGTTCATTGCACAGGCCTCCTCCCCCACAACTCAAACAAGCAATTGATTGGTAAGAACATCAATGTTTGGACTTTCTTTGTTATATAAATGAATGCTAAAACCTTTTTTTATAAACAGTTCTATTCCAGCAACTATGATGATGGGTGGGAGATCAATTGCTAACAGTAGAAAGATTACTTGGATTTCTCTCAAGGTTTGACATATGCTAAAGCCATACTTTGTTATACTTGTTTTATTTTAATGTTATTCACTAACTATTATCAACTGTGATGATATATTGTAGTGTAACAGACAAAATGGGTCATATGAGTGCGGATACTATGTAATGTATTGGATGACCCATATTGTTCGTTCTCACATCACAAGTCGCTGGGAAATGGTAATATTTAACTTTAACAAATTTTGATTTTTTTCCCAAATGTTGAATTCATATACACTAATTAATATGAATTCAAGACTACTACACCAGTTCCTGAGAAGCCACTACTATTCATTAGGAAGGCTGCTGCGAAGTCTATAATTAGATTATACAATAGCTCTTAGATTTAAACATTGCATTTGATTAGATTGTATTTTCTTAGACTCTGTACTTTATTTGATGTTGAAATACATTTGAACATGTGTTTGTTATGTTAAAATTGAATTTGTGTACATGTTTTTATATGCAGGTATGTTTTTGTGGTAGTGGATATCACAAAAACAGACCTGCAATTTTAAAAAACTGCAGGGGAATATGCCGCGGTTGTGACCTGAACCGCGGCATATACTTTTTCGTTTTAATTTTTTTTTTTAAAAAAAAGACATATGGCCACGGTTCTTGCACTAACCGCGGCCTATAGCGGACACTTTTTGCCGCGGTTGAACCGCGACATATAGGGGATAATTTTTTTTTTTAAAAAAAAAAAGGATTTAGGCAGCGGTTCCTTGGACAACCGCGGCAGATTACGGAACTTATTGACGGTATCGGAGGGGGTAAATCTTAAAAGAGTTTAGCGCAGCGGAATTAAAATAACTCAGAGAGCAGAAAGCGTGTTCGGTCACAAAAATAGTTCCTTTATCAGTTTTAAATTTCTTGTAAAACTTTTATCAAACAGTTGGAGTGCTAAAAGATTAAGGAGTGTAGGGAAGAGAAAAATCACACAAATGATTTTTATACTGGTTCGAATCAAAAGATTCTACGTCCAGTTGTTAATCACTATAAAAAGTGATTAACTATTTTCACTAAAAATATAGTTGTACAGATTACAAGATAATGAAATGAGTAAGGGATAGAAAACACCTTCCTTCGACAAACGAATCAGAAGAGTGCAGAGAGAAACTTCCTTCGACAAACGAAATGGAAGTGCTTCCTTCGACACACGAACCGGAAGCAAACACTCTGCCAACTAGAAGAGAACCGCTCCGACTTTCGACACACGAAACGCGAGCTTCTCCTTTTCACGAGACCAGGCAGAGCACCTTGCCAACTCGAAGAGAACCGCTCCGACTATCGACACACGAAACGCGAGCTTCTCCTATTCACGAGACCAGGCAAGGGAACCTTGAACAAGCTTCTGAGAATTTCCTCTGACAAACAGTATTCTACTTAAGCCTCAGTTCAAGAACGTTGCATCTAAACTTCACGAAAACCCAATATATAGGCAGTTGCTCTGAATATCAAAGGTCAAGTCCCAACTGCCACAAATAATCGATTATTGTAAGTGATAATCGATTATTCAAGTCCGTTACAGGTTTTTCAAAAAGTGACAATCGATTATATGAAGTGATAATCGATTATTCTTGTATAACTTGTGATAATCGATTATTGATCCTTGATAATCGATTATTGCAGGTAAAAATGTAAGTGATAATCGATTATAGCTTGTCCATAATCGATTATTCCAATTAAAAATACAAAGTTTAAGATTTTCCTACTACATCCAAACTCTACAAGGTGCTTTTAAATATTTCTAATATGTTCTTCAGGTAAAACATCTTGCAGCATCATCAAAACCATTTTCTTCAAGATTTACCAATGCTCCTTATTGGTAATAATCTCCCCCTTTTTGATGATGATCAAAAAATCAATTTTAAAAGCAACTTTGGCTTACCTGTAAAACATACAAGCTAACAAACAACAACAAGGTTAATAATACTTGTATCAATTTGTATTATACTTCTCCCCTTATATTATTCTTCTCCCCCTTTTTTGATCATAAGCAAAAAGACTTTATGTAAAAAGCTCCCCCTAAATATGATCTCCCCCTCAATTAAACAAAGTATGCATATAAGAAACATAAAAGATCATTTTATTCATAAGAGAAGGATTACATTAACTGCATAAAGAGCATCACAAAAGTGCATAAATATAACAACAAACACTATAAGCAACGACAAATAAACAATCAAAGCACACTTAATAAGGAAATGCTAAGACTAAAACTTCGGGCTTGGGGATCTCTCAGGTGGTTGAAGGTTGAGGCGATTTTCAATATTTCCTAAGCGAATATCAATTTCATGAAATTGATCAATCACATAATCTTCATGAGCTTGCTGTCAATCATAAATTTGATCAAAATTGTTTTTTGAGCAAGACTCATATTTTCTAGTTATCACAAAAGATCTCAATCAAAAATTTCACCCCCTTTCTTAAAAGATCATCTAAACTTTTATGCTTCCCATAAACTAGGTAATTTTAAAAAGAATTTAAGTCCTTTTAAATTACTCCCCCTAAATGTGATAATCCATTTTGATAAAACAAACCAAAAAGAAAAAACAAATTTTTTTTTTTTTTTTTTTACGCTGATAATCGATTATTACTTTAAATAATCGATTATTTGTGTTCAAAATTGTCAAATTCTAAATTTTTAGGCCGAGATAATCGATTATGACCCTTTGGTAATCGATTATTGACGTTAATTTCCGAAAAATAGAGATTTGGGCCAAATTTTCAACCTAAAACTCATAACATTCATAAAATGTCCAGATATCTAACAACCTTATATATCTCTCCCTCAAATGGGTACCAGGTATCACAAGATCATGTCATAAGATGTCAAACAAAAAATCTTATGCACTCACAAACAGATTGAAAAATATTTTAAGATCTGTTGAGTCCAAAATAATGAAGAGATGCTTACAAGTCAATTCAGATTTGTATTTGCAATTTCAAACAAGTTTCAATAATTCTCAGCAAATCAAATTCAACTTTTATTAGACTTAATTAAATCATTGAAATCCCCAATCAATTTATAAACAATAATGAAAGCAACAGTAGCTTAAATGAATATGATCACATCATAGCTGCTTCAGGTTTAACAAGAAAATATTTCTTCAAACACAATCAGTTTAAAAACTAATTTTGACAGCATAATTTATAACTTTCCATATAACAACTATGATTCATGCACTCTCATATCCCAATCTGTTCAATCCCATGAATTTAGCTATGCATATCAAAACATCATATACAAAATTCAAACACAAAAACTGATTCAGAATTTATCTTTCAAGAGTTTTTAAACCAAATAATTTACATCAAAATTATGCAAGTTTGATCAGTTCATTCACTGCATCCAAACACTCAATGTGTATTATCATAACTCATATGACATGAATTTGAACTTTAGAAACAAATCTCCACATAAACAACTTTGAAATAAAATTGACAATTTAATAATCAAATATCTTAATCATCCAAAAATGCTACTGGAAATCTATCAACCAGCCCATTCTAATGAATCTTTTTTTTATTGCTTTTGATGCTTGACAAAAATTATACCAAGGCTAACTTCAAAATAATCATGAAATTGAATACTAAACCAGTTAATCACAGTTTTAATTTATAATTTAAAAACAAATCATTGAAATAACAATTGTACATGACTAATCATTCTAAAAGATTAAATTTAGCACATGAATATCTCATAATTGAAGAATTTCACTGATTAAATTGCTAAAACAAATAAGAACACACCACAGGATAAATGAG
Organism: Vigna mungo; assembly: GCA_036885675.1. Lineage (NCBI taxonomy): Eukaryota > Viridiplantae > Streptophyta > Magnoliopsida > Fabales > Fabaceae > Vigna > Vigna mungo. Next base: position 42,153,772 of record CP144700.1, on the reverse strand, counting down.
TAAGTGATGAACATATCATTTGCCCAAACAGAAATGAATATAATAGTAATTTCATAATGGAAGATTATGCAAAACAAAGTGCAACAACAGAGTTTAAATACTACTTAGCTGAGCCACTTGGTGCTTGAACCAAGGCTTTTGATATCACTTGATGAAATTACTTCCTTGCTTGGAGCATCAATTCCAAAATTAGAACATCATAAAAAAAAATCTCTTCTCATTTTGAAAACTTATTCTGCAAAACAGAGCAATGGAGCTTTTGGTACCCATAATCTTATTTGGGTCCTTGAGGTTAAAGACATATTATTTTATAACAGGAATCCAAGCATATTTTCCATTTGGAACTCCAAAATGTTTAAGGTTGCACTTGTTTGATGTGTGACCATGCTTCATACAGTAAAAACAACACACATCATTCACTTTATTTTTAACAAAAGTTCCTTTAACAACCCAAATCTTTCGAGTTCTTCTTTTAATTTTGTTCTTACCTTTAAACATTCTTTTGTTTTTAAAATCCTTTTTAACAGGTAGAGGCATTTCAGCATTATTATTTCTTGTTGCAACTTCAAGCAAATTTTTTAGAATATCAATATCAAGCACATGATTTTTACATGAAAGGCATTCAACAAGATGTTCAACATTTGAAGACTCTTTCATTTCTAAATTGCAAATTTTATTTTTCAAAATTACTTCCTCATCTAATGCCTTCTCATATTTAATTTGCAGTTCTTTAAATTCCTTTTTCAAATTTTTATGAGCAGCATTTAATCTCTCAGATTCATCAAGCAATTCAAGAAATGCTTTTTGTACATCAAATTCACTAGTGTCAAGGCTAGATCCACTTACTTGGCTTGCAGTGTCATCAGTAGCAACCGTCAAACATAGGTTTGCTTCTTCAACAGAATCACTTAAACTACAAGTACTTGATGCAGTATCTTCCCAAGCAATGTAGGCGTTCCTCTTTTTGTGAGATTTCTTTGCTTTTCTTCCTTTACTTCTTTTGTTGCTTGAACAATCAGCTTTCACATGGCCTCTTTCACCACATCCATAACATTTGAAGCTTGATGCGGAGCCTTGATTGTTCTCCTTCTTCTTCTTCTTCAAGATTTGGCTTTCACTATTTGCCATTAAGCATATTTCCTCATTAAAATCGCTTGAGCTTGAGGAGTTTGATGTAGAGCTTGAATCACACGGTGTCAACTTATCCACATCTATGATTTCATTATAACTGTGTCTTAAAAATTTCCACATTTCCTGTGCACTTTTATAAATAGAAACTTTGAAGAATTCATTAGGGGTTAGTGCAGATAAAATTATATTTCTAGCCTTAAAATCAAATTGGGCTCTTCTATTTTCCTCATCAGTGCAATCAAAATATGATTTTTCTACTTCTACACCATCAACTGTAATTTTTGGAATATAAGGACCATTTTGTACAGCTTCCCAGATGCCTCTATCAACAGACCCCATAAAAATTTCCATTCTTACTTTCCAAAAAGCATAGTTATCTCCAGTAAACAACGGAGGTCTGTTAATGGACGCACCCTCAGCATAAACAACGTTTTGACTGTGATCAACCATTTTCGCAAAGATTTTGAAAGAATATCAAAGCAAGCTCTGATACCAATTGACGGTATCGGAGGGGGTAAATCTTAAAAGAGTTTAGCGCAGCGGAATTAAAACAACTCAGAGAGCAGAAAGCGTGTTCGGTCACAAAAATAGTTCCTTTATCAGTTTTAAATTTCTTGTAAAACTTTTATCAAACAGTTGGAGTGCTAAAAGATTAAGGAGTGTAGGGAAGAGAAAAATCACACAAATGATTTTTATACTGGTTCGAATCAAAAGATTCTACGTCCAGTTGTTAATCACTATAAAAAGTGATTAACTATTTTCACTAAAAATATAGTTGTACAGATTACAAGATAATGAAATGAGTAAGGGATAGAAAACACCTTCCTTCGACAAACGAACCAGAAGAGTGCAGAGAGAAACTTCCTTCGACAAACGAAATGGAAGTGCTTCCTTCGACACACGAACCGGAAGCAAACACTCTGCCAACTAGAAGAGAACCGCTCCGACTTTCGACACACGAAACGCGAGCTTCTCCTTTTCACGAGACCAGGCAGAGCACCTTGCCAACTCGAAGAGAACCGCTCCGACTATCGACACACGAAACGCGAGCTTCTCCTATTCACGAGACCAGGCAAGGGAACCTTGAACAAGCTTCTGAGAATTTCCTCTGACAAACAGTATTCTACTTAAGCCTCAGTTCAAGAACGTTGCATCTAAACTTCACGAAAACCCAATATATAGGCAGTTGCTCTGAATATCAAAGGTCAAGTCCCAACTGCCACAAATAATCGATTATTTTAAGTGATAATCGATTATTCAAGTCCGTTACAGGTTTTTCAAAAAGTGACAATCGATTATATGAAGTGATAATCGATTATTCTTGTATAACTTGTGATAATCGATTATTGATCCTTGATAATCGATTATTGCAGGTAAAAATGTAAGTGATAATCGATTATAGCTTGTCCATAATCGATTATTCCAATTAAAAATACAAAGTTTAAGATTTTCCTACTACATCCAAACTCTACAAGGTGCTTTTAAATATTTCTAATATGTTCTTCAGGTAAAACATCTTGCAGCATCATCAAAACCATTTTCTTCAAGATTTACCAATGCTCCTTATTGGTAATAATCTCCCCCTTTTTGATGATGATCAAAAAATCAATTTTAAAAGCAACTTTGGCTTACCTGTAAAACATACAAGCTAACAAACAACAACAAGGTTAATAATACTTGTATCAATTTGTATTATACTTCTCCCCTTATATTATTCTTCTCCCCCTTTTTTGATCATAAGCAAAAAGACTTTATGTAAAAAGCTCCCCCTAAATATGATCTCCCCCTCAATTAAACAAAGTATGCATATAAGAAACATAAAAGATCATTTTATTCATAAGAGAAGGATTACATTAACTGCATAAAGAGCATCACAAAAGTGCATAAATATAACAACACTATAAGCAACGACCTATAGTGAAGGATTACATTAACCGCGGCCTAAAGTCTCTGACTTACTACCGCGACTGAATATGCCGCGGTTCGTAAACCGCGACCTATAGTGAAAAATAACCGCGATAAAATCTCCTCACTGCACTAGTGAGTTAATATTGCAATTAAGGTGAATATAGTCATTGAGTTGTGTATAGTTTGATGTTTGGTATATTTTGGCATTTGTGGTTGTTGTTATACAGATTTGTAGGGCTTGAATGACATAAATATGCAGAATTCTGTTATCCAGAATTGTGCATACTCGTTGGGCAAAGTCAAAGTTGAAGAACTACTAATTTGGTAGCCGTTGGGCGAGATTACACTCGCTAGGTGAGACCAAAGTCAAAGAGCTTACTAACTTGACAGTAGTGGGCGAGACAAATCTAGTTAGGTGACTTTTGTGATAATTTAAGTCTATAAGTTCCAGTGATATCCTTGTTGGGTGAGCTATCTGGTTGCTAGGCTAGAGTGCTCTCTAGCATTACTGAACACTGCTTGTCGAGTGAGTAGATATTCTCATTGAGCAGAAATATTAAAGTTTAACTCAAATTTTATATGTTTCTTATGTAGGGATGCCAAAAAAATCCGTGCCCGTGGATATCCACAGATAAAATCCGCGACGGATAGTTGATACCCGCGGATATTTACTACCCGAAACTCGCGGATAGTAGGTATTTTAATACCTGCTTATAAACGGGTCGGGTGCGGGTATTATACTATCCGTATTCGCGGATATCCGCTACCCACAAAAAATAAAAATAATTATCATTTATGGACAATTAACAGGTATTAATAGGTCAGGCTGCCTTACTCTTTACAAAATACACGGTTTTGATTATTGATTATTGGGTTTGATTGTCTAAAAAAATATACTGCATTAATTAATAGGTTAGATTGACTTACTCTTTACAAAACATACGATATTAATATAGTGCACTAATTAATAGGTCAGATTGACTTACTCTTTACAAAATATATGGTATTAATTATTGATTATTGGGTTTGATTGCCTAAAAATATACATACTGCACTAATGGTTAATCAATGGGCTTGCCTGCCACAGACTCTATAAATATACAATTGATGTCTAGGTCCTCTTCATATATTGAGCGTTAGAGTGTCTTCTGCACGTCAACAACCCATTGGAGTGGATGACATTCTCAGGAAGGATTAAATATCAAAAGAGAACAAAGCAAAGAAGGACGACTGACCCTCAGACCAATTCAACCAAAACAAAAATTAAATTTTAATTTATATTTAATTTAATTTATATTATATTTTATTTGTAATTCTATTTAATATATTTTTTCTAAATATTTGCAGGTATTCGTGCGGGACGCAGGTCAGGTAGCGGGTGTATTTTTTTTTTACGGGTCGGGTTGCGAGTAGGCACTATCTGTGCCTGACCCGACCCGTTGCCATCCCTATTCTTATGGTATATCAAAGGTGTGTGATTTTGTGAATGCTAAATTAAATGTTGGTTCATACTGTAAATCTGATAATGTTAGGTACTAATACAAGGAGGATAAGTTGTGGGTATAATAGTATGTGTATTGATATATGAATTCCGTATTGAGAATTATCTTGTCGCTTTAATAACCATCCAATCTTAAGTAGAGAATGGTAAGGTATATGGTGAGAGGAGCAGAAGATTCTATCTTGGCCAAAGATCTTAGCAGACTAACCTTGTGTGTGGGGTGAAAACAAATGGCAATGGTTTATAACTGCATGTATTTAATCATTTTAACCAAATTTTATTAATTTTAGTTGAAGTTGAAAATACATTTCTTAGCTAACATTGAAGTATAAATATGTCAAAACAGGATAAACAATTCAAGTAGTATCATGAAATGTGCTTGAAACGTGAATAAAACTTCACAAAATTTAGTTAAAAGAACTAAAGTAAGACATTTTTAAAGTTGAGAGACTAAATTATGTTAAAATTTTAAAAATAAATTATTTCTAATTTTCACTTAAAGTCAAGGACCATAAACTATTTTAACCATTTATTTTAAACATAGTAAGAAAAACTAATAGTAAAAAATAAATAAAAGGACAAGTTAAAAATTATAATAAACGGAGCAAGTTTTGCTAGGAAAAGTTAACAGAAAAAATAACTTGCTTTTGTTCTTAACTTTTGCACCATTATATATGATGATATGAATTATGTATCAAATCTTTTTAAGAATCTAAAATTAATCACTTGTATTTTTTTTCTTATCTAATCACTTGTAAAATCCAACTATATTTGACTTCATCGAGTTTGAATCCAAATTTACTTACAAAACAATAATATGTTAATTTGACGGCTTCTAATTGAAGAGTTGTATAACCTGAAAAAGCTATTATAAAAAGAAGGTAATGTTACATATGACAAAAACATGTTACTTGAAAGTGTGAAAGAAAGAAAAGACCATGCAAATGGATTAGACATTTTCAAACCACGTTCTACGTTAACCTCTTTTCAACATATAAGTTTTTTCTCATGCAATGAAGAACTTATGCACAATATCATTTTCTTTTGGTTTTAGACGTGTGTATGGGTCTGATTCATCTAATTTTTTTCCTTTTACGTTATGGATACATATATTTGGTTTTTATGTGTCATTTTTTTACATGTGTAAAATGATTGGAAACACTCCAAATACTTTATAATTAATATATTCCTTAGGATTGATAAAAGAAAACTTAACCTTTAATAAATACATGTGCTTAGAGAAAATAAATTTTGCTAGATTAAAAATTTGTAAGTCAATGTTTATATGAATCTCGCGTGTTGAATAGACTCAAGGAAAGGAAAGTAAACAATATATATTTAATAAAGACATTTATATAAATTGATTAGAAACTTGTTCTTAATTGATATTAAATCCTTTAAATATGATAAGTTTTATTCTAAGAAAATTTATTGTGTTTTTATTCATCAAATCATTAATTTTTCTCATATGTATTTATCGTCATAGAATAATATTCAATCTCCTGCAAAAGTACCAGAGACTGTTGATTGTTTTTCGATTTCCAAGATATTGAAGAATAGCTAATAAGTATTATGCAGGACAAACGTCTTGTAATTGGATAACCCATGTAAGATATTTGAAAATAGTTACATTTGAAAAAAGAGATAGATTTTTTAAAATACAGAAAAAATATATAGTATGCTAAAATAAAATTATAAAGTTACAGTAAAATACATATAACATTACGGTAAAATCTCATGACGCTACAATAATGTTATGCGTGTTGCTACAGTAATGACACTTCAGGGAATAAATATTGAATTCAGCTAATTTTATGTAACAAAATCGCACTTCTTAGGTTTTTGAAAACTCCGCATATTTTTTAATACATTATAATTATTAGATAAATTTTATACAAATCTATAAAATAATTCATTACGAAGGATTAAAACTTACATAATTTTACGAATTTTCATAAATTAAGAATAATAAAAAATACATCAAGATATACGCTAAAGATGTTTTTCTCTTTTATTTCGAAATTTTAAGTTTCAAACCTTAAAATATGTAACATCTCAAAATATGTGTATAATTCATATCAAGTGAAATGCAACATATTATAATAATAGAAAGCAGTTAAGAGTAGTAGCAGATGAAGTGTATATAATACAGTCATCCAAAATATGATATAAGCTCTACATATCAGCATAGAGTCTTTCAAAAGGGAAAAGAGTAAAGAAGACTAAGTTATACACAACGATAGAACTGAGCTACACTACTCTGCAGCATCAGCAGTATCAGGAACATCTGGAACGTCTAGTAGCTGCTTCAGTGGGGCCTCTGAAACTTTTGCTCACATCCAATTAGGATGATCATTGCAAAAGAAAACAAGCACAAACAAGACAGACAGCAAATAAAGCAAGGGTAAACTAGAATTCAAAAGAATACAATTCAATTTAAATTAAACAAAGTAAAAGAGACATACAAGCAATTGCAATCATAGAAGGACGGCTTTAATAGATTATGAGTTATAGTTTTATTAGGTAGTGTTAGACTTAGACTCGTCCGGACCCGAAATGAATATCGAGCTATGGCGGGTTATGCACTTATGGTGGCCTCTACTGCTTTGCAAAGCCATTGCCAATGAGTTTCACCCTACCACACACAAGGTTAGTCCGTTATCACTCACCTTGGCCCATATACAATGGAGACAACCAAGACTAGGATCCCCTACTGCTCTTCACCACATGAACTAATCTTCTCTAAGTGAGATTGAATAGTCATTAGAGCTTTAAGGGAAATCCCCAAGACTGAGCTACCTATATTCATTCTAGAACTTAACATGATATCACTCATATCTTGGCCCATATAAAATGGAAACACCCAAGACTGAGCTTCCTATATTTATTCTCAACATTAACAATGATCTCACCTAGAGATCTTGATTTGATTCTCAAAGCCCATGATTCAAACCACCCATCTTGTTTAACTTCACCAACCTCATCCAATTAATCATACAATCTCATTCAGAAGCAAAATAAACATATATAACTCATACATTACATATCTTCACAGAAACATCATTTATTAATACAAATATCTCTATAATCTTAAATTACCACTACTTAGGTAATTCAAATAGCTTGTAAACCCTCACCAATGGCTCCGGAAGGGTCAAAAACCCCCAGAACGACCTAAAGATTGTCCAAAACGGACGTCCAAAACTCCCAAAACGTCAAAAACATAAAAAAATACTCACTCTGTCGCAGGAAATTCGTTGAGCGCACACCCTGTGGTACGTTGTGCGAATTTCTTCTGCCAGTAACCCTTCGCAGAGCGCACAGAGTGCGCTGTGCGACTCTGCATAATCTACAGAGCGAATTTTTGCAGATTTTAGGAACTCACACACCCAAAACTTACTCTAGGCCATTTGGTGAATTTCTAACACTCCAAATTCGAAGTATAGTTTGAATTAAACTTGTCTAAAGGTTCACACACACTCCTAACATCAATCTCTAGTAATTTTGCATCAATTTAGATCTAATAACTTCAATTTCATTTGCTTAGAAATTCAAATTCTAATTTACCACTTGAAAGTTGTTTCTGGCCATTTTGGTGTTTCTAATAAGTCACAAATGACTTGCCTAAGTAACTCCAATAGCCTAAATCAGACCCTAGCCTATAATTCTCAAAATCACTACTCCAATTCCCTAAATTTTTACTCTGCCATTATAATGAACTTAACTGTTTGCCTAATAATCTGCCTAACTTGAACTCACAACCTCTAATGTTCAATTCCCACATTATACACATGTTCATACCAGTTCCTAATTCATATAATCCAAAATCAAGTAGTTCACAACACTTAAAACACACATTGAAGTATATAATTTCATCAACTAAGATGTCAGAATTCTAAATTTACTACCTAGAAACTATTTTAAGCCATTTAGACACTATCAACAGATTAGGAATAACTTAGTTATAATCTCCCAATAGTCTAAGACAAACCACAACCACAGGATCTAAAAACCATTATGCCACTTCCCTCAATTTTGCCTTAAGACATCTAATTTATTCAACTTCCTGTCTAACAGGCCACATCATAACAATTTCTAACATCTCAGTAATTCCATCATTCCACAGAAACTCACTTATAACAGTTTCTAAACTATCATTTAAAGTATCATACGAAAATCCATTCAACAGGCACATCTCTAATATGGGAATTCATCAGGTTTTACTCAACAGTAACAGAATCTACAGTAAAGTTCACACATGCACTTCATTTTACATCTTTCAAACAAAATTTACAAATCATGCAACCAAAAATTTATCAAAAACAGAGAAGAGGCTTAGCTTCCCTTACCTAGACAGTGACACGGTTCACGCTCAAAGAGATTCAACAGTGTTCCACTCTTAGGAGGAAGTTAAGCGCACCTATATACATATGGATCACCAAATTGGTGATGGAAAAATCAGATTTTAGTAAGTGATTGGGTTTAACGTTTGAAGGAAACCTAGAAGCAGTAACATGCAATCCAAATTGTTTGCATGTTCTCAGCTCAAGAGAGACTGAAGAAAGTTCACTTACCAGGAGAGGAAAAACGAAATTGGTTCGTTGGATTAAGGCTCCAACTCCACTGTTGCTTAATTGTTTTCTGGTGTAAGAAACAACAAATTCAGAGAAAGGAATTTTAGGGAAAAGATGTAAGAGGAAGCAGGGAGGGAAGGGAAGAACAGAGAGGGAAACCACGTTGCTTGCATTTGCTGAAAGAAGAAAAAAATGAAACTTAAATTTTGAAGTTTCAGCATTTTAGAAAAGGGTAATATTTCAGCCTATTAATTGCAGCCACGTGTCCCTTAAAAGTTAAATTTTCTCAATCCTTACAAAATCCTTCTAGTATAACATTTTCAAAGTTAGTTTTAATGACACATTACTCTAAACCATAAAAATGTTGAAGGTCAATTATTAAGTGTGAACCCTAATTCCAGCATTGATTTTAGTGTTTGACTGGACTACTTTGATGGATTAGTACCGGCACCTCTGAAGGATCTAAATAAAAAGATATATATTATTAATTTTTGAAAAATATAAATACAATTTTAAAACGGAAATTCAAGAGCAGTTAAAAGTTTTTAGATTCAATTTGATTAAATCATACTTAACTCATTTATTTGAGATGTTTAAATATATATCAGTAATAAGAGTGATTATGGTATTTTTATGTATATAATAGATACTTGTATAAAGGTTAAATCATCTCTAGTATTTCTTTTATATTATATATATATATATATATATATATATATATATATATATATATATATATATATATATATATATATATATATGTATTTCTTACAACAAAACACCTTCGATTCATTCTTTCTTTTCAAATTTAGAGTTTTGTTGTTCTTCGCTTCGCCATTTTTATTGATATTCACTACAAGAAAAAACAAGATTTCCGGCGGATCATTACCGAAGGACAACGGTCCGCCTGTAATTTTCTATTATCGAAGGAAATTTCGGCGGAACGTTGGGTGTGTCATTACCGAAGGAATATTTCCGCCGGTAAAGCCAATGATAAGTATTATGGTCATTATCGAAGGATTTTGTCCGCCGGTAAAGGGGTCAGAAATGAAATTAAAATTTCCCTCTTTGACTGAAACAACCCAAACCCTTAGACGATGTTAGAAGCATTCTGAACCCCTCTCTCTGCAACTCATTCTGAACCCCTCTTCTCCGCAACCCATTCTAAACCCAAACCCTTATAATCCTTCAGCTCTTCGTTGAGAGAGGGTCCGTCACCGTGGGTGTAAGTGTGAGTGGTTCTTCATTCGGTGCCATCCTTCCCCGTGTTCGTTGACGGCCTGTGATTGGTAAGTGTTGTCATCTTTCTCCATCTTTGTTCCCTCATTTCCCGAATAAAGTGAGTGAAGTTTGTTATTACTGTCTGAAACCTCAGGAAAAGTCTGAAAGACTAGGAAAAAGGTTCGTGCTTCAACTTGAAATTTGGGAAGCTCAAACCTGCTGACTAGGTTTAGGACGTGGTGGCTGAAATGCTTCTCCGGTGAAGGTCAAAGGTTAAAGACAGTGTTGTGATTGTCCTAGAGGTTAGAGTTTTTAAATTGTAGAATATAAAATTGTAGTGTTTAATTGTTAATTTGGATGCATTTTTGGGTTCTGAGATTTTGAGTGATATAATTTGGTGTTGCAGTTGTAGTTGTAATTGCACCTTCATGTTGTGTTTATTAGTTTAGGTTTTTCGTGTACAGGGAATAAAAATAGAGTTAGGGATACTGATGTCATGGATTTGTTTAGAAATGTAGTTACTTATATGTTTCTGGCTAATCATCACATACAAGAATAGTTACACTTTGACCCAGGATTTTCTGAAAGCCTATACACCAAACTGAACCCTCACCCTGCAACACCATTGGTACCTCTGTTGCTTGATGATCCAAAAACTGCAGGTTTGCTTTGCTGATGAGGCTTTTGCAATTGACAAGACTGCTAAATTCTGCATTGTCATATATTTGTCCCCCTTTTTTTTTCATACAATCTTCTATATTTGGTTTCATTGTATTTTTCTATCTATAAGTGTTTGATTCTTTAGTCACTGTGCAAACAATAGGTAGTGTAGATCATCTGAATCGTATTTTCTAGCCTTCTGGTTTGTGTAGATTGAACAATAATTAAATCAATTGAGACCTATTCTTATTTTCCAATCTCCCCTGCATGGTAATTAACCTTAAACTACTCACCCACCAAGATTTCCTATATTTAGTATGTTGTGTTTGATGGAGAAATAGGTTGTCCAATAAGCTGAGAGGCACCATTCAAAGGGATTCATGACTTCAACATTTCTAGCCTCAAATAGAGGTATTCTGCTATTATTTTGTTTTTATGGAGAAGATATATTAGCACATCAGACTAAGAACACAGACTGGTTGACGTATCTATGAAGTGGTTGGTTTCTGCAGGAAAATTGTTAGAGAAAAAAGTTTCTAACTTAAGAGTCATGTCAACATGTTTTCTATATAGCCAACAAAAAAGGTCTAATAAAATGTTTTAGACAACCCTAAAACCATATAACTTTCACTAGCTAGGTGGAGTATAGCTAGAATAGAATCTAGTGTAAAGCACTTCTTTAAGACGCATATAGTAATATCTGAAACTGTTTTGATACCGTGCAGGGCAAATTCGCAGATAAATATATGAAACTGCTAATGTGATGTGGTGATCTTAATACCAGTTTCATATAATTATGGAACTTTCAAGGACTTATTACTCTTGTTTAAAAACATTAGTGAACTTAATTTGTCACAACAAAACTACTTTCCATTACTTTCAAAAGTTCTTTTTTCTTTACAGATATTCTTTTTGGCTTACTTTATTAGTGCTTTTTATGTCTCTATAGATTTAACCATTTCTCTTCATGATAAAGGAGCATTAAAGAAGTTAGATGTTTTCCTTTATGCAACACCTATTGTATTGAATGTGCTAGTTTTGAGAAAAATGTAGAATTGATTTTGAAAGAAATAAAACCTTACATTAGTTGATTTCAGACTATACTAAAGAAACTAACTGTATTTAAGATTTAAAACTGTATTAGTTTGTTATTAACTCAAAAATCAACTCACTTTAAACATTCTTAAAGACAAATGATTTCATTTCCAGCAACTATTAGTCATACTTTTATATAAGTTTCGATATCCTTTTATTTAACTGTGTTACATACCATATCTACTAGGAAGAAGCTTTAATTTTGACAGGGTCAATTTTTGGAGATTTGTTCTTGGACTTGTTCCTTTTAATTTTCCATTCTTGTTAAGATGTCTTTGATTTCTCTAATCCAGCTTCTATATTTAAAGTTTTCTTTTACTAATTTTTATATTATTAGATGCATTAGATATAATCAAAATAAAATTTTAATTAGGATTGGCAAGTAGCACTTACAATATGTATGAGGGTAACTAAATATCATTTTATAATTACTTTTTTATCAACAAAAAGAATATTAGTCAAAATTAGAATGTACTTGATCTACTTAATTAGCTCTTTATATGTACTTCTAAATTATTCAAAACTTGCTCTCTATCAAGTCATGAGACTTGTCTATACTTACTAAGAAACAAAATATAATTGTTACTGTTTTTCTAATATTTTACGTGACATTAATTAAAATTATGAATTGAAATGAGATTTCTAATTACTTATATTATAATTTTGATCAAAACTTTTCGTGGACAGAATTCATAATGAATGTTTTTTTTTAAGTACTAAGCTTTTACCGATATTAATGAATCAGAAAATAGTATTGTAGAAGGTAAGTTAGGTAGTGAAATGAAAGGAAGAAGATCTCATTGTCACCTAAATCATCCCAACTAAATATTCAAGCTAAAAGGATGCTATATATTCGTACGTTTAGGTCATTAGATAGCTGTTGCACCCTAACTAACCATAATCATCCATACAAAATGTGCAGTTCCATTGTACTTTTACAATATAAAATCACAGACACACATATTCCAGAAGGAGAAACAGGAAACATAAAAATTATACTGATAAAAATTATAATTTACTCATACTGATTTCATGAAAATAAAAACACTAACATTATTAACCAGCCATTGCTCTGTGGAAGCATTTAGACTGCATATGTACTGCTGCCATTGCATCAATTATGGTCTAAGTATTTTGTTCTGGTTTTGTTGTCTATTTGCAGATATTTCCTATCACAAGAGAGAGGACCAGCCATTGCTCTGTTGTCCGACTAGTCAATAAGGTATTGTTTATTGGTTAATTTTGTATGAATTAGGTATGATTGTTGTTGAGTTTGATGCTAAATTCATCTGCAAATTCCTACCCCGTTTGATGTTGGATTCTTTATATTTCATAGTCCAATAATGTTGTTGCTTTATATAACATGTTTATTATTTGAATTACCAAAGTCAACATGTTCTTGCTTAAATAATCTAATAGCATACCCATTTATGTTTGAAGGCAAACATAAATGACTCAAGCATGAGTTTTATCTATCCTACCCGTTATAGTTGTTTGACACTTGGTTATAGGTATAACAGATCCATGTTATATGAATCTGAAATGTAGAAAGAGTTTCATCTGTTCAATGGGTAACAGATTTTCCACTCTATTATTAATAGAGAATAATTTAGTCATACTTTAGTTGAATAGGATTGATCAATTCAGCAAGATATGTGATTGGAAAGTACACATTGCACATGAATGTGAAGTAAGTTTAAAATGACTGAACATCATTTTGTTTTGGCTTGTCACAGAACATGGCCGATCATCCCAACCACAGGGTGTGGATGTATGACCGTTGTTATAGCGGTAGAAGGGGTTTGAAGGAAACGTTTGTAGTAGGAGTTGAAGAGTTCATTCAGAAGGCTTGGTAGTATAAATATTATGCTATTGATGGAGGGTGTGTGCCTTGTATTGTACATTTTACTCATACTTTATAATTCTTTTTTAACAGGAAGAATTCTCCACAAGACTTTCACGGGTCAAATCCTCACATTCTTCATGTCCTCAATCAACCCAACAACCAGATCATGACGATGACCTTATTAGGTCACAATGTTGGATTGATGTTGTTGGTGGAAAGAAAAAAGGAAGAATTTATGGGGCAGGACAACTGGCTGCAAATTACACTACAGGTCGTGGTGTTCTAAAGCATCAACCTTCTTCCTCCCAGCGTCCTGATGAGACTGTTCAGGCCCTGACGCAACAGCTTCAAACACGTGACCAAGAATATAATGAATTGAGACAAGAGTTCACCAATTTTAAAGAATTGGTCATGAGATTGCTTCCCGGGTCTACAGTGCCTTCAGCCTCTCCTTCGCAGCCCACACCAGTCCAGCCTAGAGAAGTTCAACCCTCCATACCAACCCAGACCCCATCACTCAAGTCTCCATCTGTCCAGCCAACTTCAGAGGCTGAAAACAATGAAGAGGAAGAAAATCATCAACCTGATCACTATGAGGACTATTAGATTTTATGACTTTGCATATTACTTATATTTATTACTACTTTAGCTTCTAAGAACAATTTCAGATTTAGTCCTTAGTGGAGTTCTGTTTTTTGTTAACATTAGTGGAGTTCTGTTTTGTTTATAACATTACAAATTTCAGACATTAAATATACATATATATGTTTGCTTGGAATTTGTTTAGATTGTTTGAAGTTTGCATTGATTGGAGTTGACTCCATTGGGTGAATAATGTTAGATTTCATTTTGAGTTGGATGTGAATGTTGTTGCTGTTGAATTGGGCAGATTTGCTGTTGAATTTTACAAACTGCAGATTTAAATGTTATCCAGGTTTACTGTTTGGATGGGGCTATATAAAAGGAATTGCTACGAATCTAAAGATGCCCTTACCGAAGGATTTATCCTTCGGTAATTACCCAAGGATTTATCCTTCGGTAATTACCCAAGGATTTATCCTTCGGTAATTACCCAAGGATTTATCCTTCGGTAATTACCGAAGGACACAATCCGTCGGTAAATGTTTCCGACAACTGATTTTCCGACGGAATAATGGCCGTCGGTAATCCGTCGATAAAATGAAATTTCCGACGGAATATGCCATATAGCGACGGAAGTCGACCGTCGGTAATACCTTATATTGTTCTAGTTTGAAACTAATGTGTTTGAAAACTTATATGACAAAGAAAAAAAAGTTAATGTCAATATTTGTAATAACCTGAAAAAAAAAGGATTAAAGGGGAGACTAATAGGAGTATTAAGTTAATGAGACCAGATCTTTATAGTTAAAAACACTACAATATTATAGATACCAAATTTTAAAACATGCTGGTTCATTTGCTTAAGAACTCTCTACAATTTTGTTCCTCAAAATTCTCTGACTTCTCTCTACCTTAGTTCAAAATTGAACCGTTCCTTCGTTGATTAGGGAGTTCCTAGACAATCTTGAAGCTGAGAACAACAATTCCACCGATCAAATCCTGTTTTCCTTTAACTGGTAAGAAAACCTCTTTCTTCCCTTTCACTTAGGGTTTTAATCATGCAACAAAATCTGGGTGCATGTGACCCATTTGACGTTTCTTAAATCTTTAGCTTCTATTAGGTTCTAAGTATTGAATTCTATCATCAAATTGATGATCTATAGGTACCGTAAGGGTTTTCATAGGACGCGGGACATCTCTAGCCTTCTTGAGCTTGGTTGTCTACACTAGAGGTAAGGGGATTATGCGGTGGTATGTTGTTGGAAGCATGAATTTGATTATGCGGTTAAACCAGTACTTCCATGTTTATTCTGGCTTTGTTTAGTGTGATAGATTTATGTGTTCGGGAAAAGGAAATTGGGTGTTGATGCTTGGTTCGGTTCAATGTATCAATTGGTAATAGGGGGTGAAATCGGCATTTTGGGAAAGATTTTGTTGAGTGTTCTATTCCAACTATTCGATACGAAATAATAAAATAAGGATTTTGAGATGCTTTTTATGAAACTGATGAATGTATGGAAATGAAGTAGAACTTAGTGCTCTTTAGAAATATTGTATTAGTTGGAATAAAGGGGGAAAAATCATGTAGGAATTAGGGAAGTAAATTAACATGGTACCAGTGTTTCAATTTAGAAAAATGAATATTAATTTACGAATAAGAAATGGAAATTGTATGTACGAAACTGAGTAATGATTTGTCTTGTTGCGTATGTACTTTTATGTGTTATAAATGGTTAAAATTGATTTAGTGTAAGTAAAAGTTACAGGTTCTGTGAGTGTGACTTGGTTGATTTAATATATGGATAAAGTTGAATATAAAGTGAATGGGTTATTTAAGAAAGGAAGAAGTTTTGTTATATGGTTATGAATAGGTGATTTTGAGAGATTGGGTTAAGGTGTATGAATATTAAATATTGATGCATGATATGAAATGTTAGATTGGTTTGAAATGTATAGAAAATCTGGTACCTTATTATCATGATCAGTAACAAGAAGTGATTGCCTGGGTTATAATGTTTTCAATTAAAATTATACTGTACATGTCCAATAACAAGGCAGAGTAGTACATACAGTGTGTTTGATCTATTTTATTCTATTTGTAATTGATTAACACTTCATGTTGAAAAGGATTGGGTCTCGGTTCATGTTAATCCAGAATTAAAGGGAACTGGTTAATGGATTATGATTAGGATTGTCTTTGGAGTGGGTTTTAAGTTGAATAAAATTTTATATGAATTAATTAAAGTCTATGGGTGTAGAATGAGGTGTTGCTAATAGTTATTATTAACATGTTGATGCATGAATTTTATGACTAATTGTTTGGAAGTTTTAGGTGGCGAATTAGACTCTAATGCATTTGTATATTTTTAGTTCATTCTTAAGTCATTGGATAAGTTCCAAAATGGTTTTTGGTTGTGTTAAGTTAGATTCCAGCTTGTGTGTTAAGTGCTCACTTTGTTATTTGCTGTTATAAAATCTATATAAGACACTTTGTGGTTTGTTGTCAAAGAGGTTTGTTGTCATTACTTGCTATCAGTTGCTGTTTCAGAATTCTGCACATTCTGTCATTGCTGTTTCGATTAAAAAGCTGCAGAAAATTGTTAGCTCTATGAGTTTAAATTGCTGCAGAAAATCGTTTTCTGTTTTGATTAAAATGCTATAGAAAAGGTGTTTGTTGTTTTGATGAAAATGCTACAGAAAATTATTTGTTGTTTTGACTAAAATGCTGTAGAAAATTAATTGTTGTTTTGATTAAAATGCTGCACAAAATTATTTGTTGTTTTGACTAAAATTCGTGTTGTATTGAGCTGTTTTGATTGTTGTTACTGCATTAACATCTTTGCTGTATTAGGTTGTTTTTGCTGTTGTGTTTGTACCAAAACATTGATGTTTTGCAACTTTATTGGATTTTATAGTTGAGATGATAATAAACTGGAAATTTTTATGCGAGAGGAACATATGTTGAGTCATGTTGTTGGGTTATAAATTAACATCTATAAATCAATGGTTGATTTGCTTGGGTTGTGAAGCATGTTCTGATATATTTGACTTGATCTTTAAAGCTTAAATTGTGCTTTTATTTTGGTTCAAAGGAATTATGAAATGATTAAAAGTCTTGATTGGTGTGAAACTTTGAGAGGAATTGTTGATTCAAGAGGTATATCCTGTGATTTAAAGTGGTCATATTGAATATGAAAGTAAGATCTCTAGGTGAGATCATTTAGTGTATTGAATGAATGTAAGAGGCTTTCATATGGGGGGTTATCTCTAACACTCTAACGGTCTTTCATTCTCACTTAGAGAGGATTGACGCGTGTGGTGAGAGTAGTAGGAGGTCCTAGGGTAGGCGCTATCACTGGAGGTCTATTCCGCGGTAACGGACTAGCCTTGTCTGTGGTCGGGTGAAACCCCTCGGCAATGGCTTTGCAAAGCAGTAGAGGCCACCACAAGTGCACAACCCGCCCCAGCTCTACATACATTCTAAGTCCGGATGAGTCTAGAGGTCTTAACATGATAGGATGCTTGTTTTGATGAGTTTTATGAAATAAATGTTCATATTTATGATAACTTACATGTTTATGTGTGTATGGATATTCTCGGAAATCCTAGATTGATTTGAAATGAATTGTATGTTTGTTTGAGACCTAGCTCACCCTTGCATTGTACGGTTGTATGTGTTTGCCTTCCTCCTTGCGATGATCATCCAATCCTTTGAATGTGAGCAGTAGGTGATGATGTGCCTCTAGAGCAAGCCTTGGAGACTGCAGAAGACCCAACTCCTAGTACTTACGACTCCCATTAGATCCAGATTAGTTAGCTCTTTATTTAAAAGACTTCATGTAATTGTCATATTCCTAGACCTTCATTCTATTATGTATTTTGGAGAACTCTTTAATTAGGTTTTAGTTTCCTCTATATTTTGGATGACTGTATATATATTTAAATACTGTTATCTCTATCTCTCAACTGCTTTCACATATTATAATAGCTGAATCCTATTCTATTATATGTATATAATATTTTGGGATGTCACAATATTTACATTTTTTAATTATTTAATATGTAAAACTACTTTCTTCTTTTACAATTTTTAATATTAAGATTTCAAATTTAGAATTTGTATTTTATATTTTATATACAGTGAAAAAAAATTCTATTATCGGAACTAAGAATTTAAAATTTTAAAAAATTAATTAATTTATTCTATGAAGAAAAAACCATTAAAATATCAAAGTTTTACTTTTTTTTATACTTTAAAATTTCCTATCAAGACTCTTTCATATGTAATTATTATATTATGGTGAAAACAATAAGGTGTGTTTTAAATTTAGTTTCTATTAAACATTGTCAATGACGTCATTTTTTAAGATTTAGTAATATAAAAAAGGTTTAACAAATAATTCTTTGTTATTTCAAAAAGTACTGTATTATATATATATATATATATATATATATATATATATATATATATATATATATGTATGTATGTATGTGTGTATATTATGTATATTCTTCTTCTTATTGTTATTCTTCTTCTAATTCTAATTCTTATTCTTATTCTAATTCTAATTCTTATTCTTATTCTTCTTATTATTCCAAGTCTTCTTCTTCTTATTCTAATTTTTCTTCTTAATTACTCTTACGTTGGGCTTAGGGAAAAAATCTGAATTTAGGAAACTAATTTAGGGTTAGGTGTCTTCAATTATTATTATTTTGTTTTTAATACACCAATTGAAATTTAGAAGAAATTAAAAGTAATTAGCAATTGACATTTAAGAGTGATTCGAAGGAAACTCTAATTTCAAGCAATTTCTAATATTTTTTTAATTATAATTAGAAGCAATTTTAACCTTAATATGTTCATAATTATAATTAAATGTCAACTTAAAATTTTACAGATACTCCGAAAAACACCATGAATCACCCAAATAAAACACAAACATTGAATCAACTTTCAAGACATTCAAAATTAAATTAACACTATAGATCAATAATTTAAATAAGTTTAGCTTCCCAAACCTTTAATAAAACATTTTTTTTTCTATTTAAAATGAATTCTATTATAACTAAAACAAAACACCTACATAGTATTTCCTTTAATATGTCAACTAGTTTTGAGAGCAATTACTACGTGTTAAAGGGTGAACTCTGGGTTTGAGCTCTTTATTCGCCATATTGTCTTCTGGTAATGATTCATGAAGGTCTTTAGGAACTCTTCCTTCTCTTGCTTGAGGCTCATCAAAGCCAAGGTGGTGAGATCCTATGTCCGGATACCCGGGAACTATTGCCCGAACATCCACCTAATGTTGGAGAAATTCTCCACCGAGTTTCGGTGGCAGGGAGTTGAACCACTCAAGGGCTTCTCCCTCCAAGAATAAGGATAAAGCTCTGCACGAGATGGCATCGTTGGCCATGTGGAATGTCATCCGGTTGACAAACATCTTGAGGTGCTCGTTTGGGTCAGTTGATCCGTCATACATCTTGAAATTAGGTGGAACAAATTGCTCCGAGATTTGAGCCTCCATGATTGTAGGGATCAACAGGAGCATCCCGGTGGTGTGCTATTATTTTATTGTGTGCCTCTCGTTACTAATCGCCTTGATCTCTCCCTGGACTGTTTTTGTGGCGTTGTCTCTTACATTACTACCGGTAATGTGATCCGTCCCTATTGGTCCAAAGTGTTGTGTTGTCTGCATGAACTATTCTATCTTCTTTGTTAATAGTTTTTTCCTTGAAGAACTTAACTACATTCTTAGCCCTTAAGGCGACCAACTCTCATTCATGTTAAGAAATAGGTTGACTTCGTTTTACACCAAGAGGGGGGGGGGTGAATTTGTGTTAGTTCAAAATCAAAATCTTTTGCAATCTTGGTATGAAAATTCAAAGCTTTTGATCTTTCCTTGAAATGCAAGTAATGAAATTTCAATGCAGCGGAAACAATTAAAGTCGACTGAAATTAAAGAGTGCTGGGATAGAGAAAATCAAACATTGGTTTTTATACTGGTTCGGCCAACAATGCCTACATCCAGTGTCCTTCCAATCTTGGAACCAAATGCACCATAATGGTTGCGGTTTCTACAACAATGAATTTAAAGAAGCACCACACAAAAATATAAATCTCTGATAACGGTAAATATATCTATGGTACAATTGTCATACCAAATCAACATTCCTGAAGCTTTAAACACGCTTAATCCTCTTGGATGATCTAACTTTGTGAATAAACTCAGCTTAGGTTATACATAGTAGTTTTCATCACTAATACTTCACATTTTGTAGGAACTTGTTGTGCTTTGGAAGAACAGTCAAGCTTTGAAGAGTGGAGAACCAAGGAGGAGCTAAAAAGATGAAGAATTGAAGAGGGAAGCCTACACAAGTGGCGCCCAGGCGCCCCTGAAGGGCGACCAGCGCCCTTCAACTCGCACTTTTTGCCCATTCTTCACGCCTGGGCGCCCCCCAGAGGGCGCTGGGCGCCAGTTGTCTCGCACTTTTGTTGTATTTCTGGCGCCAGTTGTCTCGCACTTTTGTTGTATTTCTGGTATTGGTTCTGTTAGAGTTAGCTTTGTATCCAATTCCTTGTCTATTATTAATTCTACTAGATGAATTTAATACAACATCTAAATTTTCTCTACCTTGAGTAAACTTAGCTAGCATGCTAGTCAAGTAATCTATCTTTTTAATGTGTGTACGACAATTTTCACAAGTTTTTTCAACAGTAACAGTTTTAATCTCAATATCCCTAGCAGATGACAAAGCTTCATTCAATTCTTTTTCCAATTTTTCATTTTCTGCAACAAGGTTGTTAATTCTATATTCATAATCTCTTTTCTCAGAGTTCAGTCGATTAACCTTGTATTCCAGTCGCATTGCTTCAGCATGTAGTTCCCTGAATGTTTCAATCAGCTACTGATATTTCTCTTCTATAGGCAGCTTCTCAAATTCTTCATCGCTCTCACACTCAGTTGTTGTAATTCCAGCCATATGACATATGTTGGATTTTTCTTCTTGGTCAGCATCTTCATCACTTGAATTCTCAGAATCAGAGTTTTCCCAAGCAATGTAGGTTCCTTTTCTTCTCATATTTCTGCCTTGAGGGAATCTTTTTTTTCCTTTCTGCTTTGGCTGTAATTCAGGACAGTCAGGCTTGATGTGGCCTTGTTTTCCACATTCATAGCATTGGACAACATTTGTGCTGAAGCTTTTCCTTTTTCTTTGACCTGCATGGTTAGACAATTGACTATCATTTTGCATAAATCGACTAAACTTTCTTACCATTAGAGTCATCAGCTCTTTATCATCCATCTCTGTTTCTGTGATGTTCTTGTTTGTAGCTTTCAGAGCAATGGACTTCTTTTCTTCAATCACCTCTTCATCCTTCAGTCTACCAAGTTCTAACTCATGTTCCTGTAACTTGCCAAACAAGGTAGCCATATTCATAGTTGTAAGATCTTTGGATTCAGAGTTTGCAGTGACTTTTGGTTGCCAATTCCTGTTCAGGCTTTTCAGAATCTTGATATTGATCTCTTCTTTGTCAAAGACTTTGCTAAGAGCCATCAAGTGATTTACAATATGAGTGAATCTTTTCTGGACATCATAGATGCTCTCTCCAGCTTTCATTCTGAACAATTCATACTTTTGTATCAAAGAATTCTTCCTGGCTCTCTTGACTTCATCCGTGCCTTCATGTGTTACCTCTAGAACATACCACATTTCCTTTGCAAACTTGCATTGGGATATCCTGAAAAATCCATCAATTGTTAGTGCAGAGGCAATAATATTTCTAGCTTTAACATCATACTTAGCTTTTCTATTTTCATCAGTAGTCCACTCAGTAAAAGGTTTCAAAACAGTTTTGCTATCAACAGTTTTTGTAGGCGCATATGGACCATTTAAAGTGGCATCCAAAATTCCTTTATCTTGCGATTCAAGAAAGACCTGCATGCGAATTTTCCAAAAAGGATAATTTTCACCAGCAAACAGAGGTGGTCTGTTTGTTGAAGCACCTTCACCAAAAGTTTCAAAATTTCAAGCCAACCCTAGGTTTTACAGTCGAATATAATAAAAACACAGTCGACTGAATTTTCAAATATCTTATGAAAACTAGCTCTGGTGCCAATTGTTAGGAAACAGGTTGGCTTCGTTTTACACGAAGAAGGAGGTGAATTGGTGTTAGTTCAAAATCAAAATCTTTTCGCAATCTTGGTATGAAAATTCAAAGCTTTTGATCTTTCCTTGAAATGCTAGTAATGAAAATTCAATGGAGCAGAAAAACGTAGTTGACTGCTAAACAATTAAAGTCGACTGAAATTAAAGAGTGCAGGGATAGAGAAATCAAACACTGGTTTTTATACTGGTTCGACGAACAATGCCTACATCCAATGTCCTTCCAATCTTAGAAGAAAATGCACTATAATGGTTGCAGTTTTTACAGCAAGGAATTTATAGAAGCACCACGCAAAAATATAAATCTCCTCTCTAACCCAAAACCAAATATAGCTACACACATAAAACCAAAATTACAACAAGAATCCTCTCTTAAGCAATCTGCACCCACGTTGAACAATCCTCAACGTGTAACCAGCACTCTTCACAGGATGCCAAGCCTATCACAACACACTTCACAGGTTGCCAAGCCTATCACAGCAGACTTCACAGGTTGCCAAGCCTTCAGTCAAATACAGCAGTCTTCACAGGATGCCAAGCCTATAAAGATCAAACTAGAAGCACCTTCTTTGTGCAGATGTTGATCAAACAGTATGCGCAAAAGACTCCTCCCTTTGAATCTCTCACAAGAAAGATCACCACCGTCTTCTTGGATAATTCTTGGACCTTCTAAGACAGAGAATTTAATCTGAAATAGGACAATGAAAATGTTAGATCACAAAATTCTTACAGAACAATTCGTGTTCTGCCTATTTATAGTTTTTTGTTATTTCAGATTTCATCTCAGTCGAATAGCCTACTAATACAATCGACTGTACTGAGACAATTATAACAGACAGTCAACATAAGGCTCCTCAGTCAACCAAATCAATACCCATTTAAGACAGTTGACCAAGTCAGTCAATCTTAACTAACTTTTGAAAATATAGTCGTTGGAGCGTGTAGGCTTAACAGAATTCCAAATGAAACAGTAATACAGTCGAATGTGTGATCCCCACTGTCGTCTGACACATGAGAAAACACTTTGAAATTCTTTTGAACTCAAAATCTCACACAGCACAGTTTCACAAAGTCTGTGCAAAGGTTTTAGCATAGTCGAATCCATTATGAGTGTATTCGACTGAACTAGAACTTTGTCACAACAAATATAAGTTCAGAAAGGTGCTTGTGATCTTTTTCTTTTCTGAAATGTGTAGTAATCAAAAACCATTTTATAGCACATTTCAAGACAAGCATGTTCCACAATAATATCACATAGTCAAACATAGGAACATACATTGCAATTCATCAAAACATGTTTAACAGATATGTCAAACAATAAAACTCATGAACATGTAATACTGGAACATATGTAATGTTATTAAGCAATGTGTTGTCATCATCAAAACCAAGTTTGATATAGAGTTTGTTTTGTCAACAATCTCAACAATTCATACCGTTGTTGCATCTCTAACATTTGTTGTTGTAATGTTTTAATAATCTTGGTCGGATCCTTTAAGCTTATGTTTCTCGTGGTCACCATTGGGTCTTCTTCGAGATCACTCAACCCCACGGTGGACGCCAAAATGTTTCGAGTGTAGGGTCGAGGATCTCCACAAAACACTCCTTTACACTTTCCTGCAAGTCAGCTTAGATAACTTTGAACGTTCTTAACCAAAGTTCTTCTTAGTTCACATTCCAAACCGTTTGGGTGTACTTGTCAAAGGCACTCTGATGCTCAAGTTAGAGATTAATCCGATCGGGAGTCATAGTAAAATCTTTAATTCACAATAAATGCCATCACCTACCTTCTTACCTTCGACCTCTATTTATAGGTTTCGATTTGTAATCATGTGAAAATTATAGTGGAACCCTCTACGGAGGAGACTGGACATAGCTGAATTGGAGCGAACCAGTATAAAATATGTTTTGTTATTTTCTCTTCTCTGAACTAAGCGATCCTCTTGAAAAACCTACAGTTGAGCTTTATATTTTAAATACAAGAACTTCCAAGCTAAAGGATTATTTCTCTTCAAAGAAGTTCTTACAAAACACTACAGTAGATTTATTATGAATAACATGACAAACTTATCAACGCTTATATATATATATATATATATATATATATATATATATATATATATATCAAGTCGAGTGTTTAAGTTTTCAAAAGAATATTTCAAGAACTCGATAACATGTTATATCAGAAGAATTGCGAAAATGTTTTCCATTAACACTATTCAACCCCCTACCCCTTCTAATGTTGTTTAGGTACTTCATCTTTGGCACTCTCTAGTAGAACCTACCATTCTCTATAGAATCTTGATCTGTTCCTTTCTTTTAAGTCAACAAGGTGTCCACCCTGATCTTGTTTTTATATTCTCTCATTTCTTTCACCCACATGAACTTTGCAGCTTGCTACCTCAATTCATTTATGTTTGTTGCTCGACCTTAGTGCCATAATCATGTAAAGTAGAGCCACCTTAGGAATCAAGTTACAGATCTTCAAGGTCAGTTTACCAATCTGTCGATAAGGATGCACAAATATTCTCCATTTTCTTGCCTCATATCGACAAATGTCAAGGGAGTGAGATGACCATTCTAACGGCAAACTGAGTCACAAAGGAAGTTGTGAAAGTGTTAAAACAATTTATAGAATAAATGGGTAGACGAATGAACCATTCCAGAGTGAATCCTGTCAGGGTGGTAGGGAAAACCATGCACATAACAACATTATTAGTCAGGTACAAGTTGAATTGGATGATATATATGTTGACATGCTCATTTCGATTGATGTTGTGAGCTTATTGGTTATAGTAAAGGCCTTCCATTGCTTAGGGAGTGGAGTATCCATGATACCATCAATAAAATGATGTCGGCAACTTCCTCTTGCCCCTATAGAGATGTTTGTTGCTCCTGCAGTTTTAGGGGTGGTATTGTAACCACTCTCTCCTTAGCTTCATTGTATGCAGATGTGTGTTGGTTCTACAGTGCAACTCAAGTATACCAATAAGTATACTGGGTAGTTAGTAGTTTAACAAGTGTTGTATCCGTAAAGATCTCATAAAAAATACTATGTTTTAACTATTTTTATCTTTATAAAACAATAATAATGAATTTGGTGTGTACAAAACACATTTGATTTGTGAAATAAGTGTGAAATGCATTGGAATTAATTTAGATGCTAAGTGAGTGACTTTCGAATGTTAAAACTGTGTTGGAGTTCAACTTCACCACTTTTCCCTCTCTTGTATGGAGTCTATTATTAAATATGTTGTTGCTAATGATCAAGTACTGGGAGTTCTCTTAGGTGTAACTCTAGGTCCATTCTTGGCACCTAGAGCCTATAATTGTAAAGGTAAGATCGTCTAGAGAATAGATTGTCTAAGCAACTCAGATTTTGAAGTTTAACAAAAAGCATTAAATAAAATATTGTTGTGTATGAAAACTTGTTTAAAGAAATAATGTCTAAAGAAGAAATACTTTATAACATTTTCTAGACCAAGCTGTCCAATGAATTATAAAATCATTAACAATGTCTAAGAAAATAAAGTGTGCGTTTCTCTCTCTTTTCAAGTCATCTAATAGACTATATGAGAAAAACAAACTAGTGTCTCATGAAAATGAAAGTTTATCTCTTGTATAACAGTAAGGCTAAAATAAGTTTTCATTAAATATAGTGTTATCCCAAGAAAAGCTTTTTAAAAGAAAACAACATCTAATGAATGACCGCCAAATGCCATACCCTTTGAAAAAGTATCTTATGTTCATACTATCTGATGATTATACATGTTGTATGTTTTACCAAACAATGCATTTATGAATGACATGACAAATGATAAAATGTTTTGGACACACAATACAGTTTGACGCTTATCAATTTTCAAAACATTTAATGCATGTACAATAAAGTACCTTGATGTTTATATACTGTGTTTCTTGATATTTATGCATATCACTAAAGCAAAAAGATATGATCATAATCACTACACTTGAGAAAAAGACGTTGTGAAAGAAGAAGAACCTTTTAGGAATGTTTCCCTTGAAGCCTTATACTTTATCACATCGTGTAGACTAGAAATTCTATTTTTATAGACTTTGATAGCGCGATTGTAGTTGTGGCATCCATGGCTCCAACTATTGGTTTCCTCCCTAGTTGGGTTTTCTATACAGATCAAGCTGCGCAGTTCTGGGTTCAAGCCTTCTAGGATTGCTTCTTTGTGAAGTATTCTTCATGGCTCGAGTCTCAGGTTAAGGCTTGGGGAAAACTTCCATGATGAGTTTTCTTCATGTGGCTCAAATCTCAGATTTTGGCATCGCAGTTGTGCTGCTCCAGTTTGCTGTGAAGTGTTTATAATTTCTCTAGTTTTCTTTAGATTTTAACTTTGACTCTCGAAAGTCTTCTAAACCTGCAAAACAAATAAAATTGTGGATGATTAACATGAATATTACAAAAAATCATAACAAGATAAGTGCGAAATTAACATTAAAATCAAATAATCTTGGGCACTTATCAATGTGACAACCTTTTGTGCTAAATTTGTGTTCTCGAGAACTTCTTTCTCCTTCCCCTTGTTGGTTGCCGCATCAGTCCTTTTCAACTTAGTGTTTTCTAATGTGAACATCACAATCTCTACAAAAGGTTCTCTTTTTTTACTCAACAAATTCCCTTTGCATCTCCAATACCATGGTCATTTCCTGGGACATTTGGCCAGTTTCTTTTGCTCCAGTCATCTTGCTTCTTGTCGATACCATACAATCTTCTTCTTCATAAAATATATGTCAGTCTTAATATGGGTGCCAAAATGTTCCTATTTGAAGAAACAACAATACTACGTAAAGATCTTTACAAGTCACTGCCTTCTCATGATCCTGCCTTCAAACTCTCACAAGCCAATAACTCCTTAGATATCATCCTCTCCAGTCCGAAACGGGAGTTGTGCTTGTAGAAGACACTTTGACGCTCAAGTCAACCAAGTGCATCAAATGACAATGATGTTGTAATATAATGAATGTTTTTAATTTACCTCGAGTAATATGCTTTTTATATTATGATTATGGATCCTCATCTAGATGAGCCTTACTCTAGATAATTAATTACTTTAATTAACTTTGAGTAGTTTGCTAATGATGCTTTAAGTATTTTCTTTAATTAATTACATTTAACTCTTACTAATGGTTGCCTAGATATTGTCTTTTTCCGATTTAATATCGTCCAAGTTTGTATAGACAGAGTACATCTTGATTTAGATGACTGAGCTAGAATCAAAATTAAAACATAAATACATCGTACAACAACGTAAAAGAAAATATAAAGTTTGATAATTGTTTGTAATCTAAATATTGATGACGATGAGGTGTGTCACCTCTTAAATTTTATTAGCCAATATAATAATTGCGTTATTTTATAATTCTATTATTAATGTAATGATGTTAACCCTTCAAATACAACATAGAAACGTAGTAATAATCGATAGCATAAAATTATTTCTCTGTTAAACTTAACTTATCCAGTTAAGTATATGTTTAGTAGTGCTGTCAAAACCGGTCACTCGGCCCACCTCGGCCTGACCCACCATGGGTTGACTACTTAATGAATCAGCCCAACCTATTTCATTTATTAGTGGATCGAAAACATTTGAACCCGATCTGGCCCATCACGGATTGGTGGGTTAAACGCGGCTCACTTAGTTACAAGTTTTTTCTTTTAAATCCAAAAAAATTACAATTTTTTATAATTCAAATTTAAATAATTTGACTCAAAAATGATGTTAAACTCTAAAGACAATTCAAAATAAAAAATTAACATATAACTCAAATGTAATTCAAAAACAAACCCAAAAAGCGAATAAATAAAGTTTATAATATTGATAATTTTTGTGTCATTTATCCATTTATAACATTAAAATCTTGAAGGAATAAATTTATAATATTTTGTTTTCTTGAAACATCTTTTTCTTTATTTCCATTTACAATACAATAACAAAAATTAACTAATAATATTGAAATACAAAATAATAAATAATTAAATTAAACTAGGTGGGTTGGTGAGCCAACTCGACTCACCACGGATTGAACTTGGGTGAGTCGTATTCTAAGTGAGTCGGGTTAACAATTGACTCGTATAAAAACATTTCATTTTTTTCAAATCCAACCCGATCTGAAGCCGTGGTAGGCCGGATTGACTTGCGGGTTCTAACTCATTTTGATAGCACTAATATTTAGATTAAGTTAATTAACAAATCAATTTATAAAAAACAATCTTTATAATATTATTATGTGTACTGATAATATAAAAAACAAACTTAGTATAAGTCCAGGGAAAAACATAAGGTATGAATAGGAACATGATTCATATACATAATATTGGTTAGTTGATATAATATATATTTCATACGAATGTGGTTGGGATGTTGAATAATTTTTAGTTTTTAACTACTAATCCACTTGAAAATAGGGAAGGATAAGAACAAAAACAAAATTACTTGTGGAAAGATATATCAGAGTCTAAACATAGAACATAGAATGCAAAGTATGATTCATTCATGGTGGTGGAGGGATATTAGAAAGCCAAGTGGGGATGGAACATGGAAACATTGCTTAGATGATAACATCTCTTTAAAAACAGGAACTGGGAATAAGTTTAGATTCTAGAAAAATAAACTAGAGACTCACCCATCATAAATAGATTTTCTAGAGTATGCACCAATTAAGCTTATAACATTATTAGCATATAAAATTGGGACAACTTCTAAAATATATCAAATGAATGGAGCATAGTCCATATGAGCTGTAACACTCGAAGTAATATCGATATAATGAACATAATAATTTCATGCAATTCTTACATGAAATTTGTCCTATGATAAAATTGATATAGTGTTTGCTAAAATATATTAATAAGTAATACGAATAAAAATATTTAGAAGTAAAAATACAATGTTCCTAATATATGAACATATATAATTAATACATTGCCACGCTTTTTCAATTTAAATCGATATAATTTTCTCTATGAAATTTGATCAAAAAGTAAAATAAAAGAATTTAAAAGAACTTTTTCTAACGTAACAAAAATAATTTTGACAAAAACTGGAAACGAGATTATTAAGTTAAATAATTCAAATTTGAAAGATTTCATTAAAAGAAAATAAGGTTGTCCTAATTTAACTATATCTGTGTTTATAGGATGGTAGAATTCTATTTATATTGAGTTTATGCTCAGAGCATACTAAAGGAAAACTTTCAGAAACATTAGTCGAATAGTGATTCTACTTCCTTCTATCATGGTTTTTCTTAGAACAACAAGTGATTTCTTGGAGTCTTAGTGAGAAATGAGTTAGTGTTTGCACTTTTGTAAGTATATATGTTCAAAGTTTCCTATATTTTCAAGAGGTAAATTATTGTGATGATAAGTTAGCTAATTTGAATTTTATTCATAAAAATATTATAAGTAGTTTGATGTTTTACCTTTATGTATTTTTTTTCATAATTGGTATACTTTGTCTATGTTTTGTGAAGTGTAATTTTTATCATGAGTTTGGTATGGTTCACATGCTTTGTATTCATTTATCTTCTTTCATTTTCATTTTAATAAATTTTAATGTGACAACAAACAATTGATGAGCTTTATAGTTTCAACATAGCTAAGATGTCAAAGTTCATAGTGATGTTAGAAATGAACTTATTTGAAAATTGAAAATATACAACGTTTAGATTCAAAGTAAAAGAACAATTCAATACATGTAAAGAAAAATCATATCCTAATCATTTACGTAGTTTAAATTTTAGGACCGTTTAACAATTGAGAACATTGCACCTCTTTTACATTAGTTAATTACTATATTTGGATTTTTATTAAGTCGTAACACACCCGATGAGCGTGTCAACGATCTTACAAATTTGGCATCAACAACTTTGAAATTTTGTTCCTTGCTATAATTTGGTTTTTGCACACGTCCTCCTTTTGTTACAGTGAATGAAGTTCCATTTTCAAACATATCCTTTACTGAATGAAAATCCAATCTATCTCCACTTTTATCATCCTGTTTTCACCTACACATAATAAACAATTAACATAACACTAAACAAATCTTTATGTAATATATATATATATATATATATATATATATATATATATATATATGTGTGTGTGTGTTTGTGTGTGTGTGTAATTAAGAGATTGGTTATCGGTTGGATATGAATTTTTTGGATTGAAAATTCTAAAATTTATTACCTCCTTATTTCCTATGGTTGGTGCTACAAAGAGATTAGCTTCACTTTTGAGGCTTGGTTCCATGCTTCCATCAATGGCATATTGAAGCCATCCTTGATAAATATTATTGGCTACATGTGCATATCCATGACGAATCCTGAGATATTAATTCATTTGTTAATAAGAGCAAATATTACATTTACTTGTGTGTATTTTTACGTACTTTTTCTAGCAATTATTTACCTTGGCAGACGTTGATTACAATTAGGTCCAAAATGGTTATACACTACTCTAACCTTCATATTTTTGTCTCTCACATATCCATCATCATGTCCAAGAAGCATGACTTTATCTTGATTTT
The DNA here is from genome assembly GCA_036885675.1 of Vigna mungo. Lineage (NCBI taxonomy): Eukaryota > Viridiplantae > Streptophyta > Magnoliopsida > Fabales > Fabaceae > Vigna > Vigna mungo. The sequence continues at coordinate 42,122,536 of CP144700.1, read as the reverse complement.
TGAACCAATTATTAGGGATAGTCATATCAGTGGAACCTCGTGTTACATCTAGCAAACCGTCTTGGCAATCATACAATGTATTATGGTCAATCCAAATCTTTGAAGCAGTAACCAATCTTATTGCATCTCCGTCTACATGACCTAAAGGAATCACCTTTCCTTCGGGCCCCATTACGATCCCAGGGGCTTGGGGTTTACAGTGATGAACTCGAATGTTATGGATAATTCTGTTGGTTGCCTAAAATAAAATAAGTAAACTTTCATACAACTTAGTAGCTTAAGAAAACAATTTTGTAATGTTTGATTATAATTGAAACAAGTATAATTATTAATAAGTAAATATTACCTTAAAGATCATTAAACATGCATTATTAGCAATGTGGACGTTAACACCTCGACCATCGATAGTAGTAAAACTGCTAATGAGAAGTGGTTTCTTTAATGTAATGAGCATGTCTTTCTGGAATGTGATCCATACTTTACCTTGAATAACAGAAGTTCCATATCTCAAGGTGTTGGGTTTTGGGTTTATAGGATCATCACTAGAGTCAGTAACTTTATAATGAATAAGGTCATTACCAATGTTATTTATCATCTTACCAGCATTGCCCACAAAACATGTGGCTAACTGAGATCGATGTCTCCTCCATTTGGGATTTGGTCTCCAACATCGATCAATAACATTCATTTTCAAACCATTTATCTTTGATTGCTTTGCAAAACTAAGATGTGAAATGAAAAAGAAAACCACAAGAGTTGAAAAATAAGTGTTGGGGGTTGAGAAAGGCCATAATGAAGAATATATGCTCTTAATAAAAGGAAAATGAAGAGAAAATTAATAGAAGAAAAAGAGAACAATAGATTTGTAATATTTTTATAAAATGATGTGGTGTAAGGAAATGATTGCATATATAGGCAAAAGGTTTATTAGAGTTAGTTTAAGTTGTTTGATCAAACTATGGCCAAGAGAGTATTGCTTCCAAGACAAAAGCTATGAATAGTCGTTGCAGAGAGATTAGGTAGGTCAAGCCACAATCAAATCTTGTATTTATGTTGTTACACTCTTATGAACTTACAAATTTAGAAATGTCTTCATTTGCATAAATGTAGAAGTTTTTGAAAAAAAACTCTGTAATAAAAAATCCTAGAGTTGATTTCCTAGACCAGGAGGAGATATGGGTAATCACATTGTGATGTTGCAAATAAGTAAATTTTTCTAGCATTTTTGGAGGCGTTATTGGACTTAACAACTTTGTGCATGTAAGCATTGTCAATGCCATCAAAGATACCTTTTCTAGTGAACCATCATTGTCAGAAAGAATCTTCTACATAACGTGGCATGTAAGGTTTTATTTTCTAGTGTAGGGTCAAAGCTGAAGTTAGAGTGGGGTAGTTTCTAATATTTAGGTTTATTCTAACTTAACCAATGGAAAGGAAAACTTGGACGTTCTTTTCCTTTTAGTAAAATTATATGTTTGGTTGTAACTTGGAGCAAGAAGAGTTATAGTCACCCAAGTTTAGATTTGGTTCTTTATCATCTTAGTACACCATAAGGCTTTTGAGGATGACATTTCCTTTAATGCCCCTTTCTTTAAATGTATTTTCGTGACCTCATTACATGTCTTCATATCTGGTCTTACATGTTGTAAGATAAGAAATTCCTTATATCTCAAGCCAAGAGGGGGAATGGGGGAGGGGGGTGAATTGGATTAACCCTTTTAAAATGATCTTTTCAAAATCTTTATGAGTTCTTTGGCTTTCTTGAAATCAATAAACAAAAACTGATGACTTAACAATAAGAGAAAAAAAGTAGAGAAAGATCAACACAAACAATCTATATTGGTTCGGCTAATCACAAGCCTACATCCAGTCTTTCTTCAACAATCTTAGTTGAAGGGAATCCACTATAATTAATTGAGTTTACAGAAATACAGAGACACCCATCTCAATGCACTCCTCTCACCACTCAATCAATATAGTAATACAAGAGATGAATAACCTCACTCTCTTACAACAATTGAGACTAATCACAACTCTCAACCCCTGCCAAACCCATATAGGTTCACAATCACAAATTGTTTATGATGAATCTGATGTCCAAGTCACATTCCTCTAGTGCAGATCAAATCAGAACAACTTTAGCACAATTTCTTGAAAAAATCTTCATGGGTAATCAACTAATGAAGCCTTTATTCTCCAAGATCACTTCTTGAACGTTTCTGCAATCAAAACTCAATGAAAATGTTAGTATTTGATATTGTAGTTTCGTTGCCTCACCATGTAATTCTTGAAATGCATCAAGTAATTGGTAAAACCTGTCCTCAAATGACTCATCTCCAAAACTGCTAGCACTACTTTCAGAGCAGATTGAGCCATCCATCAAACACACATTTGTCTCCTCTTCAAGGCTCTCATCTAAGTCACTTGATGAAGCACTTGATGCATTGTCTTCCCAGGCTATGTAAGCCTTTTTTTTGCCTGTGTTTCCTATTGTCCTGACTACTTCTATCATCCAACTTCTGCTTCATTTTCAACACTGGACAATCAGATTTAATGTGCCCAACTTTGCCACATTCATAATAGGTTGGGGCAACAACAACTTTGCCTTTTCTCCTATTTGATCTTGTGTTTCCTGCAAAATCAGAACTTGTTTATTTTTGGATTTCATGAATTTGCAAAACCTTTTTACCATAAGATTCATTGCTTCAAGATCGGGATTTTTTGTACGAGAATCAACCTCTTCAACATGTCTTCTTGAGGCAGTCTTCCTTGTAGTCTTGAGAGCAATGGTATGTTTTTGTTCTCCTTCTTCTTTCTCCTTCAATAACCCAAGTTCCAACTCATGTTCTCTTAATTTTCCAAAAGAAAGTAGCCATTTTCATTGTGGTCAAGTCTCTTGATTTGGATATGGTAGTGACCTTTGGTTGCCAACTTCTGTTCAAGCTCTTCAAGATCTTCATGTTTATCTCCTTCTTGTCAAATGTTTTTCCAAGGGCAAGAAGATGGTTTACAATGTGAATAAACCTCTTTTGTACACCATAGATTGTTTCTCTACTCTTCATTCTGAACATCTCATATTCTTGAACGAGAAAATTCTTCCTTGCTCGCTAGACTTCGTTGTTGCCTTCATGGGCAACTTCCAAAATGTCCTACATTTCCTTTGCGGTTGCACGCATAGAAATTCTATAAAATTCATCAATGGTAGGTGTTCAAGAAATAATATTCTTGGCCTTGACATCATAGTGAGCTCTTCTGTATTCATTTGCATTCAACTCAGAGAAATCTTTAACCTTTGTCTTACCATTCTGAATCTTTGTTGGTCCAAAGGGGCCATTTATAACAACATCCCAAACACCTTTGTCAAGTAATTCCAAGAAAATTTTCATCATTATCTTCCAAAAAGGGTCATTTTCACCCGTAAATAGTGGTGGTATATGTTTGGATGCACCTTTTCCAAAGGTTTGAGATATATTGACCATCAGGATCGATTTAATCGATTAAGCTGTGAAAGTAATCCATTAAAATTCGAGTAACTTTCAAATTCCAAGCTTTGGTACCAATTGTAAGAAAAGAAATACCTTATATCTCAAGCCATGAGGGGGGGTTGAATTGAATTCGCCATTTTAAAATGATATCTTCAAAATCTTTATGTGTTGTTTTTGGCTTTCTTGAAATAAATAAATAAAAAGTGATGAATCAACAACAAGAGAGAAAGAGTAGAGAAAGATCAACATAAACAATCTATATTGGTTTGACTAATCACAAGGCTACATCCAGTCCTCCTTCAACTAGGAATCCACTATAATTAATTTGTTACCAATGAGGAGCATTGGTAAATCTTGAAGTTAATGGTTTTGATGATGCTACAAGAAGTTTAACTTGAAGAAGATATTAGAAATTATTTTAAAAGAACTTTGTAGAATACAAATGTATTAGGAATGTCTTTAAATATCTAAAATTCGTATTTTTGTTATTGTACGTATTTAATCGATTATGAGGAGCAATAATCGATTATCTTGAGCATTTCTGAAAAACCATGTTGCTCTGGAATAATCGATTATCACTCCAAATAATTGATTATCACAGGTATGTTTTGAAAACTGCCCAAGTTATTTTGAAAAACCTGTAACTGACTTGAATAATCGATTATCACTTACAATAATCGATTATTACTGGCATTTGCGACCTGACCTTTCATATTCAGACTAGTTGCCTATAAGTATATCTTTTTAGAACTTCAGAAAATAGCTTTTGAACAAAGAGCTTTTGTAGAATACAGTTTGTTTGAGGAAGTTCTCAAAAGCTAGTTCAGTTCCCTTGCCTGGTCTCATGAATAGGAGAAGCTCGCGTATCGTTGGTTGAGAGTCGGAGTGGTTCTCTTCGAGTTAGTAAGGTGCTTTGCCTGGTCTCATGAATAGGAGAAGCTCGCATATCATTGCTCGATAGTTAGAGCGGTTCTCTTCGAGTTGGCAAGGTGTACTTTGTTTGGTCTAGTGAATAGGAGAAACTCGCGTTTCGTTGGCCGAAAGTCAGAGCGGTTCTCTTCGAGTTGACAAAGTTGTTCTCTTTTGGTTTGTTTGTCGAAGGAAGGTTCTTTTATATCTTATTTTCATTCACTTATTGTAAAACTATGAAACTGTTTTTTAGTGAAACTGTTAATCACTTTTTGTAGTGATTAACGACTGGACATAGATTCTTTTGAATCGAACCAGTATAAAAATTATCTGTGTGATTTTTCTACTCCCTACACTCTTTATTGTTTTATGCATATCAACTGTTTGATAAATTTTCTGTAAGAAAATTTACTTTTAAAACTGACCATTTTATTTTAACTTGTGACCGAACACGCTTTCCACTTTATAAATCTTATTCCGCTGCGTTACTCGTTATCGTGATACCAACCAACAATTGTATCCTATGCCAACAATTGGTATCAGAGCTTGCTTTGATATTCCTTCAAATTTTTCAAAAATGGCCAGTCATCAAAATCTTGTATAAGCCGAGGGTGCATCTATTAATAGACCACCACTTTTTACTGGTGATAATTATGCATTCTGGAAAGTTAGAATGGAAATTTTTATGGGGTCTGTTGACAGAGGTATCTGGGAAGCTGTACAAAATGGTCCTTATATTCCTAAAAGTACAGTTGATGGTGTAGAAGTAGAAAAACCATATTTTAACTGGACTATTGAAGAAAATAGACGAGCACAGTTTGATATTAAAGCTCGTAATATTATTTCATCTGCAGTTGTACTTGATGAATTTTATAGAATTTCGATATGTAAGACAACACAGGAAATGTGGGAAGTCCTCAGAGTCACACATGAGGATACAGAGGACGTGAAACGTGCAAGGAAAAACATGCTCATCCAGGAGTATGAGATGTTCATAATGCAACCTGGAGAAACTATTTCTGATGTCCATAAGCGTTTGACTCACATAGTGAACCACTTGACAAGTTTAGGTAAAACCTTTGATACCGATGAATTAAATGTCAAAATTTTAAAATCTTTGGACAGGTCTTGGCAACCAAAGGTGATTGCCATCTCGGAGTCACAAAACATCTCTCAAATGACGATGCCTATTCTTTTTGGAAAGCTCCGTGAGCATGAGCTGGAGTTGAAAAGATTAACTGTTGAAGAGGATCAAGGTATTAGAAAGACTTTTGCCTTCAAGTCCGAAATCTCTAAAGGGAAGAGTTAAAAAAGGATTGATGATGATTCTGATGATGATGAGGAGAACATGAGCCTCATGATAAAGAAATTTGCTAAATTCATGAAAGCAAAAAGTAAGAATAAATTCCATGGAGAAAGGAGAGAAAATCAGGAATCTCCTTCAAGTATTAAATGCTACGGATCAGGAGAAAGAGGACATTTGAGGACTGAATGTCCTAAGAACAAGAAAAGTGAAGAAAAGAAGGAAAGAAAATTTCCAAAGAAAAAGAAAGCTTACATAGCTTGGGAAGACAATGCGTCTAGCTCTACAAGCTCAAGTGATTCAGATGAAGAAGCTAATATATGTCTAATGGCTGACTCAGAAGATACTGTAAGCCAAGTATGTGATTCTAGCTTTGAATCTAGTGAGTTAGATTTACAAAAAACCTTTTTTGAATTGATGAATGAATTTGAAAAGCTTGATGTTGCACATAAAAAGCTTAAAAAGGAGCATAATGACTTGAAATTAAAGTATGAAAAATTGCTTGATGAAGAAGTTGTTTTAAGAAATAAAGTTAGCAATTTAGAAATAAAATTGTCTGATTCAATTGCAATTGTTGAACCTATTGAATGTTTGTCTTGTAAGAGTCATATGATTGATATTGACATACTTGAAAACCTACTTGCAAAGGAAACCAAGACAAAAATTACATGTTAAAACAAAATTTAAAAGAGGCAATGATAGAAATAGGGACATATATCAAAACAAAAAGTCCAAAATTAGAAGAACTCGTAGAGTTTGGGTTGAAAAAGGGACTTTTGTTAAAAATAAAGTGAAAGATGTTTGTTGTTTTTATTGCATGAAGCACGGTCATACATCTAACAAATGCAACATTAAACATTTTGGTGTTCCAAATGGTAAATATGCATGGGTTAAAGTTGTTAAATGATATATGCTTGTATGAACTAACCCTAAGGACCCATAATAAGATTGGGGACCTAAAATTCTTGCTAATTTGTTTTGTAGGAACCTACTAAGTCAAAGAAGTCATTGTGGTATCTTGAGAGTGGTTGTTCAAGACACATGACCGGTGACAAGAAAAGGTTCATTTCTTTTGACAAGAAAAAGCAAGGATTTGTAACTTATGGGGATAACAACAAAGGTAGAATCATGGGAACCGGAGATATTGGAGGAGGAAACACCTTGACCATAAAAGACGTTTTATATGTTGAAGGCCTTAAACACAACCTCCTACGCATAAGTCAATTATGTGACAAAGGTCTCAAGGTAACCTTTGAAAGTGATAAATGCACTGTTTATTTTAAGAATTCTACTGATATTGCTTTGCAAGGTGTTAGGCATAATAATATTTATTTAATTGATATTGAAAGTGCATCTAGTCATAGCATAACATGCTTAGTTTCTAAAGAAGAAAATCCTTGGCTATGGCATAAAAGAGCTGCACATATTCATATGCAACATTTGAATAAATTGATTTCAAAAGATCTTGTGATTGGTTTGCCTAAATTGAAATTTAAGAAAGATAAATTATGTTCTGCATGTCAAAAGGGAAAACAAACCAAATCTTCCTTTTCGTCCAAAAGCATGATTTCTACATCAAAACCTTTGGAACTTTTGCATATGGACTTGTTTGGTCCATCAAGGATTAAAAGCTTTGGTGGAAACTACTATGCCTTAGTAATTGTTGATGATTATACTAGATTTACTTGGACTTTCTTTTTAACCTTGAAAAGTTAAGCTTTTAAAGCATTCAAAACATTTGCTAAACGCATTCAAAATGAAAAGAATTTGAAATTCAAAACCTTGAAAAGTGATCACGGTGGTAAATTTGAAAATGAATCTTTTTAAAATTTTGTGAAGAACATGGCATTGCACATAACTTTTCTGCACCTAGAACTCCCCAACAAAATGGTGTATTTGAATGGAAAAATAGATCATTAGAAGAATTAGCTAAGACACTTATGAATGAATCTAATGTGCCAAAATATTTTTGGGCTAATGCAGTTAGTACTGCTTGTTATGTGTTAAACAGGATGCTCATTAGGCCTATTCTAAAATTGACTCCCTATGAATTATTAAATGGTAGAAAACCAAATGTGTCTCATTTGAAAATCTTTGGATGTAAATGCTTTGTCTTAAATAATGGTAAAGATAATCTAAGTAAATTTGATGCTAAATTTGATGAGGCAATCTTCCTAGGATATTCTTTGACTAGTAAAGCATATAGAGTGTTTAATAGAAGAACTTTGATAATTGAAGAATCAATGCATGTTGTCTTTGATGAGATTGTGGACCTTAAGGTAAACCCTCTTGAGTAAAATAAACCTATTTGCAGGTGATGAGGATTATTTGAGGGAAGCTCTTGAAGAGATGTATCTAAATGAAAACTATCCTCCAAAACTTCAAGATAAACCTCAAGCTGTTGATCCTAAAAGCTTTCAACAACCAAGAGGACTTTCTTTGGACAACATCATTGGAGAAATATCAAAAGGGGTAACTACTAGACACAATCTTAATAATTTCTGCTTAACTGTAGCTTTTGTGTCCCAAATAGAACCCAAGAATATAAAGGAAGCTCTTCAAGATGATAAATGGTGTGTTGCTATGCAAGAAGAGCTGAATCAATTTGAAAGGAATGATGTTTGGGAAGTAATTCCTTAGCAAGAAAATTATCACGTCATAGGAACTAAATGGGTATTTAGAAACAAGCTTGATGAAGATGGAAACATCACAAAGAACAAAGCAAGGCTAGTTGCAAAGGATTACTGTCAAGAGGAAGGTATTGACTATGATGAAACTTATGCCCCAGTAGCCAAGTTAGAAGCAAATAGATTATTACTTGCCTATGCATCTTTAATGAAGTTTAAATTGTATCAAATGGATGTGAAAAGTGCGTTTTTGAATGGTTTTATAAAGGAGGAAGTGTATGTTAGTCAACCTCTTGGTTTTGAGGATTTTAAATATCCTAACCATGTTTATAAATTGAAAAAGGCATTGTATGGTCTCAAACAGACACCTAGGTCTTGGTATGAAAGACTTAGTACCTTCTTGATTGATAATGATTTTTCTAGAGGTAATTCAACTTTGTTCATTAAGAAAGTAGGTAGACACATCTTGATTGTATAAGTGTATGTAGATGACATAAATTTTGAGTCTACTGATGATTCTTTATGTGAAGGATTTGCAAAACTAATGCAAGGTGAGTTTGAGATGTCTATGATGGGTGAACTTAATTTCTTTTTAGGATTGCAAATAAAGCAGATGGATGGGGGAACTTTTATCTCCCAAACCAAATATTGTAGAGAAGTGCTTAAGAAGTTTGGTATGGACACTTGCAAGGAAGCAAACACACCTATGGGAACTTCGTGTTACTTAGATAAGGATGAATCTGGTGAAGGAGAAAATGAAACTATGTTTAGAGGTATGATAGGATCTTTACTGTACCTAACTGTTAGTAGACCAGATATTATGCAAAATGTATGTGTGTATGCTAGGTACCAAGCTAATCCCAAAGAATCTCATTTGATTGCTGTCAAGAGAATCTTAAAATACCTTAAAGGAACCACCTCTTTTGGACTTTGGTATCCTTCTGATGCTTCACCTAGTTTAATAAGATATTCTGATGCTAATTATGGTGGCTGTAAAATTGATAGGAAAAGTACTAGTGGAACTTGTCATTTTCTGGGCTGTTCTTTAGTGTCTTGGCACTCAAAGAAATACGCACGTGTAACCTTGTCTACAACTGAAGCTGAATATATTGTTGTGGGCAATTGTTTTGCCCAAATTTTATGGATGAAACAACAATTGGAGGATTTTGATATCTTCCTTAATCATATTCCACTGAACTGTGATAACACTAGTGCTATAAATCTAACTAAGAACCCCATAATGCACTCAAGAACTAAGCATATTGGATTAGACATCATTTCTTGAGAGACCATATTCAAAAGGGAGATTGTCAAATTGAATATATTGATACTTACATCAATTCGATGATATTTTCACAAAGGCTATGCCTAAAGATAGATTCTATGAGCTTATAAGAGAGTTAAGAGTGTTGGATATATGTTAGGATCAAAATTTATGCAATTATCTATATTTTCGTAAGCTTAGCGCTTTTAATCAATTATTATAGGGTAATAATTGATTATTTTTGGCTTATGGAAAACCGCTAATCGCAAATAATCAATTGTTTCATGGTATAATCGATTAGTATTCTTCAAACCAAAAACTGGATATTCTTGAGCAGATAATCAATTATCTTCATACATAATCGATTATCACACAATTTCTGGAAAGTGACCCATAAGTTGATAATCGATTATCACTAATTATAATCGATAATCACACGTAGAGTTTCAAAAAATAAAGTCGTTAGAGAGCTCTATAACGACTATAAACGACCATAAATGGCCATAAACGGCTAGTTTTCTGATTTTTCTTATAAATAGCCCCCTATAATCGATTAATGGTCACTCCTTTACACCCAAAAACTGCTAAAATCAAATTTGAAAGAAAATTCTTCATCCCTTTCCATTTTTCTCAAAGCTTCATTTCTTCAAAATCTTTCCATGGCTGAACCCAGAAGAAATCGTCTGAGGACTGCTAGAGCTTCTTCTTCCTCTAGGCCTCGTCCTGCCACCATTGATGGGTGGATTTCGGATCAAGAGAAGCATGCAGACTATGTCAATTTTTGGCAAGAGAGGAGAATCATGGTGGTAAAGTATATTCGCCTTGAATTTTATCGTTTTCATGGTTTTCAATTCCCCGATCTGTTTGGTGCTCAAGGTCTCACACACCTAGTGGAGCAAAAAGGTTGCATCTATCCAGATCTCATAAGAGTCTTCTACTTTAATTTGAGATATCGAGATGGGATCATATCAACCAAGGTGAAAGGTGTTCCAATAATTCTGGATGATGATGTGTGGACCAATGTTGCACAACTCACCATATGGGATGATGATGTGAAAGTACATCTTGGTGTTCCTGACTTCAATCATCTGATGGCATTTCAATCTTTCTTGCGCCATCCTACACAACAAATTAATCGTCGGCAGTTGCTTGTTAGCAGATTCAAAGTTGAAGAAAGGATGATCCACTATCTTATTGTGTGAATTTTATGTCCTCGTGCCACCAACCATGTTCAATGTTTTGAGCAAGATCTACTTCTTCTCTGTGGAATTCTGAATCACATTCATATTGATTGGCCTACACTCATTGCTGACACCACAGTAAAGGCCAAGAAATATCATTCTTATCACTTTCCTTATGCTCTACTCATTTCTAGAATTTTGGAGTACAAAGGTGTTAATGTGGAAGGAGAACATGTTCAAGCAATTCAAGCTATTGGAACAGAGATTGGTGAAACTACTTTTCGACAAATGGGATTTGTTGCTAGAGGCAGGGTACTCATTCATAAAGAGGATGATCATCTAGATGCTGATGAAGATGATATGGATGCTCACATGGCAGAACCAGTAAGAGCTGTTGCTTCTTCTGCTGCTGGTCCCTCTCACATGCTTTCATCCTCTTCACTCACCATGGAAGAACATTTTGTTAATTTGTCTAAGCAAATGGAGGACACGAGTCTTGCTCAGAAAGCTCACTTTGATCAAATTTATGAGTGGCAGCAAGCTCATGATGATTATGTGATTAATCAATTTCATGACATCGATGTTCGCCTTGGCAACATTGAAAATCATCTCAACATTCAACCACCTAAGAGATCCCCTAGCCTTGAAATTTAGAGTTAACAATCTAAGTTAGTGTGCTTTGTTGCTTAATTGTTGTTTTTACTTCTATGTTACATTTCTGTCTTTTATGTTTCTCCTTATGATGTTAATGTAATCCTTCCTTTTATGAATGAAATGATCTCTTATTTTTATGCATCCAATGTTTAATTAAGGGGGAGATCATATTAAGGGGGAGCTTTTTACATTGATCTTTTTGCTTATGATCAAAAAGGGGGAGAAGTATATTTCTAGGGGGAGAAGTATAATATAAGATGGTACAGGTATTGCTAACTTTGTTGTTGTCTGTTAGCTTGTATGTTTTGCAGGAAAGCCAAAGTTGCTTTTAAAACATGTATTTTTTATCATCAACAAAAAGCGGGAGATTGTTACCCATGATGAGCATCGGTAAATCTTGAAGTTAATGGTTTTATGATGCTACAAGAAATTTAACTTGAAGATATTAGAAATTATTTTGAAAGCACTTTGTAGAATACAAATGTATTAGGAATGTCTTTAAATATGTAAAACTCGTATTTTTAGTACTGTTACGTATTTAATCGATTATAAGGAGCAATAATCGATTATCTTGAGCTTTTCTGAAAAACCATGTTGCTCTGGAATAATCGATTATCACTCCAAATAATCGATTATCACAGGTATGTTTTAAAAACTGTCCAAGTTATTTTGAAAAACCTGTAACGGACTTGAATAATCGATTATCACTTACAATAATCGATTATTACTGGCAGTTGCGACCTGACCTTTCATATTCAGACTAAGCCTATAAATAGGTCTTTTGAGAACTTCAGAAAATAACTTTTGAACAGAGAGCTTTTGTAGAATACAATTTGTCTGAGTAAGTTCTCAAAAGTTGTTCAGTTCCTTTGCCTGGTCTCATGAATAGGAGAAGCTCGCGTATCGTTGGTTGATAGTCGGAGTGATTCTCTTCGAGTTGGTAAGGTGCTTTGCCTGGTCTCGTGAATAGGAGAAGCTCGGGTATCATTGGTTGATAATCGGAGCGGTTCTCTTCGAGTTGGCAAGGTGTACTTTGTCTGGTCTCGTGAGTAGGAGAAGCATGCGTTTCGTTGGTCGAAAGTCAGAGCGGTTCTCTTCGAGTTGACAAAGTTGTTCTCTTCCGGTTAATTTGTCGAAGGAAGGTTCTTTTATCTCTTATTTTCATTCACTTATTGTAAAACTATGAAACTATTTTTTAGTGCAACTGCTAATCACTTTTTATAGTGATGAATGATTGAAAGTAGATTCTTTTGAATCGAACCAGTATAAAACTTATCTATGTGATTTTTCTACGTCATACGCTCTTTACTGTTTTATGCACATCAACTGTTTGATAATTTTTCTGTAATAAAATTTACTTTTAAAACTGACGATTTTATTTTAACTTGTGACCGAACATGCTTTCCGCTTTATAAATCTTATTTCGCTGCGTTACTCGTTATCGTGATACCAACCAACAATTGTATCCGATACCAACATGATTGAGTTTACAGAAATACAGAGATACCCCTCTCAATGGACCCCTCTTACCACTCAAAATTAAAAGAGGAATGCAAGAGATGAATAACCTTACTCTCTTACAACAACTAAGAAAAATCACAGCTCTCAACCCTTTGCAAACCCGCATAGGTAGACAACCACAGATTGTTTATGATGAATATGATCTCCAAGTCACACTCCTCTAGTGCAAATCAAATTAAAACAACTTTAGCACAATTTCTTGAAGGAATCTTCATGGGTAATCAACAAATGAAGCCTTGTGTTAGTAGGGGGAGGAATGTGATAGTTGAACTCAATCCCTGTTATGTTGTTTTTGATGATGACAAGACATTAATAGTAACAACACATGATGTTGTCATGTCACAACATAAAAATGTTTCTGTGTTGTGTTATACATATGTGAAATGTGAAAATGCTTATTGCGTTATATGCACATACTTTGTTAAATGCATTTGTTGGACATACTGTGTTGGTTATGCATACTATTGTGATTGTGATGAGATTATATCTTTGTATGCTCATTGTATGTTTCTGTGTAAAGAAAATCACATGCACAAAAGCATATCTGCATGACTTAATCGATTACAGTTTTGTGAAAATCAATTAAGGTCATCAGAGAGCTTATGTTTTGAACTATGGCAAAACAGCTAGTTTGAATCGATTACATTAGTTGTTGAATCGATTAAAACTCGTGTTTTTGCATATATCTTTTTCATATGTGCTGTGATGATTTTTTGAGAAGAAAAGTTTTCAAAATTTGCTCAAGTGTTGAGCTTAATCGATTACATAGTTGATGTATTCAAATAAGTTTGTTATGCTTTTGAAAACTGATTTCATGCTAGTCATAACTGCTTTAACAGTCATATTTTTAATTATGTTTGACTAACATTTAATGTGAATTGATTACATTTATTGTGTATTCAATTATGAGTTGAGTTAGTTGTAATATTGTTACATCTGTTTTATGTAACCGATTACACTACTAACATAATCCATTACTTTGTGTCTGATTTTACAGTAACTATAAATTGATGCATTATTTGTATTTCCAAAAACTTTTGATCATTCTAAACTTTTCATATCTGATTGTTTTGATCTTAGAATGATTTATAGATTACTCTCAAGCTCCAAGAATCAAGAATGAGAAGAATTTGAAGAATCTTGAGGCGTTCATGAGAGGCATTTTAGTGGACTACATTGACTAATCATATTAGCACGACTGAAGGTGTATCTAGTTTTGATCAGAAGAGGATTTTGCAATCTTTGATTTGTTGTTTCGCTGGATGTGTGCGTTAGTAAGAAGAGTGAGGAGCTCTTGACTTTGAGAGGGGATTCTCAAAGGGTTTCTACAACAAGACCGTAGGGTGTTTTGTGTGCAGGTGTATTTTGTTTCTATATTTGATTGAAAGTTTGTAAGGTGTTTACATTTAAGAGTGCTTTGTAAAGCCTTGGCTGTAATACTCTGATCATTATAGTGAATTACTCTCTAATTTAAGGTTGATTAGGAGAGTGACTCTATGTAGGCATTGAGGCCGAACCAGTATAAAAATTTTGTTTGATTTTCTCTCCTTATCTCTTTATATTTTGATTGCATACATTATTTGCTTACCACACAAGAAATATATCAAGATCATTCTATTTTTTCAAAAAGATTTTAAGAGGGCATGTTTTTATTAAACACCAATTCACCGCCCCTCTTAGTGTTGAGAAACAAGCTTTACTATTTCTAACACCTTGATTCTCCAAGATCACTTCTTGAATGCTCCTGTAATCAAATCTCAATGAAAATGTTAGTATTTGAAAATGATAGTATTTGAAAATGATAGTATTTGAAAATGATAACGATTTCTTGTTTTGACAGGTCTCAAGACACACACACACACACACACACACACACATATATATATATATATATTATTATTTTTTTCAAATCTTGACGCATTATAATCGATTTGGATTTTCATGTAATCTGTTAAGCTTTTGCTTGTGTTTTAACACATTATCCTAAGCATATAATTGATTATATAAACACATAAGCTAGTTAATGATCCATTTGACCGTTATAACAGATCAGGCTATAAATGCAAAGGATTAGACAAAGTAAATTAATTTAATCGATTAGGATACTTATATAATCGATTATTCCCATACTTAAGCAAATTGTCTATCCAATTTCTATTCTAAACAGATTATCTCACTTATGAAAAAAATTATTGCTTGCTTTCTGTTTTAGTCGGTTATATACCTTGTATAATCGATTTCGACATAACAGTTTGCCCCTATTAAGGTTACTAGTTATGGTGAAATCTAACAGATTATATACTATGTTTAATTGATTATTTCAACTAGAAATGAGATATTCAATTTGGTCTATGCGTGATTCATTTAACAATAATGAATTCATATATCAAGCACAAACATAATAAAGATAAAGCCATTGTTATGCCATTTGTTGTGTAAGAAACCATAAAACCATACTTTTGTTCATCATAAAACACAAAGATATGAGGAGGTTAAAGCTCTCCCTTTCAACACATGTGATATCACTTTACACTTCAACATCTAATGTTCTAAATCTTCTTCAATAATCGTTTTATGACACCATGGTCACCAACGACAAAATAGTCGTAAAGAAAAACAAGCTAAACAATATAGTTATCCATTTCTGCAATGCCCTTGAGGCAACTAAAACATTGAGATCCATGACATTGACAAGAAATAATGCTCACTGAGAAGGTCCAATATTCTGACATCTGCAAGATTGTGGGACTTTAACATCGCTAAGATTTACAATTCTAAGAAGAAATTTAGTGTTTGGATAGGCATTTTTTACATCATCCAAGAAGCTGCCATATCCTATGACATTGCAACTTGCAACTTTCATAGCCCCAAAGCCAAAACAAACATCCCGACACAAAAATCATAGAGCCTCTTGTGAGATCTTCCACAAGGGTAGTGTGACTTCCTCCAATTCCAAAACGAGGAGCTCAAGAGAACCTCGCTCTTTGTTCATATTGGATAATCTCCGTAACCAAAGACTTTGCAAAATAAGCCAATGAGGTTGTTGTTAGGAATCAGGTTGGCTTCGTTTAACACCAAGAGGGGGGGTGAATTGGTGTTAGTTTAAAAACAAAATCTTTTCGCAATTTTGGTATGAAAATTCAAAGCTTTTGATCTTTCCTTGAAATGCAAGTAATGAAAAATTCAATGCAGTGAAAAAACGTAGTTGACTGTAAAACAATTAGAGTCGACTAAAATAAAGAGTGTAGGGATAGAGAAAATCAAACCTGGTTTTTATACTGGTTCGGCCAACAATGCCTACATCCTGTGTCCTTCCAACCTTGGAAGCAAATGCATTATAATGGTTGCGGTTTTTACAACAAGGAATTTATAGAAGCACCACGCAAAAATATAAATCTCCTCTCTAACCCAAAACCAAATATAGCTGCACACACAAAACAAGAATTGCAGCAAGAATCCCCTCTTCTGCAATCTGAACCCACGTCAAACAATCATTGACGTGTAACCAGCACTCTTCACACGATGCCAAGTCTATCACAGCACGCTTCACAGGTTGCCAAGCCTATCACAACAGGCTTCACAGGTTGCCAAGCCTTCAGTCAAATACAGCAATCTTCACAGGATGCCAAGCCTTCAGGATCAAACCAGAAACACCTTCTTTGTGCAGATGTTGATCAATCAGTATGCACAATTAACTCCTCGATCTGAATCTCTTTCAAGAAAGATAACCACCGCCTTCTTGGAGAATTCTTGGAGCTTCCAAAATTGAGAACTTTCTCTGAAACAGGACAATGAAAATGTTAGATCACAAAAGTCGTCAAGAGCAATTCGTGCTCTAACTATTTATATTTTTCCTGTCATTCTCAGTCGAATAGCCTACTAATACGAATGTATTAAAATAGTTATAACAGACAGTCAACACAAAGGCTCCTCAGTCATCCAAATCAATTCACATTCATGACAGTTGACCCAGTCAGTCAATCCTAACTAACTTTTAAAAATATAGTCGTTGGAGCAAGTAGGCATGATAGAATTCCAAACATAACAGCAGTACAGTCACATAGGTGTTCCACACTGTCGACTGACACTTGAAAAACCACTTTGAAATTCTTTTCATCTTAAAATCTCATCAAGCACATGTTCAAAAAATCTGTACAAAGATTTTAGCATAGTCGAATCCATTACCAGTGTATTCGACTGAACTACACCTTTGTCACAACAAATATAAGTTCATAAAAGTGCTTGTGATCTTTTCTTCAGAAATGTGCAAAAATAATCAAAATCATTTTATCACACATTTCAATACAAGCATGTTCCAAACAGATAACACATAATCATTCATAGGAACATACATTGCAAAGTAACAAGACATGTTCAACAAAAGCATTTTTCAGAACAGTTTGGTATATTAGCTGAACATGTAATACTGGAACTTATGTACTGTTATTCAGCATTGTGTTGTCATCATCAAAAACCTGTTTGATGTAGAGTTTGTGTTGTCAACAATCTCAACAATCTCCCCCTTTTTTTGATGATGCACAACCATAATTAATAACCCAACCATGTTTATACAGTTCCTCATATGACAGAGTAAAACGGATTGAAAAATCAAGAAAGACAGTTTAGTTACTCTGCATATACAGCAAAAATATCATCAAACAGATAAAGTATGATACAACAATTCTCCCGATATAGACTTGCTCTCATACACTCCATGAATACTCTCTCCCTTTGTGCATTAACAAAAAAGGAATGCTTTGATATTTATGCAGTTATGAAAGGTAGAGAAGCATCAAACAGATATGCAATTTCAAATTAACAATGATGCTCTCAAAAGAAACACAAGTTCATCACAAAAATGTATGTAAACTCCCCCTGAAATATAGGTATGTGTGTAAAAAAAAAGGTGATACTCCCCCTGTCATTATGCATGAATTTAAAAAAAAACAGTTTGTATGCATAATGCAGAATATCACAGATCAATCACCAGTTCAAGCACAGATTTGTATCATTAGTTCACAAATAAATCACATATACATGCAATGACACAAATATCAACAATCTCACAATATTATCTCAATTTAGATATAAAATCATGCAAAGCACAGAGATAATATCAGACTAGTAATGATTAAAGCAGTCAGTAAGGATAGAATAAAATTCCAAAGTTGGAATTGTTAACCCAGTTTAAACGTAGTCGAATGCTTTAGATCATCAGTCGAATGCATTGCTTTTCCAAAGTGTAGAATCCCAAATGTATATGTTCAAAGTAATGTCCTTCCTTCAAAACATTTCAAAAACCTTTCCCAGATAAAGTATAGTGGTTAAGCAAGAATAAAAACAAATCATAACAGAAGTCAATCTATGAAAATGCATGACAGTTATAACACAATTGACTTCAATCATGGCACAGTCGAATCAATCAAACAGAGTATTTGATTTTATTTAACAGTTTAAAGAAAATGGATTGATTCAAACTACTAATTTTATTTCCTTGATAGAAAAGGTATTACATTGATAGAGCAAACAAGGAAATGCAAGACAAAACAAAGAAAACACTCAAAAGATGGCCTTATATGCCATTTTACAAAATGAAATTTAGACTAAGACAGGATACATAACATAGTAGGATAAGAGACCAATGGCTAACACAACTCAGATTCACAGTGTTAAGCCAATCATCCCTTTTTATACATGAGAATGAATAATGTTGCCAATATTAGCTTCATCTTCCAATCTTCTATTGATTAACAAGTCAATTTTATATTCAATTTGATTGAGTCTATTTTCAATGTTCTGAAGTTGGTGTGTAACAGAGTTTCTCTGTTCAAGTGTGTCAGAGGAATTTCCGTATAGATATAAGTTTTCTTCACCCTTGAAGCACCATCCTTGTAGTGTTCTAGTCAGTTCAAGTCAAACCAGAGTATTATGATTTATCACGTTCTTGCAGTTACACTTGGATTTTCTTTCACCTTCTACACTGGCCCCTTGCTTTTCAAGAATCATGCTTATTAATATTGCATAAGGCAAGTATATCGATCTGTTCTGTGCACATTCGAACATATGGTCTTTCAATACCTTTATCCAATTGGTAGGAATGTTGTTCTTGAGTATGTATAGCAGAAATATGTCTTCAGTTGTCATCCTTGATTCAGATATCCTTCCTGGAAGAATGATAGAGGCCAAGATGTGAGCCATTACTCTCTCCTCAATTTTAAGCCCTTCATGAGTGAAATTCCTTATGGCATAATTGTCATTGTGTGATCTTAGCCATTCTTTGTAAATATCTTTCTTCCTTAATAAAATTGGGTGAGCGGCCTCATTGTCAGCTGTTAGACCAATAGTATTAAACCAGGTATTATCATCAATCACAATGTCAACACCTTTGACTCTATACTGAATATTTCCTTCCACCATTTTAAGATTATGATAGAATACTTTCACGAGGTCGGGATACCACCAGCATCTTAGTTCAACAAATGTTGAAAGATCATGAGATTGCAGCCAGCTTGGAAACATGAAACCCTCTCTCTCAAACAGATTAAGATCAATGAACTTTGGTGTAGTGACAATTTTTATTTTTCCATGAATGAACTTATCTCTGACCTCTTCATCGCTTATCCATCCTTTAGGGTCAGCCATTCTTTCCGCGTTTGAGAAATCTTTGAGTTGCTTTGATGAAGATGTAGCCATTTCAAATGAATAATTTCCCACTGTTGACAAAGGTTTAAGTATGGTTGTGTGATATTGAGTTTGTGTCAGACGTCATACTCTTATAACGAAGAAAGAACCCGCTAAGGATGTTGTTTACGCCCTAATTTAAACTTTAACGTTCAATAAAAATTTCAAATATTCAAATGACACAGTCGATTGAATTAATATTGGAGTCGACTGGGACTCATAAAACTCTTTTCATCCAGATTCAATCAATCAAACAATTAAGCACACATCACAAACAATCATTCAGCAACAAACAATCAGTATATGCATGATGCAGCAGATAGATACAAGTTTACCAGTTGTAGACATTCAAGGTGTATGATATGATCGATTGTAATTTCATCCTTGAGAGCAGTTCTGTATCAGCTGCACAACCTGCAAAACAGTTAAGTTTTGGTTGCTGGTACCCATTTGACTTTGGGTCCTTGATTGTTAGTTCTTGTCACATGTTCCTTTGTAATCCACACACATAATCCTTGAGGAACAACAACATGTCTATATAACAATTTCTAACAGTATGAACAACACATCTGCAGTAAAAACATGCATTTCTAGCAGGTTTTCTTAATTCATTAAGCTTCCTAGTATTGGTTCTGTTAGAGTGACCTTTAAATCCAATTCCTTGCCTATTATTAATTCTGCTAGAGGAATTTAATACACCATCTAAATTGTCACTAGCTTGAGCAAACTTGGCTAACTTGCTAGTCAAGTAATCAGTCTTTTCAACATGTATAGGACAATTTTCACAAGCTTTTTCAACAGTAACAGTTTTGATTTCACTATTCTTAGCAGACAATAAGGCTTCATTTAACTCATTTTCTAGTCTTTCATTTTTAGCAACAAGGTTATCAATTCTTTGTTCTAAATCTCTTCTCTCATAGCTCAGTCGATTTACCTTGTACTGGAGTCGCATGGCTTCAACATGTAGCTCTTTGAATGCATCTTGAAGCAGATCATATTTGCTTCTACAGGTTCATTTGATATGTCTACATCACTATCATAATCGTCCCATGTTACACCTGTCGTGTAGCATAAATTTGATTCCTCTTCTTGATCAGAATCCTCATCACTTGAATTCTCAGAATCTGAATTTTCCCAAGCAATGTAGGCTCCTTTCTTTCTAATATTTCTGCTTTGAGGAAATCTTTTCTTCCCTTTCTACTTTGGCTCTATTTCAGGACAGTCAGGCTTAATGTGACCTTCTTTACCACATTCATAGCACTGGACAGTGTTTGTGCTGAAGCTCTTCTTCTTGCTTTAACCTGCATGGTTAGACAATTGACTATAATTTTGCATAAGTCGACTAAACTTTCTTACCATCCAGGTCATTAGCTCTTTGTCCTCCATCTCTGCTTCTGTGAGATTCTTGCTTGTAGCTTTCAGAGCAATGGACTTCTTTTCTTCAATCTCCTCTTCATCCTTCAGTCTACCAAGTTCTAACTCATGTTCATGTAGCTTGCCAAACAAGGTAGCCATATTCATAGTTGTAAGATCTTTGGATTTTCTTTGTCAACGACTTTGCCAAGAGCCATCAGGTGATTTACAATATGAGTGAATCGTTTCTGGATATCAAAGATGCTCTCACCAGCTTTCATCAGGAACAACTCACACACTTTCCGGGAAAACTTCCCGGAAGGTCACCCATCCCAGAATTACTCCAGGCTAAGCACGCTTAACCATGGAGTTCTTATGGGCTAGGCTACCGAAAAGCAAATGCATTTGGTGATATGACTAGCCAAATCAATTCCTTTAAGCTATCCTTCAATCGTATAGTCCCATACCTATATAGTCTCCATATCCCTCTCATTCCGGTGTATGTTCGATTCGTCCATGTGCCCCTTCCACTCGAAGCCTGCCAGGAGCCACACTCCCCGCCCTCGTCAGTGCCCGGGTGTCACATGAAAATGTGAAAATGAGGTGCAACACGAGCATCTCCCAGTACGCAAAGGATATAAACGAATGCGATGCTCCGGAGTCAAACAAGACATGCACAGAACGTCCATATAGAAAACAAGTGTCAAGAATAAGATTACCTGATTTTGCAGCTTCAACTCCTGACATTACAAACACTCTGCCAGCTGCTCGTGGAGTCCCACCACATGGCTTCTGATATGACCCTCCACCTGGTGCCCTTTTCTCAGGACAAGAAAAAGACATATGTCCCGGCTTGCCACAGGTATAACACTTCTTCTCATCAGTTTTTCCTCTCATGAGTTTGGGACAGCTATGCCTGAAATGAGCTCCCCCGCACTCAAAACACTTCACTGGTCCTGGTTTGAACTGGCTAGACCTGACATAAGGTTTCTTCTGTTGTGGCTTCTTGAAGAAGTTGCTCTTCGGGGTCCGTATAACTTGATTGGGATCATTTTCAAGTAGTTCTACGGTCTTTGCCTTCTCAACTAGGGCAGGAAACTCCTTAATCTCCAAAGGCACAATCATCTTCCTTAATTCATATCTTAGCCCTCGTTCGAATCTCCGACATCTCCACTCTTCAGACATATTTTGTGTGTAGAAACGGGCTAAGTACTCGAATCTATTAACATCAGCTTGCACCGTCATTTCCTTTTGTTGTAATGTTAAGAATTCAGTCTCTCTCTCAATCCTGGCACTGTTCGGAAAATACTTTTCCAAAAACCTGGTCTTGAAACTATCCCAAGAGATGGGTTCGCCACGAACTCTCATCAATTGTTGCATTCCGTCCCACCAGTACTCTGCCTCATCTTCTAGGAGGAAAGATGCATATGCAAGTTTCTGTTCCTCTGAGCAAGTCATCACTCGAAAAATCTTCTCATTCCCTCTTATCCACGATTCTGCTTTGTCTGGAGTGGTCTTTCCGTTGAATTTCGGGGGATCATGTCTCAAGAAATCATTTAAACCAGAATTATTCTTTGGCATTTGAGCGGCATGTTGTCGCTCCATCGCATCAACCATTCGATTGACAGCTTGAGAAAATACATCACCTTGAGATGTTTGACTTTGGTCACTAGTCCCGTGTGCCATTTTCTTTTAAACAAAGAAAATTACTTAGTATAATTACTCAATACATCCACATACAACCATTACAGAAATATAGATTCACAATCAAAGCTAGCCGAGCTCACTTCCCAAAGGCCCAAAGATTTTCGAAAACCTGGCTCTGATACCAAAAATGTAACATCCCAATTCTGATAGTTATGAGAGAGAAAAAAAAATATGTTCTTTTGATAACGAAATCAAAATAATTCATTCATATAAATCTTAGACTGAGGAAATAAACAATAAACCATCACGGTCCCATTAAAGGGAAATTTATTACAAACTGGTAATTTCCAAGTCAACTGAAAATAAAATAACATAATTCAATTTAACTGAAAATGTTCAAAAACAAAGAAAATCTTTCCCTATTCCATTCCCGACTTCTTTCCGCTCTAATTATCAGCTGGAACATCTGTATTAACATCTGCTCCCGTATAACAACACGAGTTATACGATCATCGCATTCATACACAAACAATAAGGGTAAGCTACCATATTCAAATACAACATCAACACCTCAATTACTAATAAACAAAGTGATATGGTTAACATGACGTATTCGATTAAGTACACCAAAATCAATAAATACAGAAGATACACACTGTCTCTTTGTACTCTCTCATATAAAACATGTTCACCAAAATAGGACACTTGTTCACCAAAACAGGATAGTTAGAGTCATCCTCCACCGCAGCTTCAGATCTATCTCCCCTGCTCCTCAAGACTTATGAGTAAAAACTCCGCTACTTTCATAACGGGCACTATACTCAGCTCGATTGGAAAACCTACGGGTGAGACATCCAACCCTTTCTACCCTTTCAAAAGAGGAAAGAGTGACACTCGAACCTTGTCTTTTCTACCGCCTTTTATAGACGAAGAGACCTACCTTTCTACCCCCTCGCAAGAGGAAAGATACTATCTCGGTTTTTACACCGATACGATGAGAGTACATGTTTCTAGTTTATCCATTCTAAAAAAAGAACACAAAAGGAAATTCCTCATACGTATTTAATCACACTAACATGCATCAGCATCAAATCCTTAATGATATGTATAACAATATGTTATATCGAAAATTGGAATTACATCCGATAAAATAAAACCGAAGGAGGCAACCTAAATAACCTAAAAGCCTAAAATGCTTACTATGCGTTATCTAATACTTTCATGATAAAAAAATACTTGATAATCATTACTGTATCATGCATATAATTTAATATTATAATACCTAACATGCATTAATTTCAAATTCTATTCTTTCATTATAAAAATAGTTATTTTGTAACATCATTATAAACGTAAAATTACTTAACAATAATTAATAACTACTGGACCTTTTTAATTGCTTGAGGGGTCACGTGAATTCATTGAAAATAAAACTACTTAGCACGCAAAACTAGACTTACAATATATGTTTCTACGTAACCTAATATATGAATCAATTTATATGCAATCACCGGTTATTTAAAGGAACGCCACTCAATAATATATGAAGCTATTTAATTGAACCTACAATTATTCTCCCTTCCTGCTAAGCCCATATGTCTTCATCTTATACCCCTTCTTTCACTAAACCCTTAGTCCATTTTAAAACAAAACCTAACTCACTCTGTAGGTTCTTTCTCTTCCTCTGATCTTCAATCTCTCGTATAACCCTCCACTTCCTAATTCCCCCTTCTTCTTCTTTTTTTTCATTTTCTCACACTAGAAAACCCCGAGGAATATCCTTTCTCTTCCCTCACCATTCTTAAGTAATTCCATACAAGACCATACTCATCTGTCTCCACATTCTTCTCTCTATTTTATTTACTATTTGTTTCCTACCACCCAAGCCCTTACGATTTCACTGCTTTTACTACCATTTTTCTTTCTTCTTCTTCCACGATTACACAACCAATCCTAGATCTCCCAAATACCTCTCTCGTATTTCTCAAACCCCACCCTCTACCTTACTCATTCTTCCCCAAGGATAAAAGCCTTCTAACTCTAGGATTTGTCAGTCTCTCCAAGACCCACCAGACCTCCTACTGGAAACTTCGAAATCTTTACCAGTCCACCTTTTTATCTCTCATTTTCTTTCTACCCCAACTCCCTAACTTCCTTACGTATCCTAGGGTAGGGAAACACCATGCAGTCCGTGGAAACCTAAAACTCTCAACAACACATATATCAAAATCTCACACTCATCCTCTAGTATCACATATCTACCTCTTCAAAAAAAAAAACAATGCCTTCACCCCGCTACCCGTGCAAGACCGATCCCGCGAGACTGCTCCACTTTAACCCAACCCACACATTTACGCACACTCCTACATTCTCACTTAGGTAATCTCCATGCAGCATTCCACCATATATTTGTGCTTCCTATAATTCGACACCACTACAAACCTTATTCTTCCCACAGAAAGAAGTGAAACCCTACTTCGTGGAAAATACCACTATGCACTCCAACACCCATCACACTCACCTTTCTCCCCTGTCATCAGTGTACCCGTACACTCTCTAAAACTTCTCCGATATCAAACCCTTCACTCTCCTCATCTTCGCGTATCCTCTGTAAGCAAAATATGAAAACCCCAAACTCTCTTTCCTACTCTTCCATCCAAAACACAAGAATATACGTATATGTCGATACACACAACTCTCATACAACCCAAGACATCATAGTATCATCAAAATCATCAATCAAATCCCACGCATACATAGATAGATCATGGCCACTCCCGTTACACAAACAAAATTAATATATGGATTAACCCATTCCTCACAGTATATATCATATTTTGATTAAACAGCAAGTAATATCAATATAAATCATGCAAGGATTCACAACAAGAACATCAATATCCAATATAAAATACTAGTAAGCTTCCCCTACCTTGAATGCTCCTAGACTCCTTTCTTTACCCAACGTAGCCAAAACTTTCACCTCCTTCCAACTCTCGTTCTTAACTCAAGCAAATTTCAAACTACTCTTTAGATTTTCCAGCCACTGTCTCACAATGCCCCCGTTACTTTTCTCGCTGTTTTCCAATTTATAACCTGAAAATAATCCTCTCTCCTAATTTCCCATAACTCCACTAACTCTAACGTTACACTCCTTCTGTTCCTTTCTTTTCGGCAAGGATCACTAAAAAAAACTAACTCTCTCATCTTGTTTAACTCATGTGGTTACTAACCATAATTTTAAATGAATAAAGAGGCCCTACCAATAATTTTTCTTTGCACCACATCTTAATTCCTATTAACGTATACTCTATGATAATAAAATAATTAGTAACCAAAACACAACAATTTCTAACTTACAGGAAAAATTTAAATAAATTAATAAAACAAATAAATAATTTATTCATTAAGCAAAATTTAAAACTCAACCATTAAACCAACAAGGGACTATCACTAATTAAATTTACTCTATAATTTTTAGGGTCTTACATTTCTTCTAGAACATCCCACATTTCCTTTGCAGACTTGCATTGGGATATCCTGAAAAATTCATCAATTGTTAGTGCAAAGGCAATAATATTTCTAGCTTTAACATCATACTGAGCTTTTCTATTTTCATCAGCACTCCACTCAGTAAAAGGTTTCAAAACAGTTTTACTATCAACAATTTTTGTAGGCACAAATGGACCATTTAAAGTGGCATCCAAAATTCCTTTATCTTGCGATTCAAGAAAGATCTGCATGCGAATTTTCCAAAAAGGATAGTTTTCACCAGCAAAAAGAGGTGGTTTGTTTGTTAAAGCACCTTCACCAAAAGTTTGAAAATTTGAAGCCATCCCCAGGTTTTACAGTCGAATAGAATAAAAACAGAGTCGACTGAATTTTCAAATATTTTATGGAAACCAGCTGTGATACCAATTGTTAGGAATCAGGTTGGCTTCGTTTTACACCAAGAGAGGGGGTGAAATTGTGTTAGTTTAAAAGCAAAATCTTTTCGCAATCTTGGTATGAAAATTCAAAGCTTTTGATCTTTCCTTCAAATGCAAGTAATGAAAAATTCAATGCAGCGGAAAAACGTAGTTGACTATAAAACAATTAGAGTCGATTGAAATAAAGAGTGTAGGGATAGAGAAAATCAAACACTGGTTTTTATACTGGTTCGACCAACAATGCCTACATCTAGTGTCCTTCCAACCTTGGAAGCAAATGCACTATAATGGTTATGGTTTTTACAACAAGGAATTTATAGAAGCACCACGCAAAAATATAAATCTCCTCTCTAACCTAAAACCAAATATAGCTGCACACACAAAACAAGAATTGCAGCAAGAATCCCCTCTTCTGCAATCTGAACCCACGTCGAACAATCCTCAACGTGTAACCAGCACTCTTCACAGGATGCCAAGTCTATCACAGCACGCTTCATAGGTTGCCAAGCCTATCACAGCAGGCTTCACAGGTTGCCAAGCCTTCAGTCAAATACAACAATCTTCACAGGATGCCAAGCCTTCAAGATCAAACCAGAAGTACCTTCTTTGTGCAGATGTTGATCAATCAGTGTGCACAATTAACTCCTCGATCTGAATCTCTCTCAAGAAAGATAACCACCTTCTTCTTGGAGAATTCTTGGAGTTTCCAAAATTGAGAACTTTCTCTGAAACAGGACAATGAAAATGTTAGATCACAAAAGTCGTCCAGAGCAATTCGTGCTCTGACTATTTATATTTTTCCTGTCATTCTCAGTCGAATAGCCTACTAATACAATCGACTGTATTAAAATAGTCATAACAGACAATCAACACAAAGGCTCCTCAGTCAACCAAATCAATGCGCATTCATGACAGTTGACCCAGTCAGTCAATCTTAACTAACTTTTAAAAATATAGCCGTTGGAGCAAGTAGGCATAACAGAATTTCAAAAATAACAGCAGTTCAGTCGAATAGGTGTTCCACACTATCGACTGACACTTGAAACAACACTTTGAAATTCTTTTCATCTTAAAATCTCATCTAGCACATGTTCACAAAATTTGTACAAAGATTTTAGCATAGTCGAATCCATTACCAGTGTATTCGACTGAACTAGACCTTTGTCAGAACAAATATAAGTTCATAAAAGTGCTTGTGATCTTTTCTTCAGAAATGTGCAGAAATAATCAATATCATTTTATCACATATTTCAATACAAGCATGTTTCAACCGTATAACACATAATCATTCATAGGAACACACATTGCAAATTAACAAGACATGTTCAACAAAAGCATTTTTCAGAACAGTTTGGTATATCAGCTGAACATGTAATATTGGAACTTATGTACTGTTATTAAGCATTGTGTTGTCATCATCAAAAACCAGTTTGATATAGAGTTTGTGTTGTCAACAATCTCAACAGTTGTGGTTTTTGCAGGCTCTAGTGAGGCATTCGAAAGAGAAGAGAAGGAAAATTAGGTTCTCAAGAGCATTAAAAAAGGAAGTTGCAGTAAGAAGTGAGAGGCATTACCGAAGGGAGACATTTAGGGCAGTCGATGCTTTTTCTAGTGAGCATTTCATGGTGAAGCGACTCTGACTCGTTCTTTGATAACTATTGTTGAAAAGTTGATAATCAAAGGTAAATAAATAAATGAAATGATGTTTAAAGAATAACACATAGTATACGATAAATGAAGACACATAAAGGGCATTAAAATATGCTATAAGAAATAGGGCACCGTAGGATAAGTGTATGAGACTTATGTTGTTGCAATTCCTAGTTGAACCCACGCCTCTTAAGGTGCCCTCAGTTTACTCTGATCCATGATCCCAATAAACAAATTTTTTTCCTTTATCATCGTAATCCACTTCATTAGAAGTAGTTGTGAAGGAGAGGGTTACACTCTTTGGGAAAGCCATGCTTATTCACATTCATTGGTTTGGACCAAAGATCGATTCACCTGTGGTAAATCTATTAGAGGTAGAGGGTTTAAGATATGTAAGGAAAATGTAGAAAGAGTAATGCATTAATAATTATAAGGAATGTATACTCCTCATGTAATTATAATGAAAAATGAGAAATGAAAAATAGGGGAAAATATAAACAAAATCAACCAAGCATGAATATCTAAAACTTGTCTTCTAAGTGACTTTAATGCTATTAGAAAACTTAAAGAATATAAGGGTATAAGTATGTCAAGTTATACTTAAGCTTCGTACACGAATTCATGGAAATGTAGAAATCTAGGCTAAATGGATAGAGTTATGCGATTTTAGTTAGAAGTATGTATGAAAAAATAAAAATTTAAGATAAATGAATAGAGTTATGTGATTCTCTTTATAAGTATGTCCACTATAGTATTAAATGGAGAAAAGCTAGAAATGAGATTAATGGTTTGAATTTGAAAGGTGAATAGTGTGAGGACCCAAATTGTAAGACCTAAGAAAACTAAATATGTAGAAAGGTGGTAGGTGTTGAATTCATTAATTAAAATAAGAAAAAGATAAGTACTACAAAAGTGAAGTGTAGCACAATTGGTGTAAGCTCCTTATTATGGGTTAGAAGTCATGTGTTCAATTTTTGTTGTGTGCGTAATACATGTTTTAATTCTTTTATTTCATGTGGACGTGTGATGCATATCTTTGCTTGTAATGTATCTTGCACATGGATGACAAGATAAATGGGATAGTTTGATTGGTTTGGTGTGTTTATGTGGAGCTTGATGTTACCATTGAGGAACATTGGTATCTTGAAGCTATTAAACTTTTGATGATGTTACAAAGCTAAAGAAATTGAAGACTCCTAGTGTATTTACATTGTATTTATGATAACGGATTAAAATACCGTTATTTGCTATGTGATTTTGATACTAAAGCACCATTTTTGACTTAGAAACTTGCTTGAGCTCATATATTTTCAGTTAATTGTTTGAATGAGAGAGTTGAGGTTAATTTTAACTATTTTATAACAATTTCCCCTTGTTTTGACAAAGATTGAAGCAATAATGGAAGAAGAAGTGAAAAGCCATGAAGATGAAGCTCAAAAGGGGTCAAAAAGGCATCAAGAAGGGAGAAAACCTGAAGCCCAGGCAAAGCCCAGGCGACAGAAACGTGAAAACAGCGAGCTGAAAATCACCGCTGGTCTCCCGGGCGACGGACCCGATGCCCGGGCGACACACGCGCGTAGCCCAGGTGCTGAAAACTGGCGCCCAAGCCTTACAGAAGCCTTGATTCACGCTTGGGCGAGCTCCCTGCGATGCTTGAGTGTGATTTCACGTGGATCGGGTCCTGATTCTACTCTAATTTGATTCTTTTGGACCGGGCTGCACTTTTGACACTTCTGCACTATTTAAAGGACCCTAGGGCTCTAGGTTTTGCATCCCTGGCAGAAGAGAGCATACAATACACTCTTAGCCAATTCTTAGTCTTCCATTCTTCTTTCTTTCTTCCATTGTTCATAGGTTCCCCCATGTGTATGAGGAACTAATTTCTATTTATTGTTGGGGAATGATGTAACCTTGTGAACTCTCATGTATTTGAATTTGTTCTTAATCCATATGCTTTATTTCATTATTTGTTAGAGTAATTCATCTACTTTATTCTTGCTTATACAATAGCATTATTTGTGAGTTGCATGAGTGCCGGGAGGTTCCTTTCAATTCAGGTCCTTGTTTAATTACTCCTAAGGGTTATATTGCTCAGGGATGAGGGTGTGAGTCTTAGTCGTCTTAACCTCTTGATCTTCACATATTTTTACTAGGAATGCTAGGAATTGCATGAACTGGTAATTAGGGACAGACTTATTGACCGAGGGATCAGGTTTAAGTGTTTTCGTGAGGGACGTTGGCATTAATGAATAAAGCAGAAGTCTTAAATACATGAGAGGGAACTTGGTGAAGTCTAACCCTAACAACATAACCATCTCATATAAATCAACCTCCGTTCATCTCTGTGCTCTTTTGCCAATGATCAATTGCAATTTATTTTCTTTATTATTTTTGCACCACAAATCCATGATCTTCGTTATTTTAACTCTTAACTAATCATGTTTTCACACAACTGTTTAGCGCCGAGAGTCCTCTGGGATACGATACTTGGTCTTACCATTTTATATTACTTGTGCGACTTGGTACACTTGCCGATTTGCCCCAACAATTTACTTTAAAAGCATTTTGTAGTAACAATTGTATAGGAATAACTTTGTTGATGTAAGCATACTTCGAACCTTGCGCAGATAATCGATTATTTGGTGAAATAATCAATTATCACGAGCCTATTTGGAAAAGAGATGCTCGCGCAGATAATCAATTATTTCTCAGAATAATCGATTATCTCTCTCTGTTTTGATATTGCCCAAGTCACGCAGATAATCGATTATTCCTCAAGATAATCGATTATCACTTTTCGAAAACCCCATAACGGACACAAATAATTGATTATCACTCGTGATAATCGATTATCACTGGCGGTTGGGAGTTGGCTTTTCAGTTTCTGACCCTTGGGCTATATATACTTTCTACTAAACCTCTTTTTTTTTTTTTGAGAATCTAAGTCATTTGAGAATACAAAAATGCTCTGAGGAAGTTCTCAAGTGTTACAGTTGCTCGGATCAAGTCTTGTGAATAGGAGAAGCTTCGCTTAGTGTGTCTAAGGTCGAAGCGATTCTCTTCAAGTTGATTGAGCAGGTTCTTCCGTTTGTTTATCGAAGGAAGGTGTTTCCTGTTCTTTAAATTTTCTTATCTGATTGTAATCTGTAAACTGCATTTTAGTGAAATAGTTAATCACTGTTTATAGTGATTAATAACTGGACATAGAATCTTTTGATTCAAACCAGTATAAAAATCCTTTGTGTTGATTTTCTCTGACCTTACACTTTTAGCACTCTAACTATTTGATGAAAGTCCCAAAAGAAAATCGCGATTTTTAAAAGAACCAATTCACTCCTACCCTCTTGCCTTTTGACCGATACACACTTGTTTTATTCCACTGCGTGATACCAATTGTTCCCACACTTGAGGGTAATGTGTTCGAACCATTTTTTTGTTGTGTTATTTTTAGTGGATAAGAAGGGACTATGTTCATTGTATAATTTAATAAAGGTAATTAGGGACATGCAATTAATCGTGTGTAATTTGGAGAATATATTTTTAACGTGAAATTGATGAGGAAAGGAAATTTAAAATAAGCCCACAATCAAGATTTAAATAAATTGATTTTAAAAATATTATGAGAATAATGGATTTTTGGCAGATGCTTCAGGTTTAGGGTTAGTGATGCCTATTACTTATGTTTTGTTAAGATAGAAACTTAGTCACCATGAAAAGGAAACAAAAATTTTGAGTGTACTGTGAGGGAAAAAGTGTGATCGTGTGAATGTTTGTGAGAGCGGGCTGGTGGAGTAGAAGGACTTTGTCTATTCAAGGAAAATGATTAGTAGAAACCAAAGTCAAGGGTGTTAAACTTAGAGCTTGTTTCTTATGAATCATGAGTATGTTGTATGGAAAAGGGTGTTGTTCTTATCTTTTCTTGATCTATGAGATTATTATACATTGATCATGTGGTATTTTGGAGTATATCTTGGTTGTTGTGATCATGTTCTATGATCATGTATTCATTTGGATGGTGTAGAGTAAATCTGTGTATATTTTCAGTTTGTAATCTGGTTGCATGAGGAGGAAGTCCAAGTATGTGATTAAAACATTAGTTAAACACTCTTTAGTTTTTTAGGTCATGATGTGAATGTGGTTGTTGATATATTTTGAGGGTTAGATGGTTGTTGCTTATGGTGCAGTAATGTATACATGTTGTTCTTGCAAAAGTTTTGGTTTAGTAGTTGTCACGATTTGATTTTCAATGCATGGAATTTGGTTGTAATGAGTTATACGCTAATGATTGTTAAATTTGGGTTTTAGTAGTAATTATATCTGGTGGTGTAGTTCTCGGTTGCTAGTTATTATAGTAATTTTAAGCCAATAAATAATGTTTAGGTGCTGACACATGATAATAGGCATATCATAGTGGCGGTTACTAGTTTATTATATTCTTGTGATAAGAATTGAATTGTGCAAGGCTTGAACTTGCAAGTTGAGCAATACATAGGTTGCTTTCTAGTTTTTTAATGCAAGCAGAGCATTTAGGTTTTACTTCATGATGTTGGAAGTTCGCTTCATGTAGTTTAGGATTCAATCAGTGTTCTATAAATTAGAAATCGTGTTATAGTAATTAGAACAATGTCGTTATGTGTGTTAAAGTTGTATTGAGACCTTAAATTTATTCTTGATGTGCTAAATTCATGAATTGTAGTATGGTAATCTATTTTCAAACTACTTAAGTTTCAATTTGAGTTGGTTAATAGTAATCTGCGTTGGTTAAGTTGTTAAATCGTGTTGTTTGGGTGTTAAGTATTGAAGATGAGTTGTTTAACAATGTTACCGATCTGTTTGGGCATATTACTGGGCTAGGTCAGTGTAGGTCGAGCTAGGTACCCGAGTTTGTTGGACAGACTAAGTGGTTGGGGTAAGGATGACAAAAATACTTACGCCCGCGATTATCTGCATAAAAAATCCATGAGAGGTAGTTGGTACCAGCGGGAATTTATTATCCACAGATAACGGATAACGAGTTTTTTAATACCTACATATAAATGGGTCAGCTGCAGGTATTATACTAGCCATATCCGCCGGTATCAGCTACCCACAACAAATAAAAATAAAAATTTAATTGATATTTTATTAAGTTAAATTTAATTAAAATTAAAATTAATTTATATTTTATCAGATTAAATTTAATTAAAATTAAATTTTAATTTTAATTTAATTTATATTATATTATATATATATATATATATACTTTTTTTTTCTGAAATTTTATTTAAATTTTATTTTAAAAATTTATAAAATATATTTTTTAAAATATTCACGAGTATCGATGGGTACCCTCGAGTTCTAAAATGCCTAAAAGTATTTTTTTTTTCAATAGGGTATCCACACGGGTGGCAGATGGATTTTTTTGTTGCGGGTTGAGTAACCACTAGTGGAAAAATATGATACTATGACATACCTATTATGACGTATAAAATTTATCCGTCATAATAGGTTAACCGGTGGCATAATCGTAATAAAAGTAAAATATATTATGACGTATTTTTGTATATCAGCCATAATATTAAACGTTCGTGAAATTTTTTTAATATATTACGACTGATATTTAGAAACCAGTCATAATATCTCTTCACTATTTCACGTTGGCCCCGAATTTCTCTTCATTCTTGCGTTCTTATTCGGAGAGTATTCTCTTCAAAGCTCACCATCAACCGTAAGCTTCCTTTCTCTTCACAAATTCCTCATCTTGTTTCATATTTCTTCATTGCCTCAGCTTATTCAACAACAAATTTCCTCTTCCACCGATGATTTTCATCTCCTTCTAGGGTTTCGTCATCCTTTCACCATTTTCTTCAAGTTTCACCGATTAAATCCTCTTTTGCTCCGTTTTAAAGCTTTTCCTTTGATTGAAAACTCTTTTCCACCTTTCAATCTCATTTTTGAACCGATTAATCGGTTCAATTTTATTTTCCTCCTTTTCTAGGGATCATTCGGTTCAGATTAGCATTTTTACTCTATTTAGGGTTTCTTTGAGTCCTATCTCTGATTTGGTTCGTTCTCCTTCAAATTCTCTCTTTTATTTGTGCCTAGGGTTACTGCGAAGGTTATCGCACTTAGGTTTTGGTAGAATCTCTCTCGATCTATAATTCCTCGTTATTTCGCTGCGTTTCATTCTCGGAGAAGCTTCAAGGACCTTTAAATAGGATCTTGTCGCGCATTCAGTCCTCTTCCTTGGAGCCTCTTCCATGAGGTGGTAATCAGAGCTTTGGTTCTTCCACGCGCTTCAAAAGCTAAGTATCTTTTCTCCTTTGTGTCTTGTTTTTATTTGATTCATTATTGTGTTTATACTGTTTTACGTCTCTGTTTGGTTGTTTTTCTTTGATTCATGTAATGTTGAATTTATATTGATTTGTTTTGTCTTAATTCTGAATATTATATGTTAATTCTGCTCATAAACTGTTTGTTTAAATGTCTGAGAGCTAATATGAGATTTTTCATTCTTGATAACTTATTACTTTTCATTCAGTGGAATATATAGCTTTGGTTCTTTTTTATTCACTTACATTGTCTAGAACATGAGTTTTTATTCAATGTTAGGTTCTTGCATTAGAGTATTTGCATTCCCTACATGGGTTGAAATAAACATGGGGAAAGCTTAGTCTTGTCTTTTTTTTCATGAGTTTTTTTTTTCATAAACATGTGTTTTTTTTTCAATTTCTATCCCAACTCCTGATATGAGACTAGGACTGCTCACAATTATCCGTTTCAATCAAAACATAGCAGATTTTCCATTGCTTGTGTCTTGTCTTTAATATACAAAATGGAATGGTTGAAAGTGGTGAATCATTTAGATGCATAAATTAAGTAATTATGCATAACCCTGAAATCCTGACTACACCCAAACATATAATATTCAAATTGTTTTTATATTAAGTTGTTTGAATTGTTTAGTTATTGAAGATCTAATAATATTTTATGATTTGCGAATATTTATACCTAAAAATATGGAATACCATGATATACGATTTATATACTTACTTTCAAACTTTATAAATCAGTAGTAGATATTTTTAGTTAACAACTTAGGCAATACGAGTAACTCTCACTGACGATATTGTTGAAGATTAAAGCATTGAAGAGCCAAAGACATTAACTTCTCGGTTCGGCTTTCATACCTTTAATCCATTTGTTTGATGTATATTTTGCTTATATTGGCATGTTCAGTTAATTATTGGTCATTTGAATCCATATTGGTTGTTCCCCTTGATCTTGACTTGTATTTTTGCTATAGCTAAGGAGTTTTCTTGCTGTCGATGTGAATTATATATATAATCTTCTAAATTCTAATGTATTTAGGGGGAGGAGCAATGCCTTTATTACTTTTAATTAAAGGTTTTCTATTTATATTTGCTTTTGTTTCTGATGAATTCTTTTATAAAATGCTAAGTTTCCTCTTGGTCATCCCTTCATATTATGATCCTTGTGCCCTTTTAATTTCAATTTGTTTTAAAAAAACAATGTTTGGAATGTGAAGGATATCTGTGCAACTGTCTTTTTCTTTTTATTCGTTATATAGGTGCAAGGGCAAAGTATCTTGCAGGGTGGGGTGTTGAGCTTTGGTCTACGCAACTATGCTACAATGGGCATATCATATATAGGCTAAACTGATTTTTTATTTTTACTTGTGCTGTGGAATATTTTACTTGTGCTGTAGAACTAATAAATATAATGAGCATATCATATATAGGCTAAACTGATTTTTTATTTTTCCAATAGTCAATGTTACAATGTCATTTGCTGATGTTTTTACACATAAAATTTTATGAAAAAGGTTTACGGAGCTCTACGCATGTCTGTAAAAATGTTCTTGATGTGGAACTCAAAAATGCTCATAGATGGTGGAGAAGATGTGATTGTGGAAACTTCTTTACTTGAGGCCAGTAATTTGATTGTTCTCAGGGTATTTAACCTCTCCTTGAATGAATAATATTATTGCATGTATGATCTTCATAATTTGACTCATTGGGTTTCATTAACAGGGGCTTCTGTGATACATTCCAATGCAAACCTTGGAGTTCATGGATAGGGTCTGCTTAATTTATCAGGACCAGGAGATTGGATTGAAGCACAACTTTTGGTTTTATCCCTATTTTATAGTAT
Source organism: Vigna mungo (assembly GCA_036885675.1). Taxonomy (NCBI): domain Eukaryota; kingdom Viridiplantae; phylum Streptophyta; class Magnoliopsida; order Fabales; family Fabaceae; genus Vigna; species Vigna mungo. The sequence continues at coordinate 42,086,178 of CP144700.1, read as the reverse complement.
TCATGTAAGGCATATTGTTTATTTTCACCACCAATCTATGTAATTCGATAACCTTTTAAACACTTGATTCCCCCATTTGATTTATCTTTATTTATGAATTAGGAGGTCTCATTTCATATATAAAACTTGTTACTAAAAATAAGGTGAATAAAGAAACTGTTTGAGGAAATATCATAATGACAACTGAACATTAATAGCATCTCTCTTTACACCATGTCAAGATCTTGGGCTTTATTTGGGGTAAAATGGATTGTTTTTTTTTCCTTGTGTCATTCTTATGGTGGCTCAGTTGCACTCTTCTGATGCTTTGGTTCTCCCACCACTTCGAGTCTGATTCTTGTTAATTTCGTCTTTTTAAATGAAACCTTTGTGGTAACTTGGTTGGACATTAATCAATGATGATAATACTGTTTGTGCTTATGTTTTGGTTGAGCATTATTTGGTCTTAGCTCTACAACTTGACTTTATTTTTTACATCTTTTATAGGTTGGGCCTGGATCTGTCTTGCGTGGTCCATCTGAGAATGCAACAACAGATCATGTGTACGTTTGGAAGTTGTCAAAATATTGTTTGGTGATTTCTCATTCAGCACATTTTGATTGTAGTTCTGCTAAATTTCCATACCTTTATGGTTGACAGTACTCCAAAGCTTTACTGTGACAATAAAGATTGCCCCTACGAATTAGTTCACCCCCTAATGATTGCAATGTGAACTCTTCCCTGTCTTTCACACTTCAGGTACTTTATGAAGTATTGATTGTGCAATAGATTTGGTTGCGCTAATATATATCTATAGTTGAAACTTAAAAATTCTGTATGTTGCCTTTCTAGATATGTAGAGTTTAGGATATCCTTGTTGAAGGCCTTATAGAAGGTTCTGTGAACTTGGTATTGGAAGTGGAAGTGGCAACTCTACTTATATCACAGCTGGAGGTGGTATCCTGAGTTAATAGAAACTTGGCCACAATTGAAAAGTATATGTATATTAACGTAATATTTAGATTTAATGTATAGTTTAATGTATACATGATATATTAAATATTATTAGACAATTTAATTTTTGAAATGAATTCTATTTTATTAGTTTCATTGAATTTGGATGAGATGATGATAATAATTTCATTAAATGTCAATTATAATAATTATTTTTTAAAAAAAAAACATATATTATGACGTACTAAATAATGTACGTCCTAATACATTAGTTTTGAAAACCAGATATTATAACGTATCAATAAATCTACGTCATAATATCTTTCGTACATATTATGACTGATTTCAGAAACTACGTCATAATATGTTTAAGCTATTATGACGTAAATTTCTACTACGTCATAGAATGTGCAGATTTATTATGACACCCAGAACTATGACTCTTAGAAACTACGTCATAAAAGGTCATTTTTGTACATCATAAAATGTTATTTTTCCACTAGTGAACGGGTAGGCATTATCCGTGCCCGACCCAACCTGTTGTCATTCCTAGGCTGGGTGTTAGGCTAGGCTGGGTTGAGTGGATGGGTTAGGTAGTTAATTGGCCAGGCTGGATTGTTTGGCCAGGTTGTTTTGAGATCTTGTTTTGGAGGTTTTAGAACTCAATTTGGTTGCTTTGGAGGTCAGCCTAGGGGTTTTTAGCCCTGGTCGAGCTATTGCTTGTGGTTGCCGAGGTATTTCTTGTATTTGTCGAGTTATTTGTATAAGTGTCAAGTTGTGTTTTTATGATTTTTGAGCTATTTGTGTGGTAGTCAAGATGGTTACGTGTTTGTCAGGCTATGAGTGTGTCTGACCGAGTTATTGTGATCATTGTCATGTTATGTTGGAACATGGTTGTAATGTTGGATGTTGGTTTTGATGTTGTGGCGGAATGTTGTTGTTAGTTTAGTGTGAAGCTATAAGACATGCTTAGTTTTTGGGTCTTCTTGTTGTACCTTGTAAAGTCGGGGTTTGTTGCTTATCACTTGAGGTTGTGAAGGTTAGGGAAAAGGAGAGGTTTGAGTGTTACACCTTTTCGCCTATGTTAAACAGTAAAGAAGGGAATGATGTTTTGCCCGTAGGTTTCTGGCTTGTTGTTGAGTATAGTGCTCGGTGTGTGATGCATTAAAGTTTTTACTCGTAAATCCTTGAGGACCAGGGGAGACAGGCCCTTGCTGTCATGATAGGATGACTCAAACCATTTTGTTTTGGTAAATAGGTTATGTACGATAGGGTACAAGAGAATGACTTATGGTTTGGTATCACTTAAACATGATGTGTGTGTGGTATGGTTTTGGTTGGTATCATTTGGTGGTGATGTTGACCTTGTGACACATTTGTGGTGTGAACTCCATGATTGTAATGGATGTGTTGTATAAAGTGGGTAAGTATGATTATTGTATGTTATCTAGTATTATTTTCTGGTTAGCTCACCCTTGTTTGTTTGTGTTTGTGCGATGATCGTATAACTTGTGTTGTTATTTGAGAGCAGATGATATTACAGATGATGTTGATGTTCTTATGGGTGACTTTCGAAATACATTTAAGACAATGTTTTATTTTAATGTAATGTTTTTGGATTATTATCCAATGATTTTAAATTTGGAAAAATGTGATTTTGGCTTGGTTCATTTTAGTTCGCGATAATTAAATAAATTTTTTATTATTCACTATTTCACGATGGTATTAAAATTTGTGACTTTTTGTAAGATAATGAATGTTTTATAAACTACAAGTGACATCCTGAAAAAGGGTGTTACACAAATGTTGTCAAGGATAAGCTAAAAGAATTCAAGGAAGACAAGCTAAGAATGGAAATGACTTTGAGATCAAAAAGAGAAACATCATGTTCCCCTAAATTATGGAAGAGAACAATAAAAACTTAATGTTTGTTTTCACTAAACTTAAAGTAAAAGGTGATGTATGAAAATATGAAGGCACTAAAAGTCTCAGTCCATATGGTTTCAATTTTGGTTTCATAAAGATGATTTAGGACATACTTGCAAAATAATTAAGAATTGCAATTGTGTGCTTTTAACACTTATAACCAAGGTAGATAACCCATAAGGCTTAGAAAAGTACTGAAATCACAGAAAAACAATAGAAAATGGGAGGGGTGAATGGTATTTTTAAAATTCTTTCGCAAAGCAGCGTCTAATAGATTGTAAAAGACATAATTTAAATATAATGTTTATATCCTAGTTTTGATAAACTGCATATACGAAAAACGTTTCAAAGAGCAAAGCAATAATGCACAAATTTTATATTGGTTCACTCAACCTGAGTTATGTCTAGTTCTCCCTTAAAAACTCTTAAGGTGTTCCACTAATCTTCAAAAAGATTACACAAGTTTTATCTCTCCAGGTTTACAACTAGTATTGTCACCACTTTTGATTCACCTAGTCCACACGACTAGTCCAAGTTTAAGCACTCTTGGTATATAAGTATTCTAACAACTTCTGTTCTCAATCCTAGACAACGCATCTAGAGTGCTTAACTCAACTGAGCTAAACACCCAATGTTTTAATTCTCTTTAGAATGTACAACACAATTAATGTTAAGAGAAAATACAGATTGATAACTCTCAAAGAGATGATAAAAAAATGGAAAGAAATATGAGATTTTGCTAAGGTTTCGTTTTGTATAAAATATAGCTTCAAACGATATATGAGCACAATAAGCTTGTTTGAGCGTTCACGAGTTCACTATATTATCCTTCATATCTTATCTTCAAGCTTATGTCTATATATAGCTTTTCTTGTTAAACGACCATTAGATAAAGAGGTTGACTTCATGTAGTGCAGGTAGCCTTTATAGTTGGGAAGTCAGACTCAAGTTTACTTTGTAGAGGTGCAATGTTTTATCATTGCTTATAACAAAACGTAAGTTTTAAAGGAAAACATTCCTAAAATGTTCTTCATACCTCTCAACGTCTTTTTCTTGGTTGCAATGATTCTGACCAACTCCTTCTGCTTTTGTGATCTGAACAAATATCAAGAACAAGGTATACAATCACCGGAGCACTTTATCGTACATACATTAAATATTCTAAACATTGATAAGCGTTAGACTGTATTGCGTGTTCAAGACATTTTATCTTTTTTAATTTCATTAATAAATGCATTGTTTAGTAAACCATTCAACATAAATGATCATAAGATGTTGTAAAACATTGGATTCTTTTCAAAAGCTTTTTGAGATATGTAGCATTTAGCAGTCTTTTGTTAGACGGTACATTTCATAAGACGCTTGCTTGAATTAACATTGTTTTGAATCAAACATATATTAGGCTTCAATGTTATCATTGAGATAGATGCTTCTATTCATAAAATGATTTCTTATAAGAGGTTGTTCGTTTAGGCGTTTAGATGTTGTTTGTTACCTATATTGTCTATTAGATGATTCATTGAGAAAGACGCTTCCTTTTATTAGGTGTTGTTTATATAACTTTTTTCATTAGACAGTATAGTCTAGAAAACCTTATTATGAGCTTGTTTTCATCTACAAAAGATTTTCCAAAATATTTTTATCTTAGAGGTTATTTCTTTAAAACAACATTTCATACAGAGCGATATTTCAAAACCTGAGTTGCTAAACGGTCTAGTCTCTAAACGATATTGTCTTAACAAGTACAAACATCTAAATTAGTAGGTTGTATGTATAAGATATTCTAAAAAGTAATATTCTTTAAATTGAAACCTATCCTACCTAATATTCTTTTACCAGTCATAATAAGCATTCTAAGATAGTGTCTTAGTTTCAAATAAAGTGGTAGATGAAGCGAAATGAAAAAGTTTAAAGTTGTATCATACGTAACATAGATTGTGAAAAATCATATGACTTAGTTAGATAGGACTTTCTTTGTTGTATGATGGATACACTAGATTAAAGCATCAAACAATTTAAGTGGATGTAAGAATGCCTAAAATCAACTCCTATATTTGTCTTGGTTAATGGTAGTCCAACTAAGGAGTTCAAATCCACTAAGGACTTAAGATAAGGTGACTCTTTGACACCTTTTTTGTTCTTAATTGTTGTTAAGGATTGTGAGGGATGGTTAGGCAGACGATTAAAAGGAAAATGCTAGAAAGGGTTAAAGTAGGGTATATGGAGGTGCTAGTGAATATATTACAATTTGCATTCGACACATTGTTGTTGTGTGATGCAAAAATTTAAAAAATAGTAGTTATTGAAAGCATTCTTAGGTGTTTTGGACTCGTCTCATGACTTAAGGTGAGTTTCCATAAGAACAAGATTGGAGGATTGTGTATAGAGAGGCAAAATTTAGTAAGATTCTCTTTATTATTGCACTGTAGTACTATAAGTTTACCTTTCGCCTGTCTAAGCTGATAGTGGGGGAAAACTCAAGAAATATAACTTCTTAAAACCTGTTGTGAATATACTCAAGAAAAGATTACAAAAATAGAATGATAGGTTATGCCTCATAAAATAAGTTTTTATAGATTTGCTAGTGTTCTTTTTGTCCTTTTATAAAGCACCAACAATGTGAATAATGAAATTAGGAAAATGAAAAAAAAATTATGGGAATGGGAGGGAGGGGATAGGAAGATTGCATGGGTTAAATGGGAGAATATTTATAAGACAAAAGAAGAAGGTTGAGTTCTGGTTAAAGATTTAAGACTATTCAATATGGCTCTTATTATAAAATGGAAGTGGAGATTAAGAATAATGGTAGAAGTTCTATAGAAGGATATAGTTGAATTCAAATATGAGACATGAAGATTTCTAACACATTGAAGTAATGCAAAGGTGGAATTTGGTACATGAGTGTTAGCCCTTAAGCGCACTAGACTCAATCAAAATCTCAATAACTCCGTAATGTAGTGTATGGTAAACTCGAGTGTCAATCCAAAATGCGGACAAGTTGAAAAAATCATTATGTTATTTATTTTGTAAAATAATTACTGTACAACAAATTTAACTATTTTAAAAGAGTTATTCTTTTACCAATAGTATTAAGTATTACAACCACGTCAACCTTTTTGCTTTCTGAAAAGTTATGTCATATTATAATTCATCTTCTAATTAATTAAATATTTTTTGTTTAAGTAATATATTTATTTCAATTTTAAATGAGATTATAGTTTTAAAAATTTATTTATAACTTGTTAATGGTATATTTTTATTTTTATATTTTTTAAGTTTTCAGAATTTGTATGTGAAACAATCAAAGCTTATCTTAAAACATTTATAAAACAACAATCAAGATTTAAATTGACATAATTATACTTTTTAAATTAAACAAAAACATATTTTAATAATTAAGTAGCTATTTAAAATGCGCATTAACTTCACTAGTTGGCGAAATGATGACATGACACTAACTTAAACAACTTAGTGTAAAATACAAATTTAATTATTCTAAATCCCTTAAAATTAAATGGAGTGCATTATAATTTCCCTGGTTTAATATCATGCTGTTGTCCTCCATTCATTATGGCATACCACCCTTCTCTCTAGTATTATTATTTTTCTTTGCTTCCCAGAAGATGAGAATGTTCTTTCATACTTGTTAGAGGTAATCTTAGCATATATTTTGGTACTAAAAGTGAGATGTGAGTGAAAATTAGCTAGACAACTGAGTGAATTACAGAGAAAAATTAATTCTACAACTGAAAATTTAACATTCGGAAGCTATAACATAATGTTATATATATATATATATATATATATATATATATATATATATATGAGTTTACTAACTTGCGTACGCCTATTTTTAAGTTGATACATTTTAACAATGTGTATCAGGTTTTAGTAGACAAAAATACTCTAATATATCATGGAATCTAAGGGTATTTTAATAATTTTCATTTTTAAAACTAAAAAAAAAGAAACTCTCAAACCTTTGCTCACCTCCCTCGTTCCTTTCAACCCTTTCTCTTTCATCTCTCTCATCCCAACATTCTCTCAATCATCACTACTATATCCCCAACTGAAAAAAAAAACAAAAACACTCGTTGTTAAACAATTTCTTATAAAAAATATTTTATAATGAGTTTTCATTTCATAATTTTTATCTTATCTAATTTTGACAAGCATAATGACATTCGAAAGAATTAGTAATTGGCTTGGAAAAAATCAGAACAAATGCGGTTAAACAATTTCTTACAAAAAATGATTTTATAGTGAGTTTTTATTTTATAATTTTTGTCTTATGTAATTTTCACAAGCATAATGACATTTGAAGAATGAGTTGGTAATTGGCTTGGAAGTTTTTTTAGAGATGAGAGGTTAGTGAAGATGATGAAATTGAAGAGATAAACCTTTATCTGAAGGCGAATATGCCAATGATTCAACTCTTTACAAAAACAAATTGTTTAACGAGTGTTTTTTAAGTTGAGACTAACTTAGGGATGACCGAGAAAATGTTAGAGTGAGAGAGATGAAAGAGAAAGGGTTGAGAGGAATGAGGGAGGTTAGAGCTGTCAAAACGGGTAACCCGGCATGACCCGGCTCGGCCCACCACGGGTTGGTCACCTAGTGAGCCAACCCAACCCGGCTCATTTATTAGCGAGTCAGAAAAACTTGAACCCGGCCCAACCCACCACGGGTTAGTGGGTAAACGGGTTGGCTCACTAGCCCATTTAATTACATTCTTTTAAATAAAAAAAATACAAACTTTCTGTAATTTAAATTTAAACAAATTTCACTCCTAAAAAGTTATGTTAAAGACAATTCAAAATAATAATAAAAAGTACAATATAATATAAATTCAAAAATATAAAAAAAGAATCAGTACTCAACAACATTAACAAAAAAATTAATATTTAATTTGTAACATAATTTCCTAAATTTATATCAAAAGCAGCTCGTTCAAATAATGTATAATCAAATTGTTTAAGTAAATTAACAAACTCTGATATAAGCATGTCAGAACAGGAAAAAAAATCATTTCATGTCTTCAAATCCCCCACAATAAAAAACAAATTCACAAACCCCTATTTTGGTCATTATAAGGTTTTTGAAAAAAAAAAGAAAGAGAAGTGAAAAAACAAGAATGTGGAAAAAAGAGAAGAAAAAAGGAAGGATGTTTTACCTGCTCCTTGAAGAATTTCACTGAAGTGAGAGTAAGAGCACCGTCAAATTAGAGCAAGTATCGTGAGAGTGATTTGTGAGAGTAGATGTTACTTTTCTGGTATACACAGTGAGTGAAAAGAGTATTTTATTTTTTAGGGTTTCATAAATAAAATAATAAATTAAAAAAATTAAATTAGGTAGGTGGGTTGGTGGGCCAACCCGGCTCACCACGGGTTCAACCCGCATGAGCCGGGTATAAATGAGCCGGGTTGAAATCTGACCTGCATATAGGTGGGTTGTATTTTTCAAACCCAACCCGGTCCAAACCTGTGACGGACCGGGTTGGCCCGCGGGTTGTGACCCATTTTGACGGCTCTAAGGGAGGTGGTTTGAAAGATTTTTTTTTCTTTTAGTTTTGAAAATGAAAATTATTAAAATACCATTAACCTTAAAACTTAAAAACTCTGATATATTAGGATATTTTTGTCAACTGAATCCGGTACACATTGTTAAAATGTACCAATTGAAAAATAAGCGTATACAAGTTAGCAAACCCCATATATATATATATATATAGATGTATGTATGTACATATATATATGTATATGTATGTAAACATATATATATATGTACATACATATAGATGTATGTATGTAAATATATATATATATATATATATATATATATATATATATATATATATATATATATATATATATAAACATGAGTATAATTTTATAATTATAATTTACATTTTATTTTAGTAAATTATAGAAAATAGAAATGCATTGGAATAAAAAAAACGTTAAAAATATTTTACCTCTTATTTGCAAAAATATAACTAAATTAATAATTAAAAACTTTAAAAGTAGGGAAGGGTGTTGGAGAACAAGTGAGCCATTAACATAGTTCAATATATATGGTCATCATCAAACATCACAAAATAAGATATAAAATGAAATATTAGCAATGATGTCTTAACACAGTTCAATATCTTGTTTTAAGAAAACGAAAACAAAATCAATATCTATAGTCGTCATCAAAGATCATGTAATTTCCATTCCTCCTTGCCCTAGCCTGTCTGTCATTCTGCACATCAAAACCAATTATGTCCTTCATAGTTCCAAATGTTGTTCCAAACCAAAATGAAGTGAAACACAGTGTGTAAAAATCACAAGTTTAAATTTACTACAAGGGAATCACAAGAAGTCTAAAACAAGTGTATCTCAACTTGTAAATGAAATTTCAGCTTATAATTCCAGCTTGTCTAGCTCAAATGATTCATTCAATGTTAAAAACTAAGATAGAATTATGTAGCAAATTTCTACAATAAATATCAAGCAGCCAAATCTCCTCCCACTAAAGTGCAAATATGTTTGGAGTGTTCGAAATTCTGGAGAATAAACTCAGTATCATGACATGTTTGATCACTTTCAAAGGTACATTGGCATACTTACAATTAACCTGAAAACAAGTTTCTATAAAAACAAAACCAAACTTTCTTTTGAGAAATCAATTAGAAATTGAAAACTACTCCAAAATTAAGTTTGTTAACTTTAACAATCATGTTTCTGCTAATGTTAAGTTACCTTCGACTTACTTATAAACAGGAGTTATGCAAGACAGTTATCTCCCATGCGAGTCTGTTATTGTCCACAACTCTGATTTTAGTTCATAAATAAATGTTGCATGTGTAGAATTAGACACGGGGTAAAATGCCAATTCTGTGTAACATGTAATTGCCTAATAATTATAAGCAAAGCTGAGTAGTCCCAAAAACCACATTTTCGCAAATATAGAAATAACTTAAATTTGAAGCAGGGCCAGTTATTCTGGAATAAAAGCATTAGTGATATGTGTACCTTGTTTATAAGTCTTTCAAAGGCTTCTGTACCATGCTCTTCCATGTATCTCTCAGCAGCACTTAAAACATCATCTGACTCACTGAATAAGGACTTCTTTTGGGGAAAATACCAGATTTGTGAGCCTTGTGGAATTGGGATTTGTGGGTTTATATAGAATGGTCTGATGTAATTCCTGTACACAACTGCAGCCCCATTGAAGTGAGGCAGAACCAACCAACAACTGAATATCAACTTGGCAAAGGGCCAAATGGGAAGCCTGAAATTAGTACCAAAATATTATATTGGAGAAATATCACTTAAACAGATGTAAAGCAAAGAAAACAAAAAACAGAAAACACTGCAAAGACTATAATGTATCCTCACTCACAATCTTTACCCAAAAATAAGCACAAAGAGAGACAAAGTTCAAGGCATTTTAGGTTTCACACAACTGCTGCATTTTACAACAACAAAATCTACTTGGCCGAGCAACAGACAAATGGGACAATTTTCACTATATCATGTCACTTAACCCAATTTCATGCATGTGAACCTACACTTATATTTATTTGAAATTCTTCAAATTCTTTTGACAAATAAAAACAATAAGGTAAGCAAAACCAAGAGAATGTGAGACGTGAAACTCTTTATATAATCCAAAAATTACAACTGTGGTTAAATTGTGAAGCGACTAGGATATGGCAATGTTTTCCCCTTGTCCTTCTAAAGGAATAGAGAGAGAACATTCAATAATAGATCATTTATAAGTTAAATGGCATAGAAAATGAAGTTACAATATCTCAAACATGACCATTAGAAGAGGGACTCACACTTCAAGAACTTTTGCAAATGTGAGCTCAAAGAGTGTTAGAATGGAATACAGAATCCAATACGTGAGCCATTGCTGATCATCAGCAGCAGACTTGGTCTCGATCGCCTTAATTGAAGCATATCTGACCATAGAGGCAAAAGGGTAGGCATAAAAGTTGAAAATTCAGACACACATTCATTTCCCAAATGAGATAAATACAACGAAAGGAGCAGCATACTTACAAAGGGTAAGCAAGCGTAACCAAGGGTCTGAAGAAAACATCAATGATAGAATGCATTTAGTAACAGACACACCAAAATGATTGCCATAAATTAAGCAAGAGTTAAAAAAAAAGTATATGATTTGGAAAAGAAGAGAGGATATATACAGAGCAAGAACGTCGAAGTTATTGAAGACAACTTGAAGAAAGTGGTTGTTGTTGTCCGAAGCACCCATATTTTGCAATGAAAGTTGTTTTGTTTTCTACACCTTCAACTTGGAAGTGAGAAAGTGAATGACGGAAGAAGGTGAGACAGAAGGGGTTTGGAAAAGAGTGAGAAAAGTAAGAAAGAAAAGGAAAATGATATTTTAACACCATTTTTTTTGACACCATTTTGACATTACACACGTCAAAATATGGTTGGACGATTTCAAATTAAAAAAACAAACTTTAGTTTTTCTCTTTCAAATATACCCCTGTTTCAACTTTTTTAACTTGAAATCGTCCAATCACAATTTGACACGTATGCAGTATCAAAATAATGTCAAATGATGTTAAAATATCATTTTCCGAAAGAAAAGCGGGAAAGTTGGCAAACAGCCAAAGTAGTCTTTGAAAAGAACATCTGTTTTGGACACAATCTATTGCGCACGGTCAACGAGGCACCGAATTACACTTTTTTTTCCACCCTTTCTAGTGCAAGATGTAGACTTTTAGTTTTTCTAGTTATAATCTATTATAACTATATATATATATATATATATATATATATGTATATATATATATATTTGGTTTATTGGTCTTTTCCTTTTAGTTTTGTCGAAATTATCTAATCTAGTTTTTCAATTTTTTAATTGTAATTTTTATTTTTGTTAAAAATAATTAATATAATATTTTTTTGTTAAATTAGTATTTACACGATATTAAGATCAAGTTAATAAAAATAATCATAATGACTCTTTTTAACAAAAATGAGAACTACGAGTAATAAATTAAAGGACCCGAACAAAATTAGGACAAAAAAACTATCGAAACCTATATATTTTATATAATGATTTGGTGGACAAATTTTGTATATATTTTTTTAAATCAATTATTATAATTTGTTCATGTTTTTATAATCATATTTTCTATTCTGTCTTATTTTACTTTTCTAAATTAATTGAAGCATATTACAAACACTTTGTTATTTAATAATCATTTATCTTTTATTATGTAATCTCCATTACTATTGTTATTACTATTACTATTACTATTATTAATATTATTAATACTATTAATATTATTAATATTATTATTATTATTATTATTATAGGAAAATATACATAAATAATAAGTTTAAGACTTAGAAAAAAATTTAATGTAATAAGAGGATGATATGATCTCGCTAAGTGTTTTTTTTTAATAAGAAAAAGTATATTTTTCATAGGAATTATATAGCTCATTTGGTAGAGTTTTTATTAGGTTAGTGATTATGTATTCAAATCTTAATAAATGCGTAAAATAATTTATTTGTTTATTTATGCTATTATTGATCTGTGGTACGTATATAATTATATGTTTGTGATACATGATATAATAAAGGTTTAATCACTTCAGAGGTTCTTATTTATGTGAATTTGTATCAATTGGGTTTTTTTATACTGAAAGTGTTCAATTGGCCATATTTTGATAAAATTGAGGTAATAATGCCACTGTCATTAATTGTTGTTGACGACGTTAAATTTCTTGCATTGTGGCATGCTGAGGTAGCATTTAATAACCATGTGGCACAATAAGAGCTCATTACGTGGATTTAAATAATTTGTTGGTCGGCCTGGTGGTCGGCTAGTGGTCGGCCATTTGGTTTGGTTGTCGGTGTTAAGACTCTGGCAAGTGTACCGAATCGTATCAAGTAATATAAAATGGTAAAAGCAAGTATCGTTTTCCCAAGAGACTCATGACACTAAACAATTGTGCTTTTGCTTAACCAATTAAGATTATAAGAACAATATTGATCAATTGAGGCTAAACACGATGAAAGTAAATATGCATGCAAATTGATCAATTGAGGCTAAACACAAAAGTGAATGGATGATGTTGATAATATGAGATTAATATGTTGTTAGGGTTTAGATTTCACCTAATCAATCTCATGCATAAACGAATTCATCTTCTTCATTAATGTTAATGCCACTTTCTAATTTACTTTAAACCCGATGTCTTGGTGAAGAAAGCCTATCCTTAATTACTAGTTTACAATGTCTTGTCTCCCTAGCAATTAACTATGCATTACATTCGCATAGAAGCTTAAAGGAAACCAACCCTCTTATTCCTATGTTTAAGTAATATTTCTTTTGGGAGAATTCCACAGATCGTGATTTGTAAGATATCTCTTAATAACAATCCTAGGAAGAGAAGAGGAGAGTTGTCACATCCCCAAATCGTCCAACCCTAGGAGTACGAAATGTCCTGATACTTAGACAAATCAGAAGATTTATGCTATATATGAATAAAACATCACAAGCATTTAAGGAAAGAAGAATATCTTTAACAATTGATGAAAGAAGCATATATCAATAACAAGAATCAATTCAAATACAAGAGAGTTTAGAGGTTACATCATTCCTCAGCAACAAATAAGATTAGTTCTCCATCGTCACGAAAGAACTAGGTGTATAATGGAATGAAAGAGATAGAAACCCTAGAAAGAGAAAACGAGAGCTCTCACATCCCCAAATTTGCCCCCAAAGGAGTGAAAAATGTGTTTCTATGCTTAAGCCTTCAAAAGATACAAACCCTAAGTCTTTAAATAGGGTAGAAAAATAAAAGTAAACGGGTCCAGGCCCAAAACAGATCATAAAAATAACAGAAAATTGGCCTAAAACATGCATCCCCGACGCTCAGTGCCAAAATGGCGCTCAGTGATAGGTGCGGCACTCAAATGACGCTCAACGGTGACGCTCAAGCGCAAAACAATGAAAACTTGCGGAAATTAACGCTTAGCGGTGGCGCTCAACGCAACTTTTCTACACTCTGGTTGACGGGTTGACTTTTCTGCACTCTGGTTGACTTTTCTACATTCTAGTTGACTTTTCTACACTGCAACTTCTTGATACATTAACCCTTCTTTCAAATCATTCCAAAACCTACAAAATCAAGGGAATTTAGTAATAAAATCATCAAGTATAACCTCAACTTCCTTATTCACAAAACTAAAGCAAAAACATGAGTCAAACCAAGTTTCTAAGTAAAAAATGGTGTATTTAGTATCAAAATTAAGTATAAAAATAACAGTTTTTCAACCGTTATCAGTCGGTCTGGTGGAAAAGAGGGATGAGTAAATAGAAGTGTAGAAAGGTGGTTAAAACGAACGGTCAACGACCAGGCCGAGTGGCTGACCACCAGACCGACCACCAGGCCGAGTGGCCGACCACCAGACCACCAGGCCGAATGGTCGACCACTAGGCCGACCACCAGGCCGAATAGTCGACCACCAAGCCGACCACCAAGCTGACCACCAAATTATTTAAATCCACGTAATGAGCTATTATTGTGCCACGTGGTTATTAAATGCTACCTCGGGCATGCCACAATGCAAGAAATTTAACGTCGTCCACAACAATTAACGACAAGGGCATTATTGACTCAATTTTACCAAAACAGCCACCCAATTGAGCACTTTCAAAATACGAGGACCCAATTGATACAAATCTGCAGAAATAGGGACATCTGAAGTGATTAAACCTATAATAAAATGATTCTTGATAGTAAAAAAGGTGATATGGTTTGTGGCTTTTAAGGAAGGGGTTCAAACCTTGGCTAATTTTTTATATACCTTTGTTTTCTTTTCAATTGCACGTCCCTGGATCAGTTTCACTCGAGTAACAAAATGCTAGTTGTGGAGAAAATCAGTTTTTAGAACTGATAATCATGTCTTTTTTTAATGAGGGATTTTTAAGAAAATATCTTTTGGTAATTAGGGAATAGGTATAAGTTATTAATAAAATTAGGGTAAGTCTTATAGAGAAAACCCTATGGAGGAGAGTGAGAGAGAGAGCTTTGTGGCACTACTTGATTATATCAAAGAAAGTGAGAGGAACATGTGTTTGGAGACAATTAGAAGGAGTCTTTGTGTTGTGTTTTGGAACCTTAGAGGTTGTAATTTTTGCTAGACTAAAGATAAGGGGAGTTGGCCTTGTCTTGTATTTTTGAAATTTTATGGCATGATGGTCATGAGTGGTTAAATGTGTGTATAGTGCTATGATGATTGAATTCTTTTTTTGCTATCTTTGGCGGTTTCTTTATTGAATTCTTCTTACTGTTTTGGTCAAGCCTGAAGTAGATTTTGATGAGAAAATTTTTAAGTATGAGTTAGTATTGGGTAGAATATGATTATGTTTTCTTCAGTGTTAAGTTGAATGCAAAGCCAACAGATGTAGATACGTAAGTCTCTCTTCTAGTGTAGGAATTTTAATCTCTCTTGGTGCAGAATATTCTCACTATGACTGTTATGATTAAGGGTTGATATTACTTATAGTTTGTTATAAAAAAAATAATCCTTGTGTTAAGACAAAATTGTGTAGGGAATAGATCATCTAAAGCAACCCAAGTTTTAAAGTTTAACAAAGAGCATTAAATGAAATATTGTTGTGTAGGAAAAGTTGTTTAAAATGTTAAGAAAAGATTGTCTATAAGATTGAACTGTCGACACATCCTCATATATTATGAAGTTTAACAAACAACAATAAACGAAATGAGCATATGAAAAAGTGTTATATTTGGAAAAACAATATAGCAAAAAGATAAGTGGTTTATGAAAAAACTTTATGAAATCTATATACCTTGAGAAAAACTTTAGTAAACATGCCAATACATGAACAGAAGCACTATTAAACGATTCCTCTATTAAATGCATTAATAAGAGTCTTGCTAAACAAGCTTTTAATATGTCTTGATAGATAAAATGTCAAAAGATGTATCTAGAAGATACACTAAAAGTCTTAAACGATGATCCAAATACTTGTGTCGAAAGACACCTTGCTAAACACGCTTTTGAACAAAACAAAGATGATCTAAATAAGTGTTTTTAAGTAAGAGCCTTACATAAGATAGATGATACCTTGTGCCAAACGATTTCTTTCAACCAACAATGAAAACTTCATAAACTACTTGGTATCTTAGTTAAATTCTTAAACAATCAAATCCCGCCTGAAGGAAGAAAATGTGAAAAACACTTTATTGTTTTGAACACGCATTAAATGTCATTAAATGCACAAAGTTTAAAAAAACAAAAGTAATAAAAAAAGACATATTTGCCCACATGCATATCTACTTTACTCTATGCAAATTATCTATGTCAAGTATCCACCTGCTCCATCTTATACAAATTAGAAGTGGACGTTAGAGATAAAAAACATTCACAGAATGTTCTCTCTATCAACAATCGAGCAAGAAAGTTTGTACGTCCTATTTTCAATAAATAATTGAAAAAAGCATGTATGCTCTGATAATTTGACTTTAACCAACGATTGCTACCTACGACAATGCTAAGAAGATCCGAAGATCAAAGCAAAGTACTATCTAACGTACATTTTCTTAAAGCCTATATATTAAAGAATGTAGAAGAAAGAGGAAGATAATAAGAAAACAAACAAAAAAGAAAATATTTGTGAAGAAAAGAAAAGCTCAAAAGAAAAAGAAAATATTTTCAAGCTCATAGAATCATAAACTTACTATTGTAAGAAGAGAGAAAACTCTGAGAGTCTATTAGATTGAATTGTATTGTATACACATCCTCTTTGTGAGAGTAATCATCTAAGGACTTGTAAGCGACATGTTCGATTGGAAGAGAATTAAAACACTTAACTCTTAACTCGGTGGGGTTAAATGGTAGCTAGACGGGTTTGTCTAGTGGAAACAAGGAGTCAGTGAAACTTAACTAGATAGTGTATTGGGAAGATACCATAAGTGCTTAGGAATATCGAGAGTAATGAAGAATACTGCAAAACTAAGAGGTTACTCCTAACATCTCTTATTTTCATCCCTTTAGATATCAATGCTTCATACTAAACACCAAAGACAGTTTAGGGAAGTTTGACTCTAAGAGTGATTCTAGAATCTTAAAGGGAGAGGAAGCCTTTATGTTAAATTTAACCATTATCCTGACCTTAACAAGTCATAGCTAGATGACTCCTTTTTTCTAAATTGAAGATAAATGATACATCATCTAAGGAGGCAAATTCATCTACATCGTCGAAAACACTTGACGATCCAAAAGAATCTCAGATAGAGAAACCATCTGACAATATGCCCAAAGAAAGAAGGGAACTTATTAGTCTACATCGTCTAATAGTCAATGATCATCCCTCAAAGAAAATCATAGGAAGCTTAAATGAACACGTCAGAACAAGGTCATACCATAAACAACCACTAGATGCTCTCATATCTCAAATAAAGCCATCAAATGTCAACCAGGCTCTGGAAGATGATTCATGGGTAGAAGCAATGAAAGAAGAGCTCGATCAGTTAAGAAAGAATGATTTATGGAAACTTGTAGAGCTACCTCAAGGAAAACATGTAGTTAGAGCTAAATAGGTTTATCGCAACAAGTTGGATGAAGACAAAAAAGTCATACCAAGACTAGTTGCGAATGGTTACTCAGAACAAGAAGGTATTGCTACACTGAAACCTATACTCCTGTAGCAAGGTTAGAAGTCACTCATATTCTATTATCATTTGTGACATCTAATATAATAAGACTATATGAAATGGATGTCAAGAGTGCATTCCTGAATGGTGATATCATGGAAGAAGTGTATGTGGAACAACCACCTGACTTTGAATGCGCAGTCAATCCTACGCAAGTCTTCAAATTTAACAAAGCTTTATACGGATTAAAACAAGGTCCTAGAGCTTGGTATGAAAGGTTAAGTCTCTTCCTTATTGAGAATGACTTTACAAGAGGACAAGTAGACACTTCATTGTTTTTGAAAAATGTCAATCAAGATTTCATCATGATCCAAATATATGTTGATGACATAATCTTTGGTGCTACTAATAAGGATCTTTGCCAAGACTTCTCTACAATGATGCAAGATGAGTTTGAGATGAGCATGATAGGTGAATTAAAATTCTTCCTCAGACTACAAATCGAGCAACAGACAGACGCAATATACATTCATCAGAAAAAAAAAAACATCAAGGACCTACTAAAGAAATTCAAAATGGATGAAGCAAAAGAGATGAAGATTCTAAATCATCGAACAACTAGCCTAGGGCTATATGAGAGCTCAACAAAAGTGGATAACACTATTTATCGACAAATGATAGGTTCACTTTGTTGAGATTGTTGACAACACAAACTCTATATCAAACTGGTTTTTGATGATCACAACACAATGCTTAATAACAGTTGATAAGTTCCAGTATTACATGTTCAGCTGATATATGAAAAATGCCTTTTGTTGAACATGTCTTGTTACTTTGCAATGTGTATTCCTATGAATGATTATGTGTTATATGCTTGGAACATGCTTGTATTGAAATGTGTGATAAAATGATTTTGAGTAGTTCTGCACATTTCTAAAGAAAAGATCACAAGCACTTTTATGAACTTATATTTGTTGTGACAAAGCTCTAGTTCAGTCGAATACACTGATAATGGATTCGACTATGCTAAAATCTTTGCACAAATTTTGTGAGCATGTGCTTGATGAGATTTTGAGATGAAAAGAATTTCAAAGTGTTTTTCAAGTGTCAGTCGACAGTGTGAAACACCTATTCGACTGTACTGCTGTTATTTTTGGAATTCTGTTATGCCTACTTGCTCCAACGACTATATTTTTAAAATTTAGTTAGGATTGACTGACTGGGTCAACTATTATGAATGCGCATTGATTTGGTTGACTGAGGAGCCTTTGTGTTGACTGTCTGTTATAATTGTTTTAATACAGTCGACTGTATTAGTAGGCTATTCGACTGAGAATGACAGGAAAACTATAAATAGTCAAAGTACGAATTGCTCAAAAGAATTTTGTGATCTAACATTTTCATTATCCTGTTTCAGAGAAAGTTCTCAGTTTTGGAAGCTCCAAGAATTCTCTAAGAAGACCGTGGTGATCTTTCTTGAGAGAGATTCAGATTGAGGAGTCAATTGCTCACATTGTTTGATCAACATCAGCACAAAGAAGGTGCTTCTGGTTTGATCCTGAAGGCTCGGCATCCTGTGAAGATTGTTGTATTTGACTGAAGGCTTGGCAAGATGTGAAGTCTGTTGTGATAGGCTTGGCAACCTGTGAAGCGTGCTGTGATAGGCTTGGCATCTTGTGAAGAGTGCTGATTACACGTTGAGAATTGTTCGACGTGGGTTTAGATTGCAGAAGAGGGGATTCTTGCTGCAATTCTGGTTTTGTGTGTGCAGCTATATTTGGTTTTGGGTTAGAGAGGAGATTTATATTTTTGTGTGGTGCTTCTATAAATTCCTTGTTGTAAAACTGCAACCATTATAGTGCATTTGCTTCCAAGGGTGGAAGGACACTGGATGTAGCCATTGTTGGCCGAACCAATATAAAAACCAGTGTTTGATTTTCTCTATCCCTGCACTCTATATTTCAGTCGACTTTAATTGTGTTACAGTCAACTACGTTTTTCCGATGCATTACATTTTTCATTACTTGCATTTCAAGGAAAGATGAAAAGCTTTGAATTTTCATACCAAGATTGTGAAAAGATTTTGTTTTTGAACAAACACCAATTCACCCCCCCCTCTTGGTTTAAAACGAAGCCCACCTGATTCCTAACACACTTTTGTATTTCACTGCATCTAGACTTGACATAATGTTTCGTGTCTGTCTATGTGCAAGATTCCAGAAAGATCCTAGAGAGACCTATCTTAGTGTTGTTAAGTCAATCTTCCGCTACTTAATAAGAACAACTAATCTTGGGTTGTGCTACAAAGGAAGTGAAAGCTTTAGATTAGAAGGCTATTGTGACGTTGATTATTTTAGAGACAAAGTTGAAGTAAGAGCACAAGTCCACTTCAGCAAAGGAAACCTTGTCTCAAGGTTAAGCAAAAAACAAAGGGCAATTGCGTTATCAACTGTTGAAGCAGAATATATATCTGCCACTTACAACTGCTCACAATTTCTCTGGATCAGAAATCAATTATAAGACTACAACTACTTCGAAAGTAAGATCCCTATATAATATGACAATAATATTGCTATTAGCCTGTCTAAAAATCCTACATTGCATTCACGCACAAAGCATATTGAAGTCAAGTATCACTTCATATGTGATCATGTGAACAACGGTACTATGGATTTAGAAAACGTAAACACAAAAGGTAAATTCGCTAACATCTTCACTAAACCATTGATGGAAGATAGACTTTTTCGTCTAATCACCCTTCTTGGCATGAAAACCTTTGAATGAATCTAACTCAACATGTCTAGTGCAATCATATAGAGTTTAGAGACAAAAGTTAAAGATTAATCTTCTAAATGATGTAATACATAACATTATCTAAGACAAACCGACAACAAGACAACTGCATACATGCATAAGTTGTGTCTAATACTGAGCCCATCTTTAGAAAATGTCTAGGATTCCAAAAAGACTCTAAGTGACATATCAACAAATTTCAAATCTGAGTCTTTGCAATAACTTGTCCCATCACCTATTACGTGTCAACCAAGTCATTAATTCGCTTCCTTATTGAGAAGATAAATCTTCTCACTTCGCCACCTTCTCAAAACCTATTCGTTAACCAATGCTTATTTCCTTAAATATCTCAGTTCTCAAGAAAAATAAAATCTTTTCTCAAATATAAGTAGTATAATGTGCATTAAATATATATGACAAATGAAAACCAATTTTCACCAATACTCTTTCCTATTTAAATCGAGTCGGTCCTTCTCCTCTCCAACACTTCTACTCTTCCGAAAATTATCTACTTCCTTCTCTCTTGAATGCCCACTCCAATACTCACTGACACTAAGCTCTCAATCATCTAAACCAAGGAAACCACATCCTGAACCTCCAAATCAACATCATCATCTTATCTCTGGATCAAGATGCATATGACAATCAAACATTCATTCCTATCTGCCTACTCTGAACTTACTTTCCTTATGCGAGTAGCAATCCCACCTAAGCTACACTTTTCACTGCCTAACCTTGCCTTACTACATCATAATTGTCTTCCTTTTTTCCTCTATCTCCCTCATTCATTTCACACTAATCCTTCCTCGTCTTCCTCCTCCACGACTCAACCATTCCACTTCCATGTCCACATTTTCTCTGTTGAGCTTGTTGATAAGGGAAGCATTGGTTTAGCTGAACCTTAATCTCACAATGCTCAAGTTGCTCTGGTTTTTTATTATGACAACACATTATTAATAACACATGCATTGTTATGTGTACATGTTCTACTCTTTACTATGATTGATATCTTATTGAACATGTTTTGTGTTGTTTCTTATATATGTATGCATATTCACTGATTTAATACTTGATACATCACTTTTGATTGCATTACATATGTTTATGAAAAGGAAAACCACATGCACTTTGATGAACTCATAATGTGTGGCAAATCTGCAAGTTTTAAGTCGACTTCATTATGAAGAGAGTCGATTTAAACTCGTAACTTTGCACAGATTTTCAAAAGCAGTGTTATGTGTGATTTTGCATTGAAAATAATTTCAAATTGAGTTGAAGTGTCTAAGTCGACTACATGCGTAGTGGATCTGACTTAGTTATTAGATTTGAAATTTTATTAATTCTTGCGTACTGTAAAGGCTATATTTCAACTATTTGTTAAAACATTAAATGAAAGTCAACTGTATTAAATGCAAAATCAATTTGGTTGTTATGACTGCTGCTAATTTGCTTATCTGTTATAACTGTCTAGTGAAAGTTGACTTCATTAGTAGCATAGTCGACTATAGGAGCGTCTGATTTATAGAAAACTATAAATAGACGTGACACAAGGACTTTGGTTGAACTGACATTTTCATTTGTTGTTTCAAATTGAGATCATGTGATTGATTGCTCCAAGAACTCATCAAGAAAACCGTGGTGATCTTTCTTTGAAGAGGTTCTTTAGGGAGACGAATTTCGTGCTTACTAGTTGATCAAGTTCTGCACATT
The DNA here is from genome assembly GCA_036885675.1 of Vigna mungo. NCBI lineage: Eukaryota > Viridiplantae > Streptophyta > Magnoliopsida > Fabales > Fabaceae > Vigna > Vigna mungo. The sequence goes on along the minus strand of CP144700.1, from coordinate 42,064,157 downwards.
GTGGTGTTCATCTGTTGATCAAGATTTGTATCAATCTTTGGAAAGATCATTGTTGTCCTGTTGGGATTACAAGAGGTGAACTCGTGGAGTTCTGTACACTTTGACGATTGTTCAAGTGGGCTGAAGATTGAAGAAGAGGGGACATCTTGCTGCAAATCTTTGTGTTGTGGCCTATATTTTGGTTAGAGGGTTAGAGAAGTGTTTTATATTTTTGACGTGGAGATCTCTATAAAAGTCTTGTTGTAAAAACCTTGACCATTATAGTGCATTTGCTTCCTGGTTGTGGAAGCATACTGGATGTAGGCATTGAGGCCGAACCAGTATAAAAACTCTACATTTGATTTCTCTATCCTTACACTTTTACATTAACTCGACTTAACTGTTTACGTAGTCAACTTTACATTTTCGCTACACTTAAACTTTTCATTCCTTGTGATTCAAGAAACTTTGTAAAGGTTTATACTTTGCGAAAATGATTTTGAAAAGACTCTGATTTTTAAACCTCACCAATTCAACCCCCCCCCCTCTTGGTGTTGAAACCGAGCCATCCTGTTTCCAACAATTGGCAACAAAGCTAGTTTTCATAAGATATTTGAAAAACTAATCGACTTTTCTTTTTTCTTTGAATCGACTATAATCCTGGATAATGGCTTCTAGTTTTCAAACCTTTGGTGAAGATGCATCTACAAAAAGATCACCACTGTTTGCGGGTGAAAATTACCCCTTTTGGAAAATAAGAAAGCAAATCTTTCTTGAATCCGTGGATAGAGGAATTTGGGATGCAACTTTGAATGGTCCTTTTGAGCCAACTCATATTGTTGATGGAAAAACTGTTTTGAAAAATTTTTCTGAGTGATCTCAAGAAGAGAACAGGAGAGCATAATATGATGTCAGAGCTAGAAATATCATTGCCTCTGCACTAATTGTTGATGAATTTTTCAGGATATCTCAATGGAAATCTGCCAAGGAGATGTGGGATGTCTTGGAAGTCACTCATGAGGGCACTCATGAAGTCAAGAGAGTAAGGAAAAATTCTCTGATTCAAGAGTATGAGCTTTTCAGGATGAAGGCTGGTGAAACAATCTATGAAGTCCAGAAAAGATTCACTCATATTATAAACCACCTTATGGCTCTTAGCAAGGTCTTTGACAAGGAAGAAATCAATATCAAGATTCTGAAAAGTCTGAACAGAATCTGGCAACCCAAAGTCACAGCAATCTCTGAGTCCAAAGATCTAACAAGCATGAATATGGCTACCTTGTTCGACAAGTTAAGAGAACATGAGTTAGAACTTGGAAGATTGAAGGATGAAGAAGATATTGAAGAGAAGAAGTCCATTGCACTGAAAGAAACAAGCAAGAAAGCCTCAGTGTCAAAGGATGATTCAGATGCAGAGATGGACAACAATGAATTGATGTCCATGGTGGAAAGGAAATTTAATCAACTTATCAAAAATAACAGTCAACTTACTAACCATGCATGTCACAACAAGGACAAGAAAGCTTACAGGTCAAATGCTATAAATGTTATGAATGTGGGAAAGAAGGACACACAAACCAGATTGTCCATACATGAAGCCAAAGTAAAAAGTCAACAAAAAGTTTCTTTAGGACAAGAACAAAAAGCAGAAAAGAGCTTATATTGCTTGGGAAAACAGCGATTCTGAAACATCAAGTGATGAAGATGTTGATCATGATCAGGAATCAAACATATGCTATATGGTTGGAGCATCATTGGCTGACTACGACAGTGTCACAAAGTTTGAGCAAGAACTTATTGAAGTCAAATACGACCTACTGCTTGATGCTTTCAAAGAAATTCATGCTGAAGCAATGTGACTCCAGTATAAGGTTAATCGACTTAACTCTGATAGAAAAGATTATGAATACAGGATTAATAATCTTGTCACTAATAATGAGAAATTACAAAAGAGTTAGGTGAAGCTTTATTGTCTGCTAAAAATGTTAAAACTGAGACTATTACAGTAGAAAAGAAATGTGAAAAATGTCCTACTCATGTGAAACAAATAGATTACTTGACTAGCACGCTAGCCAAATTTACACAGGGTAGAGATAACTTGAATGTTGTATTAAATTCTACTGGTAGAGCTATTAACAGACAAGGCATTGGCTACAAAGCTGATTCTAATAGAACCAATACAAAGAAATTTTCTGATTTCAGCAAACCTGCTAAGCATGCTTGTTTTTATTGTAGTAGTATTGGTCATACTGTTAGAAATTGTTATTGCAGAAGAGTTGGAGTTCCTAAAGGATTATATGTGTGGATACCTAAGGAACATCTGGCTATAATTGACAATCAAGGACCCAAATTCAAATGGGTACCTGCATCAAAAACTTGAACTGTTTTGCAGGAATTACAATCAGATGCAGTAATCTGCAATGAGAACTAAAGGATGAATTAACATGGCTATATCAACCATCTTGAGTGTCTACAACTGTTAACATGTATTATCTTACTGCATCACGAATAAAAAGATTGATTAATTGATATGTGACTGATTGTATTATTGTTTGATTGTCTGTTTAAATGTGCTGTATGAAAATCAAATTTCACAAATTTTAGTCGACTTGATTATGAGTTTAGTCGAATTTGTGTTTCTGTATGTCTGTATCTGTTTTGAAAACCTTATGTCATACAATAGTCAACTTTGATTTTATTCAAATAGACTATATGTCTCTATTTTGGGTTTCTCAAACGTGAAAATTTAAAATGGGTCATTTTTGGGTTTGGTTTTTCGTGCCTTTTTCATAGTATGCTTGTCTTCTTAAGTCATGTTGTGTGTTCAAGCATTAGTGTCTTGTCAAATTCCAAGAACCCTAGACTGAGAAAGAAGGTTTTCAAAGAAATTCATTCTTTATGGCTTCCTTCAGTCATACTGCCGATGGAAACAAAGGAAAGGAGATCATCACTACTAGGAGTTCTAATCAATGGGATGGATTAACGACGAAGAAACTCGAGAGATTCCTGAAAGCTACTCCTAAAATCGTTGCGGCTCCCATAAACATCAATCTGAATCTGTTTGAGAAAGAAGGGTTCATGTTTCCCAACTGGCTAGGGAGGGAAGGGCTGTCTATCTTCTTACAAATGAAAGGATACTTGTATCCTGATATTGTCAAAGTTTTCTACCATAATATGAAGGTGTTGGACAATGACGTACACTCCAAGGTAAAAGGGGTTGATATCCATTGATGAGTCGATATTTTCTTGACTATATTTGGTTTATTGCAATTAAATAAATTAGGGAATTGTACTTAATTGTTCAATAATTTCCAGTTTTTCCTAGTTAGGCTTAATTTGGTCGGAAATTCGTATTTTCACTAATTTGAATTTTTTGAGCTGATTAATTGCATTTTTGGTTGCAGGGAAATTTTGGGAAACATCATTTGGAGCATTAGGATGGTGGCGTGCACATTAAAGACTCAACATTTAATCATTTCAATTTTAATTAAGTTGTAACTTAGTTTTCTAGAAACTTTAATTAGGATTAAGTGCTTTGGGCCTTCTTAGGGTCAAATTTGTAGAAGCCCATTTTTTGTAGGACATGTGGCTTTACCCTAGGGTTTCTTTAGAGGTGGACCCCACCATTTTTAGGGTATCTCTCGGAAATTTTGAGGGGAGACCATCCACACACATTTGGAAGCCTCCAACATTTCATTTTGCATGTTTTTCATGAACTCTCTCTTGGGAGCTTGTAGGGTTTCGGTTTTTTGAGCTATGGAATGACCAAAGATGCATTTTTCTTCTTCTCTTGTTTGAATCTTGTTCATCTTTGCTGGGTGGAAGTGAGAACCTTCACTCATTTCCTTTCAATTCTTCTTGAATGTTCAAAGCTTGAGCTTGGAGATGGTTTCTTCTTGCATTTTCATGGTGGGTCTTTCGTTTGAATGAAGAGCTATTTGCGTTTTGCTTCTCCTTTGCTACCATATTTTCGTGTTTCCATTTAGTTTCCTTGGTTGGATGATGAAAATGAAGTTCTTGTTGAGTTTTGTAGTGAAGAAAGTTTGAGTTGGTGTATGGGTGTTTAAGGTTTGAACTATTTTCTTCTTGTGCTTTTGTTTGATGGTTGGAAGCAATATTTTGAGCTGGAACATTGTGTTGCATTACCATGGCTGGACGGTCTGCACTTGCAAGCTAGGGATTGGATTTTGTTTTCATCAAAAGTTTGAAGAAAAGAGAGTTTGAAGTTGGTTTGAAGAAGGTAGACTTTGGGTTGTGATAATGGTCTAAAAACCGTTATTTTCATGCATAAAATTGATATAAAAACACACCCTTGAAGGCTTAGAATGAGCTTCAAATCAAGCAAAACACTTAGTTGAGTCATAGGAGAGTCATAGGAGCGCCAAAATGGTCCGCTGAGCGCTCAGAGCGATTAGAGGGAAACTGCTCAGTAGCAAAACTGACCGATGAGCGGTCAAAGCGGCAGAGGGGAAACCGCTGAGCGGTGCACTTTGGCGCCTGGGCGGTTGTCAGTTTTTATACTGCAGATTCTGTAATCTTTTTGTTATCTTTTTGACTTATATATAGCCCCAGTGCGACTTGAAAACATATTCTTTGGGAGAGGGAGACGTCCAGACCTACCTTACACTCCTTGGAGAAGATTTCTTGGATGCTTAGGCTCCTTTTTATCCAATCTAGGGTTTCCTTTTCCATTCTTTTCATTATATTCATCTAGTCTCACCATGACAAGGGTGAACTAAACCCTTTGTTGTTGGGGAACAATGTAATCTTTTGAAACTCTTATTTATTTAAATTCTTATTTATTCCATATGTTTGTCATATACTTCTTTATCAATTGTTGGGTTCTCATCTATGTTTAATGCTTTTATTGTTTAACTCATTCGGTAAAAGTTGTTTGTCTTTATTGATACAGGAACGTACAATAATGTCATGAACTGGTGGGAAATTCCTTAATTATGCTAATACCGCCTAGGGATAGGGGTAGGACGATCAATTGTATTTTGCTTCCGTTCGCTATGCATTATTAGTTACTAGGGGAGGCTAGGGATAACAAGGCGGTAATTAATAATAAGCTCTTTTCACCAAGGAATTGGGTTAAGGGTAGACCAAAAAATTTTCCATGCAATTAGATAAACAAGTGAATTAAATAAGAAGAGTAGATAGATGAGAGTGATAAGATGAAATTGTAAACCCCAACAACTCTATTCATTCATAGTTTTTCCTTGTCAATTGAATCACTTGCATTTGCATGTTTAGTTTTTGTTCTTTGCATTCCAAAGCTAACTTTAATTCTTTTCTCAAGTCTTAAGCGATTAGTTGACATGAAAGATTAGGCCTTTGAGTCCTTTGGGAGAACGATATTGGGTTTACCAATTATATTACTTGATAACGATCTGGTACACTTGCCAGGGTCTTAAAAGGTTGTTGCTCTTGTAATCTTTTGCAATTGAACTTTGGGTTCTTTGGGGTGTATTCTCGGTTTTGAGAAGTGGAGGAAAGAATTTGAAGGTTTGTGTTGGTGAGAAAACCGAAAATGAGGTTGGAAAGGAGAGAGAATGGTGCATTTAATTTTTTACCTTATTTGGACAAGCACATGAGAGGTTCATTTTCATAGAAAGAAGATTTCCATTTTGGTCTTTGTCTTTTCCTTGTAATTCTGCCAAGAAAAGAGATGTCTTGGGTGGTTTATTTTCTTTGACTTTGCTTACATGGCATCTTGGTTGGAGCACCCAAAGTATCTTGCATTTAGCCTTTGGTTTGAAGCATTTCTTTGGAACATCCACTTGGTAGCTCACGGCATTTTTGTGCCTTGGTGTGTGCAATCAGAATTTTGCTGTTTGGAAAGAGTGTGTGCACGGTTTTATAGTGTGTGGAAGGCACATGTTTATTGTCTTGAAGATTGGAGCACATGGGACAAGAGGCCAACATATTTTATAGTTTATTGAAGGTTGAATTTGAAGTTGGACTTTTTGTGCATGGGGAACTCACAGCCATGAGGTTTTTTTTTGCCATTCTAGAAATTGAATTTCTTTATTTGGTGCATGTATTGTCACATGGGATGTGTAGGAAAAAGCATGTTTGATTATTCCTTTGTTTTGAATTAGTTTAAATAGTAGGATTAGTTGCTTTTGATTTCTTTAATTTAGTTTTGCATTTAAATTAATTTAACTGCGTTAGGTAGTTGTTTATAACAATGTTGGTGTCTAGTATTTTAATTTGTTTAAATGTTGTCTAATGTGTTTAGTCGTGTTAATTCAATTGCCATGGTAGCTTAAATTAATTCAGTTGGTCATTAGCTATATTGTGATATTTCCTTGAGATTTCTGAACTGTAACTGTGGTTGCTACTCTAACTTTGGTTAATGTGAAACTTGTATTTGCACTTGGACTTGGGTATGCGCTTAGTTGCCCAGGTGTTACATCTTCGCTTAGTTGATGTAACTACATGGTGTAAAATAGATTTGACATTAACACTGCGTCCGCTTAGTTCGCTTTTATGAAAACAGGGTTAACCTTCTCTTAGTTGGTTAACTTTGTTGGATTAGAAGTTTGAGTCGCAACTTTATTTTGTTGATCTGTGATTGGAAACATTGTAATTAAGTTAATGACCGACTGTTTTTATTCTGTCTTTGAAACCGTTTTCAAATCTGTGTTTAATTATTAGTTGCGTTTGTGTTTTGATTTTGTTTATCCGCATTCACAAACTTTTCAACAACCCCACCCTTCGTGTCTAACTTAATTCTCGAACCGCAAAATTGGTCCTTGAGAGACGACCTAGGAGTCATTTCCTAGCTATACCGCATTTCTTAATTGCACATTAAATTTGTGTGGGTTGCGACAGCCCATCATCCATATTAATGATTTTATCTAGAATATTGTAACAAACTTACCATCTGAGGGCGCTTCCTCACATATTCCATCCACTGAGATAAATACCTTGCTGACAAGAAAAGAGTATACAGAGAATGACTGAGATTTCCTGGCATGTACTCCACAGAAAATGTATTTGCGCATGAGGGATTGTTGAAAGAAGAGAAGATAGTCACTCATCTTCTGGCCAGGATAATTCTACCGGGGAGAATAAGAAAAGATAGAATGACCACTGAAGACATCTATCTACTTCATGTTATCAAAAATAATATTCCTACAAACCGGCAGCAAGTTGTGAAAGATCACATGAAGGATGCGGCTCTGAAGAGATCTTTATATCTGTCATATTCCACTTTCATAAGCAAAGTGTTGGTACTTTGATGAATCAATATTTTATACCATTTACTTAGTTTTTCGTGCCTAATTGTGTTGATGAATTGTGCTTAATTTTTGGTTATTGTGTCATTTTCACCATTTGGGCTTAATTAGACTAATAATTCTTATTTTAATTAATTGGTATTATTTGAGCTTAATTATTCCTATTTGTATTTTAAGGGAAAATTTTGGAATTACACTGTGAGACTTTTGGAAGGGCACCAATCAATTGAAGAATTTCCACAAATTCATTTTAGAATTAATTAAACTTTAATTTAGTGTTTTAGAATTTGTAGACAAATGTTTTGTAATTTTGGACCAAATTTTGGTAGATTAGACTAAAGTCCAAATTGTAAAGATGATGATACAGCATCTAGGGTTTCATTTTTTAGGGTGGACCCCACCATTAGCAAAAACTCACGGCCCTAGGATGTGTGCAGCCGCAACTTGTTTCCGCTTTTGCTTTGGAATTTTTGGAGAGGTTTGGTTGTAAGCTCCCTTTGCCGAGAGAGCACCATGGTCTTGGAAAAAAATTTTCTTTTTGAAGTTTGAATGCATTCACATTACTTCACTCTCATAGAATGAATGGTTAACACACTTCTTCTTCTTCCCTTGCTGGCAAAGTTGTTTACTTTTAGTTGATGAGGAAGAGGATGTTTCATTCTCTCTTATAAGGTTTATATTTTGTAAACATTTTGTTTTTGGGGAGTTGGAACTCTACTCACGGTTTTACGATTTGAATGGAAGAAGCCATTTTCATTTACTTTTATTGTTGTGCACATGCCGCTGGAGCAAGCTTGATTTCACTTCACATTGCTTTTAGGAAGCTCACGGTCATTCCTTCTCTTGGCTGCCATTCAACTTATTTTTGAGGAAATGTTTTTCAATGTGAAAAGGTGAAATGATGTCCATTCACCACATGTATTTTGGCTTGTGCTTATAACATTGATGAAGGGCTGGAACACTTCTTATCTTTTAAGTTTGTACTTAATGAAGTGGTGATTAGTTGGAAGGTATGCTGTCACGGTACTTTGAGTGAAGGAATGAGGTGGTGCTTTCATTTTTATTTATCTTTGAATAGAAAGAATGATGTGTTGTCATGTCCATAGGTGTATGGTTGACATTCACTTGTCTTTGAACATTGGGAGATGTGGGTTTCCATTTAATTGTGCAGACCAACTCATTTGCATGAGAGATATAACGGCTGCAGCCATTTGAAGAGAGAGAACCGAAAATTCTTTTTGGCAAAGTGAGTAGGTGGAGTAGGTAAGCATATGATGGTCTATTGTGATAAAGACTTTTGAGGGAGCATTTAATTTCATTGGGGCAAGTGAGAAGTCACGTGTAGCTAGGAGCAAAGGCCTGTTGACTTTTCTTTGAAGAGCATTGATTCATCTTACACTTTAGAAGTAATCTCCCAACATGAAGGGATAGTGTCTCGGCTGGAGCACCATTTCTTTTGGGATTTTTAATTGGAGAAACACATTTCTTGGAGAAGGAATTGGAAGTCTCGACAAAGTGATTTTGTAGAAGAAGAAAAGTATTTTTTTTACTCTTTGGTAGCAAGGCGATTTAACGTCAACTCTTGGGAGGAGAGAGGAAATAATTTTCTTCACCTTGAAGCTTTGGGAGGTCAAGTGATTTGGTGGAGGAAAACTATATTCACTCATTTCTTTGCTTTAAAATATTTGGCATAGAATATTGAGTTTTGTTTCATTTTTTTTAGTTTAGTGTTGCATTTAAATAATTTTAATTGTGCTAGATAATTGTTTGTTGCATAGTGTTGGTGTCTAGTATTTTATTTTATTTTGTCTTAATGTTGTCTTGTATTTTTGGTAGAGATAATTTAGTTGTCATGATAGCTTAAATTACTTGGTTGGTCGTTAATAAAATTACATTGTTTCCTTGAGATTTCTTGGACTATCTTTGTTTTTACTTCGCTTTGCCTGACACTTTAGGAAATCTGATTGTGTTTCTTGCAATGGTATACGCTTAGATGCCTGATTGGTGATTGCATCTTCGCTTAGTTGGTCAATCTGTATAGAAAACATAGGATGGAAAAGGTGTATTGCGTTCGCTTAGTTTGCACTTTTGAAGACCGAATTAGCCTTCGCTCAGTTGGATGATTCGTGTTGGATTAGAGGTTAGAGTAGCTCCTTTATTGTGGTAATCTGTGATTGGAAGCATTGTGATTGAGTTAATGACCGACCATTTTTCATTCTGTGTTTGAAACCGTTTTCTTAAATCTGTGTTTGCATTTCTGTTTACATCTGTGATTTTGTTTATCCGCATTCACCACAAATTTTTCACAAACCCCCTCCCCCGCTATGTGTTAGACCTAAGACTCGAACTGCAGTTGGTCCTTGAGAGACGACCTAGGAGTCACTTCCTAGTTATACTGCATTTCTTATATGAATCAAATTTGTATGGGTTGCGACAGCACATCAAATTTTGGTGCCGTTGCCGTGGACCAACGGTTCAATTTTGAGTCTTGTGTCTGTGTTGTGTGACTTGTGTTGTGTGACTTGTGTTGTGTTGTGTTTGTGATAATGTCGTTTTCCTATCTTGTGTTGTTTTCTGTGGTTTGAACTTTTTGTGCTATTGTTTCATGATTACAGGGTGTTGTGATTTAGTGCATGACTAGAGGAAATCCTGGATTCATACCACCCTTTGATCCTAAGATTGATAGGACGTTTCATAGGTTAATTAGGCATTCTAGGAATTTGTCTTTAAAGTCTGTTTTTGAGTCTGTTCCATTAGATATTGTGCATCCCACTGCGGAGTACTTTTTGTATGCTGCATCCACTGCATCTATTGCATCTACATGTTGTTTTTCACACTGAGAACAATTATGGCACAACCTCCACCTCGTGAGAGGACTTTTAGGGAGATGGCTGCACCTGATTTCGATATTGAAAGTTTGTGCATCCAATATCCTGATGAGGACGTTCTATTTATTCTCAAGACTGGACTGATCCATTTGTTGCCCAAGTTTCATGGTCTTGCAGGTGAGAGTCCACATAAGCATCTGAAGGAATTCCACATTGTCTGTTCCACTGTGAAACCACATGATGTTCCTGAAGATCACATCTTCTTGAAGGCATTCCCTCATTCATTGGAAAGTGCTGTTAAGGATTGGTTGTACGGTTTGGCGCCTAGATCCGTCACCAGCTGGGATGATCTGAAAAGGCTGTTCTTGGAGAAATTTTTTCCAGCATCCCGGACCACAGCTATCAGAAAAGACATATATGTGATTAGGCAGCTTGGTTGAGAGAGCTTATATGAGTATTGGGAGAGATTCAAGACACTTTGTACTAGCTGTCCTCACCATCAGATACCTGACCAACTCCTTCTTCAGTATTTCTATGAAAGCCTCAACAACATGGATACGGGTATGATTGATGTTGCCAGTGGTGGAGCACTTGGAGACACCACACCGGCTGAGGCCAGGCAATTGATTGAGAAGAAGGCCGCCAACTCCCAGCATTTTAGAGCCAGGAATGATGCCATTGTGGTGAGGGGCGTACATGATGTTGTTGCCCAGTCTTTATCAACTGTTGAAAGCAAGTTGGAAGGCAAGATTGACTCTCTTGCGAAGTTGGTGACACAGTTGAAAACCAGACAGAGACCTGCAGCTTCATCTACATCTGTTGCATGACTATGTGCTATTTGTCCTTCCAGTGACCACTACACAGATGTATGTCCTGCTTTGAAGCACTTTGCTGCCCCTGATGCGCCTCAAGCTTATGCTACTAACAAATACAACAACAGGCAGCCACAACAGTAGAATTATGACTTGTCCAACAACAGGTACAACCCAGGGTGGAGGAATCACCCCAATCTTAGATGGAACAATGCGCCACAGCATCAGCAGCAGGCGCCACCTTTCCAGAATGCTGGAGGTCATAACAGATATGTGCGTCCAGCTATGCAACAAAATCAGAGGCAGCAACAACAACAGTAGCAAGAGGCACCTGCCCAACCCTCTACTTCTTCTGAGCCTTCATTGGAAGAGTTAGTGAGACAGATGACTATGCAAAACCTGCAGTTTCAGCAGGAGACTAGAGCTCCATACAGAGTCTCACTAACCAGATTCGTTAGATGGCTACTCAGATAAACCAAGCGCAGTCTTAGAATTATGATAAGTTACCATCCGAGACTGTGCATAATCCAAAGAATGTGAGTGTCATTACCCTCAGATCAGGGAGGCAGACTGTTATACCTTCAGAGGCCACTTCTACACCTACACCCATGTCTGCTACTTGTCCTAGAAAAGAGGACCATGATGGTCCAAGCAAGGCATTTGAGGTGGGTGAATCTTCTTCTTCCCCCAGTGGTTCTTCTTCTTCAGGTGGACTTTCTTCTTCTTCCACCACCACCATTGGGGCGCCTTCTCCTTTGTATGATCGGCCTATCCCTCTTCCCTTCCCTTCAAGGGCACTTCCTAGTAAGAAGATGGAAGAGGTGGACAAGGAGATATTGGAGACCTTCACGAAGGTAGAGGTGAACATACTTCTACTTGATGCCATTAAACAGATTCCAAGGTATGCCAAATTCTTAAAGGAGTTTTGCACACACAAGAGGAAGATGAAGGGCAATGAAAGGATTAGCATGGGAAGGAATGTATCTGCGCTTATTGGTAAGTCGGTCCCGCACATTCCTGAGAAGTGCAAGAACCCAGGTATATTTTGCATTCCTTGTGTGATTGGAAATAGTAAATTTGAGAATGCCATGCTTAATTTGGGTGCTTCTGTTAATGTCATGCCTTTGTCTATATATTCATCTTTGTCTCTTGGTCCTTTGCAAACCATGGGTATGGTCATTCAGTTGGCCAATAGGAGTGTTACCCACCTAACAGGTTTCATAGAGGATGTCTTAGTTAGGGTTGGTGAATTGATTTTTCCTGCTGAATTTTATGTTTTGGAGATGGAGGAGGGATTCTCTCATGGATCCACTCCCATTATCCTAGGCAGGCCATTCTTGAAAACTGCTCGAACCAAGATTGATGTGTATGCTGGAACTTTGTCTATGGAATTTGCTGATATTGTTGTTCATTTTAATATCCTTGATGCAATGAAATTTCCAGCTGAGGAATATTCTGTTTTTAGGATTGATGCATTGGATGACATTATTGATGAATTTTTTGTTCATGACTTTCACTCTTTGCATGAGAAGAAGCATTTTGTTCTATCTTGTTTATATCCATGCATTGAATCTGGAATTGAGAAAGGAATTGAGAATGATGTTGAATTTGATGTTAATTTTGATGAGGATTGTGATGTCCAGGATATTGATGCTATGCGTGATATTGATGATGTTGTTGACATATTTGTGATGGATATTGATTTGGATTGTGATGAGATAGGTGTTTTGCCTTTACCTGTGAATTCTTTAGAGTCAAAATGCATTAACCACATTGCAGGAAGTATACTTGAATCTAACTTGTAGGCACCCACTCTTGAGCTGAAACAACTCCCAGATAACCTCAAGTACGTGTACTTGGAGGATGATGAGAAGAAATCGATGATCATTTCTACCTCCCTTGATTCTGTTCAAGAGGAGAAGTTGTTTGGTGTGCTGAGGAAGCACAAGAAGGCCATTGGTCGAAGTTTGCTGACATACCTGGTATTAGCCCATCCACATCATGCATAAAATTCTTTTGGAAGATGGGGCAAAGCCAGTGAGACAACCACAGAGAAGGCAAAACCCTGTGATCATGGACATCATTAAGATGGAGGTGACCAAGCTTTTGCAAGCTAGGATCATCTACCCTATTTTAGACAGTCAGTGGGTGAGCCCCATCCACGTTGTACCCAAAAAGACTGGCCTCACTATGGTGAAGAATGAGAGGGATGAGCTTATCCCAACTAGAGTGCAGAACAGATGGAGAGTCTGCTTTGATTATAGGAGGGTCAACCAAGCAACAAGGAAAAATCACTTCCCCCTGCCATTCATTCATCAGATGCTGGAGCGCCTGGCAGGTAAATCTCATTATTGCTTTCTTGATGGTTTTTCTGGTTATTTCCAAATCAATATTGCTCCTGAGGACCAAGAGAAAACCATATTCACCTGCCCCTTTGGCACTTTTGCCTATAGGAGGATGCCCTTTGTCCTATACAAGACCCCTGGTACCTTCCAGCGGTGCATGCTTAGCATTTTTAGTGACTTTCTTGAGAGTTGCATAGAGGTGTTTATGGATGATTTCACTGTGTATGGATCCTCTTTTGATGCATGTTAGATAGTTTGGAAAAAGTGTTGAAAAGATGCATTAAACAAACCTTGTTCTCAATTTTGAGAAATGTCATCTCATGGTTGAACAAGGTTTGGTTCTAGGGCATCTCATTTCTAGAAAGGGAATAGAGGTAGATCCTGCTAAGATATCTGTGATTTCGCAGTTGCCTTACCCCTCTTGCGTGGGAGAGGTTCGATCTTTTCTTGGACATGCAGGTTTCTACAGGCGCTTCATTAAGGATTTCAGTAAGAAGGCACTTCCCTTGTCTAGACTGTTACAGAAGGATGTTGACTTTGAGTTTGGTGACAGATGCAAGCAAGCGTTTGATTGCCCGAAGGAAGCTTTGACCACCACCCCTATCATTTAGGCACCAGATTGGACGACCCCTTTTGAGCTTATGTGTGATGCGTTTAACTATGCATTAGGGGCCGTTTTGACACAAAAGGTTGATATATTGCCTAGGGTGATATATTATGCTTCTAGGACTTTAGATGCTGCCCAAGCAAACTATACCACAACTGAAAAAGAGTTGTTGGCGATTGTCTTTGCCCTTGATAAGTTTAGATCATATTTGCTTGGATCACCTTTTATTATGTACACTGACCATGCAGCTCTTAAGTTTCTTTTGAAAAAGGCTGAGCCAAAGCCAAGATTGATCAGGTGGATGCTACTACTCCAGGAGTTTGACTTACAAATCAAAGACCGGAGTGAAACACATAATTTGGTTGCAGACCACCTCAGCAGGATTGAGAGAGCTGAGGATGAAGCTGATGAGTTGCCTATCCAGGATGATTTTCCTGATGAGAGTCTGTTGATGATTATATATTCTCACCCTACTCCTTGGTTTGCACACATTCTAAATTATTTGGTAGCTTCTGTTTTTCCTCCCTTAGCATCTCGTGCTCAAATTGCTAAAATTAAGAGCGATGCTAAGTATTATGTTTGGGATGACCTATATCTGTGGAAGTTGTGTAGTGACCAGGTTACTAGGAGATGCATTCCGGACCATGAGATTGACTCGGTCCTACAGTTTTGTCATGCCTCCTGACCTGGTGGTCATCTGGGGATTCAGAGAACAGCTCGCAGGGTGCTTGACTGTGGTTTCTATTGGCCTTCCATCTTCAAAGATCCGGAGAGGATTTGCAGCACCTGTGAGCCTTGTCAGAGAGCAGGAGGATCAATTTCACAAAGACAAGAGATGCCTCAACAGCCTATGCTGTTCTGTGATGTGTTTGATGTCTGGTGTATAGACTTTATGGGTCATTTTCCTGTTTCATTTGGTTTCTCTTATATTTTCCTTGCTGTGGATTATGTTTCAAAGTGGGTGGAAGCTAGAGCCACCAAGACTAACGATGCTCGGGTTGTTGTAGATTTTGTTAGATCTCACCTCTTTTGCAGGTTTAGAGTGCTTAGAGCGATTGTTAGTGATCAGGTAACCCACTTTTGCAACAGATCCATGCAGGCTTTGCTCAAGAAATATAGGGTGACGCACAGAGTTTCTACAACATACCACCCCCAAACAAATGGGCAAGTTGAGATCTCTAACAGGGAGATTAAGAGGATCTGGGAGAAGATTGTCCAGCCCAACAGAAAAGACTGGAGCAATAGGTTGGACGATCTCTTTGGGCCCACAGGACTGCCTACAAAGCACCCATAGGGATGTCTCCTTATCGGGTTGTCTTTGGAAAGGCATGTCATCTACCAGTTGAGATTAAGCATCGGGCATACTGGGCTGTGAAGACTTGCAACTTCTCCATTGACCAAGCTCGAGAGGAAAGGAAGTTGCAACTAAATGAATTGGATGAGATACGATTGGAGGCCTATGAGAACTCGAAGTTCTACAAGGAGAGGACAAAGAGGTTCCATGATAGTTCTATTGTTAGAAAGGACTTCGAGGTTGGCCAACAGGTTTTATTGTATAACTCTAGGCTCGGCCTCATGAGTGGTAAGTTGAGATCAAAGTGGATTGGACCTTTTGTTGTGACTAATGTTTATCCTTATGGTGCAGTTGAGATTAAAAGCCTTTCCACAGCTAAAAGCTTTAAGGTGAACAGGCATAGACTGAAGCCCTTCCTCAGTAATACTTCTTTGTTGGATGCAGTGGTGGAGGAGGCATCTTTGGTCAACCCCTCCTACCCTCCCCCCTGACTCAGGGAGTTTCTTCTCTCCTTCCCTCCTCACTTTTATTGCACTTTCTCTATATCTTCTGACTATGCCGATTGTTGATCTGCTGATTGTGACACACTGAGGATATTGTGTTGTTTAAGTGTGGTCTATTAAGGGAGGTTCTTTCTTTGTTTATGTTTCAGTTTTTATGAGGTTTGTTGTGTCTTGTGTACAGTTTTGCATGTTTTTCGTGAATTCTGGACTGTGATTAGGTTGTCAGTTTTTCTTCACTTCGTTGATACTCTGATTTGTTGGATTCCTTGTTTTTCTTTGATTGGAAAGATGATTATGATGTTTGAGAGATTGAATGAATTGTGACAGAATTACCTTGTGCGAGATTTGAGCCATTTGATGATCTTTCTTGTGTGTGATATGTCTCTTGATTGCTTGCACTTATGCCTTGGCTTGACTCTTTTTGATGATTCTTGATTGATATGCATGTTTGAAAGTGATAAAGGCAGTTTTGTTGTTGAGCCTCTCTAGCCAAATGAGCCTACCTTGTTGTGATCCTTTGATAGCCCCTTTGAGCCTTTACTTCCCTTATTCTTTGTTTTCAAGCTCATACACTAGCCCTAAGTGAAAAACCATTATTACCTTAACCTTAGGGAATTTTGGAGCTTTGGAATTGTTTTGGGAACAAGTGTGGTCTCCTTGGGGATTCAGTTGAGTTGGCTAGTTGGTTCCTCTTCTTGTTTTTTTTTTGTATATATGTGTGCATCTTGTCTCATACAGTTGTGTTATGAAAAGAGAAAAGAAAAAGAGAAAAAGATGAGAAAAGCAAAAAAAATATACAGAAAAATGAGAAAAAGTAAAAAAAAAATTGTGTAAATAATGGAGTCAAGAAGAGGATAGAATTAGAGCTTTTGGGTGTGAGTATACTGTGTTTACACTTGTTCCCCATTGCTCCTCTATTTCCTTTGGTTTGTAGCTTCTCACCCACATTTACCCTCCCTTTTCCCTGACCCCATTGCATCCATAAAAGACCTTTTGATTTGAACATGCATATGTGTTTGAGTGTTGATATTAGAGGCTTTCCAAGTCTGTTTGTGTTTGCTTTCTTGAGTGCATTGAGTTGACATTGTTTACCTTAGACACTTGAGAGAAACACTAATAGTGCATCTGTGAGGCTCTGTTGCTTGTGATTCACCTCTTGAACTGATTGACTGTTTTTCTATGTTCTGAACTGCTTGGATGATTTCTTGAGTATCTGCTTTCCTTGACTATGTGTGAGATTCTGTCCACCTCCTTTTCATTGTCCAGATTTCTTGAGAACTGTGCAACTTTGTGTTTGTCCTTGTAAGTCTTTGTTCTCTGTCTGTTGAGTCTGTGTCACTTCCTGATGTCCTCAGATCTCTTCCCTGTTTTGCGTCTTGATTTTGGCCAGGAGTGCAAAAGACTAAGTTTGGTCTATTTTGATGAATCAATATTTTATACCATTTACTTAGTTTTTCGCACCTAATTGTGTTGATGAATTGTGCTTAATTCTTGGTTATTGTGTCATTTTCACCATTTGGGCTTAATTATACCAATAATTCTTATTTTAATTAATTGGAATTAATTGAGCTTAATTATTCCTATTTTTATTTTCAGGACAAATTTTGGAATTACACTGTGAGACTTTAGGAAGGGCACGAATCAATTGAAGAATTTCTACAAATTCATTTTAGAATTAATTAAACTTTAATTTAGTGTTTTAGAATTTGTAGACAAATGTTTTGTAATTTTGGGCCAAATTTTGGTAGATTAGACTAAAGTCCAAATTGTAAAGATGATGACATGGCATCTAGGGTTTCATTTTGTAGGGTGGACCCCACTATTAGCAAATACTCATGGCCCTAGGATGTGTGCAGCCGCCACTTGCTTGTTTCCACTTTTGCTTTGGAATTTTTGGAGAGGTTTGGTTGTAAGCTCCCTTTGCCGAGAGAACACCATGGTCTTGGAAAAAAATTTTCTTTTCAAGTTTGAATGCATTCACATTACTTCACTCTCATAGAATGAATGGTTAACACACTTCTTCTTCTTCCCTTGCTTGCAAAGTTGTTTACTTTTGGTTGATGAGGAAGAGGATGTTTCATTTTGTCTTATAAGGTTTATATTTTGGAAACATTTTGTTTTTGGGGAGTTGGAACTCTACTCACGGTTTTAAGATTTGAATGGAAGAAGCCATTTTCATTTACTTTTATTGTTGTGCACATGCCGCTGGAGCAAGCTTGATTTCACTTCACAATTGCTTTTAGGAAGCTCACGGTCATTCCTTCTCTTGGCTGTCATTCAACTTATTTTTGAGGAAATGTCTTTCAATGTGAAAAGGTGAAATGATGTCTAGCCACCACATGTATTTTGGCTTGTGCTTGTAACATTGATGAAGGGCTGGAACACTTCTTATCTTTTAAGTTTGTACTAAATGAAGTGGTGATTAGATGGAAGGTATGCTATCACGGTACTTTGAGTGAAGGAATGAGGTGGTGCTTTCATTTTTATTTATCTTTTAATAGAAAAGCATGATGTGTTGTCATGTCCATAGGTGTCTGGTTGACTTTCACTTGTCTTTGAACATTGGGAGATGCGGGTTTCCATTTAATTATGCATACCAACTTATTTACATGAGAGATATAACGACTGCAGCCATTTGAAGAGAGAGAACCGAAAATTCTTTTTTGGCAAAGTGAGTAGGTGGAGTAGGTAAGCATATGATGGTCTATTGTGATGAAGACTTTTGAGGGAGCATTTAATTTCATTGGGGCAAGTGAGAAGTCACGTGTAGCTAGGAGAAAAGGCTTGTTGACTTTTCTTTGAAGAGCATTGATTCATCTTACACTTTAGAAGTAATTTCCCAACATGAAGGGAGAGTGTCTTGGTTGGAGCACCATTTCTTTTGGGATTTTTAATTGGAGAAACACATTTCTTGGAGAAGGAATTGGAAGTCTCGCAAAGTGATTTTGTAGAAGAAGAAAAGTATTTCTTTTTTACTCTTTGGTAGCAAGGCCATTTCACGTCAACTCTTGGGAGGACAGAGGAATTAATTTTCTTCACCTTGAAGCTTTGGGAGGTCACGTGATTTCGTGGAGGAAAACTATATTCACTCATTTCTTTGCTTTAAAATATTTGGCATAGTATATTGAGTTGTGTTTCATTTTTTTTAGTTTAGTGTTGCATTTAAATAATTTTAATTGTTCTAGATAAGTGTTTGTTGCATAGTGTTGGTGTCTAGTATTTTATTTTATTTTGTCTTAATGTTGTCTTGGATTTGTGGTAGAGATAATTTAGTTGTCATGATAGCTTAAATTACTTGGTTGGTCGTTAATAAAATTACATTGTTTCCTTGAGATTTCTTGGACTGTCTTTTTGTTTACTCCGCTCTGCCTGACACTCTAGGAAATCTGATTGTGTTCTTGCAATGGTATACGCTTAGATGCCTGATTGGTGATTGCATCTTCGCTTAATTGGTCAATCTGTATAGAATACATAGGATGGAATAGGTGTATTGCGTTCGCTTAGTTTGTACTTTTGAAGACCGAATTAGCCTTCGCTCAGTTGGATGATTCGTTTTGGATTAGAGGTTAGAGTAGCTCCTTTATTGTGTTAATATGTGATTGGAAGCATTGCGATTGAGTTAATGACCGACCATTTTTCATTCTGTGTTTGAAACCGTTTTCTTAAATCTGTGTTTGCATTTCTGTTTGCATCTGTGATTTTGTTTATCCGCATTCACCAGAAATTTTTCAACAACCCCCCCACTATGTGTTAGACCTAAGACTCGAACCGCAGTTGGTCCTTGAGAGACGACCTAGGAGTCAGTTCCTAGTTATACTGCATTTCTTATATGCAAACAAATTTGTATGGGTTGCGACAGCACATCATACTTCAAGGTGTTGATATTAGGAATGAACAAAAATTGTTTATAGAGCTCTTCAAATGTTTTTGATAGAGAATCGATCATGTCTCTTGGATTAGTGAAAACCATGAATTGATGGGGATTTATGGGTGAAAACTATTCAGAGCATAGTATAGGAAGCACATCTACTATAATGGAGGATTGAACAAATTTCTTTTCTGAGACTAGTTTTGAAAGATATGTAGCTGAATAAATCAAAATCTTACATGAGTAATATGAAAACTTGGTAAAAGAGCATCGTGCTGGCCCATGACAAGCAAAAGAGAGTTCTTCTAAAGAAGATTCAATCGAGTCCTTCTAACTCAGCATAGGGCCTTGTGAAATCTGACTGTCTTAGCATAAGCGTGTCCTGTATCTTAAGTCTTACTTTTCTATTTTGTCTTTGTTCTTAGCTTTTCTTTTGATAATGGCTTAGATTACCATTATGTATGTCTTGTTCTGGTCTTTCATTTGTAATATATTTTGAACAAGTAATGAAATCAGTTGTTTCCTATTCAAATTCATTTGCTTTAAATTTCTTGATTTAATCTGCTTGAATGAATATTGAATCGACTGAGTGATTATTGAAGTTGACTAGGCACATACTCATTGCTACATTAATTGTTTTACATACTCACTTCTTATCTGTTTAATTTCTTGCATTATTATGATACTAAACTGCTTGATCTTCAAAAGATTGTGAAAGGTTTTGCAGGAAACATTGCTTTGGAACTTACTGCTTGGATCACACCTGTTTGAAAAGCAATGAAATCAAGTTGACAAATGGTTCAATGGACTTATCACTTACAGGGGGCTATAAATTCCATTTATTGGAATTTGGTTATTAAGTTGTTTGATCATTTAATATCAGTTGTCTTCAATATATCTCTGTTCTTATATGATTATTTTACAATGAGAATATATTGTGAGATTGTTGATAATTGTATCTTTGCTTGATTGAATTGCTTGCAATCATAACTCTAATACAATTTTGATACAAACTGATTGTGTGCTCTGATATTTGTGAAACAACATTGTGCATCTACATTTGATTTTTAAAATATGCATAATGACACGGGGGCATTACATGTTTGCATAGATTTTTCACATGCCTACATTTTAGGGGGAGTTTATCTATCTCATGTGAATATCTGTGATAGGGGGAGCATCATTGAATGTTAAATCTGTTTACACTAATGCATCTCTGATACTTCATTTTATCAGCATATTCATATCTAAAAGCAAACCTTTTTTGCTAATGCACAAAGGGGGACAAATGATTGAAAAGTTTGATTCATTAAATGGTTGAAAAGTTTGATTGATTATCTGCTTATTTGCTTTGATATGTGATTGCTTCATACTGGTTATTCAGAGTAAATGTTCTATGCTAAAATTTATTGAAATAATCTTTATTTGCTCTCATACATTGGAAAAAATCAATTAATCACTTGTTCTTAGTGATTACTTATATTAGCTTTGATTCTAGTGATTATTTGACTAATTTTATGTGTTGTTTGTGTACAAACATGATTGCTTATTAATCATGGTAGTGCACATCAAAAAAGGGGGAGATTGTTGAAATTGTTGATAAGGGAAGCACTGGTTTAGCTGAACCTTAATCTCACAGTGCTCCAGTTGCTCTGATTTTTTATGATGACAACACATTATTAATATCGCATGTATTGTTATGTGTTACATGTTCTACTCTTTACTATGATTGATATCTTAATGAACATGTTTTGTGTTGTTTCTGATATATGTATGCATATTCACTGATTTGATACTTGATACATCACTTTTGATTACGTACTGTAACGGCTATATTTCAACTATTTGTTAAAGCATTAAATGAAAGTCAATTGTATTAAATGCAAAATCAATTTTATTGTTATGATTGCTACTAATTTGCTTATCTGTTACAACTGTCTGGTGACAGTCGACTTCATTAGTAGCACAGTCGACTTCATTAGTAGAACAGTCGACTTCAGGAGCGTCTGATTCTATTAAACACAGGGACTTTGGTTGAACTGACATTTTCGTTTGTTGTTTCAAATTGAGATCCTATGATTAATTGCTCCAAGAACTCATCAAGAAGACCGTGGTGATCTTTCATTGAAGAGGTTCTTTAGGGAGACGAATTTCGTGCTTACTTGTTGATCAAGTTCTGCACATTGTGGTGTTCATCTGTTGATCAAGATTTCTATCGATCTTTGTAAAGATTGTTGTTGTCCTATTGGGATTACAGGAGGTGCACTCGTGGAGTTCTGTACACATTGAGGATTGTTCAAAGTGGGTTGAAGATTGCAGAAGAGGGGATATCTTGCTGCAGATCTTTGTGTTGCTGCCTATATTTTGGTTAGAGGGTATTAAGCCCCTGACAAGTGTACCAGATCATTATCTAGTAATATATAAACGGTAAGTCCGGGTATCGTCTCCCAAAGGACTCTTAGGCCTTAACTTTCATGTAAATTGATCTTATAAGACTTGAAAAGAATTAATTTTGAGTGTTTAATGCAAAGAACGAAAATGAACATGCAAATGCAAGTGATTCAATTGCCAAAGAAAATATATGAATGAATGGAGTTGTTGGGGTTTACAATTTCATCTTATCCACCCTCTTATATCTACTCTTCTTATTAAATTTGCTTAATTATCTAATTGTCATGCAAACTTTCTTTGTCTACCATAAATCCGATCTCTCGGCAAAAAGAGCCTATTGCTAACTACTAGTTTACTATCTCTAGTCTCCCTAAGTAATTAGCAATGCATTTATCACAGAAGAAAAATACAATTGATTGTCCTACTCCTATCTCTAGGTAGTATTGCTTAATCAAGGAATTTCCTATCACTTCATGACTTCCTCGTGCGTCTCCGTATCAACAAAGGCAAATATCTTTTACCGAATGAGTTAAACGATAAAAGCATTAAGCATAGCTAAGAAACCCAACAATTGATAATATAAGCATATGAAACATATGAATAAAATAATAATTTCAATATAAGAGAGTTTCAAAAGATTACATTGTTCCCCAACAACAAAGGGTTTAGTTCACCATGGACATGGTGAACCTAGATGGAATTAAATGAAAGAATGGAAAAACCTTGAAGATTGAAGAAAATGGGATATCTTGCTGCAGATCTTTGTGTTGCTGCCTATATTTTGATTAGAGGGTTAGAGAGGTGTTTTATATTTTTGACGTGGAGGTCTCTGTGAAAGCCTTGTTGTAAACACCTTGACCATTATAGTGCATTTGCTTCCTAGTTGTGGAAGGACACTGGATGTAGGCATTGAGGCCGAACCAGTATAAAAACTGTATGTTTGATTTCTCTATCCTTACACTTTTACATGAAGTCGACTTAACTGTTTACATAGTCAACTTTACATTTCCGCTACACTTACACTTTTCATTCCTTGCGATTCAAGAAACTTTGTAAAGGTTTATACTTTGAGAAAAAGATTTTGAAAAGACTCTGATTTTTAAACCTCACCAATTCACCCCCCTCTTGGTGTTGAAACAGAGTCATCCTGTTTCCAACATTCTCATCCAACCTTTCTCTTTCCTATCCATTCCTTAACCTTTTCCTCCTCCATTCTCATCATCACCATTTTCTATCATGATTCGTCAACGGTGATACCTACATCGTTGTCTTCCACTCTGTCAGGCATTGTTGTTATCCTTCTCCACTCACCTCTTTTGATGTTTATTAAATAAGGGGGAGAAGAGATAGACGCGTCAACATCTTGGAGCATGAACTCAGGGGGAGTACACTAGACAATAGGTTAGAATAGGATAACATAGAATCAAAGGGAGTCTCCAGATTCTTAGAAGTTCTCATGCATAACATTGTACACATTCATGTTAATGTAGTCTGATACGTTTATTTTAACGCATTTAAATATCTGATTTTATGTATATTAATATATTCTCTTATTATCTGATATATGTTGCTCTGATTATTTATTACATTTGCTCTAAAAACTAACCTGCATACATATAAGACAATCTAATATTGAAAATAAACTAGTCAAATGTTCAAACGATGTCTAAATTTCACACTAAAAGTTTTCAAAAACTTTTGAAATATAAATACACTTTTGCGCTGATTGAAAATCATATCATTTAGATGTGTATTTGTAAACATCAAAAAAGGGGAGATCGTAAAGACAAGATTGTCTATAAGAATGGATTGTGTAAATGTTCTCATATGTTTTGAAGTTTAACAAATAACAATAAACAAAATAAGCATATGACAAAGTGTTATCTTTGGAAAAGCAATATAGCTAAAAGATAAGTGGCTTATGAAACAGTTTTGAGAAACCTAAATACCTTGAGAAAAGCACTATTAAATGCTTCCCCTATTAAATACTTCAATGAGAGTCTTGCGAAATGCACTCATGTTATACATTGTTAAGCCACGCTCAAACAAGGTCTCAATATGTCTTGATAGATAAAATGTCAAAAGATGTTTCTGGAAGATACGCTAGAAGTTTTAAGCGATCATCCAAAAACTTGTGTTGAAAGACACCTTACTAAACGTGCTTTTGAATGAAACAAACATAACTTAAAGAAGTGTTTCTCAGTAAGAGCCTTACATAGGCTAGACAATACCTTGTCCTAAATGATTTCTTTCATCCAACAACGAAAACTTCATAAACTACTTGGTATCTTAGTTAAATGCTTAAACAATCAAATCCTGCCTGAACGACAAAAAATGTGAAAAACATTTTATTGTTATGAACATGCATTAAATGCCATTAAATGCACAATGTTCAAAAACAACAAAAGTGATAAGAAAAATGACATATATGCTTGCACGCATATCTACTATACTTTGTGCATATTACCTATGTCAAGTATTCACTTGCTCCATCCTATACAAATCATAAGTGAATGTTCTCTCTATCAAAATTTCCGCCAGAAAGTTCGTAACACCTATATTTTATAAAGAATTGAAAAAACATGTATGCTCTAACAAGTTGACTTTAACCAACGGCTGCTATATAGGACAAAGCTAAGAAGATCTGAAAATCAAAGCAATGTACTACCTAACGAACATTTTCTTGAAGCATGCATATTGAAGAATGTCGAAGAAAAGAGTAAGAGAATAAGCACACAAACACAAAGGAAAATATCTGTGAAGAAAAGAAAAGCTCAAAAGAAAAAGAAAATACTTTCAAGCTTTAAAGAATCATAAACTTACTATTGTAAGAAGAGAGAAAACATTGAAAGTCTATTAGATTGAATTGTATTGTATACACATCCTCTCTATGAGAGTAATCATCTAAGGAGTTGTGAGTGATCTATTCAATTGCAAATTCTGAAGAGAAATCAAACTCTTAATGCTTAACTCAGTGGGGTTAAACGGTAGCTAGAAATATTTGTCTAGTGGAACCCAGTAGTGGGTGAAACTCAACTAGATAGTGTATCAAGAAGATACTGGAAATGTCTAGGGATACCAAGAGGGGTGAAGAATACTGCGCAATCAAGAGTGGGTGAAACTTGGTTATAGTCAAAGTAAGGGGGTTACTTGGAGTGACTAGGTGACACCAGGAGTAGTGATACTCAGTTATAATCTTGTTGAAGATTATAGCGGAACCCTCTGAGGTCTTAGAGGAGACTGAACATAGCTCGATGGAGCGAACCAGTTAAAAAGAATTGTGTTTATTGCTTTATTTTTACTAAAGGCTTCTCTTATATATATCCTACAGTTGCATATTATATTAGTTGCTACAAAAGCTCTTGGTATCAAACACCTTTTTACTAAGAGTTAGTTTTATCAAAACATTGCAACAAACTCATTTAAAGGATTGAAAATTTATTTTTTAAGCAACCTGTAGTTTGAACTGAATTTTCAAGTCGAGCGTTCAACAACTTACATAAAATTTTCAATCCTCGGCATAGTTGTTAAACTATCTCCTTCGCAAAAGTTTTCCTATAACACTATTCAACCCCCTTTTCTAGTGTTTTTCCATGTACTTTAACAAGTTCGAGGGAGGATTGGTGGTGGGAGGTAGTCTAGGTGGCAAGGTAATGTGAGGAGGGGAAAAAGAAGTTGTTGATAAGGTTTGGGTGTTTGTTTTTCAAAACATATGGAAAGGTCGTTGAAGAGAATGGTGTGAGTAATTGAGATTGTGGTTTAGGGCTGAGTGGAAGTGGGAGGTGTGTTTGCCTTAGGGAAGTGTTGAGGGTATTATTAAAGAGGGATGATGTGTCCAGGAGATGTGTGTTTAGGGGAAGAGGTTTGAGCAGACTATTTTGGGGGTGAGGTAGCTCTTATGATTTGTTCATCATCTAAACTTATATGTACAACAACAAGAACCGGAGTGAGGCTAGACGATGTTACCTTAGACACCTGTCTTGAGGAGCATTTAATAACATGTTTTTTGCCTCTTGGGAGTAAGCTCAATAACTTTAACTTTAGAAGGTTGAAGTAGACGCTTCTGAATATGGGAAACAATAAGTCCATCATCGAATTTGTTGGCTCTTCAGAACTTATAACAATAGAAAAAGAAGGCTTCTTCAACTTCTTTGCCTTCTTTTCTTTCGACACTTCAAGTCGAGAACGTTTGGCCTTTGGTGAAACTAGAAGGGCAATAGCAATATCAAGCAAATATGAGACTTGACATGGTAATCAATATATTTTAATATTTTTATAAATGAAAATGAAGAATAAAAAATATTTAAATATTTTTATAAATAAAAAAAAAACAAAACGGATTATAAATGAAAATGAAGAATATAAAATATTTAAATAATTATAGAAATGTAAAACTCAAACAGAAAAAACAAACTTTAACAAAACAATTCAAACTAAAGAAAGAGGGAGGTGAAGGAATAAAAACTTGGATGGAGAAAACAAAAATAGTCCAATTGAGATGTAGGTGAAAATAAAAGCTTTATGAGATGAAAATGTTAATATAGAGGATAAGAGATGTGTTGAAGTGTTCGTTGATGGTGAAATATGGAGAGAGAGAGAGAGAAAGAGAGAGAGAATAGATAGTGAAGATTATATGATAAGAGTGATAAAATTAAGGTGGTAACAGGGAATAGTAATGGTCTGTAGGAAAAGGGGATATGTTGTTTAAGAATGATGGAGTGGGAGAGAAAAGATGTGTGTGTTAGTAAAAATTGAGTGAAGAGAATGTGGGTATTTATAAAGTTATGATTAGAGAAAGTGTTGAATAAAATATAATTTTTTTAAAAAAAAAGTGAGTGGAAAAATAGAAAAAGTTAATGTAGAAAATAAGTAAAAGAAATAATATAAAAAGTTGGTGGAAAAATTAGGTAAAATAAAATATAGTAAATAGTAAAAGTTAATGTGGAAAATAAGTGAAAGAAATAATATAAAAAGTGGGTAAAGAAATTAGGTAAAATAAAATATAATAAAAAAATTGAATAGAAAAAGTTTATGTGAAAAATAAGTGAAAGAAATAATATAAAAAGTTGGTGGAGAAAATAGGTGAAATAAAATATAGTAAATAATAAAAGTTAATGTGAAAAATAAGTGAAAGAAATAATATAAAAAATTGGTGGAGGAAGTAGGTGAAATAAAATATAGTAAATAGTAAAAGTTAATTTAGAAAATAAGTGAAAGAAATAATATAAAAAGTGGGTGGAGAAAGTATGTGAAATAAAATATAGTAAATAGTAAAAGTTAATGTGAAAAATAAGTGAAAGAAATAATATAGTGGTGGAGAAATTAGGTGAAATATAATAAAAAAAAAGTAAGTGAAAAAATTAGAAAAGTTAGGAAAAAAATTAAATAAAAATAAATATATAAAAATGAAATAGTAAATGAAAAAGGTAGATGATGTGGAGGGTGATGTGGATGTTGAGGTGTGAGAAGAAAAAAAGGGTGGTAAGGAAGTAAAAAGGTGTGGAATTATTTTGGGTCATTGGGCTAAGTGTTAAAAAGTTAATTTGGGGTACAAATAGTAAAACAAACAGTATTTTTTTATTTTTATTTATATTTATTTATTTAACTTTGTGATAAATTTTATTTACCCAGACAAAATTGAGTGTTGACACTCATTAAAGAGCTCGATCTTTACGTGACACCCTAAAATCTCATATCCAATTTGCAACTCAAGATCTTAAAAATTGACATGCAAAGTAAGGTTATACCTCAAGGATCTTTATAGGAAAAAAATTTATTTTTAAACTTGCTAACTAACGTTTAGTTAAAGTTTCTTCTCTTACTTGGACATTTCTTCTTCGATAGTAAGCTTTTGTTCACTTAGAGGATGAGATTAAGCTAAAATAAGGTAGAAAGAAGGTAAAGATAGCTTTTAGAGAGAAGAAAGAAAGAAAGGGAGCTTGCATGCGAGAAGGGTAAATGAATAAAATTGAAGAAATAAGTCTTTCATTTTGTCCTAACTTAAAAACTTTTCATCCTTAAAAGTTTTCTTGCAAAGAAAGAGGGTAAAGTAAGATTCTTGTATACACTCTTTCATTTCCCAAGTGGAGTTTCAAAACTTAATATTCTAAACAACTTAACCATGTTGATGTTCCTTCCATTAAGTTGTTTAACTTGAGTCTATGGTCTTAAAAAACTTTATTTTGAGGACATACTCTCTTTTAATTACACTAAATTAAATTTTAGAACATAATTGTGATTAGGTACTTATTTCTTCAATTGTGACATATCAAATATACTGTGGATGTCGACAAAGGGTGGTAAGACAAGCTCATATGCAACAAGACTTATTATTTTAAGGATTTGATAAAGTTATATGAACTTTAGATACAACTTCTTAAATTTGATAAAAATAATTGATGTAAGTGATATTGCTTAACATAATTAGTTAAATAATATTTGGATGTTTACCATCAACCATTGCTTATGGGAATAATAACGCGTCGATCGAATATGAATAATGATTATTTGTTATTTGATTCATAATAAAAAAAATTATGTCGATATTTTAAAAAAATATATTTTATAAATTTTTTAAATAAAATTGAAAAAAATATATAAAATATAAATAAATTTTAATTTTAATTAAATTTAAGTTAATAAAATATAAATTAAATTTTAATATTAATTTTTTGTAAATAATAAATATCTATATATATATATATATAATAGGATATCTATATATAGATAATAGGATATCCGTACCAACTCTCTTGTAAACAAATATTAAAATACCTAGCTGTATTACCTATTTGTTCTAAATTTTATCTGCCACAAATAATTTCTTCAAGCATTACATAATGGCTGTAAGTGACCTATATTTAATGTACTTCCATAAGTATCATTTGTTTGTTCCAAAATATTAAATTTGTTAGTCATTCACTTAAGCGTTTGGGCCCATGGTGGAGTATTGGAGCGCCACTTAAGTGAAATACTTGGGCGTTGATATCTGCACCTACACATTTTTTATCCTCCACCTCCCCATCCCATTTTTATCTTTTCTTTTTTCATTTATATTTTTATTTTTTATTTATATTCTTATTATATCTTTTAAGTAAAATTTATTTTATAGGTTAATTTTAATTTCATTCTCTTAAAGTAAAAAACCTAATTTTTTTTCTTTTATGTTTCATTGTTGTTTTTTCCAATTCTTTTATACTCTCTTTTCTTTTCCTGTGAGAATCGTTGGGTTGGTGGAAGGAAAGTTGCAACAGAGTTCTTCATCTCCGTCGACGGATATCCACATCCGTTTCAGGTTCAAACGGATGTGCGACATCCGTTTATGCCTGGCGTCTTCTTCCTCCTAGCACTCATAAATCCTCACACAGAAAAACAACATAACAGCATAGAAACCTCACGCACACACAAAGCTATACTGAAACGCTGTATTACATACATTTAAAAAAACAACAAGCAGAAATCAAGACAACGCTCAAGAAACGAAACGAAAAAATAAGCTCTAGTGCAGAACGTCAGAAACCAGAAACGAAAAAATAAGCTCTGGTGTAGAGCGGCAGAAACCAGCAACATACATGTGAAGAAGAAACCGAAACGAACAAAAGCTTCTCTATCAAGCGGAAGAAAAGACGAAAAACTAAGCTCTCAAAGACCAACCGGCAGACACGAAGCACCGCCGCCACCGCGCACCGCCGCAAACACAGGCCGCACCGCCGCACACCCAAGCCGCACCATCACGAAATACACAAAGAGGACTAGAGTTGGGAGTTAGAGGTTAAAAAAGATGAAAACGAGAGTGAAGGGAAACAGATCTGGAAAGTGGGGGTGTTGTGTTACTGTGAGGGAGGGAGTGAAATTGAAAATGGGAAAGTAAGAAATTTAGGGTTAGTTAAATAAAAGAGGGTTAAAAAAGTAAATTACAAAATACATAAAAGGTTATTTTTGTAATATAAAAAAAGTTAATAAAATGGGGAGGTAGAAGGCCAAAACGTGGAGGTGCAGGGATCAACACCCGAAATACTTTATCCCCCCTGATATATACCAACAAAGAATTTATTATTTTTACTTCAAATAAATTCATGTTCAATATTATTATTATCTTTAATATTTTAATTATTCTACCACCTCAAAATTCATTTATAATTTCTTATCATATGAAATATTATTACAATAAAATAAATACAAAGTAATATACAAAGTAGAAGACCATATCAAACCTATGATAAGAAATTTCAAAAGTACATAACATAAATAATGTCTTATGCTCTAAACAACATTCTTGCCTACAAGTATGTTCCCGTTACAAGCATCGTGTTTTCGTTTCACACGAGGTCACTTTAAGTTATTTCTAATTGGTTTAAACGATTGCAATTTTGTGACAAGTAATTCCATTACAATTAGTGATGACAAAATATATTACTTAAAAAAAGTAAAACTTTTGTAATGGCATATAACATCACAATAAAAAAGATGAGTTTTGGTGTCTGAGGCGATGCTCAAGGCAATAAAGAAGATGTAGTTCGGTTTTGGCGAAGAAGAGACAGCGAACGTGAAATTGAGAGTTTGAATGAGATGAGGTTCGATTTTGGTGTCCTGATTCTCTCAAGGTTCGAAGGAATCAAAAGAACATGTGGTTCAGTGATGGTGAGGAAGTGCGTGGTTTAGAGAGAAAGAGAGGAACGAGAGTAAGAGCGAACGTGAAATCACACATAGCGAGAGAGAAATGTGAAAAACTAGATAGGTAGAGAGATATTATGACTGATTTCTAAAACTTCGTCATAATATATCACAAAAACTCTACACCTTATGACAGGTGACCATATCTAAGTAATAATATGTTTTGAACTTATTTACAAGTTTGTCATCACGTTTCATATTATAACTGATACACAAAACTATGTCATAATTGTTGGGGAGGTTCGACACACACATAGATCTCCACACTTGGTAAGATTTGTTCGCTTTGGGCCAAGCCCTCACCGATTTGCTTTTGGCACCACTCTAAAAGGCCTTTTCATAATATTAAGGTTCTCCCTCATCGATCAACATTACATACTCAAGGTAGAGTACTTCTTAGAAGGTTGTTTTCGCCTGTCAGATCTTTTGGGTTGAGCTTCAGGTAGCTCAGGTACATCACCAAGATTCTCATCATGTTCCTCTTCATCAACATTATCAATAGGAATATCCAAGTCATCTCCAACCTGCTGATTACTAATATCACCATGTTGTTCACCATCACGAACATCAATATCCAAATCATTAATAAACAACCGAATTGGATCAACATCAGCCACATTAACATCTTCCTTAGGTGTAGACTTCTCCACCTTATCATATTTTCAATAGTTTGATCTTTCATGAATTGCACATCACAACTTCTAACAACTTTCTTTTCAACAGGGTCATACTACTTGTAGACAAATTCATCCTGACCATAACCAGTGAAGATGCATTGCCTTGTCTTCACATCTAACTTGGGTCATTCATCCTTTGGAACATGAACAGATGCGTTATAACCGAAGACACACAAATGATCATAACTAACATTCTTACCAAACCAAATCTTGTCTGGCACCTCAAATTTCAGAGCAACTGTAAGAGTTAGATTAATAAAATGCACTGCTGTAAACAATGCCTCACCCCAGAAATGCTTAAGCAATTTTGTTTCAAAAAGCATACACCCAACTCTTTCAATCAATGTCCTGTTCATCCTCTCCAGTAAACCATTCAACTGAGGAGTTTTTGGAGGAGTCTTCTCATGTGCAATACCATATTGTCTACAATAAGCATCAAAGGATCCACAATATTCACCACCATTGTTAGTACGAATGTGCTTCAGCTTCTTGCCTGACTGCCTCTAAACCGAAGCATGAAATTCTTTAAACTTGTCCAACACGTGTTCTTTTCTCTGTAGTGCATAACCCAAAGCTTCCTGGAACAATCATCAAAAAAAGTAACAAAGTAAAGTGCACCACTAAAAGACTTTACCTTCAACGGGCCACAAACATCAGAATGCACCAATTCAAGCAACTCTGACTTCCTGGAGGGAGGATGCTTCTTGAAGGATACTCTAGTTTGTTTACCAACCATGCAGTGAGAACATTTTTCCAACTCTACATTCTTCAATCCTGAGAGAACATCCTTTTTAGCTAAGCAGTTAAGTCCATTTTCACTTATATGCCCAAGCCTTATGTGCCACAAAGATGACTCCATATACACAACATTCACATTATCTTTAGCAACCAAATCTTTATCCAGTAAAGCTTAGAGTTTTTCTCCCCTTTAGCCGCAATCAAGTTACCTTTGGTGAGCTTCCACTTTCCAGAACCAAAGTGGTTATTAAATCCACCGTCATCAAGTACCTGCACATAAATCAAGTTAAAGCGAACCTCTGGAGCATGTTTAACTCCTCTAAGCAACAACTGCATCCCATGTTGTTGTGCAAGTGAACATCACCAACACCAATAACCTTAGACACCTCATCATTACCCATCTTAAATTCTCCAAAATCACTAGGTGTATAAGATGTGAAGAACTCCTTCCTGGATATAACATGCAATGTAGCACCACTCTCAATTATCCACATGCTCTCATCAGATACAAGACTAATAGTGTCATAATCACGAAGACAAACAAGGTCACCACATGTAGTAGTAGTAACACGATCACCATCATCATTATCTCTTTCTCTTTGCTTACCCTCTTTGTCTTTGTTCTCTTTCTTTCACATATATGTCGTGTTTTGTGACAATAGTGACAGTCCACATTCTTGTACCGAGACTTGGACTTGCTCCTACTTTTATCTCTACCATAGTTTTGTTCTTTCTTCTAGCTTCTCCCCCTATTCTCTATAATAAACACTTATGAATGAGATGAAGTACCACGTGTCTTCCTTCTCATCTCCTCATTAAGAGCACCACTCTTTGCCATTTGCAAAGAAATATCACCATTAGGGGTAGACTTATCATGGAAACCCGAAATGTGTCCCACGAATCCGGTAAAAAGTTTAATAGGAATAAACCCAATTGATCATATCAAATTTTATACCCACTCTTGCTAATTTGATCATAGCGTCCTTGAAATTCACTCAAGTGATTTGAAACAGGAGTTCCTTCCTTGTACTTCAACTCCACAAAATTTTTCAACAAGTACAAAATATTAGTCCTTAACTTAGAAGCATACAAGGACTCAAGCTTATCCCATAGGCTTCTCGCATGTGTCTCATTAGCAACAAAATTTTAAACATTATCATCAACAAACTGCTTGATAAATCCACATACCTATTGATGTTCAAAATCTCATTCTTCATCTGACTTGGATTCCGGCTTATTGGAAGCAAAAACAAGAAGATGCAATTTTTTCACAAATAGAAAGTCCTTCATCTTGCCTTTCCATAGATGATAATTTTCTCCATTCAAAGGAATCAATTTTGTATGTGTCTCCATCATTCACACAAAGTAAATATTCCCTTAACCAAAGAGCTCTCATGCCACTTTGATGGGAAAAGGGCCAAAAAATATAACAACTTTGATTCTCTCAAGGTTTGAAGGAATCAAAAGAAGATGCGGTTCAGTGATGATGAGGGAGTGCGCGATTTACAGAGAAAGAGAGGAACAAGAGTGAGAGGGAATGTGAAATCACACATAGCGAGAGAGAAATGTGAAAAATTTGATAGGTAGAGAGATATTATGACTGATTTCTAAAACTCCGTCTTAATACATAAAGAAAACTCTACACCTTATGACAAATGTCCATATCTACGTAATAATAGGTTTGATATACAAAACTACGTCATAATATGTCTTAAATTTATTTACAAGTTTGCCACCGCGTTTCATATTATGACTGATGTACAAAACTAAATTATAATATATCTTACTTTTATTACAATTCTACCATCGGTCAACCTACTATGATGAATAATTTTTATCCGTCATAATAGGTTGTCATAGATATTTTTCCATGTGGTAGCATTTATATATGTGTTATTATCATACTTGATCATAAAAATTCTCAAAAAAATTTGTATGAATTATGAAATATTTTGACAAATAATTTTGTCATGAGGAATTACTTTTTCATTAAATAAGGACACATAAAAAATTGATTGTTAAATATATATATATATATATATATATATATATAAATGAAAACTTAAAATAAGAATAGAAAAGTAACACATGTTTATTGAAAGAAACCAACAATGAATTTAGAATAAATATTTCTAACAGTAAAATATGTTTTTAATAGAGTGTGATATCTAGTGGCGCCATTTGTTATTCTAAACCTTATATGTGTTACAAAACATGAATTAGATTATTTTTCTTACTTCAGATATCAATTCGTTTTAGTATTCATACACTTACCTGATTTTGTTACTGTGAAGAAAAAAAAAAAAGAGGAGGAAAGAGAGAAGATGTGGACATATGAAAGAGCAACAAAATTAGCTGAAACCATAGAGCCGACAAGAGCATGAAAATATATAAACAGAAATTGTTATGAAAATTCTAGGACAATCACGGAGCTGATAATCCAGAACATTCTTTTACACCTGCTTGTCGTATTAGAGTAGTTTAATTGTGTAAACCATATAAGCATCTAACCGCTGTTTGTCGCAACTTTGGCAAGACTATAATGACATGACTTGCAAGAATCAGTCAGCCACGGAACCAAGATATAGTACGTAAGTTTCAAATTTTATACCAAATATTTGTATTCTAAAAATTATTATAAATACACTGTTAAAAAATAAAATTGAATTATTTAATTTAAAAAATCAAAGAAGGAAGGCTCACATCTTTGCATACTTTCTTCTTTGGGTCCCAACTTGATTGTTGTATCCAAATGTGACCTTACACGAGCCGAGGTGTCCATGCTTGTAGAACAGAATTATTCGCAGAAGAATAGTAGACCACAACTTTGCTAACAATGCACGTGGACTTCACGTGAATGAATACAACTGCTACAGTGTCCTTGTTTTCCGTACTTTTCAAATGTAGATTCTCTATACCAAGTGGAAGTATGAATTATACATATTATAATTATTTTATTATCAGTAGGAACTTAATTATTACCATTTTTAAGTAGTTCTTTTACCATTTTGCCGACCTTAATTTGTCACTAAATTTAAATTAATTTTTTAATTAAAATAGATTAGATAGGTTTGGTTAGACGTTTTAATTTTGAAATTTGTTTAATTTATCGTCAGCTTAGTCCATGCTAAATAAAATCTATTTTTAATATTAGTTTAATTTGCATTATCTTGGTAGACGATAATGACAGTAACTTAAAAAACACGTACAGTATCTCCATGTTCAAATAACATAAACAAAAATAAATAAATAAATAACTATAATAGATTAAAGAGATTAGAGGAAATGAAAAAGATAAATATAGAAGAAGGAGATGGTGGTTATAAGGTGAGGAAAAGAATATGTATATGAAGGAATGAGGAAAAAATATAGGTGAAAAGGATGGGGGAGAAGAACTAGATAAAAAAAAAAAAAAAAACCCCTCAGATGAAGGATTGAGAATGTGAAATAAAAATTTTAATTGAAATGTGTATGAATTTGTAAATTTAGATCATTCACAAGTTTCAATTTTATTGTTTTTTTCAAAGTGCTTACAAATAGAAATAGAAGGATCACCATGCAAACCAAACTAATGATCCTATGTAAAAAAATCAACCTCTTTGTGCAACTGTTGTAGGAAAATCTTTTAAGTATTAGATTTAAATAGATAGTCTAATAGACTATAGAAAGATTTATTTAAAAAACCTTCACTTTTTGAAGTTTATTCTCTCCGTAAGGAGTGTTCATAGCTCATATTATCTCTTGAGACAGTCTTGTAATTTTTGTAACAATTTTTTTTTTTAATCAGGAATGGTAATAATAATATATTAGGGAAAACTAGAAATCACTTAATCTTAGAAAAACATTTTCATCAAAGGGGGAGAAAAGGAGGACAATAAAAAATGACTCCATGATAATGTTTATAATCAAGTTTGGATTATTAGTATCATGTACGTGTTATAAAAGAGAATTGCATGTACAGAGTCCAATATTGGAGTAATAATATAAACAGTCTAAGCATTGAATTAAATGGCCTATTACTCTAATACTAATCATTGAATTGAACTGTCTATTACTTTAATACTAATGTAATTTGATTTTTTTTACTCTACCAACAACGTTAAAGATACAATTTGTATCTTTTTTACAAAAATTAAAACAAAAAAATATATTTAAACCTTATTTCAAACTTCACAATCCCATTGAAAAGTTAATCAAAGTTAACAAACATCTTATTGAAATACATTCTTTCTTTCCCTAATGCGCTAGTAAAAAATGTCTTATCTAACCTCTACATTAATTCTAATAAAAATATAAAAAAAAGTTTAGTTGTTCATTGTCATTAGATTGATTCACAATATATACTTATATCCACTGGGGGCATATAGCTAAAAAAAATGCAACTTTTTTTTTTCACAACTACATGATAACATCATAGCAACATATCTAAGACTTGAATGCAAATGCATCAAACTTGGGGCTATTGAAGGATATGTGTTGAAGTACATTTGGTGTACCCAATCTTTATGGTATGGCCACTGGAAAGTATTCATCTAATGTCCAAAATACGTCTTGGCTACCCATGCCTAAGCATACTCGACTATGATATTATGACCCATCATCTAGGCGACTTGGTTGCATACAAAATGACCAACCAGAACCAACATTTGCAAAAGGTTGATCGAGTTTACTTAAACTTATATGTAAAGTTTGATTAACTAAAAGACTAATCAAGGTGATTACCTACATGGATCAAGTCCATCCAGGTAAGAAGCCAACAAAAAATTGTATAAATTAATAGCACACTACACGAGATAAATTAACTATGTTCCATCATTACTACATTGATACCTTCTGACGTGTTTAGCTAACTTGAGCATCAAAGTGTGTTTAGCAGGCACAACCTTCGTTTGACTAGTAAAGGACGAGTACCTTTGTGGAGGACGAGTACTTTTGGAGCTTGATGTGCAAGGAGTTAGCTTTCATAGAGTATATTCAGCTCCACAAGAAATATTAGCGCCCACCGTGAGGGCCAACATATATTATGTGAAGAAGAAGTTACATGTGGTCTATTAGAAGCAAGATGGTTGAAGTAAAGGAAACAAATGA
Source organism: Vigna mungo (assembly GCA_036885675.1). Lineage (NCBI taxonomy): Eukaryota > Viridiplantae > Streptophyta > Magnoliopsida > Fabales > Fabaceae > Vigna > Vigna mungo. The sequence continues at coordinate 42,027,107 of CP144700.1, read as the reverse complement.
AAGACCCTCCTCAACTGACATAGTCGCAATCCTGGAAGCATATACTCAAATGTAGTGAGATTTTGCAGAGTTCAAGAAGACAAGTGTAGAAGAGATAGATGCCTTAAGGCAAGAAAATGTTAGGCTAAAGAGGAGGGTCAAAACAAAAGGAGTAACCAACAATAGGAATGAGAAGGAAATCCCTCACAATGTAGGGTTAAAATAGAGATATGTATCGAACCCTAGGGTTGTTAATGATGTTGTAGGGGAGAGTGGTTACCACACTACCCCTAAAACTTGAGGGGCAATGAACAACTCCTCGATAGTAGGATAAAATCATCGACATCCCTATGTTGATTATATCATGGATACCCCGCTAACTAAGCGATGGAAGACTTTTATAGTGGATCGGTACAATGGTAGCACTAATTCAAATGAACATGTCATATATGTCACTCAAGTCAGTCTTTATTTGATTGATGATGTTGTTATGTGCAAGGCTTTCCCTACAACCTTGAAAAGACCAGCCGTGAAGTGACTCGCTTACCCCTTACTTCATTGATTACTTTAATACTTTAACCCTTTTCTTTCATGGCACAGTTTGCCACTAGTTGGCGCCATCATGTTACCTCCTAATAGTTTTTAATGTTAGGTAACATAAATGAGAGTCTCTATGAATAATATAAATTGTTTAAGGTTAACTAACTCGACCTTAGTTCCTACACGAGCCTTCTTTTCCTAAGTAATCGCTCCCTTTAAGTCCTTTTCCCTTCTTCAAGTCCTTCACCTACTTCTTTAGTTTCTTGTCATAATTAACACACCTCGTCTTTTAGGTCTTCATCCTACTCCCACTTTCATCCCTCCCCCCTCAATAGTTTTTCTCTTCTAGGCCCACAACTTTTGGTTAGCCTCATACATCTTTTTCAAGTCAACCAACTCTTTGATTGCCTTAGTGTTGCCTTCGTCAGATAATTCCTTCCTTAACAGGCTAGAAATTCTATACCTGTACATAAGTGTACGACTATGAAATTCCAAAAAGGCATATATAAAGATAGACAACTCAACCTCCTTTACCACCGTTTTCTCCTCATTATTCGTCAAGGTTACTCGAACACCCTTGTGCATAATGAGGGTGTGACTATCTAACCCATCGAGATTAGTAGCCTTGCTCCTAGAATTGCTAGCAGAGAGGTTATACTCAAACCTTACCTTTTTCTTGTCTTTAACAACACGCGACACCTTCGAAGGTATGACTTTCTTTACAGTATTTTGGGGTCGATGTGTGTCTACCACAAGTCCTGTCAGGTCGGGTACCACACTGGTCGCCCCCATTCTTCTTGGCTTCTTCCTCTATCTTGTTCCTTAAATTGTGGAACAAGTTCTTAGTTCTAGTTGCAACTTCGTGTTTGGCCATGTAACCTACAAGGGCTAGAAAATCTTCAAATTAGCTTAAAAATATCCATGTTATAAGAAATTGTAAAGTTACCAAACAAATCAGTTAGAGCTGTCAAAATGGGTAACCCGGCTCGACCCGGCCCGGCCCACCACGGGTTGGTCATTTAGTGAGTCAACCCAACCCGGCTCATTTATTAGCGAGCCAGAAAAACTTGAACCCGGCCCGACCCACCACGGGTTGGTGGGTAAACGGGTTGGCTCACTAACCCATTTAATTATTATTTTTTAAATAAAAAATACAAACTTTCTGTAATTTAAATTTAAACAAATTTCACTCTCAAAAAATTATGTTAAAGACAATTCAAAATAATAATAAAAAGTACAATATAATCCAAATGTCATCCAAAAATAAACACAAAAAACATACAAATAAGTTTCTTATATTCATCATTTTTTGTTCCTTATCCATTTACGATATTAGAATCTTGAATAGATAAATCCACAATATTATGCTCTCTTGAATCATCGTGAATGTCAAACTTACCTGAATGTAGTCTATCATATCAATTCTTGTAACCCTTGACCCTTGTTCTTGTTGTCTCTAAATTCACTAATAAAGATTTTCCTAATATCAGAACAATTCTGACAATCAATAAAAAAATATTAGTAAAAAAAGAGAGAACCAATACTCAATAACATCAACAAAAAATTAATAGTTTAATTTGTAACATAATTTCCCAAATTCAAAGATATCAAAAAGAGCTTGTTCAAATAATATATACTCAAATTGTTTAAATAAAATGAACAAAATCTGATACAAGCATGTCAGAACATGAAAAAAATCATTCCATGCCTTCAAATCCCCAAAACAAAAAGCAAATTCACAAACCCCTATTTTTGTCATTATAGGGTTTTTGAAAAAAAAAGAAAGAGAAGTGAGAAAACAAAAATGTGGAGAAAAGAGAAGAAAAAAGGAAGGGTGTTTTACCTGCTCCTTGAAGAATTTTAGTGAAGTGAGGGTGAGAGCACCGTCAAATGAGAGCAAGTACCATGAAAGTGATTTGTGAGAACAGATGTTACTTTTTTGTATAAACAGTGAGTGAAGAAAGTATTTTATTTTTTAGAGTTTCAGAAATAAAATAATAAATTAAAAAAATAAAATTAGGTAGGTGGGTTGGTGGGCCAACTCGGCTCACCACGGGTTCAACCCGCATGAGCCGGGTTTAAATAAGCCGGGTTGAAATCTGACCCGCATATAAATGGGTTGTATTTTTCAAACCCAACCCAGTCCGAACCCGTGACGGGCCGGGTTGGCTCGCGGGTTGTGACCCATTTTGACGGCTCTAAAATCAGTAATCAAATGAAGTGACAAGTAAACCCTAAGAATGATTTTAGTACGAGGTTTACGTGGAAGTAGCTCTAGGATGCCCACAACCCTCTTATCCTCATCAAACAAGATATGCTTTGGTCACTACTTATATCTATAAAGGTCATCAGATGTAATAGAAAGGAAACTTCAGCCTGTTATTCTCACCATATAAATGTGATCAGCCAGCAAATTCACCACCATATTGAAAAATCTTTCTTAAAAAACTGAGAGTATGTGCTAAGTAAGCATGTACCTGGCTTACTCATTAAGTATAATCACGTGACGAGTGTCCTAGGTCAAATCAAGTAAAATAAGAGAAAACACTCAGGTAAAGTGATAAATACAAACACAACAACCTAAACATCTACAAACATCCCCAACTATTTTGATGAAGTTGTGTTGGCGTAACACTAAAAAGACATAAAACACTTATGGTAAACTCATTAAAAGGAAACCGAACATGAAGCTGAATAAAAATAGATATGTACATATAGAAGTCTTCCACATACCTCTCTTAATTATGACACTTATCCTCCTTAAGAAAACTATATTCTTTACCTTTTCATTCTTGAACAAGCATGAAGGATAAACACTTGTCAACATTTGTGTTCACCAAAATCCCAAAGTAGCCTTTCTCCTTCTTTTTTTTTTTGTGAGCTTCCTTCTACGTTTAGTTCTTTTAAATCTTTATTCTATTTATATGGCCAAATTCTAAAATTAGGAAAAGTAATTTTCGAACCAATTTACTCAATGGATTAAATTAGCCAAGTCCATCAAATTTCATATTTTCCAAAGTTCCTTAATTCAATATTGGTTGAGCGAAACAACTTAGTTCCCAGTCCTTTTCTATATACACGAAGTGAAATAAAATTGCTCAGTGGATTTAGCTCCAAAAGCTTTTTTTTTCTTCTTTCTATAGCTACAAAATGACGGGATCAATGCATCAAACTACCTATTTTAATGTCATGTTAATTTATCTTTATTCTTCCAAAACTAATATGTAAGGCATTACCAAAACTTCAATTGTAAATTTAATTAGATTGCCATCAACATGTACACATTTAATAGGTAAACCAGACTATCAACAAGGCATGAATCACTGAGATTTTTTATGGTATATTAAATTTGGTTCTCCATGCTTGAGTATAGTATATAATCTTATTTATATATTTAATATGTAATTAGGAATTGAATCAAATAAGATATAATTTTTGAAGAGATTAGTTTAATAAGGTGTGAATTTTGAATGAGAGAAAGAGGAAAAGAATAAGATAATTTGAAAGGATAGGTTTGAGTGGGATGGGTAGTGTCTCTGTGAGCACAAGTATATGCATAGAATGCAGCGACATATTTGTCTTCACTCACCGTACCCAACGTTTGAAGGTGTTGGAGAGATGCAAAGAGATAAATCAAGTCACTTTCTACCTATTCATCATAGATTAGGAGCCAACAATTATCACAAACAAAACAAAGAATGAAACTGCAGGATTTAAGATTATTCCATCATCTATGGATTTTTCTCCAACATCATCTCTTGCTTATTCAATAAGGCCAGGCCACAACTCCACAAAACTTAACATCAATCATTTTTTAAATACCCAAATTTATATTTAAATAAAACTAATGTTAACTATTTATTCAGAAGTCAAAAATGACAGTCCAATCCATTTCAGACTAGCTTGATGTAATGACTTGAATTTATTTATATATTTAATTTTGAGAAGATTAAACCAATATAAAAAAATATTTAGTGTAAATGAAAGTTTCCACGCATGAGCAACAGAGATTTGAGTAAAATTTTATAGGTTTGTCGGTTGCAAAGATGGTCCAGAGTCTAGAGGAGAGGCTCTACCTGGTGATTTTGCTTTCTATTAAAAACATTCCCTTGCTATTTCACACCTGGAGAACAAGATCTAAGTTTTGAATTGACAAAGTAACATAGTGGTTGTTGTTAGCTATGTGTAGAAAGGAAAAATATCCACAACTGACAATTCTGAACAAGATAAGATATTGTAATAGAACATAATCATAATGAGCAGTATAATCGGAGTGATAAGATATTCGGGATATACGCAAGGTTCAAGAGACTATTATATATTAAAAAATATTTCCAACCATAACATGTTATTTCTCACAGCTCTTACTGAAGTAAAAATATATTTTATCTTGCATGCTCTTGTCAATATTTCTATGTGAAAAATATACTATAATACATTTTTATATTCATTTAACTGAGAATATAGAGTAAAATATCATAAAAATATATAATTTTATATTTTCTTAAAAAAAGTAAAAAATAAATAAAAATAACGTTAAATAAAGGTAAAAAATTTAAATGTATCATATAATCATTATTCTTCCTGATTTAGATATCTTTTTTTCTCTTATAGTATGTATGTGCTATAATTACTTTGTTAAAGGCCTCTGAAGTAATTTTGTTCTCAGAAAGACCTTGCAGTAAAACCTCCCAGCCAAGTTTTATTACAACTGTTAAAGAGAGCAATGAAGAAGAGGGAAGAAGAAGAACACGGTTATCTCTATTAAATATATGAATACAACACACAGTTTGTGCTATCATATCTGTACAAATCCATGAAGCAGTAGAATCCAATCCAACATTTTCTGAAATTTGGATTTATAGACGTCAAGGCACCTTTTCTTGTTTATGCAAAGAAAAACAACAGTGAGTGTGAGCATGAGGGAAATGATGCAAAGAAGACATGCTTTATCAGCTACCACCCTTGGAAGCTCTACAATATCTTCTCTTCATTTGAGGATGGATTATCTTTCTGAAAAAATTGGAAAAGTTAATTAGCAAGGTAAACAAATCATACACTAAAATTGAAACAAGAAGAAAAATAGGGAAAAGTGTGCCAGACCTATTGATCTTTTGCAGTGGAGAACTGCTTCATAGATTGAGTTCTCATGATCATGCGAAGCACCAATTGGACTGATAGAGCTTGATTTTGGAGATGCTTGGTGTGAACTTCTCCAGCTATTAACAAGCCAGTCTTCCTTGTCAAAATCATCAACTTTAGTATTTTTCCTTGAGCTTGCAACTCTCTGGCATAGTTGGTTGACATACCTAGAAAGGTTTCTCAAAGTTCTACATGTGGAGGTTTTCCACCTTGTGAGAAAACCATGATGAATTTGCAGAGTTGTTGGAGAAACAGTTCTAGAAGAAAAGGAAGAAACAGGGTCGGATTGGTGTGTGGAGTCTAGGGTGGTTTTGCAGGAGGGGCTAACAAAGAGTGGTTTGATAAGGCCATTAGAGAAAAGTTCATCAGCATGAGCAAGAAGAGCAGGGGAGTGAGTGAAGGAAATATCAAAATTGAAGCTTTTCCATTCTTCCATTAATGGGGAATTGCAGATAGATGATTCCTGAAGGTCATTTGCAAAGGGTTTGCAGTTTGATAACCAACCATAAGAGAAGCTATCAGTGGCTAGAGGCAGTGAGGTTTCCATTTGCAAGCAACGATTTTTCAGGTTATGATGAATAAAAAAAGTATATGCAACAAAGACGTTATTGGTATAGCTTATAGTGACAAAACAATGATGACCACAAGGGGAAAGTTCGTCTATTCTATCAAGGTCAAGCAGGGGACAAATGGAACAACATGAGCGAAAAATTGTACTCACTTTAAGTAGTAACTTCAACATGTTTTCTCATCTAGTTATTGTCTTCCATTTTCATTGGACAGACATAGGATAAATCGCATATCAACCCTCGTCAAAATATACAGATTTAAAGAAAATGAGATAACCATTTCCAATTCAACCAACTTTCTGTCACACCAAACAACAAATGAATGCCAATCTTTACGTGTCAAAAATGTGATTTGCAATGGTCACACATAAAGTCAATCATAATAGCCATGTCCAGCATACGTTGTCAAACTACATAAGATCAATCAAGTTCAAAACAACAAAACTAAGTTCATATAAAATACTCAACAAGTTCTCAAGGAACATGGAAATAAAAATAGATGAATCATATTTCTTAGGCAATTTAAAATTAACATATTCATCTCAATTTTGTCATCTTTTATTTTTCGTTTAACTCCTCCATGAACACTCAAACTTTTATAGGTTATTTGGGATTTAATTTAAATGTAGAGCTTGTAAAATATTAGGACATTCTTGTGTGCTGTTGTGTTTAGATTTGAGAAGGAGCACATGATAAGAATGAGAAAAGTTGTTTCAAAAAGTTTGAAAAAAACATGCACGAAAACTGTAGAATGCGTGTTTATAACAGACATGAGGTCGAATTGAGTAGGGGAATCAACTTGTTCGTCTAACTTCTCCCACAAGAAAAGTATAACAGAATCACAGGGAAGTTTGGCCCCACAAAATTTTTTAATAATAATAATAATAACACTTTTTTATCATTTTACCATCAAATCAGATTAGTTTAAACCTTAACATATTAATGAATTTTATGAAAAATATCAGTTGCTTAATTTTAATATTCACTGTAGCTTCGGATTTGCTCAAGTAATAAATTTTTCGGAGACCATTCATAGAAGCTAAAAGAATAAAAGCATGAAACGACAAAACACAAGGCAAAAAAAAGGTGAATGGCTGTCTCACCAACAAGTTTAAATTTACTTTTCATTTTCAAACAAAAAAGTAAAATGATTTTCCCTTTACATAGATTATTGAAGAGATAATTATCATGTATCTTTTCCTCTTTAGCAAGGATTTTGGAGGACTGTGTGGAGAAAACAAGATGAAATAAAATGTTATTATGAGTTTCATTGTTGACAAAGGCAAGTCGAGAATACGAATTAGTAATCATAATTGTTACATTAAAAAATATATATTTTTAGTTAGAATATTTAGAATTCAATCTTTAAAAATTCTAGAATGTTAATGTTGTTTTCTCAAATCCTAATTAAATACTTATTTTTTCTATAAATACCATCTAACTCCACACAGACTGCAAAATTTCAGAAAATGATGTTTTAAAAGCGGTGGTAATTTTTAAGAGTCTAAAAATAATGAGACTTGATTATTTTAATATTAAAAGGTTTTATTTTAATTAGTTTTGTTACAAACGAATTTCATTACTTTTAAACGTACATCTCTATAAAAACACTTTTCTAAAGTTCTCTACCTTTTCTCTAAGAGTTCTAAATCTTAAGGAATCTATTTGACGATCAAGAGGTGCCTAAATGATCCCTCTTCTTGCTCCTTTTTTTTTATCCTTGATCATGCAAAGAAGAACTGTTTTGTATGCATCAAGTGATCTTCTTCCTTGATTATTGGTTCGTTTGTGGTTCTAAGGTTGGTCTCCAATCACCAATCGATGGTTTGTAGGTTTTCTAGAAGTTCCTTATGCCGCAAGAAATCTGTAGAGCGTTTAGGGGTTTTGGAGCTATTGAGTCGAGGTAAGGGAAGCTAGAAAATTATTTTAATTGAAGTATGTTATGTGAATTGGATAGTATATGAGGATTAATCTGTTTGGATAAATAATATTGTTTGGTGCTAGTAATAATTGAATTACCTAAATGAAATTGATGCTTTGTATGATGATGAATGTTGTATAACATGTTGAATATGTGATATGCATGGTGGTAATGTTGAATTTGATGTTGATAAAGTGAACTATGTTGATTGAATTGTTGGAAGAAAAAGGGTTAATCTTGGTTGTAAGTTATTGGTCTAAAATGGAGGTTTAAAGTAGTAAAATGATGAGGAATGGTTGGTGAATTAATTTGATGAAGTTTGGGTTGTTCATGAACTGGTTTGAGTCATGTTCAACACTTTAATTGGTATAGAATTCAGTTAGGAGTGAGTGAAGGTGTTTGTGAAGAGTTCAACTTGATTTAGAACTCAAATGGAGGAAGTGAACTAGTGAAAATGTGAGTTAGGGGTTCCGTGCAAATGGTCAATTTGAGGAGTTTAGGTAAGTCATTTAGGATTGGTTTGAGTCCCTAAGTTACTTGGAATTGGGCCACAAATGGTAGAATCAAATTTGGGTCTATAAGTTAAGTTTTTGTAAGTTTTTTGGTGAGATATTGAGGCTACTTGTTTAGATTGATGTTAGAAGGGTTTAGACACCCTTGGTTGAGTATAATTGAGTGTATAACACAATCTAGGAGGGTTAGAAGTTGGGAAAATTATATCAAATTGGTCAAGGGATGTTTGGGGTGATAATTCTGCAATTTTCATGCTGCAGAATTATGCAGACTCGCTTAGCGAATGAGTCAGGGGTTAGGGCCACTGTCTCTGCTCTCGCACAACGAGAAGAGTCGCTGAGCGATAGGTTGAAGTTTGGGAGCACTGGATGTTTTATTCGCTCAACGGAATGAGGTCAATTAGCGAGTGGGTTGGGGTCTAAAACCCCTATCTTGGTATTCACTGAGCGAATGGGGTCATTGAGCGACTAGTCCAGGAGGTGTTTTATTCTTTCTATTCTTGTTTTCTTATGGAGTGAAGTTACATTTTTATTCATTGTGAATGTTTGAATGATTGGTTTCTAGTACTTATTGTGAAGTATAATTGAATTGTAATATGAATTAAAAATACATAATGTTTGATTCTTGAGGTTATGTATGTATTGAAAGTATGTTTGATGGACTTATTTCCATGATCCTCATGGAGAGGTTACATGGTGATGCCCTGTGTTGTGATTTAAAGTGAAAGTATGTGGTTTCAAAGTAGGTTCCAAAGTGAATGCTTTTGGTGAGGTTTAAGTACGTTTAAAATAAATGTAGGAGCTCAGTCTTAGGGGTTATCTTGAAACTCTAATGGTCTTTCATTCTCACGTAGAGAGGATTGATCCATGTCGTGAGGAGTAGTAGGAGGTCTTAGTCTTGGAGGCTTCCAATATGGTCCAAGGCCTGAAACATACTAACCTCGTGAGTGTGGTAGGGTGAAACCCATTGGCAATGACTTTGCAAAGCACTAGAAGCCACCACGAGTGCACAAACCACCATAGCTCAACAATCATTCTAAGTCCGGATAGTCCATACATAATAAGTGTCCTGCATAAAGTGTTTGATGATTGTGTAGTGATATGTTTGTTGTATGTAACATGTTTTAAATGAGTTTATATATATATATATATATATATATATATATATATATATATATATATATATTGTTCCTCTATTGTAAACTAGCCTACCCTTGCTTTTTTTCTGTTGCCTGTCTTTGTATGTTTTCTCTCATTTGCGATGATCACTTAATGGTGTGAGCTTAGGGATTCACCTTTTCAGTTGTTCCAGTTAGAGGTGAGGGAGAAGCAGATGAGTTGTTACATAGATCTACAAAAGTAGATCTCTTCTTTGAAGGAGGTTTTTTTTACCTAGTCCTTCTTTAACATCTATGTAACGTTTAATTTTGATAGTTTTATTAAATGAAAATGGGATGTTACAGACACCATATTTTTGTTGTACATTACCTTTCATCTTCTTCTCTTAAGAATTTAGTTAGTTTATATATATATATATATATATATATATATATATATATATATATATATATTACGTTGATCTTTAGTTTGTCCTTGTTTAAATTAAGGAAGGGTAAAAAAGGAAAGAAAAAGAAATGTAAAATAATAATATTTGAATAGAAAGTTTAACGATCCATTTATAACACCAAAACACTTTTAAGAAGTAATTACATAAATATACTAAATGCACCATTATAATAGAGTTTATAATATTATGTACCATCCTCAAAAGATGAAGAAAATAATAGACTAGTACATCACACTACCATCTATAATTATAATGCACTATCTCTGTCTATCATTTCCTTAACATATTTTAATATTGTTCCTTAATATATTTTATATTATTTCTACTCTTGTGAACTTAAGGGTCATTGAAGATAGACAACAACATTACAGGAAAAATTCAGAGTAAACTAGAGATCATTTAAAACTTATAAATCTTAAATAAAAGAATGATTTTATAAGGGTAATAGTGTAATCACTCTACAACTTCTCATTAATCATATAATATGCACTCAAATACAAAGACTCTCATGACCCATTCATATACCAAGAACCATAAACACAGTCTATGAATAATTGGTGTATTGACTAGCATTCTGAGACCATGCACATATCATTGTTCTTTCACTCCAGTCTCTCAAAAGCTATAGCTATATCATGTTTCGACTCCTTTCGGATCCATATAGCATAATAAGGTAAATTTTATATCTCGCGAGTTTGAGATCTTCCGAAAACTCCAAATATGAACTTGCATTGAATCTCAAACTTAGTTATTTTCTTGTATATGAATCAAATTGATATGATTATCTCATTTCAATCCTATGTTGTTAATACTATTGTAATAATGTTACGTTATTGCAAAAGAATATTTTGCAACGTTAATATTTTTAATAATTACCAACAGTCAAATTTTTAAGTGCTGCAACAATCAAATTATTTATTGCTTTTATTGTCTTTTATTGATTTTATTCTTCCCTAAGTCTATAAGTAGAGAGTTCTTTCTCCATTCTAAAACACATCCCAAATCAATCTTTTCTCATTCTCCTTTCTTCTTTTCCTCTTCTAAAACTATTTTAGGTTTATTTTATACTCTCTTTAGAGATCCTTGTTAGTTTTGAGATCCTCAGAAATATTCTAGGAAGTTCCTATTGTATCCTGGGGGACTTGCGTAATACACTACGGATATGTCCTGAAGGATAATAATTCTACACGCCTCAAGAAATTTTGTTCGTGTTTCTGTTAGTCTTTTTACAACAATCTTAAGGACTTATGACTGACATCAACAACTTAATCTCGGAGGACCAAAATTTTGTTTCCAGAACTCAAATGGGACCGTAGATGAGGATGAAGAAGAGGGAGACGAGGCGGAAAAAAAAAACTTTCATGTGTAATGCCTTTGTAATGTTTGAGGAATGGTGGGGGATTTACAATTTCATCTTATCCGCCCTCTCTTATCTACTCCTCTTGTTTAAATTGCTTTGTTATATGATTGTTATGCAAACTTTCTTGGCCTACCCTTAGCCCGATCCCTCGGCGAAAAGAGCCTATTACTAATTACCGGCTTGCTATCCCTAGCCTCCCCTAGCAACTAGCAATGCATTACCGAACAGAAGCAAAAATAATTAATCGTCCTACCTCCCTATCCCTAGGTGGTATTACTTAACAAAGGAATTACTCACCATTTCATGACATTATTGTACGTTCCCGTATGAGTAGAGACAAACAACAGTTTTGAATGAGTTAAACGATAAAAGCCTTAAGCGCAGATGAGAACCCAACAATTGATAATCAAAGCATATGAAAATCATATGAATAAACAAGAGTTTCAATAAAAGATAGTTTCAAAAGATTACATTGTTTCCCCTAACAACAAAAGGGTTTAGTTCACCATTGTCATGGTGAACCAAGATGAAATTAATGGAAGAATGGAAGAGAAAACCCTAGATAAGATGAAAAGGAGCCTAAGCATCCAAGAGATCTTCTCTAGAGAGTGAGAATTAGGTCTGGCCGCCCTCTTCTGTCAAAAGAATGAGAATGAAATTGCAACAGGGCTATTTATAGATGAGGAGCATCACAGAAAACAGGCCCAAGCCCAACAGGCAACCGCCCGGCGTCACACTTATGCCGCCCGACGATTTGCCTGTTATCGCAAAACCGCCAGGCGTCCCTGCCATGGTGCCATCATTTGGCCGCCCAGTGGTGTATTTCTACCGCTGGGCGGTTCCTAGACTCTTTTTTTCTTGATTTTCTTCCTCTGTCTTGAGTCTAAGGCCTTCATCTTCACCTCCATTCTTCACTTCCATCAAAATTGCTACAAAACAATGCAGAACAAGCATAATATCGCTAAAAACAGCTTTTGACTCTCTACTGACTCATTTATTGAGTTTTAAGCAGTAAAGGGAGTAATTTGGTCTAAAATACCATATGAAAATTACGGTTTTTCAACCGTTATCACTTATGTTGTGTGTGAAAGTGCTAGAGACTGCATTATTTAGAGGTTAAACTTTGTTATTAAAATTCTATGTGGTGAAAGAATTTTCGTTTAAACAAAGTTTTTAATGATTTACATATCCCTTATGGGTGGTGTATGATTTGTAGCATACACTTAATGAAATCACCTATATGAGTGTCGAGTGAGGCCGCTTGCATGAAATCTTGACATGATCTTTAGAGCACTCATGAATACTAGACACGCGCATGGCCTAGTAAGTGCAACACAACGATAATAACAAGGATTGTGGGGCTGTATTGTGATTGATAAACCTCTAACACACGTCAAGTGTCTATGGTTCATATAGCTTGCTATACTAACTACATTGTGTGTTAAATATCTCAATCTAAGATTGTTTGATATAGCTTGTTGTACAAGCTCCGATGCATTACATCCTATAAGACCCATGATAACAGTTTCTTATCTTTCTTTTTAATGTTTGAACTATTTGAGTCAAAGATTTTTTTTCTTTCAACTTTCTTTTGCAATAAGTGGGGGGATTGTTGTAATAATGTTATATTATTGCAAAAGAATATTTTGCAATGTTAATATTTTTATTAATTACCAACAGCCAAATTTTTAAGTGCTGCAATGGTCAAATTATTTATTGCTTTTATTGTCTTTTATTGATTTTATTCTTCCCTAGCTCTATAAGTAGAGAGCTCTTTCTCCATTCTGAAACACATCCCAAATCAGTCTTTTCTCATTCTCTTTTCTTCTTTTCCTCTTCTAAAGTTATTCTAGGTTTATTTTATACTCTTTTTAGAGATCCTTGCTAGTTCTGAGATCCTTAGAAATATTCTAGGAAGTTCTTGTTGTATCCTGGGTGACTTGCGTAATACACTGCATATAAGTCCTTAAGGACAGTGATTCTACAAGCCTCAAGAAATCTGTTTGTGTTTCTGTCAGTCTGTTTACAACAAATGCGCTACACACAATACAACACATGGTAGTATTCCCACTTAAAGGATCACTATTTTCTCACTCCATTACGTTCATATAAAATCATAACAAATTATACTAGATTTAAACTACTTATACTATTTTAGATTAGTAAGTTCTCGCTCAATGAAGTCACGTCTCACTTAGTAAGTGTCCCTTGGGGGGAGACTCATCCAATGACCATAATACTAGTGAGAAGGTTACTCTGATACTCTCTGACTTTATTTAAAATTTTCCCAACAACATATAGACTTTCTTAACAAGAGAGCAATGAAACTAAATTTCTTAAATATTCACCAAACAAGATTCTCTCACTCAACTAGGCAAGCACACATCTTGCTCTTGATTTTCAGGATCTCTATATTTGCCTAACCAAGCTTTAATTCACTTAGCGAATATACTCCTTGGAACTCCTTTTAATAAGCTTGCTTAGCAATAAATTATTTTCCCAACAAATCAAAGTGTTAGAGTTCTTTTACTTGTAAATTATGCACTCTCGCTCAGTATGTCATATGCTCACCCAACGAGTCTGCATAATTATGCTGGTAAGCTTTGCTAAAAATGTACTCCTAATCAACTTATCTAAGTTTTCACTCATTTTCAATAAAAAAACATACATAATCCTACTTATTAAACAATCTCAAACAAGTATAATCAGACCACAATCATATTCACCAATATAATTAGTGTAGACAACTCAATCACAAACAAAGCATCAATTTAACCAATCACTTCAAACATGTAAAATTATCATTATGAACAAATTTACCCAATCAATTCATCATCATACGATTTACGTTTCATCAATCATCAATAAGAATTAAATTTAAAACTAGTTTCCCTTAAGTTGTTGTAGAACACACTTTCCTCTCTTAAAAATACTCTTAGAGCTCTATATCACACAAGATCCTCCAACTACCTATAGAGACATCAAATAAAAAACTAACTATATCCTCTAAGATCAAAATTCAACAAAAATTCAATTTGAATAGATTTAAGGCACATGCGTAGTCAGCTTATACCTCAATAATAGTAAATAATAGGAAAATGTTCTAAAAATAAAGGAAAAATGAACTTACCCTGTTTTCATTTATAATCAAATACATATGAAGAGTTTTATGTGATAACTCCATTAAGTTTTTAAAAGAAATAAAATAGTTTTATAAAATGAAATTTGATTATTAAAAATTATTTATAGTTCAACATCTTATTAATAAAATAATTGAGCATCATTTAAAAGAAAAAATTGAATAGAGAATTATATTAATATATTTTAAAAAATGATTTATGAAATATTTTTTAATATCATTTGTAAAGCCCTTAAAATTTTAAGGCTATTGGGCCTTAGGGAAAGCAGCAGGCCCATCAGAGTTTGCTCTTGGCCTTGAGAGGGGCTTTCCCTTAGTCAGCATTTTCATTCTTCAGCATTTCAGTCTCTCTCTAGAAACTCCATAACCAAACCCTAACTCTTCTCCATCTTCTCTCTTCTTTTTCAGAAATTTAAACCGTACAAAACTCCAATTGGTGCCTTCAACTCGTCTCTAGTGTCGAGGGCTTCAGTTTGAGCCTACGATATCTCCATTTAACTTGGTAAGTAAGTTTTCTCCAATTTCCTCCACTGTTCTTGCCCTAAGTATGTACTATTTCTGATTTTTATGAGTCCTGTATCATTTGGTCTTCCATTCTTCACTGTTTCAACTCAAAAAGCTAATCAAAAACTCCATCACCTAATCGGTTTTGTTCAGCATGGTGTAAGGATTTCCTTAGGAGCATTCTCTGATATTTTAAAAATTGTGGGCTTTCCAGGTAAGGGGAACTTTAATTATATAAATATAGTTTGTTTGAATTTTTATGGTTTGATTGGAGTTTATACTGTGGTATCTTAAACTGTTTTTGTGAATGAATGAATCTGTTGTTGTCTTTCGCATGAGAGGTGTAACTGTAGTATATTTTTGGTGCATATATATATATATATTCTAGTTAATGTACGTAACATATATATATATATATATATATATATATATATATAATTTAGTTAATGTATGTAATATATATATATATATATATATATATATAATAACAGGTTGTATGATAAAATCTTATAATATTATAATATGACTGTGGTTTAATATAAATTAAAATGTTTCTGTAATGGTTTAATAGAAAATTTATAATAGAAGTATAGTTTAATATAACTATTATAATATAGTTGAAAGAAACATGGTTTTATATCTGTACAGGGTCTAGGTATTGGAAATAAATTGTAAAAGATTATGAAATTGATTAACTTAGATTAATTTAGGGAATAATTATTTTAAAATTTGTGGTTGGTAAGTGAGGTATTGTTGAGATTATGTATATGTTGATTGTGAAAAAAAAAGAAAAAAAAATATATGATTACAAAGTGATGAAAGTATGATCCAAGTGGTAAACTAAGTTCTATCTGTGTGGGATCTCTCGGTGAGATTCTTAGTGTTTTAAAATGAAAGTAGGGGCTCAGCCTTGGGAGTCATTCTGACGCTTCAATGGTCAATCAAACTTAGAGGTTGAACCATGTGGTGAGAAGTAGCAGGAGGTCCTTAGTCTTGGGGGCTCCCAGTATGCCTCAAGGCGCGGAACGGATTAACCTCGTGAGTGTGGCAGGGTGGGGAACCCAAGTTTCATAAGTCACCACGGGTGCAAGACTCGCCATAGCCCGACTCTCATTTTAAAGTCCGGACGAGTCAAGTCTAGAATCTCACATGTTTAGGTTGTTTGCTATAAAATGTGGTTGCTATCCATGTACTCTCTTATGATTAAAATGTTTAACCTGTTGTATGATGTTTATTTATATAATTAGCTCACCCTTGCCTTGTTTTTGTGTATGTTGTATTTTTCTCTTTTGCGATGATCATCCTTGTTGGATGTGAGCAGATGAGCATGAGCCCACTTTGGAGGATGTTTTGGAAGACCAAGACAACACTGATGCTGCAGCTTAGTTTTTTTTTTAGGATTTATAATCTGTTGACTTTCCATTTGAACACATGTATCTATTTTGAAAAACACTAGCATTTTCCCACGAGTTTTGTTTATTTAATTTCCTCTAGATTTCGGGATTACTGTAATTACAACCTAATTAACTTTCCTACTCTTAAACTTCTCTCTTTTATTATAAATGTGGACATCTTGATTTTTAGACATGTATGGTATAAAATAGGGATGCCACATAATTTATGAAATTTTTATTAAAGTAATTTAATATATATTTTAAATAATTTGAAACAAAGAAAATATTTTTTTAAAGTTAAAGAAAATTAAAAAAATAAATTATAAAAATTATTATAATTTCTTATACATAAAAAGCTATATTTTAAATAATAACATATCAAAATAAATTATTTTACTTAATATTAACTAAAATTTATTAATTTTATTTATTTTGCTATTTTAATTTTAGTTACTTATCTATAAAATATAATCAATAATAAAATTAATTTATTAAAAATTTTAGTTTGCTAATTAAAACTGAATAATATGTAAATATAACATAATATAATATTTAGAATATATTTTAAAATATTATATGCTAGTATATGCATAATTAAATGTCTAATTTAATAAAATTTTATAATTTTAATTATAGAATTTGAATTTTGAAGAAAAAGAATTTGCTCACTTTAAAGGTCGGTGATTGCTGCAATTATCGATGGAGTATGTCCTATTGTTTTTGTCTTTTTACTTATTTATTTATTTTTTTCATTGTTTCTATCCTCTCTTTCTGAAACTATCATTGGGATGATTTGGCTTCATTAAATATGTGATGGCAATACCTTAAAATATTCAACATCTGGTTAAAACAAAACCTGCATCAAAGCAAACAAAAATTCTAAATATAAAACAAATTACCACAAAAAAATATACAATAAAACAGAACCATAAAATCAATCCGGGAAACGGAGGAAAATTAAAGTGTTTAGAAAAGAATAAAAATGAAAATTAGAATCAGAAATATAATTAAAAACTAGAACCTGAATCGGAACCAAAATTAGGAAAAAACCAAAATTTTTCCGAAAAACTAAAGAATAATGATAATTTGACGCTTAAAAAGTGACAAATTTTTTACACTTTCACGTGTCGTCTTCTTAATAGTCCATTTTTGAAAATAGAGAAAAAAAAGTAAATGACATGGAAATGATTAGAGAGGGGTTTGAGGAGTGTGTTTCAGTTTTGCAATTCAAAATCATATTTAGAATTTGGGATTGAAAACCTATAGAGAGAGAAGCATCCCAAGCCAGTGAGAAGAGCTAGATGGAGTTTCCACCGTCACTTGCAAAACTACGCCGTTCAACGTTAACCGGAGGACTTCCCACTGTTGTACCGCCGATTGAAACGTTCCCAGCCCCTGAAAACTTAGTCGCGTGAAGAGGTTTTGGAGTTCGAGTGTATTCCCAAGTGCGTCGCTGTTTATTGATCAACGGAACACATTCCAGTGTTGTTCAACCGTTTGGAAACTGCCTAGGCAACCAAAAGTTGTCTCCTTCCGCTGTCGTATCCCGCCTTTCGGGAGTGATTTTGTTGTGTTCGGTGTGTATGAATTTTTTCAGTGTTTGGACAACGTGGGTGATATGCAGATACTACCTAGGTCTTGCCACCGTCCTCCCATGAAGAAGCCCATGTGGATTATTATCTTGGTGTTGTTTGTTTGAGTCTTTCTAATCTGCGCTTATATCCACACATGTTAACTTGTCTACTGCTCCTTGCTAATGATATTTACACACTGAATTAACTCTGTTAAGCGTAGCAATGTGTTTGAATAGCAGTGGTGTTCTATAAACATGTTAAAGGAGACATGCTTTATAGTTTTGTTTGATTGATTATAAGATTGTTAGAATTGCTGCAGCGGAATTGTTAGCGTGGAATAACAAACCAAGAGGGTTTTTAATATTAATTTGTGCCTTTTAATTTCTACTCAATTTATCTTACTACGCAGATAATAATTATAAATAAAAGAGTAAGGTTAAGAGAAATTTGCACAGATGATTTTTATACTGGTTCAGATCTTACCAATCCTACGTCCAGTCGCTTATCTCAAACCGAGATAAACAGTTCACTAAGCACAAAACAATTACAAATTACAATCACAAAGAAACAATTTGTAAGAGTTTAGAAACCACCTCTCTTGATACCACAAGAGATGAACGTGCACCTCCTTTGAATCTTCACAAAGGATGAGACACCTCCTCCAAATACTTGACGAAGGATGAAACTCCTCCTTCGAATACTTCGCGAAGGATGAAACACCTCCTCCGAATACTTCACGAAGGATGATCCTCTTCCACACACCTCCTTAGACGCACCAAGGATGAACCAGCTATTCCTCCGTCACCGTAGTAGCAATGTACCAGCACCATAGACAAGAGTTTCCTTAGCTGAGCAAGAGCACACACTTCTCAAAGAGTTCTGAGTGTTTTAGCACAAGGGAAGAGTTGCTGATGATGGATAAAGAGAGTCTATTTATAGACTCAAGCAAAAATTCTTCCATTCTACGAAACTGGCCATTTAACGCATTTAATCGATTAATATTAGTGTTAATGGATTAAAATGAGTACAACGGCTAGTTTTTCAAATCTGAAACCTCCAACGGCTAGTATTAATCGATTATTTCCTATTTTAATCGATTAGCTAATTGATTAAAGCATGTATTAATCGATTATTTCTATACCAGTTGAGTTTTCAGCTTTTACACGTTTTAATCGATTATTACTAGTTTTAATCGATTAAAACAATGTGATTTTGACTCAAAACACTAATTACAATGTATGAAAGTACATGGAATCAAAACCAATGAAAAACTAAGACCTAAACAATAAAACTACAATTATTACAAAAACTTTTAATAACAAAAATAAGTCTTCAAAGGATCTTCATGAATCTTGATAAATCTTGACTTGATTTGGACATTATCAAAACTTCATCTTCATCATTTTGCTAACAATGATTAAATAGCCTGAAAGTAGAAAGAATGTGTCATTTGAACACACGTTATTTGCAAGCTTTCCATGTGAAACATGTTATTGGTAGGAAATATAGGCATAAAGGAGTTCATTCCACACATCAGGGACACCAGGCAGGCACCAATGTATGCAATTTGTTCTTGTGTTAGAGAAATCCACTGCTTCCTGTAGATAAATGGGTGTCCTTCTTTTCTATGTTCTGAAAGTTGTGTGATGTTAAGCATTTGAACATTTAAACCTCTTTCTTTCAAATCATCAAGCACATTCTCCACCACATGCATCATTTTAGGGTCAGACCCCTTGCCCCAATAACCTTATTTTACAATCATATCAGTTTCAGTGTAACAATTGTTACCCTTTCCAGTTCCCCATTCCTTAGCCCTGCATGCAATTGTTTTCTTTTCAGTAACACTCATTGATTCTGGTATGATCATTTCAGGTGCCTACATTTTATAGTGATGGATTTGAATAAAGAAAAAGGTGGTACCAATGTAAGTAAATTTGATGTATTGAAAATGTAATTGTTGGTTTCAATAATGTAGGTTAATGATTGTATTTGTTGAAAATAATATGCAGTTTCAATTGCGGGCGTGGTGTGACACCAAAGCCATTGTGGAAATTAATTCTATACTAAGAGAAATTGATCAGATTCTAATTCAGCAAACTCCATTCAAGTGGTGTGTTAATATGAACAAGCCGATAGAAGTATGTACTCCATTGTTGAAGGGAATGGTGACCCGATGAATTGGCCACAATGAATGCTTCATTTTGAACCAAAGAATGATACCCTTTACCGTTAGTGATGTTTGCATAGGTCTAGGTCTAGGTGTTGGGGGATTACATGTAAATTTTGATGATAATATTGTTGGTGTTGTTTGTTAACAATTTTCTTCAAACTCATTTAGTCCAAAAGAAGTTTTAAATAGGATAAAATTGTTAATATAAAATAATGACTCTGATGTGGATTGCGTATGTCGTTTGGATATATAACTTTGTTTTATTGTTTTTTTTTTACTTTCCTAGGAAATCGAAGGTAGTTAGTAAGATGCCTTTCAGAGTATTAGATAACATTGATAGTTTGTACCAATATGATTGGGCAAAAGTTGTGCATACATATGTTATTAATAGTTTAACAAAGGAGGCAATGATGATAAGGCAGCGGGACATAAAGGACTCTATAGGGATTAGTGGCAATGCTGCAATGTTGTAGGTAAGAATTATATTTTATTTGGACTTCATTTTGGTTTATTTGTGTTTTGTAGCTTTGGATTGTTGAATGTTTGGGCTTAATTGATGGTGAACATGAAATTTTGTTCCCGAGAATAATGAATTGACCTTCGGTTAAGTTGAGGTCAAAGAAAATAGAAGAACTTTTTCAGGAAAAGGATGTAAGTTAGTTCGTATTTATGTGTACAATTACTTCATGAGTTTTACATAGTTTTGTTTATTGTTTTTGATTGATTATTTATATATGGATGTTGATAGATATGTTGGGAGTGGTTGTTGCGCGAGGAGGACCATGGGAACCTAATGATTTGTGCAACCCTTAATTTGGATGAAGGGCCACTACCACAACATGGTGCACATGACATTGGGATGAGTTGGGAAGAACTGTTGATGCAAAGAATACAAGACAAGCAAAGCAGAATGATTGAAATGAATAAGGAGTTAAGTGATTTGGCTGCTATGGTTGGCGATGAGAGGAATAAAAGACAAGAACCTTCATTTTTTGGTGCCGATGTTCATGGTGAAGCATATGATGGTGATGTGCATTGTGATGCAAATGTTGGTGAAGCACGGAAAATTAAGGATTTGGTTTGCTTTAAAACGTATTACCTTTACCACATTGCGGACATTTATGTTCAAATAATAAGTTTTTCGAAAAGAACTGAATGAAACAACCTGTGCATATAAACATGAATAACATATTAATCCAGGTATACACTAAGGTCGTCCATTGTGAGTAACACTTTATTATTATAAGTTAAAGTAGGTTTACACTTTGCAATAACAACACAGCACCAACTCCTAAATTTGGACCAAACTCAGGATGCAAAAGGACTTTCTTGTGCAAAGAAGCAGACACTATCACATTTGGGTCCTGTCCATAGGGAAATTGGAAAAGTTAAGAGGTGAAAATGTTGTGGATTATATTATGGACATAAGTTTTACCTTAACAGAAATTTTCATGTCACCCAATCCATTTCGCCTAACTCTTTAACAATGCATGCCACAAATGGGAGGCGAACCATTGACTTTCCGCATTGGAGCTTTATGACGTTGTCTATGTTGCCATCTTCTAAGAGTCCTACACACAATATTGTGGAATTATTATTGAGTGCCTTCAGTATTTGGAGTTTAAAAATTTCAATTAACAATGTAAAGCAAGAATCGTAATGTTTAATCAACATTTCTACCCAAATCCAAAAATTTGATTTAAAATCTCGATCATATTTTCCCTTTGCTATGTCATTAACAAACTCCTGCGTAGTTTGTGGTTGATCCATCTGCTTGTTAAGAATTGCGGATTGTACATTTCCAGCAGGTCTTGTATCAAGGTTTCATTAGACTTGCACTTTTCTAAGAAAACTTTAAGATCAATGTGGTCTACAACAACTCCCTGCCATGCGTCCATGCATCCAAACTGCGTCGTTTGCAAGAAACTAAAAAAATGAGATGAAAGCGCGAAGGAATAAAAAGAACGAAAAAGTAAAGGATAAAGTGAAAAAGTCAACAGTAACTGATTGTAGTTGACGTTTACTTCAAGTTGAATAGCTTTGCGAATGAAAGTTACAAAAGTGTAATTTATAGAGCACAATAATAATATAAAATTAATTTAAATGACAAAAGGACCTAAAAAGGTGTTTATATGTCTTTATGACATTGTAACGTGTATCCTACTCCAAAGAAATAATATATTATTATAATATTGTTGTCCAATCAGGTGTTTTACACTTTATTATCGTTGTCATGCAATTAATGCTTTTCCATTTCCAATTTGCCGCCAAACCCAACCACTCCCATTTACTCCCATTGAATGCAGTGAAAAGCAAAAGATAGGTGAGGTTTTTCATCCCATGACTGAAGTTTTTCATTCCATTTCTCAATGAGGACGAAGGCAGCACCTTGGAGGTTCATAGTTGGGAAGTTAATGAAGAGCATTGAATAGCCACCAGCTTGGAGGTTCGACCTTCCTACCATCTCAAAGACCATTTATTTAAGCTCTTTTAAAACCTCGTTCCATCTTGGTAACGTACTTCTTTTCTCATTTGAAATGTTATGTGTTTTAAATGTACATTTATATGTTATGTTATTTGTATTAAATAAATAATAATTTTTAAAACATTTTTGTAACCACATCGAAGTAAACCTTCAAATTTGGTTATCTTATTTTGTCCACATGAACATTAATGGTCTAGTAAAATACCATATGTTGTGATAATGTTTAAATATTTTGTTGCATCTAGAAATGAAATATTCATTACCTTGCATATCCATGTCATTTTCCAGTAGGAGAATAGGATTTGGATGTCGTTGTTACAAAATATGAAAATAATGCAGCTGGAAGCAGTTCCTTCTTGTAAGGTCAATAACGATTCCATTGATAATGTGGACAATAATGTTCCTAAATTCCATATGTCCTTCGATACAATAGCTGAAGTCAAAAGTTTTTATAGAAATTATGTTGTGACTTGTGGTTTTGTTGTTCGGATAAGGAGCTCCAAAAAGAATAACAACAATGAATTGACCTTCATGAAATTAGTGTGTTCTCGACAAGGGAAATACATTTCTTCCATTTCTCCAGACTTGAAAATTCAGCCCAGTCAATGAAACGAATGTCCTGTTGGAATAACAAACAAATATGACATGTCGTTTGCACCTTTCGTTAGGGTTAATATGGGCATTCCATATTACTTGATTGTGCTTTGATCTCAGTTGAGGACACTTCAACATTCACATGGCTATTTACATGTTGGCTTCGATGTATGTCAAACAAGCCTCCAATTGGTATGTCACAGACCAATGTAAGGCAATGTCCAATGCCATAAAAGTTGTGTTTTCAAACACAAATCATCGTTGGTGCTTGTGGTACATAATGAAGAAAATACTCGAAAACTTGCAAGCCTACAAAAATTATGGTGTAATAAAAAATCAATTGAAGACTCTTGTTTATGAGTCAGTCACTCTTGACAACTTTGAGTTAGGATGGGAAAATTTAATCACATGTCGCAGGTTAGAGAAGAACGAATGATTGAGTTCATTGTTTGAAGATAAAGAGCGATGGGTTCCTTATTATATGAAATATCAATTTTGGGTTGAAATGTCAACAACCCAAAGAAGTGAGGGCATGAACACCTTCTTCGATGGATTTTTAAATTCAAGCACAACACTTCAACAATTTGTCCTTCAATATGAAAGCGCCCTACGACAAAAGGCGCAAAAAGAAAATGAAGTTGATTCACGTCATTGAATACCACACTTCCATGTGGATCTCAATCTCTTATTGAAAGACAATATTAAATGGAGTACATACAGGCTAAATTTATGGAAGTTCAAAAGCAATTCCGCTCACGGATGAATTGATTCATTAAGAATATGACCAAACAAGGTAGTACGACTTCATACAATGTGAAAGAAGAGTTCATTTGGGAGGGTCAATGTGGTTCAAAATTTTATGTTGTTAATTCTAATCCTGTCACAACTGACACTCATTCTAGTTGCCAACATTTTGAGTTTAGAGGAATCTTGTGTCGACATTGCTTATTGGTCCTAGGTCAGGAAGATGTGCGGAATGTATCAACAAAATATGTTTTACAACGGTAGAGCAAAAATGTACGTAGAATACACACTTTGATTACAATATCTTACAACAATAACATTCAAGAACCTAAGATGCCAAGGTACCAAACTTTGTGTAAGTGTTTCTATGACATCGCGGAGGAGACATGTCGTTCTGAGACTGCATCTCAAAAGTTGCTTTCCGATTTAAACTCTAGAAGGAGAAGTTTGGGGGTAAGTATATCACCGACATTAATGTTAGTCAACGATGATGGATCTGACATGCATGTACATCCCCCTTCTAGTCAAGAAGTTCGACCAACTTATGAAGTTGATGGGTTGATTATTCACAGTTCTGTCTCTATGAAACACAAAAGGCGACCACGAACAAAGAGAATGCAATCAACAATTGAAAAATTAACAAAGAAGAAAAAGTCGCATGATCCTAAAAATAAACATACAATGAATCATAGTGTGGGTGATACACAAAGCTGTCGTTTGATTTTTTTTTTTACTATTACTTCATTGAGTCCTTCACTCATACTTTTATTTCAGGAAGCAACTAATTGTCATGTTCACAAATCCATAATGTTGAGGATCTTGGAAGTCAATAGATGTTTGAATCTCAAGTTTCACAATCGGGATTCATGTCCTTATTGACATCTAGATAGTACAATAATGATAATGATGACTTGTCACCATGTACTTAACACACCATTAGGTGATAGGTTTTTGGAAATCAACCAATTTTGGGGTATGTTCCTTGTTTTGTTCATTATTTGATTAAAACTATTTCGTTTCGAAATTATTAGAAATATTGAGGTATGTTGGGTGAAGTAATTAGTGAATATGGAAGAATTAACTACGTTTGATTTTCAAATAACATTATTTTAATATATATATATATATATATATATATATATATATATATAAATGATCATGCAAAAGATAAATTAATAACGCTTGATTTTTAATTAATTTTGTATAACAATAAATGATAGAGAAGGCAATGACCATGTTCAAACGTTTGTTCAAACGTTAAGAGCGCATTAAATTTTGATTGAATGGGTGGTGAAACAGTTTAACACAATTGATGCTACATTAAATGGATTTGAACGGTCCAACATTTTCCCAAAGTCATTCAGCAAAGTCATTCAGCAGTCAATGAGTCAAATCATAGCTTTTGTGGAACATTTAATGGAGACGTTTCACGAATAGTGTTATGACTGTTCAGCAAACCTCATAATTGTGTATATATTTGTCTTGCAGGTATCTCTGGAATGAACAAAGGGAAACATATCTACATATATATATTTTTTTGTTTTGGAAATCATGGTTCCATCATCCAGCACAGGACCGTCAACAATCTTGTGGGACTTTGGGACCATCCACCTTACAGATTTGGTAAACATGTTGTTGTCATATAATTTTTTCCATGTATGTCATTTTAATTTTGTTGTGTAATTGTGCAGGATTTTGGGTATGTCGATAGACATTTCGCTGTTGCTTTTGAAAATAAATTAGGATGTACGTAGTCGTTGGTGGACAACAATGGTCACACACATGTGGTCACTTATAACATGAATACTTTAGATCCTAGAATAACAAATGGATGGTGTTCAATGAAAAAATATACCCTAAAAGGCTTAAGGATGCCCACATAACCTTCCAATATTTGGGTGACAACAAATTCAAAATTATAATTTATTTTGGTCCTTGCTCCCACAAGAGTAGGGATTCATTCATTTATCAGTCTACTACAATTCCTGAGTCGTCATTGTTTGTTGTCAAATTGACTAAATCACAATGTCAAGGAAGTCATTTGGTACGTCTACAATAGTTTAAATTTTGCCCATTAATTGTCAAAAAAATTTTAATATCACAATGTCATTCACTTCATATTACTTCTTGCACAGGACTTGCAAAGTACATTTGGGAATTTAATGAGGAACAAAGGGTTCACAGAGGTTCAGCTCCTTGGTTATAAGGATGACATCATGCGCAAAATTTTAGTTTCAGAGACTAGGAATTCAACAAAGTTTGGAAAAAGGATGGAAGGAATTTTGCACCCAATATGACTTGAAGGAAGGAGACGTTGTGGTCTTCGAGGTTGACCACTATTGGAATGATATTATAGTTGAAGTTCATATTAATAGATGTCATTGTAATGTTAGTCACCCAATATCAGTGTGAACTACAAAGTACATATTTCTCCTTATCTCCTCTATTTTGCTGGTTGAATTGAAATCCATATTTTTTAACAGCTTCTTTTACTATAGCATAAGAAAGCTCTTCTTTCGAAACCCCAACATCAACAACAACCTGAATAAATTAACAATTTTAATTATATCAAACACAAAATATAAAATACATTGAACCAACACATTGCTTAAATCACGAACTACTCATTGATCCCTTAGCCAAAGCACTTTTTATGAACTTGTCATCAATGTTAATATCAATCCAGTTCAACAACCTTGGAAACTTTGTTATTCGTGTACTGTACATTGAGTTGGATGTCACAAAATGATGACAAAACCAAACTTACAAAAGGTAAATAAAATAACATTGACATAAAAAGTGATCAAAAACCTTAACAAATCATTCTTTTTCATTACCAATTACATAAAAAAACATATACCTACAAAAGGTAAGCACACCTAGAAACATGAAACTGGCTTCTGCTTCTTTCATTCTTCATTGTTCTTGAAGCACTAGACAAACTTTCAACAAAGTACTCAAAAACTACAATGCCTCACTTGTAGTTACCCATACACCCCAACTCAGAAACAAGGTAAAAAAGAATTGAAAACACTAATCCACTACGATTAGGAAGCAAAAACTCACTTATCCTAACCAATATATACAAGCTGCAAAAATGTTCTAATGGAAAATTCTGATGTTCCTCTAACAAAAATTGATACACCATGTTAACATCTACTTTTCCATCAAGAAAGTAGTCCCTACACACATTTTGATGGTCAAACATACATCAAGTTCATTAAATTCAATAATTTTGTTGCCAAAATAAAACCCTCCCATGTTATCTACACATCTACCACATAACTCACCCAACACATTCCTACCTATCTTAATAAAATCTGGCAACAATAAAAACCAAGAAACAATAGTGTTCTCAATTAAAGCCTTTTGTTCAAAGGTCACCCTTTCATTCAAAGTACTTAACAATTTCATCTTGCAGGAGTGTTTAAAGACTAACTGCATAAAAAAACATGGTATTTATTTAAATACATAACAACTACAAATCTATGGAAATCTAATACAACCCCATATACCTTCTTCCTGCTATCAGAACATTCAGTGTTTTGACCAACTTCCTATGATGGAGGTTGCTTTGATGATGCTTCTTCAACAAGAGATGCTCTCCAAGGTGTGTTGATGAAGCTCTTCAAAGGATGGACTCCATGTGAGATGATGAATGTTGCGGAAGCTTTTTAAGATGAAGAGATGTGGTTCATGATGTTGGATGGTCTAGGTAGAAGTCCTTCTAGGAGGTGAGGCCAACCTTGAAAGAGAAAGTAAGAAGAAGTCTAGAGAAAGACATTTCTTAGAGTGAGAACTAAGGAGAAGGACACTTACAATTTTGGCAAAGAAACTCTAGCATTCAAAATAGTTCTAAAAATTATACAAGGTTGCCTCTCCTTTTATAGGTGAAGGAGTAGGCTAGCATTTAATGCACTAGAAAGGAACTAGAAGCTTCCTATCGCAAGTTCAATGTTTAGGAGTCTCCCTTGATGTTGACATGTTCCAAAGGCTTCCTATGACCCATTTTAAGCACATATTCACCTACATCAAGGTTTATGGTGCACTACTTTACTCTAAAAGCTACTAAGCTTCTAAAAGAAAGCTAAAAGAAACTTTTTACATATTTACAAAGATAAAATAAGAAGACTAGTAATTGATTCTTCACAAGAGTAAAATCCTTCAAGCTTCATCTTCTTCTTCCATCTTCTTTTACCATGGCTCTTTATGAGAGGTCAAATGTCTTCTAAGGCTTAAGGGAAAACAAGAATTAGCTTGAGAGTCCTTCTTCTTCCAATCTCCTAGCTTTAGCTTAAGTTGACGCTCCCTTCATAGATCTCTATTTAGTTCCCAAAACGGATTCCATCATACCCTCTCTCTTAAAAAAAACGATCTGTCCTCAGATCAGAAAGATATTTGAGGAAGCACAACTTTGGTTTAATGATCTCCTCCTGAATAAAAAATGTACCTACAACAGATAATAAATAGGAGTATTATTAAAAGGATAAACCTAAACAAAAGAACAAAGATAGAAAGTCTTCTGTTTTTGGAAAAGGTTTTGTGAAGGAGGTTGTTGGCCTTTATTTGAAAAAGTTGGTGTGATGACAAAAGCATATACAAAAGAAGAAAGAAATAAGGCCTTTTATTTTTGAAAATATTTTCATGAGGTGTTGGCAGTTTTGAACTCTGCCCTCAATGCAAAGGAGCTTCTGGAGGAGAAGAAGAGGCGCCGGAGAGAAGTAAGAGAAAAGAGAAGAGGCGCCGGAGAGAAGTAAGAGAAAAGAGAAGATGCGCACAGAGAAAGTAAAGTGTGAATCGAAGTGGAATCACGAAAACCAGGGAATATTCCAATCGGCGGTGCAGCAGCGGAAAGTCCTCCGATTAATGTTGAACGGTGCGATTTTGTAAGTGACGGTGGAAACTCCATCGAGCTCTTCTCCTTGACGTGGGGTGCTTCTTTCTCTAGGATATTCAATCCCAAATTCTGAATGATTTTGAATTGCAAAACTGAAACACACTCTTTAAACCCCTCTCCATGTCATTTAGTTTCTTTTATCTATTTCACATATGAACCACTAAAAAAGATGGATCACTAAAGGAACGACACGTGAATGGTTATCCAAAACTAAATGACATGTTGCTCGGAACTTCAACCAAGCTTGGTTTGACACAAAGTAAATGTCGCAAAAAGCAAATAACTTTAGTTCGCATTTCAAACCTTAAACTTTGGATTCTCCCTCGCATTTATAACTTCACATGTTACTTTAAACATCTGAGAAATGACTTGTTGAGACAGAACTTTTTAGGATTTTTCTACCACTGCCATTCAAATAGGAAATTACGGAAGTGGTGCGACTTTTTAAAAAAATTTCATCCAAAACAAGTAGTATAAAGCTGGAACAATTTTACTTAAATTAAAATTGTGGTATGATGAAACGAATTTGGTATGAAAGTTAAAATCGTCAGAATTTCATATAATTTTAATTAAAATTAATGACTTTCCAAAACAAAGTTGTACAGTAATAATTTTGTTTATAACATTGAAATTAACACCCTTCTTCTTCTGACTCGCTCTGAGTCATTGATTCGATAATGGAAAGGTTATATATACAAATCATGTGAATAATAAATGTTATGTGAATAATTTTTATTAATATTAATTTTAAAAATATTTGGTTATATTTTTAGAATAAAAAGTTATTTTTATTATAATTTTTAAATAAGAACTTATTTTTATTACACTATTTAAATAATTTTTTTATTGTATTTTTTATTTGTAATTTGTGTTGTGTCATTATTATTATTTTCGTTTCGCTTTCGTAATTTCCGATTTGAATTGCTGGTAAAAAAAATGAAATTTGTAAGGGATGGAAAACAAATCATAGATGGATATTATTTTTTGGTGAAATGTGTAACAGATATCCAGATATTTTAATTATTTATTGATCGGATACACTTTTATATCGATATTTTTAAAAAATTAATTAATTAAGGCACAAATATTGAGCAGAAAATATGAATAATAAAAAATATATTAAAATTTGATTCAATTAGATTAAGTAATAAAAACAATAAAAAAATAAGAAATACTTCCTTATAAATAATTTACGTACAGATTAAAATTAAGGTGGATCTCAGTTGAAATAATGGAATCAAAACAGGAACAGTTTAGTTTAAAGGCGAAGGCCAAAGTCGTATGAGATATATTGCAAATATCTTTATGCACGATTTAAACGATTTTGGAAAAGGAAACATTAACCATTCATATGAAATATCTATGATTTTTTTTTATTAAAAAAGGCAAAATTAGAACACTGGTTTGTCATTTATTGGAGTCAAGATGCAAAATATCAGGATTTGGTTTGGGAAAAGATAATACTTCTACTCAAACTTAATTCCTGAGTCCTATAAAGCCAAACATTTCGGAAATTTTCTACTGAAGAAGATAAACATAAATCTTATGACAAGAAAAGCTAAGTTTCTATGCAGTACAGATTCACAAACATCGAATTTTTTTATTCAGTTTTTGATATTTATATTCTGTGTCTCCAGTTATCGAGACTTGAAGGGGAATAAAAGAAAAGTTAGAAATATCGAAATTAACTATCAAACATAAGTTGCTACTTCCTGCTTTTGTGTACTCTTGCAGAAGGTCAAAACTGATAACATCAAAGAAAAGCTCCTGAATGCTATGTTGTTTGCTTCACCGCTTATGAAATATGAATTTGACAGCATGCATGATCATACAATTGACCGCTATTTTCATTTACCATTTGCATGAAGTTTGCATAAATGATTATTATATTGTTCATAACTGCCAAGGCACGCTCTATGAGAAAAGCTCCAAAGTTTTGAAGGGATTCAAACACTTTATAAAAGCCATTCTCCAAAGCAGTGGTTGGAACAGAAGTAGCCTAAATCTTTAGCTATCTTGAAACATTTCCTTATATACTGTCAATGAAATCAGCAATCTCAGTCACATTCTTGTGCTTAATCCTGTTAGCACTAGCAAATGGATCCTACGCTGGAGAAATTGTTATCTACTGGGGCCAGAATGGCAACGAGGGAACACTGAGTGAGGCTTGTGCGACAGGGAACTATGATTATGTGATCATAGCCTTTTTGCCGACCTTTGGCAAGGGACAAACTCCCATGATTAATCTTGCTGGTCACTGTGACCCTCTTAAAAATGAGTGCAGTGGCCTGAGCTCAGACATAAAATCTTGTCAAGCCAAAGGCATCAAAGTCTTGCTCTCTTTAAGAGGAGACACTGGAAGCCACTCAATTGATGCAAGTGAAGTAGCCACATACCTTTGGAACAACTTCTTGGGGGGACAGTCACCTTCTCGCCCTCTTGGTGCTGCTATTCTTGATGGTATTGACTTTGACATTGAAGGTGGATCAAACAAACACTGGGGTTATCTTGCCAGGCTCCTTAAAGGGTATTATGGAATGATGGCCAATCAAGGAAAGCAAGTGTACATAACTGCAGCTCCTCAGTGCCCTTTCCCTGATGCTTGGATAGGAAATGCTCTCACAACAGGTCTTTTTGACTATGTTTGGATTCAATTCTACAACAACCCTCCTTGCCAATATACGACTGGGGCAATTAGCAATCTTGAAAATGCATGGAAGCAATGGATCACAAGTATCCCTGCCAACAAAATATTCTTGGGGTTACCAGCTTCCTCACAGGCAGCAGGAAGTGGCTTCATTCCTTCTGCTGATCTCATATCTCAAGTGCTTCCAGCCATTAAGGGCTCTGCAAAGTATGGAGGTGTTATGCTGTGGTCCAGGTACTATGATGTTCAGAGTGGTTATAGTTCTTCTATTAAGAGCTATGTTTGAAATCCAAGTTACTGCTTCTCATAAATGGATGTATATTTGACATCAGGATGAAACTTTGATTCTACATTGTTATGTCTTCATGAGATATATAAACCTATTTTCTGTCATTTTTTGCCGTGTCCAGAAACTTTAACTTGCAATTGGATATTGACTATAAGTTAACTTGAATATATTAGAAAGGGTATTTCTTTATGCACCTCTCTTCTTTCATACTGGAAACAGAATTTAGTTTCTATATTTATTTTTCTATTCAATTTAATCTAAATTTTTGTAAAAAAAAAAGGAGAATATTGTTCCTCAATTTTTAGACATTTGTCCATATAAAATTTTATGTTGATATTTTTGTTAAAGTTAACATTTTTATTAAATATTTATGAAAAAAAAAATAAACTACATTTCAAATTTACACCAAATATATATAAGTATCTAGAGTTCAAAAGTAATCTCCACTTGCTTTTATAGACTAAGAGATAGATGTTATCTCAAAGAAGAAATGCAATTTAATACCAATCACTTTTATTTTCATTCAATGAGAGGTGTGATTTACAAAAGAGGTCTTAGGTTGCTTATATAGATTTAGAAAACGAAGAATGTTGAGTGATCTAAGAGATGTGAGACTTGGAAGCCTAAAAACTAAAAATCTCATTTCCAAGGCTATTTTAGGTCCAACATCACTCAATTCTTCATCATCCTAAAAGTATATAAGCTATCTAACTTGCCTAAAGATCAAAACTAAAGTTGTATAAGAGATAACAAGTGTTACAAGTAACTAAGTGAAGACTTATCTATTTTTCTTTTTCTTTTAAGTCCAAACTATGTGAAATCCCACATTGCTTGCACTTTAAAGGGAAGAAGTATATATATGATTTTTACAAAAGATAAAGCAACAAAGAAAGAAACAACCTATACTCCTAAAGGTCAAAATACAAGCCATGAAACCTATTCTATAAACTGTGAACGTTTAAACAAGCTTACTATGCTCAAATGTCGTCTAAAGCAAAATCTTTTAAGAGAAAACCTTTATCAATATATCATTTTTCTTTGTATTGTTTCTATCCTCTCTTTGAGAGTTATCAATCTGTATTTGCTCAAAACACTGTTTGTGTTGTACATTTGTACATTCTAAAGATAATTAAAACACTTGATGTTTAGCTCAATTGAGTTAAACTTTCTAGGGGACAAGAAGTGATTATAATATTTGTAAACAAGAAGCAGTTAAACTTGGAGACTATACACATTCTAAAGATAATTAAAACACTTGATGTTTAGCTCAATTGAGTTAAACTTTCTAGGGGACAAGAAGTGATTATAATATTTGTAAACAAGAAGCAGTTAAACTTGGAGACTATACGTGGGTTTCGGTCCTTGATTGAGCACTAATTTCAATTTGAATGACATGCCAAATTTAATGAAGTTCAAATGGAATTTATAGGTAAAAGTTGTTCAAAATTTGTTTATTGATAGGAATTGTTGCATTTATGACATTATGCAGGAGTATAATCATAATGGGAATGGACAAGATAGAGATTATTGTTTATTTTGACCATCAAAAGTAGGATTTGAACTGCAAATAATTCTTCTTTAAGTTTAGGAGAATTGTTTATAGACATTTTCTTTGCTTGTGTTAGCATAAGAGAGGATGAAAAATGTTCCTCCAAAATATGTGTTATGAAGGTGGAGTAAGAATGTCAAAAGAAAGCATACATATATTAGGGCAAACTATAACACAAAAATCAAGGGACCACATATATTAAAAGGTTTGATGGATTCTAAAACATGTTTGCTAAGATCGCTGAGATTGAATGTGAGTCAAGCACTACAACACAGTTATTACTTAACAATTTACAATCATTTGCCACAAAACATGCTTTTGAATTCAGAAGTAAACCTCTCACCAACAACTGTATGACCTCTATCAATAATGATGTTGATGGAAGACCTAAAAAATGATGATGATGCAAGACCTCAATCAAGTTATTCTAACGAGACATTGCATGTCGAATAAATTACATTTAAGAAGGTAATATATGTACAAGACCAGATATTGCACATGTTCTTGGTTCAATCAATCATTTTTTTTTCAAATTCATGTAGACAATAGAAAGCTATGAAATGATTTTTGAGATATCTTCATGGTATTAGTGATTTGAGACTTTGTTTTGGAGGTGGTAAACCTACTTTGATGGGTTATTTAGACTCATATATGGTTAGAGACATTGATTCCAAAAATTACACTTTAACTTATTTGATTAAGTTTACAAGGAAAGTTATCTCTTGACAATCAAATTCTATTATAATGGTAGAGTTTGCTAACTTTACAAAAGAATACAAAAGAGTTGTTATGGTTGAAGAAATTCTTACAATAGCTTGGTTTTGTGTAGAACAACCATCCATTATTTTTGGACAATCAAAGTGTTAATCATATTGGTAAGAATCCAACTTTCTATTCTAGGTTGATGTGAGGTATCATTGGATACATGCTTTAGATGTTAAGTTGTTGAAGTTGAATATATTCATACTAATGGTCATGGTATTGATATGATGATGAAGACACTGCAAAGTAAAAGTGTATTGTTGGAAGATCATCAAATTAGTAGTCACCTTCACATAATTATGAGAGGGGACTTGTATTGTGGTGGACTTCAAATTGTGTGTCCAAAAACTACAAACTAGTCAAGTTCATTTTATCTTAAAGTAAGTGGAAAGGTGTCTATTTTTTGGTTTTTGTTTCTTTATTATTACAGTGATGTATTATCTAATAATGTATTATCTAATAATAAGCATTTACTTTTTATTTTGATTTAACTCTCTTATATCCTTGTATAATTTTAATAAAGTTTGTTTAACTCATATAATTTAAATGAAGTTTGATTGACTCACTTCTACCTATAGTTTTTTATTTCTCATGTTGGAAAGGTTTTTCTCAAGCTAAACAAGCATATTAGTGATAATTTTATGAATAATGGTGTTTCTTAGTATTGTCAAAATGAGTTAGAACTTGCAGACCAACTCAGCCCACCAAGAGTTTGCCCGGGTTAGGTTTAAAAAAAATGAAATTTTTTTACATAGGTTAATTTTTTACTTTAATTATTTATTATTTTGTGTTTCAATATTATTTGTTAACATTTTTTTATTATTGTAAATGGGAACAAAGAAAAAGATATTTTAAGGCAAAATATTATAAGTTCTACTATATACAATATAAATTAAAGAGCGTATCATATGAAATATTAAATACACATGAAAGATTATATAGAAGTATCTGAATTATAATTATTCAAGAAATCCTTTATATAAACATTTTAATAATAAAATAAAAACTATCTTTGAATATGATCATTTTTAAATACCAATTTGAATATTTACTCATATCTTCAACTTGTAATTAAAATAGTTTATAACTTTCCTTACTTATTATCTGTATTAAAATATGAAAAGTATTTTTATCTAGACATATTAGGTCAACATTTACTCTGTTATTACTTATTATTATTATTATTTAAAAAAATCTAATATTTAACACATTATTATAAACATTTGAAATGATCATGGGCCTACACAGTTCGGTTTCAGCATACGGCCAATATAAAGATAGGAAAAAGAAAGCCAAATCTTAGGTTTTATTATATGGACAGAGATTTTAAGAGAAAGTTATTGTGATTATGTGTGAAGTATAATAAAGGCCAAAATCTAGATTTTCACAAGTTGGATATGTGAATGATAAAAGAGTGGGTAGCTGATAATATCAAAATTAAATATTTCCAACATGAACAGTTGCTACTTGTCACTTAGTAGTAGCGAACTGTTGTTCGTGCAAAAGCTCAAAAGTGATGACAACCAAAGAAACAAGTTCATGCATATCAATAAGTTCTCATTCGCACCACACGTAACAAATTCCTGAATATGTTATGATCACTTAACCACCACTGACGTCCATAATAAAAAAGTATGAATTTTCCAGCGTGCTTCTTACATTTGACTTGTATTTTAATGTATCACTCTTAGAAGTGGAGGATTATAGTGGAAGAATATCATAAAAGCACTGAACAAGAGCTAATAGATGATATCAGAGTTGCCAAGATATTGTTAAATTTATTCTTTTCTTCCATGAAGTCAGCATCAATCATTATTATATAAAGCCAATATCTGTGACAATCTGAAGAAGATTATGCATTAGATTTTTCACTCTTCACGATGGCATTGAAATCAGCAATGTTATTGATGTTGATCTCCTCAGTATCGATAGCAGTAGGAATGGATGCTAATGAAAACATAGTTGCAATCTACTGGGGCCAGAATGGTAAGGAGGGTACACTGGGGGAGGCTTGTGCCACAGGGAACTATGATTATGTGATCATAGCATTTGTGCAAAGCGTTGGCAATGGACAAACTCCAATGATGAATCTGGGTGGTCACTGCGAGCCTTATAGGGATGGATGCAGTGGCCTAAGCTCAGACATAAAATATTGTCAAGCAAAAGGTATGAAGGTCTTGGTCTCTTTGGTAGAAGGTGGTGGAAGTTACAGAAATGTAAGTGAAGTAGCGAGTTACCTTTGGAATAACTTCTTGGGGGGAGTGTCATCATCTCGACCTCTTGGCCCTGCTGTCCTTGATGGCATTGATTTTGGCATTGAGTATGAGATTGAAGGTCGATCAAAGCAATACTGGCGTGATCTTGCCATGTTTCTTAGAGGTTATCACATCACCAATATTCAAGACCAGAAACTGTACATAACTATAGCCCCCCAGTGCCCATTTCCTGATCTTTGGATAGGAAATTCTCTCCTGACAGGCCTTTTCGACTTTGTTTGGTTCCCAATTTTATACTAACACTCCTTCCCAATAAACTTCTCTACCTTATATATCCATGCTCAGAAGGTATTTCTCTAAGGGTCATAGAAACAGGTCCTATCATGTTCCTCATAATTTCAACACATGATGATGATTAGCTTCAGTCAAAATCTATCTCTAACTTTTTCTTTTCTGTCATAACATTTAGCAAATATACATTCACACTCTGCAGACATTAATTCTATTATAACTAAAATCTTAATAACTAATATTAAAAACTAATTTAAATTCTAATTGACAAATCAATTTAAATTTTTCATTTACAACAGAAGCTATGTTAAATATTAGTTTATAAATTAGTATTTGAATTAGTTATTAATTATTAAAACGTAGAAGTAGATGAAGGTAGAGAAATTCTTAATGAAAGGGGAAAATTTTGTAATATGACTTGTAGGAATCATAGAATAGATATATGGAATGTAAATATGATAAATGTTGTATATCTATTGGAGTATCATAACATATATCTTAGGGTGGATAAACATGAGGCATGTGATGCTAGAGTTTAACCCACTTAGAGTACAAAACATTTTTTATAATGTTTTAGGTTTGATTGTCTACGGAAATATTCTAATTTGTTTAATTGGGGACAAATTTGAATGAAATGTCTTGTAAATATTGTTATATATTTTTTCATTTTTTTTTGTTGTCGATGAAACAAAAATGCTCCCTACATCTACTCCTTTTATCTCACCCTAGTCCCTCCTTCAAAGTTACATTACTTTAACCTAGTTAAATAATGTTCAACAATAAGAAAGAACATTGAAAATAATGTTCAAAAACCATGTCTTAAAGCTAATATGTTGAATGAGATCAACCTCCCATATTTCCTAACACAATTTGCTTCTTATCATCCTTAAATTCATAGTTTCGAATAAGAGTTTTGGTTCAAAAGATAATCTTGCATTTATATTTTTTTTTACTTACATTGAAATTTTTTTTGTCTCTATTTTTTAAATCACATACGACAAGCCATTGTAAGGTTTTGATGCAATTGATAAATCTCCTCCTTCCATTTTTATTTTCCAAATTCAATGGTTGTCATTGTAACATAACTCATTCTTCTCACCATTAAAATTTGGTAGTAACATTGTTGTAGAACGTGATATCAATAAGTATCAGAGTCTCAGTCTGATTAGAGTATATCCTAGTGTTAGTTGTTGAGCATATTGTTTCACCCATTATTGAGCCGTTATCGGACCACCTACTAATGTCTATTCTCATATTCCTCGACACGAGGAGGTGTGTTAAAAGTCCCACATCCACTAAACAAAGCCAATTTATAATATATAAGTGAGTGCAAATCTCACCTTTCAGCTAGAGGGTTGAGTTAGACTTAAAATCCACCTCTTAACATCATCAATTAAGTTAAGATAATATTATTTATTTTTAATATTTACTTCAATTAATGTTGACCAAACTTATACTAAATTAAGATAAAATATTTTTACTTATTAAAAACAATTCAAAATAGTTAACCATAAGATACAAACAGTTTAGTCCATTCTATTTTATTAATCTCTAATATTAAGAAAACTCTGTCAAATAAGAGAAATGCAAATACAAATGCAGGAGATGCAGAGAAGGCATAAGGTTGAGATAACTACATTGAGGGCTAAGCATGTTGCCGATTGGTTAGAGTATTTGGCCCAGCACTCGATGTCACTCATTCCCACAGCCTCGAAGGAGAACAATCAAGCTGAAGGACCAAGCAGGACTAGTCAAGAGATGAGTACCACCACAACAAGGACAACCCTTTTCGTCAAAACGATACAGGTCAAGGTTTGTTACCTTCATTGTGACTGTTATGGAGGCGTCAATGCTTGAGAAGTCGACACCCCCGCATTATAGAAGTACGACGGGTCAACTATTCCGGATGAATACTTTCATTCGTTCGCGAACACCATGGCTTTCTACTCATTGAGCAACCCTGTATGGTGCTGAGCATTCTCTCTATCAGTGAAAGGGGAGGCGCTGACATGGTTCAACACCTTGCCTCCCAACACGGTGGACTATTTCGCTACTGTCCACTCCCTATTCTGCAGGCACTACACTTCTAGTCGAGTCTAGAGTTTGACACACATTGTGCTGATTAGTACCAAGCAAAGGAAAGACGATTCGTTGAAGGCCTTCAT
Organism: Vigna mungo; assembly: GCA_036885675.1. Lineage (NCBI taxonomy): Eukaryota > Viridiplantae > Streptophyta > Magnoliopsida > Fabales > Fabaceae > Vigna > Vigna mungo. Next base: position 41,988,097 of record CP144700.1, on the reverse strand, counting down.
GGACCAATACAACAAAATCAATAAGTGAGAGATGTTACTTAAGAGTTCATCCTCAATAGTTGGTCAGCCCTAAAGGCGGGACTGTTCGTGGGTAGCCTGTTGATGAGTCAATATTTTCTTAACTTCATTTAGTTTATTGTGCTAGAATTAATCAGGGAATTGTGTTAAAATGTCCGATATTTTCCCGTTTCTGCTAATTGTGCTTAATTTGATCAGAAATTCTTATTTTAATTAATTTGAATTATCTGAGCTAATTATTTGCATTATTGATTGTAGGGAAAATTTTGGAAATACAATTTAGGACATTTGGAGAGCTGACACATAATTCAAGACTCTCTACAAAAGAAGTGTGTACAAGAAGGAGGGCACTATGGTGATTTTACTCTTTGGGCTTTTGAGAAAAGGGTGCTTCAAATGGAAAAAGGTTGACATACAGCCGTATGGTGTCATGGCCCATGGCAATAAATTTTTGGAAAGAGAAGTGCTCTCAAGTTGCATGGAAAACGGACCCATTTTATTTGGCTGCAAGGATGTGCTGATTGAATTTTAAAGAGTAACATTTTCTGGCTTTTAGAAATGAAGAAGCATATCACGACCTTGAATTTAATTCCTTAGAAAAGTTGAGTGTACGGTGATTGAAGAATTCAATTTCAATTTTTATGAGAAGAAGCACATGAAGGACAATTCATCACGGTCCAAAGGAGACAGCACCAACACGCTGCAGCCCACACATTGGAGATGTGTGTCACAGCTTAGGAAATTAATATTGGGAGGTGCTACAAGTATTTCAGAAGCTAGTCCAGCATTTAATAAGGCTTCGCACATCCTGCATGCAGAGGTGCTTCATGATCATTTTGGAAGTCTAGCAAGCCTTGGTGTTGGAGTGTCACGGTTGCAAGAAAAGTAACGGAGGATGGCTTTTGAAGTTGTTTCCACGTCCAACGCTTTCATTGTAAGAAGCGGTGTGGCACCCACATATTTTTCAGCTGTAGCGTCCAAGCATAAGAGAGGTGCACGCGGGCCAGCTGCCATCCGAGGAGTGCAAATAGGTGTACACGGTCCAGCACATGAAGAGTGGTGCATCCAGCTTGAGGTACACACCCCATACACGGCCTGCTTTGTTGATGTTGTTGAACTCCATATTTCCCTTGCTGCACTCCACAACAAGCACCTGGCCCAGCAGCTCCCATCCACATTTCAACAATCCAGTAAATACAGCAGCTTGGACATCCGACATGTCACGGGCTAGCAGACTTCACAGGTCCAGCGGTGCTCCATCCACTTGGGCTGAAACGAAGCACTCCACGGTCCAGAGCCAACAGCAACGTCCAGCTCCACGCTGCAGCAGCTTATAGGATGGAGGTGTGTGCTTGGAAATAATGGGGGTGCAGCAGAGCCCATGAAAAAGAAGTATTCCAGCACGTGAATTAGGGGGTCCAGCAGTATGTAGGCACACAACCCTAGAGGGATATTCTTAGGCAGCCGTCACACATTGATATACATTTTCTCAGTAGACCAATTTTGGGGGATACTGTTACATTGGGGAAAAATGGAGGGATATGGATGAGAGTTGGATGGTGGCATTCTGCAGCTGCCATTTGCTTTTCATTTGTTCTCTTGCTTTTGAAAGTTTATTTTTCACATGGAGGAAGGTTTTATCATTTGTTTTTCGTTGAAGAATATGCACACTGTCACGTGAATAGGGATTAGCATCAAAAGATTTTCTTTTATATATTGTGTTTATGCTTGGGATAGACAGAATCTACATTTCGTGGTTGACATTCGAATAGAAAAGGGGCTGCTGGTTGGGAAGTAAATTTCAGTGAATCAACATTCACTTGTTTCAATGTTTATCATTACCTTTCCATATGTCTAATCTACTATTACTATTCATTATTCTTTTCTTTCAATCTTTTCACGTGATTGTGCTTGGATATGAAGACTCTTGGAAGCCCTTGGAGCAAGTGATTTTTCTTTTTACGTTGAAAAGTAGTGATAGACGTTGGCAGACACGTTCCTGGAAGATGGAAACAATTTCATTTCTTTTATATCTCTTTAATTGAAAGTCATGGAAGTTTAAATTGTCACGGTCTTGGAAGTAGTTTCTTTTATTTCATTTTCATTTAACATTGAGAAGAAGTTTCATTTTAATGTGCATTTAGTTTGTTAGCTTAACATTGAATTTTAATTGCTTTAATCATGTTTGGATATTTGTTAGTTGTATTGTTCGGATTAGCACTGTCTTTTATTTTATTGATTTCTAGTATTTGTGGTAGAGATAATTTAATTGTGATGTTAGTTTAGATTAGTTGGTTAGTTGTTAATAAAATTACTTTGTTTCCCTGAGATTCTTGAACTTTAATTGTCATACTGCTGCTTTGATTTTGCTCAATATTTAATCTGTTGTCTGTCTGCGATTAGGTATACGCTTAGTTTCCTAATCGGTGTCAAATCTTTGCTTAGTTGATTAGACTGCATGATGGATGATTGATTAAATTTGTGCATTGCATTCGCTTAGTTGTAATTTTGAAGACCGAATTAGCCTTCGCTTAGTTGGGTGATTCGTGTCGGATTTGGATTAACGTAGTGTGTACTTGTTGTTGATCTGGGATAGGAAGCATAGTAATTGAGTTAATGACCAACCGTTTTCATTCTGCTTTTGATTCCGTTTTTCCATCTGTGTTTACATTGTTGTTTGCATCTGTGTTTTTAATTTGATTCATCTACATTTACAAACCTTTCACAAACCCCCCCACTTCGTGTTAGACCTAAGACTCGAACCACATTTGGTCCTTGAGAGACGACCTAGGGGTCATTCCCTAGCTATACTGCATTTCTCATATGCAATCATATTTGTATGGGCCACGACACCCATCACCTGTGCGTTAGACTGCCGAAAATCATGGACAAGTTGTAGGAGAAGGCAACTGAGATCATGTGCATGGAAGACATGCGCACCTTTCGGAAGAGGCAGTAAGAGGGGGGTATAACTACATATGTTGGAGGGGAGTGGAAGGATCGAAAAGAAGTGCTTGGCGAAGGCGACAAGGGGGGCAGATCAAAGCCAAAAGACCTTCCTCAAGTGACCAAGTTTAACCAGTACTCGCCTTTGAATGCACCGACGGTGATAACGGTTGAAAAACCGTTATTTTCATATGCTATTTTAGACCGAATTACTCCCTTTACTGCTTAGAATGAGCTTGAAATCAAACAAAACTCAATAAATGAGTCAATCGAGAGTCAAAAGCTATTTTTAGCGATATTATGCTTGTTTTGCATTGTTTGTAGCAATTTTGATGAAAATGAAGAATGGAGGTGAAGATAAAGGCCTTAGACTCAAGATAGAAGAAGAAAATCAAGAAAAGAAGAGTCTAGAAACTACCCAGTGGCAAAAATACATCGCTGGGTGGCCAAATGCGAGGAGATGGCACCAAGGCAGCGACGCCTGGCGGTTTTGCGATAAGAGGCAAACCGCCGGGCGGTGGACCCCTGACGCCGGGCGGTACAGCGATAAGAGGCAAACCATCGGGCGGCATAAGTGTGACGCCGGGCGGTTGCCTGGTGGGCTTGGGCCTGTTTTCTGTTGCGCTCCTCAGCTATAAATAGCCCTATTGCGAATTCATTCTCATTCTTTTGACAGAAGAGGGTGGCCAGACGTAATTTTCACTCTTTGGAGAAGATCTCTTGGATGCTTAGGCTCCTTTTCATCCTATCTAGGATTTGCTCTTCCATTCTTCCATTCTTTTCATCTTGGTTCACCATGACAATGATGAACTAAGCCCTTTTGTTGTTGGGGGAACAATGTAATCTTTTGAAACTCTATTTTATTGAAACTCTTGTTTAATTATATGATTGTCATATGCTTTGTTTATCGATTGTTGGGTTTCTCATATGCACTTAAAGCTTTTATCATTTAACTCATTCGATAATTGTTGTTTGTCTTTCCTGATACGGGAACGTACCGTACTGTCATGAACTGGGGGAAATTCCTTGATCAATGAAATACCACCTAGGGATAGGGAGGTAGGACGGTCAATTGTTTTTGCTTCTGTTCAGTAATGCATTGCTAGTTGCTAGGGGAGGCTAGGGATAGCAAGCCGGTAATTAGTAATAGGTTCTTTTCGCCGAGGGCTCGAACTAAGGGTAGGGCAAGAAAGTTTGCATAACAATCAGATAATAAAGCAAATTAAACAAGAGGAGTAGATAAGAGAGGGCAGATAAGATGAAATTGTAAACCCCCAACAACTCCACTCATCCATACTCTTTTTCATCAATTGAATCAACCACATTGCTTGTTTATTTTCTACTCTTGCATCCACAACAATTAATTTTTATTCTTTACAAGTCTTATTATTTTAATTCACACGAACGATAAGGCCGTGAGTCCTTTGGGAGAGAACGATATCGGGTTCTACCAATTTTATTACTTGGAACAATCTGGTACGCTTGCCAGTGAGTCAACAAGTTTTTGGCGCCGTTGCCGGGGACTCTTGGTTGAACTTTTTCATGTAGTGTGAATTAAATGAATTTGACTTATTTGTAATTATTTGTTTTTTTTTTTTTTATTTTGTTTTGTTTTATTTTCTGCAAGTGAAAACTTTCCTTCTCCTGAGGAACTTTTGCACTCTTCTTTTGAGGCACAGGATATAGAGGAGATGCCAGACCAACCTCCTCCAAGACGCACACTAGGGGACTCAGCAAACACTGTGGGTCCTTTGAATTTCAACAGCATAGCTATTCCAGCTAATAATACAACTAACATGGTGATGAGCCCTGCACTCATCCAGTTAGTTCAGAACAACCAGTTCCACGGGTTGTCAAATGAGAATCCATATAAGCATTTGACAGTCTTTGGAGAAATTTGCAATACTGTCAGAATAACTGGATTTTCAGATGATAGAGTCAGACTCAGTCTGTTTCCTTTCTCTCTGGGAGGAAACGCTAAAGATTGGTTGCATTCTTTCCCGGAAGGGACTTTTCGAACTTGGGATGCTTTGGCAAGACAGTTTGTTACCAAAATCTTTCCACAAACCAAGATCAATCAGGGGAAGCTGGAAATCTCCTCATTCAAGCAAGGGATGGAGGAAACTCTCGGATAGGCCTGGGACAGATTTAAAGGCCTGTTGAGAAAAACTCCAGTTCATGAATTTGACAAGACCTCATATTTACTTGCTTTCCTTGGAGGGCTTAATACTCAGTCTAAGATGATGTTGGATGCTTCAGCTAGAGGCATATCAATAGAAAGACTGAAGATGAGGCGTATGGGACTCTTGGTTGAACTTTTTCATGTAGTGTGAATTAAATGAATTTGACTTATTTGTAATTATTTGTTTTTTTTTTTATTTTGTTTTGTTTTATTTTCTGCAAGTGAAAACTTTCCTTCTCCTGAGGAACTTTTGCACTCTTCTTTTGAGGCATAGGATATAGAGGAGATGCCAGACCAACCTCCTCCAAGACGCACACTAGGGGACTCAGCAAACACTGTGGGTCCTTTGAATTTCAACAGCATAGCTATTCCAGCTAATAATACAACTAACATGGTGATGAACCCTGCACTCATCCAGTTAGTTCAGAACAACCAGTTCCACGGGTTGTCAAATGAGAATCCATATAAGCATTTGACAGTCTTTGGAGAAATTTGCAATACTGTCAGAATAACTGGATTTTCAGATGATAGAGTCAGACTCAGTCTGTTTCCTTTCTCTCTGGGAGGAAACGCTAAAGATTGGTTGCATTCTTTCCCGGAAGGAACTTTTCGAACTTGGGATGCTTTGGCAAGACAGTTTGTTACCAAAATCTTTCCACAAACCAAGATCAATCAGGGGAAGCTGGAAATCTCCTCATTCAAGCAAGGGATGAAGGAAACTCTCGGATAGGCCTGGGACAGATTTAAAGGCCTGTTGAGAAAAACTCCAGTTCATGAATTTGACAAGACCTCATATTTACTTGCTTTCCTTGGAGGGCTTAATACTCAGTCTAAGATGATGTTGGATGCTTCAGCTAGAGGCATATCAATAGAAAGACTGAAGATGAGGCGTATGAGTTAATTGAGGAGATGGCTCTGAATGAAGTATCTCAAAGTGAGCGGGGAGTACAGAAAGGAGGACTTTTGCATCTCCCTACTAATGATGCAATGGCGGCACAAAATCATCTCCCTAACCAAAAATTGGACAAGCTAGCAAAGGTCCTTTCTAAACTTCTACGGGGTTAAGGAATATTTCTCAGACTCAACAACTTTGCGATTTATGCGGTGGTGACCACATCAATGGTCATTGTGCTTTTACTGAATAAATGCAGCAGGAAGTGAACTACATGGGAAACCAATTCCAGTACAAACAAGGTAATTTTAACCAAGGCAATTCTAGCCAAGGTTGGAAGAACCACCCCAGTATTGGACAGAATCAGAATGGTTCTTCTGGGCAAGTAGGAGGCTTCCGGCAGCAAAAACCTTCACCTTTATGGCAGCAGGTAAGCAGTTTGACAAAGACAGTCAGAGAGTTAACTGACCGATTTGATAAATTTTTGAAAGTCTATGAGTCTCAACAAGCAAGTGACCAGGCAAGCTTTAGAGCACTGGAGACACAGATTGGGCAGCTGTCTAAGAGGGTAGAAACCACCGAGAAGAATCAGTTCTGGGCTAACACTGATGTTAACCCTAAAGATGAGTGCAAAGTTGTTATGACAAGAAGTAAAAGGAAGCCAATAAAGGAAATAATTGAAATTGGGAACAGTGAAGATGAGGAGATTAGTTGTGATGATGAATTTATTGAGCAGAAGTGCTGTGAAGATAAAAGAAAAGAAAAAGTGAAGGAACAGGAAAGTCACCGAGAGCCATTCCGGGAAATCTTTAACCGGGTAACCGTCACTCCTGGAGTATTTCCACAACTTCCTGAGTATGACAAGAGGATCAAATACTATCTTGGAGATGTAATTGATCTTGATGATGAAGAAGATAAGAGACGGGTGGTCAAGCCTAGAAAGAAGAATCATCCGCAGAAAATGAAGGATTTGGGGAATTTGACTTTTCCTTGCGTGATTAATGATGTGAATATAGGGAGAGCCATGATTGATTCAGGATCAAGTGTTAATTTGATGCCCTTTAGTGATTTCAAGAAGATTGGAGGGTTAAAATTAAAATCAGCCAACACTTCCCTGACAGTCGCAGATGGATCTATTAAGAAGCCTGTGGATATGGTGGAATATGCAATTGTGTGAATTGAGGATTTGGAATTTTTGGTCGACTTTATAGTCGTGGACATGGCTAATGAGGGAAGAATTCCATTAATCTTGGAAGACCTTTCATGAGGACTTCTAAAATGATTTTATGTGTCCATGATGGAGGAATAAAGTTAAGAGATCATGACTAAATGCTAATTTATGGCTCTGAGGAAACAAAAATGAGAGCACGAAGAAGAGCCAAATACAAGAAGGCTAGAAGAGAAGCCGAAAAAGGGGAAATCACCACAGGTATTGGTTCTCTTAACAATTGTAATGTTTTGCAGATACTTGAGTAAGAAAAGATAGATAAAGGAGAGTCTACCCACTCAAAAGACAAACCATTCCTGCGGGGCATGCCAGTAAGATATAAAAACAGGAAGTGAATTGTCAACAGGAAGCTAAAAGAAGAAGGAATGGTGGAGATCAGAAGGCCATACTCCGCAACAATTCAAAGAGTGGATAGGAGAAAGCTGAGAAGGTGGGACGATGAAGATCCCAATGTGAAGAACAAGAGTTGATTTGCTGAAGAACACGTTTTGTATTTTTGGAACAATTTATTTATTTTAATTTTTGTTGAACATGTAAATTTTGAATTTTTGAACAATTTTGGGGTAGCATCTACTTAGAGATGCTAAATTTTGTATCCACTGAAGGATACCGGGAAGGCACACCTAGTGATGGGTGTTGGAAGGATCTGCACTTACTGACAAGTGCTAAACAGGTTTATGTCAGGCCCGTGACGTTAAACAAGCGCTACTAGGAAGCAACCTAGATTCTCTTCTTCACTTTCGCATTTTAAATTCTTAGAATAGGTTGAATTTTATTTTCAATGTGTCTGCTTGGCTTGAATACTTTTCTCATGTTTGACTAACTAATTGCATGAAGAGCCTATTTGATGATGTTTTGATGTGAATGATTCTAAAGTTGTGTTGTATGTGATATCCTGTGAAACAGATGTATGATGAATTATGATTGTGGTTGTGATGCTAAGCAGGGTGTATGAATGAATGTGTGTGAGGAAGCATGTTGTGTCAGGTATTGAGCTCCAGAGTTTTAATTGTTGTATAAAAATTATTCACAAGAAAGCATGCATGATATTGCCCAAGTCTTGATGATTGATTGAATTGCATGTATATGTCATATGATCAAGGCCATTTTTGAAAGCCCTTACTTAGCCGAATCTTACTCAAAGTGCTTGAACTTTTATACTTTTTTTGAACCTTGGCCCTAAACAGAAAACCCGTGTGCTGAAACTATTTACTTTAAATTGGGTTAATGATTGTAAGTACATTCAAGGTTCAAGTTTGGGATTGTGGGGAAAGTTTGAATGGCAAAAAGAAAGGCATTGAGCTCAAATGTTGAAAATGAAAAATACATGAGAAAATGAAAAATCATGAAAAATGAGCTCAATGTAAAAATAAAAGAAAAAGGGAAGAAGTTGGGGACAAGTCCGATTGGTAAAGAAAGAGAGTTAAAACTTGAATCTTGAATGATAAACAGAAAAACCAATTTTTCTTGGCAGACCAGCCTCATTACAAGCCTTGAAAAAGTCCTTTTGATGACATTTTGCTTGAGATGAAAGACAATTTTATTTCATGTGACTTGTGAGTAATTAAGAGTTGGAGTGACACCCTAAGCACTTGAGTGATTGAGTGAAACACTTGCTATTTTAGACCAAATTACTCCATTTACTGCTTAGAATGAGCTTGAAATCAAACAAAACTCAATAAATGAGTGAGTCGAGAGTCAAAAGTTGTTTTTAGCGATATTATGCTTGTTTTGCATTGTTTGTAGCAATTTTGATGAAAGTGAAGAATGGAGGTGAAGATAAAGGCCTTAGACTCAAGATAGAAGAAGAAAATCAAGAAAAGAAGAGTCTAGAAACCGCCCAGCGGCAGAAATACACCGCTGGGCGGCCAAATGCGAGGAGATGGCACCAAGGCAGCGACGCCTGACGGTTTTGCGATAAGAGGCAAACCGCCGGGTGGCATAAGTGTGACGCCGGGCGGTTGCCTGTTGGGCCTTGGCCTGTTTTCTGTTGCGCTCCTCAGCTATAAATAGCCCTATTGCGAATTCATTCTCATTCTTTTGACAGAAGAGGGCGGCCAAACCTAATTTTCACTCTCTGGAGAAGATCTCTTGGATGCTTAGGCTCCTTTTCATCCTATCTAGGGTTTGCTCTTCCATTCTTCCATTATTTTCATGTTGGTTCACCATGACAATGGTGAACTAAACCCTTTTGTTGTTAGGGGAACAATGTAATCTTTTGAAACTCTCTTTTATTGAAACTCTTGTTTAATTATATGATTGTCATATGCTTTGTTTATCGATTGTTGGGTTTCTCATCTGCGCTTAAAGCTTTTATCGTTTAACTCATTCGATAACTGTTGTTTATCTTTACTGATACGGGAACGTACGGTACTGTCATGAACTGGGGGAAATTCCTTGATCAATGAAATACCACTTAGGGATAGGGAGGTAGGACGGTCAATTGTTTTTGCTTCTGTTCAGTAATGCATTGCTGGTTGCTAGGGGAGGCTAGGGATAACAAGCCGGTAATTAGTAATAGGCTCTTTTTGCCAAGGGATTGGGGTAAGGGTAGGCCAAGAAAGTTTGCATAACAATCAGATAATAAAGCAAATTAAACAAGAGGAATAGATAAGAGAGGGCAGATAAGATGAAATTGTGAACCCCCAACAACTCCACTCATCCATACTCTTTTTCATCAATTGAATCAACCACATTGCATGTTTGTTTTCTGCTCTTGCATCCACAACAATTAATTTTTATTCTTTACAAGTCTTATTATTTTAATTCACACGAACGATAAGGCGTGAGTCCTTTGGGAGAGAACGATATCGAGTTCTACCGATTTTATTACTTGGAACGATCTGGTACGCTTGCCAGTGAGTCAACAGATGGCTGGAATCCTAGAGGAGGCATTAAGTGTTGATCTCTTTCGTCCTCTAAAGAAGAAACCTACCACGAGGAACACTGATGGTAAGAAGCAATGTCGGTACCATTAGAACCTCAGGCATACTACGGAGGAGTGCTCTACCCTCCGCGACAAGATTGAAGAGTTTATCCGACCAAGTCACCTTAAGAAGTATGTGAACGAGGAACAGGCGAAAAAGAGTCCCCCACATAGAAGAAACCCCGATCGTCTCCCAAGACAGGACGACCGTCACTATGGTAACCGACTTCGCGGTCAACATGGACCGCGGTCAACAGCCCTTTTGATCCCATGTGAACGATGGGCCAATTAGTCAGACCACAGACGAAATTTGCAATGAGAATAATTACATTAATCCTAAGTCAAATCATTACTATTTGGATTGCAATTAGGCTAGCACTAATTAGAAGCTCATCCGAGAATCTATAAATACATGTTTGATAGTTAGGTAGTTTGTTATTTTTTACTACGCATTTATTGCTAGAACATTCGAATAAACACTAATGTACTGGTCATCCGGTCCGGCCTTGGGCCGACCCGTAGAAATACTAGGCGTAAGGCCGATCCATGGTCGGCCGGCCCCAAGAATAGTTAAAGAAGTAAATGACCGACCGGTCATACCCGGAGGACCCTGAGGTAAGTTAATTTTAATAGGAATTTAACAGTTTCTGGGCCTTGATTAAAGTGTTATTGGGCCTTGATTAGTAGAGCCTTAACCACGGGCCCAAAACTGACATTATATATAGAGGTCAACAGTAAGAGGTTGGTAACTTGAATTGAATAGCATTTAATACTGAGAACTAAAAACCGAACAGACCTAATCCTAACTTAATCGTCGGAGTATCTTTAGCAGGTAGCCGACCGACCGGGATTGGAGGAGAAGGCTAGAGACGGACGGTAGAGGAGAAGACGGAAGTGACCGGACGACTTGGAGGACTGAGAAGTAAATGTGTAGGTGAGTGTGACCGAATTCACTACCGAAACATTTTGGTGCCCACCGTGGGGCTCGAGAATAAATACCAATGGTGACCATGAGAACCACTAACGCTAACGAGCAAGGAGAGATGATGAGAATGTTGGATAGACGTTTGGAGGAGATGCGGAAGCAGCATGAGGAGGAGATGGCGGCGGTTAGGGCCGAGTGCGCGGCGCAGATCACTAGGGCCATCGCCGCCCGGGGAGAGGAGGGTATGGAGGAGCGAAGACAGGTGAAGACGGTGATAAATGCAAGGAACGAAGGAGAGGAGCATAGCAGCGCCCCAACCTGAGAGGGGCAGAAGCAGGAAAAGGCGGACGAAGATAAGGAAGAGAAGGTGTTATGGGTAAGGGTTGAGGGGCCGACCGTCCCCGACCCCTTCATCCAAGCTATAATGGACGTGCATATCTCTGAACAATTCGTTCCGCTTCAATTCAAAATGTATGACGGCACTACCGACCCAGATGCCCATGTCAAGTCTTTCATTAACGCCATGTCGTTCCGCACCGGGTGTGATGCCGTATGGTGTCGGGCCTTCTCTATCTCCTTGGAAGGGGAGGCTCTGGAATGGTTCAATGCGTTACCAAATGGTTGCATAGCCAATTTCAAGGGGTTGGAGGCTATGTTTAATAAACAATTTGCTGCGTGTATAGCCAGGGACATCACTGTAGTTGATCCTCAAGCAGGGAAAGGAGGAACCATTGAAAACCTTCATGGACCGGTACCAAAAAACCGTCCGGAGGGTCAAAGGGTTGACTCTAGAACTTGCGCTACAGCATATCATGCCAGCCTTAAGGGCCGGTCCCTTCAAAGAAAGTGTGTGTCGAACACCGCCAAAGACGATGGAAGAATTGCGCAAACGGGTGGCTGACGAGATTATGGTAGAGGAAATGAAGCAGAGTTATCGGAAGGAGCTTCAGGAGGTTAAGGGGGAGAAGGGTGAGGGGAAGAAAACGGAGAACCAAACTCATTGAGCCGGAGGCCCCAGGCCTCGGGACGGACCCCGAGGGCCCCGTTTCCAACAATATACAGCTTTGGACGCCCCCCGGGCTCAAATCTTTCATGAAGCGTTGAGCACGCAGCTGTTACAGGCACTGCAGAAACGGCCTATGCCGCCTAACGTGGATGGGACTAAGCACTGCCTGTACCATCAGAATCTAGGTCATGACCTAGAAGATTGTGTTACCCTAAAGGACAAGATTGAGGAGTTAATTCGCGCCGGGCGACTGTTGAAGTATGTCAAGACTTGTCGACCGGATCGTTCACCCATCCGGGAGAGAAGTCCGAGGAGGACGAGTCCCTTACGTTGTCGTCGGGAATACCCTCGTGATGACCGAAGGCGGAGTCGAAGTTGCGGAGAGCGTGACGGCCGTCCCTTACGAGGGATGATTAACACCATATCAGGAGGATTCGCTGGGGGAGGCTCATCCTCTAACGCGCGCAAGAAGCACGTCCGGGCCTTATGGTCCGTGCATGCCGTTAGCGCCCCAAAAAGGACGATGCCGCCCATCACTTTCACAGATGATGATTTTCATGCGCCCGACCCTGAGCAGGACGACCCGATGGTAATAACCGCCGAGATTGCGCGGTATGGGGTCAGCAAGGTTCTCATTGATCAAGGAAGCTCGGTCAACATCCTTTACTGGTAAACCTTCCAGCAGATGGACATCTCTGAGGACCTGATCGTGTCGTATAATGAGCAAATCTTTGGATTTGCAGGCGAAAGGGTGGATACAAGGGGGTACGTGGATTTGCGTACCCGATTAGGAACCGGCTGGGCCGGAGACGAGAGAAGTGTAAGATACCTACTGGTGGAGGCAAACACGTCATACAACGTCCTCCTCGGACGACCATGTCTCAACGCCTTTGGAGCTATTGTATCGACCCCCCATTTAACGCTGAAATACCCCGGTCATTGGGGAACCATACATACGGTGAGGGCCGATCAGAAGACGGCCAGAGAATGTTATGCGGCTGGGCTCAAGTTGTACCCTAGGGAGGAAAGGAGGAAGACCAGTCGGTCCGAGGTAGCGATGGCAGACCTGGACCCTAGGACGAACACTGAGGACCGCCTCGAACCAATAGGGGAGACCCAACCTATCATCGTAGGTAAAGATGCCGCACAGACAACGGCGATAGCCAACGGCTTGGAAGAAGAAGTCGAGAGACGACTAAGAAGCATCCTTTGGCGCAACAAGGATTTATTCGCCTGGACGGCGGCCGACATGTCGGGGATTCACCCCTCGGTGGTGTCCCATAAGTTAGCTTTCTTCAAAGAAGCATGGTTGGTATCCCAAAAGAGGCAACGACTGGGAGAAGAGAAGAGGAAGGCGATCGAGGAAGAGATCGGGAAGTTGATAGAAGCAGGATTCATCCGCGAAGTGACCTACACCACGTGGTTGGCGAACGTCGTGATGGTCAAGAAGTCGAATGGCAAGTGGAGGATGTGTACGGATTACACCGAACTCAATAAGGCCTGCCCGAAGGACTCTCACCCACTGCCTAGCGTCGACGCCCTGGTCGATGGGGCGTCCGACCATAAAATATTGAGTTTCTTGGATGCATACTCAGGGTACAACCAGATACCGATGTATGCCCCCGACCGGGAGAAGACGGCCTTCATCACCGAAAAGGCCAATTACTGCTACGAAGTTATGCTCTTCGGATTGAAGAATGCCGGGGCCACTTACCAGCGCTTAATGGATAGAACCTTCGCGGACCAGATTTGCCGATGCATGGACGTTTACATAGAAGACATGGTAGTGCGCTCGGCGGACGGAGAGGCGAACATACAAGACTTAGAGGAGGTCTTTAAACAGATCAGAAAGTACGGGATGCGCCTTAACCCAGCCAAATGTGCTTTCGGGGTACCGGCCGGGAAATTCCTGGGATTCATAATGACGTCGCGAGGAATTGAGGCCAATCCGGACAAATGTGACGCTATAATCAACATGAAAAGCCCTACTACCTTAAAAGAGGTGCAGCGGTTGGTCGGGCGATTAACGGCCTTGTCGCATTTCATTCCCAAGATGGCCGAGCGGATACGTCCTGTCCTCCAAAAGCTAAAAAAAGGCAGTTCGTGCAAATGGGACGACGAGTGTGAATGCACATTCCAGGACGTTAAGACGATACTCCAGAACCCCTCGGTCATGAACCGGCCGAATCCAGGAGAAGAATTACAGATCTATTTGGGGGTATCAGACTCCGCTGTAGGCGTCGTCTTGCTACAAGGCGGCCCTGAACCCAGGCTGGTTTATTTCATCAGCCGTGCACTCCAGGACGCCGAGACCCGCTATCATCAGGTTGAAAAGATCGCATTGGCTCTTCTCCATGCGGCGAGGAGATTGAGGCCCTACTTCCAAACCTACCAAATAGTGGTTAAAACTGACCATCCCATATCTAATATTTTGAGAAAACCCGACCTTGCCGAAAGGATGGTCGGCTGGGCGGTTGAATTGTTCGAGTTTGGACTCAGGTGCAAGCCTAGAGGGTCGGTCAGTGGCAACCACTTGGCCGACTTCGCTGTCGAGCTGCCAATGGGGATCAGCGAAGAGTGGTGTTTGTTCGTGGATGGGGCATCAGGGCAGACGGTCAGTGGAACCGGGGTGGTGCTGGAGGGACCTAACGGTTTCCTCCTGGAACACTCTTTGGTATTCAAGTTCAAGGTTTCTAATAACCAGGCCGAGTACAAAGCCTTGATAGCCGGATTAGAGCTGGCCCGCGACATGGGTGCAAGAAGATTAACATGCCGCACCGACTCTCAACTAGTGGTTGGCCAGATGAATGGCGAGTTCCAGGTGAAGGAGGAGAACCTGGTCAAGTATTATCACAGTGCGACGGCCTTAGCCCGGGAATTCGAGGACATCCGAATCTAACACATCCCCCGGGAACAGAATGCCCGGGCGGACCTCCTCTCCAAGCTCAGCTTAGGGAATGAAAAAGGCCAACTCACCACGATCATCAGGCAAGTTCTGCTCCAGCCGTCCATCGAATGCCACGCTATAACAGCGAACGAGGAACCGGACTGGAGGACGAGGATCCGTGAGCTGATGAAAGCCCAGGACGACGGTTCGGCGTTATCCGCCGTTGAAACTAAGAAGATTGTGCGATTTGTAATCATCGGGAAGGACTTGTACCGACGCGGCTACTCTACGCCATTGCTTAAGTGCTTGGGCAAGGAGGAAGCTCATTACGTGATGAACGTGCTTCACCACGGCATATACGGGTTTCACACCGGCCGGAGGGCCCTCAAAGGCCGCATACTCAGGGCCGGTTATTACTGGCCGGACATGGAGGAAGACGCCAAAATCTTTGTGCAGAAGTGCATCGGATGCCAAGCTCACGCCAACAACCCGCATGCGCCACCCCATGAATTACATTCAATTGTATCCCCATGGCCGTTCGCCCAATGGGGAATGGACATTGTCGGTCCATTTCCCCCCGGCCAGGCGCAGAAAAAGTTTCTCCTTGTTACTATCGACTACTTCACCAAGTGGGCGGAAGCTGAACCGCTCGCGACAATCACAACGGCCCAGGTACAAAAGTTTTGTTGGAAGTTGGTTTGTCGATTCGGCTTGCCGAAGGTGATAGTGACTGATAACGGCCAGCAGTTTATCGACCGGAAGCTGGGCCAATTTTTCAAGGATCTGGGGATTAAGCACACCACTAGTTCGGTGGAACATCCGCAGATGAACGGTCAAGCAGAAGCCGTGAACAAAACCATCGTCTTGGAGTTAAAGAGGCGTTTATGAGAGAAGAAGACGGCGTGGGTAGAGGAATTACCCGAGATCCTCTTGGCGTATCGGTGCACACCGCACGACACCACCGGGGAAACACCATTCAACCTGACTTACGGGACCGATGCCATGCTGCCGATTGAGTTGGGAGAGCCGTCTCTTAGAGGAAGGGTGGAGGATATGCACTTGAACGACCAAGAGCTCAGAGTGGAACTAGACACTCTAGACGAACGACGGGACCGAGCGGCGCTGAGAGCGGAGGCCTGCCGACGCATGGTGGAGCGACGATACAACACAAAGGTAAGGCCCAGAAAATTTAATGAAGGGGATATGGTGTGGCGGAAGACCGATGAAGCTAGAAAGATAGTGTCCCATGGCAAGCTGGCAGCAAAATGAGAAAGGCCCTTTCCGGATCACAGAGACATTGGGGAACAACGCTTATCGTCTGAGTCGACCTGACTGACGGCTCATACCGAACACATGGAATGCCTCTCATTTAAAATTTTATTTCAGTTAAAGATCGTCATGTACTCATATCCTTTATATAATGAAATTTGCAGCATTCTTCCCAAGTCAATTCGGACTAATGTCAAAACGACCGACACTAACTAACTCACCATGAACCCAAGCCGAGGCATGGAACCCTCCTCTCGCCTTGGCCGGGAGGCGGACGACAGAGTCGTGTAGCTCAAGCAGTCGAAGTCCAAGTCGAGGAACGGAATCATCCTCTCGACTTGGCCGGGGTGGTGAACGGCAATGTCCTACCGCCCCGACTTGCGAAGTCCAAGTCGAGGAACAGAATCATCCTCTCGACTTGGCCGGGGTGGTGAACGGCAATGCCTTGCCGCCCCGACTTATGAAGTCTAAGTCGAGGAACAGAATCATCCTCTCGACTTGGCCGGGGTGGTGAACGACAATGCCCTGCCGCCCCGACTTGCGAAGTCCAAGTCGAGGAACGAAATCATCCTCTCGACTTGGCCGGGATGGTGAACGACAATGCCCTGCCGCCCCGACTTGCGAAGTCCAAGTCGAGGAATGGAATCATCCTCTCGACTTGACCGTGGCGATAAACGAAAATGCCCCGCTAAACCCGATCGAGAATATAACGAAAAAGAGAAATCAGCGAGTAAAGAATACGATTTAGCGGTGCCGTAACTTGAAGAAAAATAAATGGAAATATCCATTGCATTAAATATCAAAAAGGGGTGGATGTACATCGATCCGGAGACAACAAAATACGCCGACTAGACTAGCAAAAAATTGAAAATGGGACATCTAACAAAAAGCAAAAAACCCACATCCCCCGAATCTAACGTCCGGACACTACTGTCCGGCGTTACCGTCATCATCTTCGCCAACATTATCCTCGGCGCCATCGTCACCAGCTGCTTCCTCCTCCCCCACGGTCTCCTCAACCACACCTTCCGGTAGAGGGACAGGCCTCATATCCCCATCAAACACGTCCTGGGCGATATCAAAACCGGCCGTCATGGAGTCGGTCCCTAGCAAATAAGCTACTTGACGGAGGGCCTTGTTAAAACCCTTCTCATGCTCAATCTGAACATCAGCACTGAGGACCCTCACCGAATCATGGGCCAAGGCCAGCTCTTGGGTCAACCGAGCAATCTCATCCTTTTGCTTCTGATTTTTCCCTTCCGCCTCCTAGAGGGACAATTTCCTTTGCTCGTTCTCCTCGGACGCCTCGACAAATTTCGTCCGGAGACCGGCCAGTTGTTTGGTGAGGGTGGCCACCTCTATACAGGCACCCTCATATTTCTTGGTCAGGGCCACCTGTGCCTCCTTACATTTTGAGTGCTCCAAATCCAGCGCGGCTAACTCAGCCCGAGTGTCCTCAGTTTCCTTCTTCGAGGCCGCTAGCTCACGCTGGACTTCACCGGCGGTCGACGAATCAGAGCAAATACCAATTCAGCATGGCGCCCCGAGAATTGAACTCCAGGGCTGCTTTAGTGAGCTCCTTCTCGGACAAGGATTCCACAATCGCTCTCTGGGCAGAACTCATGTGGAAATCTATCCGTCGCTGACACCGAAGGCCAGGTCGAGCAGACCCCCGGTCAGTGGGCGAGAGTCACTACCTTCTCGCCGACTCCTTTTGGAGGAAGACTCTCTGGATTTCCTCTTTTTCTTGAAGGAAGGATTGGCCTGAGCGGAAGGAGTGGCCTGAGTAGATGTACCGGCTTGACCAATGGGAACAGCTTGAGACGGGGGAACGGTGACGGCCTGTGATGATTCCAAATTCACCACAGGGATGTTTTGAGCAATCACCGGTTTCGCAGCAGCGGCATGAACAGTTGGTGTGCGAGACTCGACAGCAGCTGCCCCTTTGCTAGAGCCGGCTGAGGGGCGTTCATTCCTTGGAATGGGAGGAATGAAACTTGTCCGGCGAGGGGCGGGGAGTGACATCCTATCTGCAGCGCAAAGAAAGTTTTAGTTAAGTTAACAATGAACTCACACAAATACCGGTAAAAAAGCATACCGAACGCCACGTGGGTAAAATCCTCGTGGCAAAGGCAGCCGACTAGTTGTCGGGCTTGGAGATGATGAGGAAGATCATCAATAGTCTTGACAGCGTCGCGCTCGGCAGGGGTCATATCCTCGGTAGAGACCGCGTACACCCTGGCGGGCTTCTCTGTCCACTAGAAAGGAAATAGCGGCTCGCCAGCGGCATCAAGAAACTGATTGCGGCCGGCTTCCTTTATTATTACTTTGAAGAAGCTCGACTTGAACTTCTTGAACGAATCGGCATAAGCCTTGAAAAGGCATGCATCTTGAACCGATGTCAATGAGACCCACCCTTGCTTTGGAGGTGGCCAGACATGGAAGTAGTGAAAAAACAAAGATAGGGTGGGCTTGATGCCCAAAGCCGCACACATCACTAAGAAAGCTTGAATACAAGCCCACCCGTTCGGATGCAATTGGCATGGAGCGACGTTCATATGACTAAGCACGGCCGCCTGGAAGTTCGAGAACGGTATTCGAACAAACATCCTAGTAAATAAGAAGGTATATACAAAGAAAAAATCTTCAGCGCTTGACCCTTTCCCGTGAAAGACACGCTCATTAGGGCGACAAACGCACAGACGGATTAACCGGGCGTCCTCCTCATCTCGAACCACAAAGGATTGATTGGCCCAGGCCAGCAAGTCTTTGCAGCTTTTGATGTCAGACTCATGGGCAGCTACATCATGTGAGGCCCAAGTATACCCGTCTATGGTCGGCCACCCTCCGGCTGGGACCGGATCCATCCCATCAACCACTACTCCGCCTTCCAGGAGAAAGAGAGCGGCGCCATGCCAGATTCGGTCGTCGCCCGATCATGCGGAGCCCGAACTGGTATTGGACGATGACCCCCTGCCACCATTGGAGGAGCCCCCGCCGTCTGCACCTGCTGACCCTGTAGAGGAAGACAAGGAAACCGTTGCCATTTATTTACCTGAAGATAAAAAATTCTCTGGAAAAGCCCGACGATCAAATTGGAAAAGAAGAGAGAAAGGTAAAAATGATGAAACAGTTCCCCCTATTTATAGTAAAATTTTTCCAACCGCCAGCGCATCGCCACCGTTGAAAGATGTCACGACGAAGGGCTCAGATTTAAAGAACTTCTCCACTACCCGAGGCACTTAACCAACCACAGAGCGCCACGTGTTTTCCCGCCCAAAGTTGGAATGAATTGTAAACCCAACGGCAACAAGTTGCCTAGGGCTTGGGGGGCTTGATGTACTGGTCACCCGATCCGGCCTTGGGCCGACCCGAAGAAATACTAGGCGTAAGGCCGATCCATGGTCGACCGACCCCAAGAATAGTTAAAGAAGGAAATGGCCGACCGGTCATACCCGGAGGACCCTGAGGTAAGTTAATTTTAATAGGAGTTTAACAGTTTCTGGGCCCTGATTAAAGTGTTGTTGGGCCTTGATTAGTAGAGCCTTAACCACGGGCCCAAAACTGACATTATATATAGAGGTCAACAGTAAGAGGTAGGTAACTTGAATTGAATAGCATTTAATACTGAGAACTAAAAACCGAACGGACCTAATCCTAACTTGATTGTCGGAGTATCTTTAGCAGGTAGCCGACCGATCGGGATTGGAGGAGAAGGCTAGAGACGGACGGTAGAGGAGAAGATGGAAGTGACCGGACGACTTGGAGGATTGAGAAGTAAATGTGTAGGTGAGTGTGACCGAATCCACTACCGAAACAACTAACTTTAGCATTGGAGTGCCTTCTTCATGTAGCATCTAGTTTGATCGAAAAAGTAAAGAAAAGACTGAAGATAGAACCTAGAACTAAAATTGGAACTTAGAGATTATTAATGGAAGAAAACCTAACATTAACCCCGCATACCGAAAACAGAAATAAATTTAAGCTTTTTAATTTTCTTTTAAAAATTAATATTTTGCATGACTTAAATATTTTGCATCACTCCAATGTCTTTTGAAACCAATAACATCATTAATAACAATGATTAAGATAATAAAAAAATATATTAGAAGGGCAATGTTTAACCCATCTTCGTAATTACAACATATTACTACTTCTTATACAAAGCTTAAACATTATGAACACTCAAAAGTAAGCTGCCTTAATGTTGTCACTCTTAAACAGAAAAGACATTAATAAAAACAAATCAATAATATCTAAGACTTGGGCTCTTAACTAATTATTCAACAACATCCAAGCTAAAGTGCTAAGGCGAACATTTTACTTTTAAGGAAAAGGCCAAAAGGTCTTGCTATCTAAGACAGCTAGATACATGTTTATAAATATCTTTATGGAGGATTTAAAAAATGGAAAAGGATCTAAACGAAAGGTCTATATGATTTTAACTGAAAAGTGATGTTAGAACAGTTGCTTCTTTATTGGAGTCAAGATATGAAAAATATCTCCTAAATATATAAGTCCTGAAAACGCTCATTTTGTTGTTTTCCACAGAGTAAAGACAAACAAAAACATGGCTACAGTTTTAAGCTTCCATGGATACGTTTTCATTCATAATCATATATATCAACACTGAATGAGAATTAGAATTTACCCTCCCTTCTATTACTGAGCTAAATTAAACAGCCAGGGGGAGATAGAGAGAGCAAAACTTCTTTAATTATATTTGACTAATACAGAAGGGATTGAACATTATATTTGATATTTTTGAAATTATTCGACCATCTGAACACAAAATTGTCGTTATAGCCAATATAGGTTAAGTAAACTCGTCACATCTGCGTAACTTTTAATCTATATGGACACAGATTTTCAGAGAAAGTTATTTTCCATTGATATTCATTATACCTTCCCCACAGATGTGAAGGCCAGCTATAATAATATCAAGAAAATACTAGAAACATATTCCTTATAACATATCTTTTGTCATGACTTTTGTTGCTCCTGAGATAATTCTTGGTAACACCTATCAACAATAAATTTCCAAGATGGGTTGCCCTTTGTATGTTATCCTTGTAAAGCCAATGCTGAAGCACTAAAATGGACAACCATCAAGCAAACAGGCTCATAAATATCATATAGTAAGAAACACTCTACCATTCATGACAACAACAAAAAAATACTTATTTTCTAGCAGGCTTCGTACACTTGACTGCTATTTTAGTTTATCATGTTTGGAAGTGGATGAAGTTTAGGAAAGCACTGAACAATCAAGTTGAAGAAGATATTAGAATTGGCAAGATAGGTAAATTTGCACGGTGCTTTTATGAAGTCAGTATCAATAATTATTATAATAGACATTACTGGCAACTGACAAGGCACGCTCTATTGAGAAAATCCCGAGAGTTTATTTTGAATGGATTGAAACATATGAACTCTATAAAAGCCGTTCCTCCCAAGAAGCAGTTGGCAAAGAAGCAGCCTAAATCTTTTACCTTTTCAAAAGACTTACTGCTCCCTCTTCACAATGGCATTAAAATCATCTGCAATGTCAGTGTCATTGTTGTGCTTAGTGTTGTTAGCAGTAGCAAATGGATGTTATGGTGGAGAAATAGCAATCTACTGGGGCCAGAATGGCAACGAGGGGACGCTGAGCGAGGCTTGTGCGACAGGGAACTATGATTATTTGATCTTAGCCTTTTTGCCAACCTTTGGCAATGGACAAACTCCTATGATTAATCTTGCTGGTCACTGTGATCCGTACAGTGATGGGTGCACGGGGTTAAGTTCAGACATAAAAGCTTGTCAAGCCAAAGGCATCAAGGTGTTGCTGTCTTTAGGAGGAGGTGCTGGAAGCTATTCAATTGCATCCACTGAAGATGCAAGCCACATAGCCAGTTACCTTTGGAACAACTTCTTGGGGGGAGAGTCCTCATCTCGGCCTCTTGGTCCTGCTGTTCTTGATGGCATTGACTTTGACATTGAAGGTGGATCAAACCAACATTGGGGTGATCTTGCCAGGTTCCTTAAAGGATACGCCATGGCCAAGCAAGGCAAGCAAGTCTACATCACTGCAGCTCCTCAGTGCCCTTTTCCTGATGCTTGGATAGGAAATGCTCTCACTACAGGGCTTTTTGACTATGTGTGGGTCCAATTCTACAACAACCCTCCTTGCCAATACACTTCTGGGGAAATCACTAACCTTGAAGATGCATGGAAGCAGTGGATTTCAGGTATCCCTGCCAACAAGATATTCTTGGGGTTGCCAGCTTCCCCACAGGCTGCAGGGAGTGGCTTCATTCCTTCTGCTGATCTTCTTTCTAATGTGCTTCCAGCCATTAAGGGTTCTGCTAAATATGGAGGTGTTATGTTGTGGTCTAGGTATTATGATGCTCAGAGTGGATATAGCTCATCCATCAAGAGCCATGTGTGATATCTAAATTCCTCATCTTTAGAACTATGTAACGTTATCTTTGTATTTGTGTGTTTTCAAATATTTATGCCATGATATAAAACATGTTTTGTTGGTTCAAATGAATACAGTTAAAGGTTGTGAACCAGAAGAAAGTAACTTTCAAGAAAGTAGATTAGGTATTAATAATTAGACATGTCCATTTGGTCAAGTGCATAATGTTTGGTCCTAATCCATATGGGTGAAGGCAAAAATACCAATAGGATTAAACAAGCCTATTGTATGGTAGGACCATCCGGTCAGCCAAAGGACCAGACGATTAACTCATCAAGTGAGAAAATGACCGACCAATCTAGAATTTAATCTAAGCAATTAATGGGAAGTTAATGAAAATAATTGTCATTGATTGACAATTAATATGAATAATGTCATTTATTGGTAGTAAATGAGTCAGACATATGTAAGCTCTTTATTACTAATATCTGCCAGAAAAGGCAGGTGAGAAAAAAAGGGGGAAATTTTTATAACTAATCTTTATTACAAGATTATTACGTAAAGTTACTTACTTGAGCATCCGAAACATTTTGGCGCCCACCGTTGAGTCGAGCGGCATCCCCTTTTGGCCACTAGGAGCCAGACGAGCGCTCGGTCTCAGTATCACTACTTCGGTCAGGCCACTGCTGGTTGATCCTGATCAGTAACTGTTGAGATTTTTTATAAGGGAAGCATTGGTTTAGCTGACTTTAAACTCACAGTGTTTTAGTCACTCTGGATTTTGATGATGACAACACATTATTAATAATACATGTTTTCTTATGTGTTACATGTTTTGTGTTGATCTTGATATGTGAATGCACATTTACTGAGCTTATATCTGATACATCATATATGGTTGCATTACATATGTTTTTGAAGAGAAAACCACATGCACTTTTATGAACTTATATTTTGTGGTAAAACTGCAAGTTTTAAGTCGACTTCATTATGAAGAAAGTCGATTAAAACTCGTGACTATGCACATATTTTCAAAAGTTGTGCTGTGAGTGATTTTGCATTGAAATTTTTTCAAACTGAGCTGATATGCCTAAGTCAACTATATGCGCAGTGGATCCGACTTAGTTAGTTGTTTGTTTGAAATTCTGTTAATGATAGTGTACAGTAACGACTATATTTCAAAAGTTAGTTAAAGCTTTTATGATAGTCAATTATATTAAATGCAAAATCAATTTGGTTGTTGTTGACTGCTACTATTTTACTTAACTGTTATAACTGTATGAGGACAGTCGACTTTATTGGTAGCCTAGTCGACTACAGGAGCATCTTATTTATAGAAAACTATAAATAGACGTGCCTGAGTTAAGGATTGTTCAAAGTGGGTTTGAAGATTGCAGAAGAGAGGATATATTGTTCCAGATCTTTGTGTGTTGTTTACCTATATTTTGGTTAGAGAGTTACAGAGGTGTTTTATATTTTTGACGTGGAGGTCTCTATAAAAGCCTTGTTGTAAAAACCTTGACCATTATAGTGCATTTGCTTCCAGATTGTGGAAGGACACTAGATGTAGGCATTGAGGCCGAATCAGTATAAAAACCTGCGTTTGATTTCTCTATCCTTACACTTTTACATTCATTTGACTTACATGTTTACGTAGTCAACTTTGTATTTCCGCTGCACTTAAAATTTTCATTCCTTGTGATTCAAGAAACTTTATAAAGATTTCTACTTTGTAAAAAAAAAAAAATTAAAAAAATTCTAATTTTAAAACCTCACCAATTCATCTCCTGTTGAAACGAAGCTAATCTTTTCTCAACAATAACAACAAAAAATTTCACCAATAACATCATCCAGCTTCGCTACTCGCGAGACTCAACTTTGTTCAAACACAAATATTTTTATAATTGTTTTATATATAACCATCCAAAGTTTACTTTATTATTATTGAATAATTTAATTCAATATCATATTATTCAATATTTATTCAGGAACGAAGTCCTATGACCAATGACGCACCCAACATATATGCAAGATTTATTAAAGATTAATCCTGGGTGCACTTTTCTTGATAAAGCTGCAGGGAGAAAAAGTAAAGGGGAGCCCGTGGGTGACATACGAGAAAAAAGAAATAAATAAAGAAATAAAAATTTTATCTTCTCCTTTCTACACTCAAGAGGTCCACCGCAGAACATTATTTCAAAAGCCTTGGAAGGCTTGCAACGTGGATCGAGAACATGTCCCTCAACTCATCTGGTTTAGGGGAAAATTTCAAGACCATTACGGAAAGGTCTTTGACCATTAGACCATCGAATGGTCTCGCTTGTCCCACTGGCCTTATAACTCAAACTAGCTTACTTTTATTGGTTATACTTTGAATTGTTATTTTATTTCGGTGAAGATAGCAGGATCCTAGCATGTACAGAAAGTTTTAAAAAGAACTCCTAACATTATTACAAAAAAAACATTGTTCAATGATAATATTTTAACAGTTAAATTTTCAATGACAATTAATTTTGCAACGCTAAAATCATTGATTGATTTTAATTTTTTTTATTTATTTTTATTCTTTCCAAGTTCTATAAATAGAGAGCTCTTCTCCCATTTTAATACATCAAGTTGAATTTTTCTCATTCTCTTCTCTTCCTAATTTCATTTTCTCTTCCTCTTCTAAATATTATCCTGAGTATAAACTCTATCAGAGAGTTTCTTACTAGTTCTGTTATCCTCGATATTTTGGTCAGTATTTTCTAACAATCTTAAGAACTTAAATTTAAATCTCAGTTACTGTCAAAAGTCAAAAAGGTATGGGAAGCTTACTTTTCTTTATTATATGACGAATGTGGATATTTTTTTGAGTATCTTTTGTGTGATTATGAAAAGTTACTTTTACATTTAAATGATAATTAATTTAATTGAATGTTTAATATCATGATTGGATATTTCTGTGTGTGGTAGGATGATTGTTAAATTTTTGGATGACAGTTTTAACATAAATAAATGACATTGTTTATTGTGTATTATTATGTTAATATCATCCATTTGAATTTCAAGCCACTAAATTCTTAGTAATTGAATTATTCACGTAATTGAATTATGTATTTAAGGAGAGATTAAAGTCTTTTTTAAGGATATAATAAAGTAGGGTTTTTATTTAACGACAATTACAATAAAAAAATTAGGGTTTTGGGGTTATTTTAATTTGGGATTTAGCTTTTCCTTTTCGAATAAGCAAACCTTGTTTAGAGTGGAAAACTCTTTTTTTCCCGTCTCTCCTCTAGTGCTCATCAGAAGCTTCAAGCTTCTTTCTTCTCCCACTCTCTCTCGCATGGACAACTAAACCTTAGGGCCTCTGCGTCGGCAGCGAGAAGGGCGACATTGAACGAGGCGCGGTGGGGGCATCTTGTAGTGGCGGCGTTTCCGTGAAGGTTCCAATTTGGGGCTTTGGAAGAACTCTTCTTCTTTCCCAAAGATTTCTTCTGGTTTTGTGGTTTTGTTGTAGGGGAAGCATCATTGCCATTCAAAATGGCAACCTTGGGGTTTTGTCAAAATTGGATTTCCTGATTATTACGAAAATGGATATTCCTTGTAATCTTGGCCTGAGTTTCGTTGATTGAGAAGGTTAGGGTTTTGAATTGGGAAAATTCTTTTTAGGTTCTGATGGTCGTTGTTTCTGTTCCGTGGTGGTTGTTGTTGGATGCACGGGTTGCGCCATTGAGGGTGCTGGTGGGTGCTGCCATGGGGTCGCGTCGCGGTAACTAGCGGTGGCAGCTTCGTTCTGACTGAGTTTCCTGGCAGATTTGGTTGGGCTGGGAAACCTGGGTTGGGCTAATGTCAACACCCAATTTCGTCCGGGTGATTAAAACTTGTTTTCATTTTTATCTTATTTTTATTTTTTATTTTATTTTATTTTAGTTTCATTATTTTTACCTTTTATTTAGTATTTGTTTAGTCTTTTAGCTTTTATTATTTAATTTGATTTTCTATAAAATAATTTAAAAAAAAAAGAGAAGAAAAAAAAGAAAAAAATGAATGAAAAAAGGAAAAAGAAAAAATAAAAAAAGATTTTGGTGATGTGGAAAAGCGGAAAATGTTTGTCTGGGCAAGGTGGAAGGGGTTGACAGGGGACATAACAGAATTACCTCCTCCCTCACGCAGACACCAATTCTCAATCCACCCTCCACTTCAACAATCATCATACACACCATTTTCCACCCCTCTGATCACCACCCCGTAATCACCCATCAGATTTCCCTTTTTGTTCCCAATTCCTCATCTCTAACAGTATTAAAATTTCAACCCACCTTGACCCCTACACTGATTCACCATATCACCTCTAACCGAAACAGATTCACCACAGACACCATTCACACACATCAACAGATTGACCCGATACATTTTTCTCTCCATCACTCAACACGCACACGGATACCATCATTCTGATATACCAAACCTGAGGACCCCAACCAACGATTGGTTTTATCCATCCTCACCCAATGGATCACGGGGAACACATCTATCAACCCTGACTACCCTCAATCCTTCGCCATTCACCTCTGTCAACCCCATTAATCCACTATCAACAATAGAGGATCCTTTTTCTCATCACCTATACTACGCTCTATCCACCAATAATCCCAATTAACAGAGAAAATCATTCATTTTCACCTGACCATCACAGCTTCAAAGAACATCAATCACTCACGTCCAAAACCTCGCCATTCCAAACTCTATCGTTGTGACCCTCACCACGTTCACCACCGACAGCCCATAGCCTTCATCTTCCTCTTCCACTATTCCCCGAAACAACAACCACGATCGAACAACGAATAAAATTCCAGCCACTGTATAATCACAAAGTATCTCATTCAACTCTCAAACAGAAAAACACACACTCCAATCCACTCCAACTTTGACCCGTAACCACCTACACCATTTTCATCTCCATCAAAAATCTCCATTCCCAAACCTCATCACCATTACATACCCGTCATTTTCATCTCCACAATAATTCATCATCACAGCTGTATTCACCATCACCATTCCGCCAACCCATCTCAACACCCAAAGCAGAATATAGATATCAGGGAGTATGAAAACAATCGTCGAGGACAAGTTCTAAGTTCTAAGTTAAAACGAAAGGCGGCAACAATATCAATACAGAGGTCCTGATGAGTTTCTAGATGAATCTGAGGCAAGTTGCACAAGAAGACTCGTGGTGGCTCTCGAAGACGCAGCAAAGGTAAGTCCGATTGGAGAAAGTTGTGGCTAGCCCAGATCAGAGGGAGGCGCGGCAACGGAGGTGTAGAAGCAGGACATTGCCATTGTTGATAGCGCGACGACGTTAGGCTTCTGCGGCTAGGGCTGTTATGCGATAAACGTGGTGGCGCGATGGTGGAGAAGATGGAGGCGTCGCAACGGCTTCGAACCCTTACGCGAGAAGGATACTCGATTCTTGGTGCAAGGGAGGTTTTGATGAGAGAAAGCGATGACGCTGCGGCTGGCGGTGACTCTTGGGGGCGTGGCGTCGCCGGCGACGCCGAGACAGGAGGAGATGGCGGTGTTGTGGCTGGGTTCGAAGAAGTCACCAACGATGTTGAAAGGAGGAAAGTCCTGACCCTAGGCCGTTGCGGGAAGAGAGAGAGAGAGAGAGAGGACGTTGCCATCGGTGGTGGCTCCGGTGGGGCATGGTGTCGCCTGTGACGCCGTGGACTTTAGGTTGCGGTGGCCGGAAGGTGAGTGGTGGCCGTGAGCAGCGGAGAGACATGTCGCTAGCTTCTTTCGTTCAGAGGAAGAGACTCCAGGTCTCTGAGGCAGCACTTGGAGAAATGAGAGGAAATTTTGGGAACCCCTAGTGTTCCTGATTTTAGGGCAAAGAGGTTGTGTGTCTGGCTATTGGGCCTTTCTCTTCCTGCCACCACTTGCATTCCCATTCGCACTCCCAATCCATTTCTGCAAGTAAAAAAGGAGGCCTTGGGCCTGACCAACAACTACTACATGCCACCTCCACCTTTGCTGCTGCACCCTTGACAGATTGTAAGGTTCGAGAGAAAGATTGGGCCTGGACAGGCTATCTCAGGCTGCACCCCCATTCTCGGCCATACACCCCTACGTTACTGGGCCTGGGCTTGACTGTTTGTTCAACACCCCGGTTTTTAATCTATGCACCCTACTCTTATTGGACTGTTTTATTTTTATTGTCTTTACTTTTATTATTATTTTTGTTTGACATTTGTTTTATTATTATTTGTTTATTATACTCATTTGTTAATAAAAAAATAATAAATAATAAAAAAAATAACAAAAATATTTTAAAGGTTTAAACGTGTGTGCGATCATTCGCATCAGCCTCGCGCTAAGACTTGTTTCCCTTTTAATAAAAATAAAAAATATTTTTAAGGTTTAAGCATGTGTGCGATCATTCGCATCAGCCTCGCGCTAAGACTTTTTCCCTTTTAATAAAATTAAAAATATTTTGAAAAGGTTTAAGCACACGTCCGACCGCTCGCTTACGCCTTGTGCTGAAAATCTTTTCCTTTTCTTTTACAAAAATAAATGAAATTAAAAATATCTTGAAAAGGTTTAAGCACAGGTGCACCGCTTGCGTAGGCCTTATGCTAAAAATCTTTTCATTTTCTTTTACAAAAATAAGTAAAATTAAAAATATTTTGAAAAGGTTTAAGTACACGTGCGACCGCTCGCGTAGGCCTTGTGCTGAAAATCTTTTCCTTTTCTTTTACAAAAATAAAAATGTTTTGAAAAGGTTTAAGCACACGTGCGACGCTCGCGTAGGCCTTGTGTTGAAAATCTTTTCCTTTTCTTTTACAAAAATTAGAAATCAAATAAAAATATTTTGAAAAGGTTTAAGCACACGTGCGACCGTTCGCGTAGGCCTTGTGCTAGAAAACCTTTTCCTTTTTTATTAAAAATTCCAAAATATTTCCAAACAACAAGCAGCCTTTCAGAAAGAACTACGTAACCCTGATTTCTCATTTTGAATGAGTATACGTAGGAGCAAGGTCAATCCTTGTCGGGCCCAAAAAAAACTAAAAAAATATTTTTGTTTCTTTATATTGTTGTTCTAGGGATAGTTGAACATTTTGCAAACCACATCTTTATTTGCGTATTTAATTAAAGGTACTGCCTTCGGGCAGGCGTTGTAGGGTGCTAACACCTTCCCTACACGTAACCGACTCCCGAACCCAATCTTTGGTTTTCGTGGACCGTGTTTTTTCTTTATGGTTTTTTTCCATAGTTTTCCAGAATAAACTATGGTGGCGACTCCAAATCTCTCTTCAAACTCGTTTTCCTTTTTTGAATCGTCGTCCCGTCGCGATTTTCCGGTTGCGACAGATGGCGACTCCACTGGGGACATGAGAGAGTCAGGCCATTTAATTAGATGCATGAATGCGATGTGGTTTTGTTTTATGTTTTTCTTCCCCTTTTCTTTATTTATGTTGGAAATAATTGCAATAACTGTTGAATATTGAACCCTAGGCTAGAAAACATGTTATATCTGTCTGGGAAAGTTTTCTAGATGTTTTGCAGGTGAGGGTTTGGGTGCATTGCATTCTCCCTTCACACACACACTTTGTGCATCTATTGAGTGAGACCCTATACCCGAGTCTAAGCGTAACTTAGAATTAGAGGAGTTGTGTAGCGGTGTCACTCTGGGATGTACTTCCTGTTTGGCTATCGTGAGAACTCCAGCTAGAGTCTGTTCTCTTCATTTGTGTCTCCACACCTAGTTGATTACTCGACTATTGTGGAGATGCTATGAAGGGGGCCATAGCTCTAGTGACCATTGACCTTTAGGTTTAGGGAACCATCCTTGTGAGATTGCATATACTCGACCTTGAATCTGAAGCGTTGGACCTTTTCTAGGGCACAAAGGTAGATGTGTGTATCCTTATAACCCTCACTTTTGTTTAATAAAACCAAACACCTCCTACATATTACTGCATTCTTTCTTTGTTGCTCATGTTTTTATGGTCTTGTCAAAATTCTGTGAGAAATTATAAAATGGTGATTACAGTAAAAATGGAAATTAACATGGGATTTTGAGTCAAGGGGCATTCAAGTTTAAACTTTTTGAAGAAAAAAATACGCATTGAAGTCAAGTGGGGCAGTATCAATCTCTTGAGGGATATGAAAAAGATGACCTTGAAAAATGCATTGAGGAATGGGTGGGAATTTGTTGATCTATCAGAGGTGGAGGTCCAGACAACAACAATTATTGTTTTAGCCCAACACTATGACCCATTTCTAGTTGATGCCAACAATAGAAGAATTTGAGGATACTTTAGACGTATTCCTCAAGGGAAACACTTGATACCACCTTGGGCAGTATATACCTGATTTGCAGCTAGCAAGGATAATGAAAGTTCCCCCTATGAAGTGTGAGAGTGAATTCATAGTTAAAGGTACAACAAGGGACCTTCCTCAAGGATACCTATGGTGGTTCTTGCATTGATGACCGAGGAGGAAAAGTGGGAAACACGTGAATGTACTAGCTCTTATCGACTATGGTGTCATGTTTTTTCCTAGTACAAGGGATTCTGTTGACTATGTCGCCATGAATGCATTTACGGACTACAAAGTTTGCTCTAAGAATACAATCATGGTTGTCTTAGCTGAAGTTTATTGGACCCTTAATCAGTGTTACGAGCCAAAGACAAGAAAAAGACTATGTTGTTTATTGGTGTCATATGTATGGTTCATCTCTTGCATGAGCAAGGGAGTCTTAAATGTTACATGTTCCCTCGGCGAATTATTACAGTGTAAACCAAAGACGAAAGGGGCAAATGAATGAACGCAGGTCTATGCAGGCTCAGAAGAGGAAAAGTTTAAATGGCATGCCTATTGGTAGCAAATATCATGTATCGCACGTCGTTGCAGGAATTACCCTATTGTCCCCCTCATGGGTATCCATTGTTGTGTGTGTGTCAAAAACAAAAAAAAAAAGAGAAAAAGAAACAAAAGACAAAAAAAAAAGAAAAAAAAAGAAAATTTAGGTATCCTGTGAGAGAGTCGTCATTGCAGATATTCTGAGGAAGAGACCTTTACTGAAATGCTTCATGCTAGGGACACTTGGGGCAACGTTGTTCGCTTGGAGAGATGCCCGAGATCATGGACTATTAGTTAAAGATTCCCTTAGCCAAATTGATCAAGAAGAGGGTTAAGACAATCAAGTTGCCATGCAAGTTAATTTCTCCTTACCTAAACTGCGAGAAACAAGTTCATAATGCTAAGTAGCGGGTGAGAGCAGTAATGGCAAAATTGAAGAAGGAACGACGTCGTCGAGCTAAAAAAAAGGCATCAAAAAGCTAGTGATTCAAAAGAAAGAGTATGTTGTTGAACAAAGGGCGAGCTACAGAGTTCGAAGAGAGGCCTAGGATCATGAACCATTAACGAAAGATTTCCCTTAGCCATATTGATTATGAAGAGGGTTAATACAATCAAGTTGCCAACCAAGTTTATCATTCAGGTTAATTTCTCCTGACCCAAATGGTGAAAAGGAATTTCACAATGCTGAACAACGTGTGAAAGCAGCAGTGGCCAAACTGAAGAAGGAAGGTTAACATCATGCTAAAAAGGAGACATCAAGAATTGATAATTCAAATGAAGGAACATGTTGTTGAACAAGGGCGAACTGAAAGTGAAGCCTCTCACAACTAGCTTCCCTTACCAATGAAGCCATTGAAAACGTTCCTAAATCATTAGCCGAGGCTGGGTCTGCATTGTCGATATTTTAACCCGCTTAAGGGGATTGAAACATTCCTCAATTGCTGCAAGAAATCAATCGGAGAAATGAAGAATGCGATGGCTAAGGCCCAAGTTAGTTGACCAAGACTTCCTGACTCACATTTTAGGAACTTTTGAATGATGAATCACCCTATTGACTCAGTCTTGTGTTAATTTCCAAATTATACCGGGGCAATCTTTTCACAGCTTTATAGTTTCTGATTAGAATAATTGTCTTTTCATTGTCTTGTGTTTTATTTTCTTCTTATTAATTTGTTTCATTTAATAAAATTACAAAAAAAAAACAAAAAAAAAAACCAAGATACCCTAAAGGACTTGAACCAGTTACCAAATCTTGGAGAACCAAAGAGAAGTTCGAGAAGGGATGAAAGTCGATTGAAAGGGCAAATGAGCTAAACCCTTGAGGTTTTGAATGTCTTGAAAAACCTTGGAAATTCGTGCACACCACAACCTCAACATAGAGTTCGAGAGGTCCAAAATTTCCCTTACATGGTCTTCCCCTAAATTACGCTTCACCCTTGGAGTAGAACTAGGACAAGTTTACACTCAAAAGGCTGAAAATAATGCAATCGAAGGATGAAACAAGCTTGGGGCAACCACTTTTATGGTCCCTGGGAAAAGGCTTTAATCAAGTATTGTGAGTATGACGATGACAAGGCAATCCGAGTTGAAATCTTCTTTCCATGTTTGTACACCAATGGATGATGAGGTTGACAAGGGTAAATTTGAAATGCTGAAAAAGTATGACAACTATAGAAGCTGAATGAAGCGTTAAGTTTGAAAATGTTGCAAGGCTTGCTTTGTCCCAGATCTAATGATACCTCCAAAGTTTCAATTACACAGAGGGACCATTTGTCCAGAGAACCATCTCATGACATATGGGAATAAAACAATTGTTCATGCATGCGATGAAAAGTTGCTAATTCAATTCTTCCAAGGTAGATTGGCTGACATGGCACTAAATTGGGGCACTCATCTTGAACCTTCATGCATCTGGTCTTGGGAGGATCTAGTGGATGCATTTTGAAGCACTATAAATTTAATATGGATGTGGCACTTGATAGACTGTAACTGCAGAGCTTGGTGAAAGAGTCAGAATCATTCAAAGAGCATGCCGAAAGGTGGAAAGAATGTTGCTCGAGGAAAGCCTCTTATGAGTGATAACAGGATGGTTGACACATTCTTGAATACTCTGCAATCACCCATCTATGAGACCATGGTGAGCAGTGTTTCCTCAAACTTTACAGACCTTAGGATACTTGAAGAAGGAATTGAAGTTAGTGTAAGGATTGGAAAGGTCGCGCATAGTCATATCATGACAGCAAATATGAACGAGTCGGGTTTAAGCTTGGGAAGAGAAGGAAGGAAAGAGTTCAATCACCTCCTATCACTCAAATCCCGTTGGCCTACCCTTCATGTGAAACAGTTGTAAGACAAATGGGATAATTGGCCTAAACTCAACTTCCCACCAAGCTGTCGGGCAGAAAAATATTTGACCAAGAGAAGAAGCCTACGAGTTTCACTCCTATCTATATGACTTATGCAATGTTTCTTCTGAGCCTTGTGCCCAAGAAGGTTTGGTCTATGCTTGTTACATGAAGCCTTTAAAGCCTCAATACTCGTGATGCATCATATGCAAAAGGTGGTTACCACGAAGAGGCTATCAATCATTCCATCAGTTGGGTGTTCAAGCTCAAATGAAACCTTTGATTGATTCAGGGTAGTTAATGTTTGAAAAAAGTCAGTCTAACACTAAGGCAAGGATTGAAAATGACTCTGCCGATGCCATGAAGCAATGATGTGGGATTTAGAACCACATAAGAAAGCATAAGTCATTGTACAAGTGAATTTGATGTTGTGAAGTATATTGCCAAGAGGTCTGTGTTCATTAATATTGCGCTATCATCCATGACTTTAAATGCGAACTTTCTCTACGGGGTTTCTCCAAGAAGTGCTGGAAATCAAGTCCTGAAAGGGTATTGCGAAAAAAAAAAACAAAATTGAAAATAAATAAGATGAAGGTAATCTTGAGTCACTTGTCTTTCTTACAAATCATCAAACTCGTGTTTTTCAAAAATAAAATAAAAGTAAAAAAAATGATGATAAATAAAAAACAAAAGTTGCAGTGTCAGACTTTTCCGAGGTCAAATGTTTAACCAAGAATAACAATTTGACGTTTTTCTCGAGACGTTTGTGCGCATGTTGCTTGAAAACCTTTATCCTTCACTTTTCCAAAAATAAAGGATTTTCCCCAACAAGCACTGTCATTGCCCTTAGTAACCAAAACCTTTACACTGGGGCAGATTGGTTTGGCCAAAAGATTTCTCACTTGCACTGGTTGGGTGATCCCTGAATCCATTGAGAAAAAAAAAATATATATATATATATATAAAGCAAAAGAAAAAAACGAAAAAAAGAAACTTTTAAAAAGAGAATAAGTCCACTAGATTGAAAACCCGAAAGAGCAGTCTAGAAAAGGAAAAGTAAAAAAAAATGACTTATGTTGAAGTCATCTGGTCGTAGAGTTAATATCTTGAAAATAAGGCAATCAAAGTTCAAAGTAATGTGTGGCCTCCTTAACATTATCCAAAAAGTAAAAAGAAAACATATCCATTGTCACCCCATTTCAGCCAAAAATCAATTCTTTTTTCAAAATTTCCCTAACCAAGGGTTGTAATCAGGTAGGAGTCAACTTAGTGTGTAGAGAACACTCAATGATCAAACGAAAGAAATTCATCAGGAGGAGTGAATAAAAAGAAAACAAGCGAAAGTAAAACAAAAAAGAAAAGTTCAAAGTTCAAGCGAAAGTAAAACAAAAAAATCACAAAGTGATGTTGAGCAAAAAGAATGAAAACCAAAGTTCTTAGAGAAAGCAAAGTGCTCAAAAGATCAAATAGTTGATGCAATGCCTAGATGACAATCCTTGTTTCCAAAAATATAACCACCAAACATTCATTTGAGCCTTTATATCCCTTCTTCTAATACATTTTAGCCCCTAGCCACGTCACAAGCCTAATAAAGTCCACGCAGATTGAATAATGATTGTTCAAATTTTCATAAAGCTAAACTTTGCGATAAGGCGACTTTCGCAGTATCGTAAAAAAAGTTGAAAATGAATGAATGAAAAAAAAAAAAGAGAAAAGGTAATGCCTTAGGAAGAGGGGATCATCCTACCATCTAGCCAGAAGCACGCAAAAAGAAAATCAAACCAATTGGGGTCATCCTTTTAGCCAATCCTTTTCATTCCCACCACCTCTTCCAAACCCTGCCAAAGGAAAAACTAGGGCAACTTTGTGGATTTCACCACACGTTTTCCCCTTGAAATTCATCAACCCTTTGCAAAAGCTGGGGCAACTTTGTGAGTCTCTCATGAGTTTTTCACCAATCTGTAATCTTGAGACCGGGACAGCTTTATGAATCTCACTGGAATTTTTCATCTTGATTTTCATAAATCCAAACCCCATGTCCATTTTCCCAAACACCAAACTGGGGCAGCTTTTGGGTGTCTCATTTCACCTTGAATTTCACATATCACATCTCCATTGAGGAGTGCATGAGGGATGGTGTTCCTGTGTGGTTGTCCTAGTCTTCTCCAAACCCTTCTAAATGTCTCCAACCATTCTCTTGCCAATAAATTCAAGCATGTGTGCACTGATGTCTCGGAAGAAAAGTCAAAATGTAATAAACTCAAAGTTTAGACCTTGGAAGTATGACATTACTCATATTTCACAAAATCTTGAAAATAAAGATCAGTTTGATAATTGCAAGTGAGATGACTGACTTAAGCAATGAAAAAAAGCAAATGTTTTTCATCAATTCATAAAAAGAAATTTTTCGGATCGAAACCCTCTTCGTTCATATGAATGGTTATCGAATCCTTCTTCTTCAAAAATACAAAAAGAATAACATTCAAATTTTCTATTTCAAGCCATATTGTTCCAAAAATCAAATTTCTATCAAAATTGCATAACATTTCAAAAAATTTCATAAGCTCAGTTTCATCTGGCCATTTAAAAATTTCAGAAGCCCAGCTCGCCTGGCACTCCAAGCTCAAGTTCTTCTTTTGTTTTGACCCTCTGTTAGACAATGGTCGAACCCAGCAATTGCATCACATCATTCATCCGTAGGGTTGGTACACCCTCCACGAGGTTTGTACAACTTACATCATTCATCCGTAGGGTTGGTACACCCTCCACGAGGTTGGTACGCCTCACATCATTTTTCCATAGGGTTGGTACACCCTCCACGAGGTTGGTACACCTCACATCATTTTTCCATAGGGTTGGTACACCCTCCACGAGGTTGGTACACCTCACATCATTTTTCCATAGGGTTGGTACACCCTCCATGAGGTTGGTACACCTCACATCATTTTTCCATAGGGTTGGTACACCCTCCACGAGGTTGGTACACCTCACATCATTTTTCCATAGGGTTGGTACGCCCTCCCCGAGGTTGGTACACCTCACATCATTTTTCCATAGGGTTGGTACACCCTCCACGAGGTTTGTACACCTCACATCATTCATTCGTAGGGTTGGTACACCCTCCGCGAGGTTTGCATACCTCATTTCTCAAAAGCCCAGTTTTATCTGCATATTTAGTTTCTGTTATCGGCCCTCTGCTTGGCAATGGTCGAATTTAAATTTTTGTTTTGTGAGTTTGGCCCTCTGCGAGGCAATGGTCAAGTCCAGGTTTTAATTTTCTGTTATCGGCCCTCCGCTTGGCAATGGTCGGATTTAAATTTCTGTTCTGTGAGTTTGGCCCTCTGCGAGGCAATGGTCAAATCCAGGTTTTAATTTTCTGTTATCGGCCCTCTGCTTGGCAATGGTCGGATTTAAATTTCTGTTCTGCGAGTTTCGCCTTCTGCGAGGCAATGGTCAAATCCAGGTTTTTGTTTTCTGTTATCGACCCCCTGTTTGGCAATGGTCAAATCCAGGTTTTAGTTTTCTGTTATCGACTCTCTGCGTGGCAATGGTCGGATTTAAATTTCTATTCTGTGAGTTTGGCCCTCTGCGAGGCAATGGTCAAATCCAGGTTTTAGTTTTCTGTTTTTGGCCCTCTGCTAGGCAATGGTCATTGGGTCGTGAATTGTTTCATTTTTGTTCTCTTTTTTTTTTGAAACCCGGACGAAATTAATGTTTCTATCTTTACTTAGCTTTTACTCAGATAATACAAAAATATTAAATTTCCATATTATCCAATAAATCTAAGTAAAGAGGGGCAGCTGTCAACACCCAATTTCGTCTGGGTGATTAAAACTTGTTGTCATTTTTATCTTTTTTTTATTTTTTATTTTCATTTTTTTGATTTTATTTTAGTTTCATTATTTTTACCTTTTATTTAGTATTTGTTTAGTTTTTTTGCTTTTATTATTTAATTTGATTTTCTATAAAATAATTTAAAAAAAAAGAAGAAAAAAAAGAAAAAAAAAGAATGAAAAAAGGAAAAAGAAAAAATAAAAAAAGATTTTGGTGATGTGGAAAAGGGGAAAATGTTTGTCTGGGCAAGGTGGAAGGGGTTGACAGGGGACATAATAGAATTACCTCCTCCCTCACGCAGACACCAATTCTCAATCCACCCTCCACTTCAATAATCATCATAAACACCATTTTCCACCCCTCTGATCAC
The DNA here is from genome assembly GCA_036885675.1 of Vigna mungo. Lineage (NCBI taxonomy): Eukaryota > Viridiplantae > Streptophyta > Magnoliopsida > Fabales > Fabaceae > Vigna > Vigna mungo. Next base: position 41,950,022 of record CP144700.1, on the reverse strand, counting down.
CACCCCGTAATCACCCAATCAGATTTCCCTTTTTGTTCCCAATTCCTCATCTCTAACAGTATTGAAATTTCAACCCACCTTGACCCATACACTGATTCACCATATCACCTCTAACCGAAACAGATTCACCACAGACATCATTCACACACATCAACAGATTGACCTGATACATTTTTCTCTCCATCACTCAACACGCACACGGATACCATCATTCTGATATACCAAACCTGAGGACCCCAGCCAACGATTGGTTTTATCCATCCTCACCCAATGGATCACGGGGAACACATCCATCAACCCTGACTACCCTCAATCCTTCGCCATTAACATCTGTTAACCCCATTAATCCACTATCAACAATAGAGGATCCTTTTTCTCATCACCTATACTACGCTCCATCCACCAATAATCCCAATTAACAGAGAAACTCATTCATTTCCACCTGACCATCACAGCTTCAAAGAACATCAATCACTCACCTCCAACACCTCGCCATTCCAAACTCTATCGTCGTGACCCTCACCACGTTCACCATCGACAACCCATAGCCTTCATGATGTGTGTCGCAACCCATACAAATTTGATTGCATATAAGAAATGCAGTATAACTAGGAAGTGACTCCTAGGTCGTCTCTCAAGGACCAAATGTGGTTCGAGTCTTAGGTCTAACACGAAGTGGGGGGGTTGTGAAAGGTTTATGCAAGGAAAATTAAATTAAATTAAAACTGAAAATTAAAAGCAACCAAACATACTTGAAAACATTGAAATAAATGGAGAAAGCATGACGACCGAACGGTCCCACAGATGACCGAACGATTCTACATTGAGACCAAACTATCTCTAAACCAAGTGAGGAAAATGGAAATGCAAGAAGGTAAAGAAACCAAACAAAATAGACAACATAGTGAATGGAAAAAGACAATTGAACACTGCAAAAGATAAATATCCAAACACAATTTAAGCCATTAAAATGCAACACTAAATTAAGTGGATGAAAAACAACTCAACCTACTAATTAAACTAAGTGAAAACAAGAGAAACTAACAAGTCTATTTAACTTCTAGTAATTTATGTGAACCAAAGTGCAATTAACAAATAAATTAAAAATTCCAATTGGCCAAAGAAAAACCTCATGGCCGTGCACTACTCACCACCAAGACCAAATCAATTTTTAAGCTTCAATGAACCATCAATTTTGTTGTCTTTTTGTCCTCATGTGCACCATGTCTCAAAAGAAATTAAAGTATGTTTTAAACAACCAATTGAAAACCTTTCCATCACTTCTCCATGCAGCAAATTCGGAATCCACACACCAAGACCACAAAAACCGAACCCACCAAGTGAATTCTACAAAAAATTGCTTCAAAGACCAATGTGCAAATGGAAGATACCTTGGGTGCTCCTACCAATGTGCCAAGTAAGCTAAACCAAATGAAAACAAATACAAAAAAAATCCATTCCTCATGCAATTCATGGCAGCAACAATGCAAGGAAAAGACAAAAACTCAAAGTAGAAACATTCTTTTGGTCAAAAGAAGCATCATATGTGTTTGTCCAAAAATGGCAAAAACTTAAATGCACCTTCTCTCCTCCTTTCACCTCCATTTTCGGTTTTCTTTCTCCACCAACACACCATTCATGTTTTTTTCATCCCTACTACAGAAACATAAACCCAAGAGACCAAAGTTCAAATTCCAAATCAACATAAGAACAATAAACTCAAACATATGCTACTTCAACCCAACCAAATCTTCCATTTCTTCAAGCTTCTTTGCAAAAACGAAAATAATACTTAAGCCATCACTCCAGCTCTGTCCAGCCACCATAACAACACAAAAGTCTGATCTCATCCTTGCTTCAAACATCAAAACCGAAAATCAAGAAGAAAGAGCCCAAACTACAACACCCACACATCAAGGTAAGCTCTTTTCAACCCAAAACTCACATGGAACTCCATTTTTATCATCCAACCAAATAAAATGAAAAGAAAAACGTGAGGAACAGCAGCAAAGGGAGAGGAAAACGAAATATAAAGTTACTCAAACCCAACATCCACCATGGAAATGCAAAGACAAGCTCCAAAGCTCAAGCTCCAAGCATAAAAAACAAGCAAACAGAAGTGGAAATGAATTGTTTTTCACCACCAACAAGCTAAGATAACCAAGAGTGAGTTAAGAAACAAAGAAAATCTGCATCTTTTTCATTGAAATGGCTCAAAACCGAAATCACCAAGACAAGCTCCTTCAAGGCATGTTCAAAACAAGAGAAACCCTAGAAGAAAGAAGAAAACCATGAGCTATGGGTCTCCAAGTGTGTGGTTCGGTATTCACACCCTATATGACCAAGAATTACAATTTGGTAGGGTCCACACACTACAAGTCAGCCCTAAAGAGATGCCACATGGCCCCACATTTGGTTTTTTACAAAAATGCCCCTAAAAGGGTCCAAAACACCTAATTCTTATTAAGGGCTTCTAGAAAACGAAATTACAACTTTAATAAGAATCTAAATGACTAAATGTTGAGCCTTTGAATGTGCCACGCCATATCCTAATGCTCCAGATGACGTTTCCACAACTTCCCTACAACCAGAAATGCGCTTAATCAACTCAAAAAATCCAAATTAGCACAATTACGAATTTCCGACCAAATTAAGCAGAATTCGGAAAATGGGGAAATAATAGACAATTAAACACAATTCCCTATTTTATTTAAGTGCAATAAACTAAATATAGTTCAAGGAATAACGACTCATCAAAATAGACCACACTTAGTCTTTTGTACTCCTGGGCAAAATCAAGACGAAACCAGGGAACTACTCAAACATCAAGGAGGTGACACAGACTCGACAGACAGACAACAAAGATTCATAAAACAGAAGCAGAGTTGCACAATTCTCACAAAATCTGGACAGTGAAAGGAAGTGGACAGTATCCAACACAAAAGCAATGAAAGCAGATACTCATGAAATCATCCAAACTCTTTAGTGCATGGAAATCAGTCAATCAGTTCAAGAGATGAATCAAAAGCAACAGAGCCTCATAGATGCACACTATCAGTGTTTCTCTCAAGTGTTTAAGGTAAATCAATGTCACTCAATGCACTCAAGAAAGCACACACAGATAGACTTGGCAAGCCTCTAATATCAACACTCAAACACATATGCATGTTCAAATCAAAAGGTCTTTTCATGGTTGTAATGGGGCCAAGGACAAGGGAGGATACATCTGGATAAGAAGCTACAAACCAAAAGGAATAGAGGAGCAATGGGGAACAAGTGTAAACATAGTCAAATCACACCCAAAACCTCTAATTCAATCCTCTTCTTGACTCCATTATTCACAATTTTTTTTTTATTTTTCTCATTTTTTTTGTATTTTGTTTTTTTTTTTTCATCTTGTCTCTTTTCTTTTCTCTCTATTTAGGACACAAATTTCAAGAGGCAAGATGCACACAAATTTACTAAGCAAAAGCAAGAAGAGGAGCCAACTAACCAATTCATCTGAATATCCCAAGAGACCACACTTATTCCCAAAACACTTCCAAAGCTCCAAAATTCCCTAAGGTTAAGGTAAACATGGTTTTTCACTTAGGGCTAGTGTATAAGCTTCAAAACAAAGAATGGAGAAAGTAAAGGCTCAAAGTGGCTATCAAATGAACACAACAAGGTAGGCTCATTTGGCTAGAGAGGCTCAACAACAAAATTGCCTTTATCACTTTCAAACATGCATATCAATCAAGAAACATCAAAAAGAGTCAAGCCAAGGCATATGTGCAAGCAATCAAGAGACATATCACACATAAGAAAGAATATCAAGTGGTTCAAATCTCACACAGGGTAATTCTATCACAATCAATTCAACCTCTCAAACATCATAATCATCTTCCCAAGTAAAGAAAAGCAAGGATTTCAAGCTAATCAGAGTATCATTGAAGTGAAAGACACATCTACAACCTAAACCAAGTCCAAAAATCAAGAGAAACATGCAAAACTGTACATAAGACACAACAAAAACTACCTAGAAAACAAAAAATTTAACGCAGAAAACATAAACTAATCAAAGAAAAATCAGAATCTCCCCCAATAGACCACACTTAAACTACACAATGTCCTCAGTGTGTCACAATCATCAAATCTAAATTCAGAACAGTCTACAGATCATGGACAAGTGCAATAAAAGCGGAAAAGGAGGAGAAAAAGGGAAAAGAAAACTCCCCTGATCATGGTGGCAGTTGCCAATTTTGGACTTTCAGGGAGATCTCTTCCACCATAGAATTCAACAAAGAAGTGTTGAGGAAAAACTGCTTCAGTCTCCAAATATGATCAAACAGGGAGATGTCCTCCACAGCTGGATCCAAGAAGCAGTGATTGTTGATGAGTGGGTTCAGCTGATGCCTATTAATCTTCAAATTGTCGTGTGTACTGGCACCCTTGTCTTCCACCGTGGGTGTGTGTTGATCAAATTCATATGTACCTCCTGCAACATGGTTAGTGCAATATGGTTCCACAGAAATAACATGCAGTGGTATAACACCCAATCCCAATGTAACAGGCTGAACCCCAAATATACCCTCAGAACATGAATCAATTTCAGAAATAGAAACAATATCAATCACAGGTTCAGATTCATGTTCAGTGCATGGAGAACAAACATTCAGATGTGATAACACAAAGTAGTTCTCATCATGCAAAGAGGGAGATTGAAAATCATGCTCATCAACAATACAATCACCAACATACCCATCATCAACATAATCATCAACAACAGAATCTATCTCAGGTATGTTTACCTCCACTTCCCTTAAGATTGGTAGAGTGGTGAAAGGTGAAAGTGGTATACCTATCTCAAAAGTGTTGCTCATATCTGCCTGGTCTTCCAATTCTTCATCAGTCTCCTCAGGTGTAGGAGTGGGGACATAGGAGGGTGGGGAAGTAGATGGCGCAGTAGTAAGCTCATGACTCTACTCCTCATCTCCTATGTGGATGGCATCAACATCATCTGGAAGCTGAACAGCCTGAAATGGTGATTCCTCTGAAACATAAGACTGTTCCTCAGTGAGCTGAGTGGCCATCTGCCCCATATGATCAGTCATACTCTGAATAGAAGCTCTGGTCTCTTGCTGGAACTGAATGTTCTGCATGGCTATATGCCTTAGTAACTCCTTCAATGTAGACTCAGAAGTAGTGGAAGGATGAGGAGTTGCTTGGGCAGGCTCATGAAACTGCGGCTGTTGTGGTTCCTTAACAGGTGGAGAAGGCATAGAAGGAGTCTGGAATGATGGTTCCTGATATTGATGCTCTGAAGTACCATACCATCCCAAGTTAGGATTCGTCCACCCAGGATCGTCGCTATAACCATACCGCATAGGGGAGAATTTATCAAGAAACTGATGCTCAAGATCTTCCCAACTGGTGACGGATCCTGGAATAAGACAACAACACCAATCCCTTGCCTCTCCATGTAATGAGTACTCAAATGCCCTAACGAACATATCCTCATCCGGGACATCTGGAGGTTTCATTTAAGAGCAGATGGTGTAGAACTCCTCCAAATTTCTATGTGGGCATTCACCTGCAAAACCATGAAACCTAGGCAGCAAATCTATCAGTCCAGTGTTGAAAACACAACGAATATCCTCTTTATCAATTGGAAACGACTCCCTAGGAGCACTCTCATGAGATGGAGGAGGAACCGTTCTGTTCTCAACATAGAAATCAACAGAGTATATATGAGAAGCAATATCAGAGTAACAAGCAGGAGGAGAATCATAGACACAAGTAGAATTAGAATTACTCACATAGCCAAAATAGGTAGACATGAGAAAGAAGGGGAAAGAAGAATGCAAGGAAAATATGCAACTAAAGCTACCTAAATGCAACACACATAACACCACACACAAAACGGAACATCACACTCACAACACAAGACAAGACAACACACACTAACACAACAAAGACCTAAAACCGAACTGTTGGCCCCGGGCAACGGCGCCAAAATTTGATGGGTGTCGCAACCCATACAAATTTGATTGCATATAAGAAATGCAGTATAGCTAGGAAGTGACTCCTAGGTCGTCTCTCAAGGACCAAATGTGGTTCGAGTCTTAGGTCTAACACGAAGTGGGGGGTTGTGAAAGGTTTATGCAAGGAAAATTAAATTAAATTAAAACTGAAAATTAAAAGCAACCAAACATACTTGAAAACATTGAAATAAATGGAGAAAGCATGACGACCGAACGGTCCCACAGATGACCGAACGATTCTACATTGAGACCAAACTATCTCTAAACCAAGTGAGGAAAATGGAAATGCAAGAAGGTAAAGAAACCAAACAAAATAGACAACATAGTGAATGGAAAAAGACAATTGAACACTGCAAAAGATAAATATCCAAACACAATTTAAGCCATTAAAATGCAACACTAAATTAAGTGGATGAAAAACAACTCAACCTACTAATTAAACTAAGTGAAAACAAGAGAAACTAACAAGCCTATTTAACTTCTAGTAATTTATGTGAACCAAAGTGCAATTAACAAATAAATTAAAATGTCCAATTGGCCAAAGAAAAACCTCATGGCCGTGTACTACTCACCACCAAGACCAAATCAATTTTTAAGCTTCAATGAACCACAAATTTTGTTGTCTTTTTGTCCTCATGTGCACCATGTCTCAAAAGAAATTAAAGTATGTTTTAAACAACCAATTGAAAACCTTTCCATCACTTCTCCATGCAGCAAATTCGGAATCCACACACCAAGACCACAAAAACCGAACCCACCAAGTGAATTCTACAAAAAATTGCTTCAAAGACCAATGTGCAAATGGAAGATACCTTGGGTGCTCCTACCAATGTGCCAAGTAAGCTAAACCAAATGAAAACAAATACAAAAAAAATCCATTCCTCATGCAATTCATGGCAGCAACAATGCAAGGAAAAGACAAAAACTCAAAGTAGAAACATTCTTTTGGTCAAAAGAAGCATCATATGTGTTTGTCCAAAAATGGCAAAAACTTAAATGCACCTTCTCTCCTCCTTTCACCTCCATTTTCGGTTTTCTTTCTCCACCAACACACCATTCATGTTTTTTTCATCCCTACTACAGAAACATAAACCCAAGAGACCAAAGTTCAAATTCCAAATCAACATAAGAACAATAAACTCAAACATATGCTACTTCAACCCAACCAAATCTTCCATTTCTTCAAGCTTCTTTGCAAAAACGAAAATAATACTTAAGCCATCACTCCAGCTCTGTCCAGCCACCATAACAACACAAAAGTCTGATCTCATCCTTGCTTCAAACATCAAAACCGAAAATCAAGAAGAAAGAGCCCAAACTACAACACCCACACATCAAGGTAAGCTCTTTTCAACCCAAAACTCACATGGAACTCCATTTTTATCATCCAACCAAATAAAATGAAAAGAAAAACGTGAGGAACAGCAGCAAAGGGAGAGGAAAACGAAATATAAAGTTACTCAAACCCAACATCCACCATGGAAATGCAAAGACAAGCTCCAAAGCTCAAGCTCCAAGCATCAAAAACAAGTAAACGGAAGTGGAAATGAATTGTTTTTCACCACCAACAAGCTAAGATAACCAAGAATGAGTTAAGAAACAAAGAAAATCTGCATCTTTTTCATTGAAATGGCTCAAAACCAAAATCACCAAGACAAGCTCCTTCAAGGCATGTTCAAAACAAGAGAAACCCTAGAAGAAAGAAGAAAACCATGAGCTATGGGTCTCCAAGTGTGTGGTTCGGTATTCACACCCTATATGACCAAGAATTACAATTTGGTAGGGTCCACACACTACAAGTCAGCCCTAAAGAGATGCCACATGGCCCCACATTTGGTTTTTTACAAAAATGCCCCTAAAAGGGTCCAAAACACCTAATTCTTATTAAGGGCTTCTAGAAAACGAAATTACAACTTTAATAAGAATCTAAATGACTAAATGTTGAGCCTTTGAATGTGCCACGCCATATCCTAATGCTCCAGATGACGTTTCCACAACTTCCCTACAACCAGAAATGCGCTTAATCAGCTCAAAAAATCCAAATTAGCACAATTACGAATTTCCGACCAAATTAAGCAGAATTCGGAAAACGGGGAAATAATAGACAATTAAACACAATTCCCTATTTTATTTAAGTGCAATAAACTAAATATAGTTCAAGGAATAACGACTCATCACTTCATCTTCCTCTTCCACTATTCCCCGAAACAACAACCACGATCGAACAACGAATCAAATTCCAGCCACTGTATAATCACAAAGTATCTCGTTCAACTCTCAAACAGAAAAACACACACTCCAATCCACTCCAACTTTGACCCGTAACCACCTCCACCATTTTCATCTCCATCAAAAATCTCCATTCCCAAACCTCATCACCATTACATACACGCCATTTTCATCTCCACAATAATCATCATCACAGCTGTATTCACCATCACCATTCTGCCAACCCATCTCAAGTTCTAAGTTATAAGTTATAAGTTAAAATGAAAGGCGGCAACAATATCAATACAGAGGTCCTGATGAGTTTCTAGATGAATCTGAGGCAAGTTGCACAAGAAGACTCGTGGTGGCTCTCGAAGACGCAGTAGAGGTAAGTCCGATTGGAGAAAGTTGTGGCGAGCCCAGATCAGAGGCAGGCGCGGCGACAGAGGTGTAGAAGCAGGACATTGCCGCTGTTGATAGCGCGACGACGTTAGGCTTCTACGGCCAGGGCTGTTGTGCGATGAACGTGGTGGCAGGATGGTGGAGAAGATAGAGGCGTCGCAACGGCTTCTAACCCTTACGCGAGAAGGATACCCGATTCTTGGTGCAGGGGAGGTTTTGATGAGAGAAAGCGATGACGCTGCGGCTAGCAGTGACTCCTGTGGGCGTGGCGTCGCCTGCGACGCCGAGACAGGAGGAGATGGCGGCGCTGTGGCTGGGTTCGAAGAAGTGACCGGCGATGTTGAAAGGAGGAAAGTCCTGACCCTAGGCCGTTGCGGGGAAGAGAGAGAGAGAGGACGTTGCAATCGGCGGTGGCTCCGGTGGGGCATGGTGTCGCCTGTGACGTCGTTGACTTTAGTTTGCGGTGGCTGGAAGGTGAGTGGTGGCCGTGAGCAGCGGAGAGACATGTCGCTAGCTTCTTTCGTTCAAAGGAAGAGACTCCAGGTCTCTGAGGCAGCACTTGGAGAAATGAGAGGAAATTTTGGGAACCGCTAGTGTTCCTGATTTTAGGGCAAAGAGGTTTTGGGCCTGGCTATTGGGCCTTTCTCTTCCTGCCACCACTTGCATTCCCATTCGCACTCCCAATCCATTTCTGCAAGTAAAAAAAGAGGTCTTGGGCCTGACCAACAACTACTACATGTCACCTCCACCTTTGCTGCTGCACCCTTGACAGATTGTAAGGTTGGAGAGAAAGATTGGGCCTAGACAGGCTATCTCAGGCTGCACCCCCATTCTCGGCTTGGGCTTGACTGTTTATTCAGCACCCCGGTTTTTAATCTCTGCACCCCTACTCTTATTGGACTGTTTTATTTTTATTGTCTTTACTTTTATTATTATTTTTGTTTGACATTTGTTTTATTATTATTTGTTTGTTATACTCATTTGTTAATAAAAAAATAATAAATAAAAAAAATAACAAAAATATTTTAAAGGTTTAAGCGTGTGTGGGATCATCCGCATCAGCCTCGCGCTAAGACTTTTTTCCCTTTTAATAAAATTAAAAATATTTTGAAAAGGTTTAAGCACACGTGCGACCAATCGCGTAGACCTTGTGCTGAAGATCTTTTCCTTTTCTTTTACAAAAATAAATGAAATTAAAAATATTTTGAAAAGGTTTAAGCACACGTGCACCGCTTGCGTAGGCCTTGTGCTGAAAATCTTTTTCTTTTCTTTTACAAAAATAAGTAAAATTAAAAATATTTTGAAAAGGTTTAAGTACACGTGCGACCGCTCGCGTAGGCCTTGTGCTGAAAATCTTTTCCTTTTCTTTTACAAAAATAAAAATGTTTTGAAAAGGTTTAAACACACGTGCGACCGCTCGCGTAGGCCTTGTGTTGATAATCTTTTCCTTTTCTTTTACAAAAATTAGAAATCAAATAAAAATATTTTGAAATGGTTTAAGCACACGTACGACCGTTCGCGTAGGCCTTGTGCTAGAAAACCTTTTCCTTTTTTATTAACAATTCCAAAATATTTCCAAACAACAAGCAGCCTTTCAGAAAGAACTATGTAACCCTGATTTCTCATTTTGAATGAGAATACATAGGAGCAAGGTCAATCCTTGTCGGGCCCAAGAAAAGCTAAAAAAATATTTTTGTTTCTTTATATTGTTGTTCTCAGGATAGTTGAACATTTTGCAAACCACATCTTTTTTCGCGTATTTAATTAAATGTACTGCCTTCGGGCAGGCGTTGTAGGGTGCTAATACCTTCCCTACACGTAACCGACTCCCGAACCCAATCTTTGGTTTTCGTGGACCGTGTTTTTTCTTTATGGTTTTTTTCCATAGTTTTCCAGAATAAACTATGGTGGCGACTCCAAATCTCTTTTCAAACTCGTTTTCCTTTTTTGGATCGTCGTCCCGTCGCGACTTTCCGGTTGCGACAGATGACGACTCCACTGGGGACATGAGAGAGTCAGGCCATTTAATTAGATGCATGAATGCGATGTGGTTTTAATAGAATTAAGTAATTATTGATATTATTTAATGAAATTAAATTATAAAGAGAGAGATGAACGTATTAATTTGATGGGAACAAAATTGTTACTATTTATTAAGTAATTAATTGGAAATCAAATTAATTTATTGGAAAGAGAAATTAATTTGATTCAAAAAGAAAATCAATGGGTTTTTTAAATTAAATGGGAATTTGATTTTAATGATAGATTATAGTAATAATCAATGGTTTTGGAATGATATTTATTGTTTGTTATCTATTCTTTGAGTAGAACCCATGAGCATATTGTATTTTTGAATGAAACTTTAGATAACAATGAATGTTGATCGAATAGTGTGAGATAGAGAATGAGAATGAAATTGTTGCTAGAAATAAACTATTTCTAGGATTTCAGGTGTTAGAATCATAAGGAAGGGAGATAGTATATTACTACCCCAAGAACAATATATTGAGAAACTTCTTAAGAAGTTTAGGTTTTATAATTTCAAACTCGTGAGTACCCCTTATGATGTTAACTCTAAATTAGTGAAAAATAAAGGAGAATCATTATCTCAGTATCAGTATGCCTAGATAATTGGAAGCTTACTACACTTAATGAGTTTTTATAGACCTGATATTGCTTGTGCGGTAGGTAGACTGAGTAGGTACACTCAATATCCAAATCAGGAATATTGGGATGCACTTGCTAGGCTTTTGAGATACTTAAGAGGTTCAATGGATTATGCCATTGAATATAGTGGATTTTCCGCTATTCTAGAAAGGTACAGTGATGCTAACTAGATCTCTGATTCAAATGAGACAAAATCCACTAGTGGTTATGAATTCACACTTTGGGGTGGTGCGATTACATGGAGATCAGCCAGACAAACAATTATTGTGAGATCAACAATGAAATTTGAGATTGTCGTTCTTGGGATGACTGGTAGTAAGGCTGAGTGGTTGAAAAACTTCTTAGCAAACATTCCACTAGGAATGAAACCAACCCCATGGGTGTCAATACACTGTGATTGCCAATCGGCAATAGCTATAGCTAAAAAGAAGAATTACAATGGAAAGAATAGACATACAATTGAGACATAATTTAGTGAAGCAGATGTTAAAGAGTGGAACTATTTCCATTGATTATGTGAAGTCAGAACGGAATCTAGCGGATCCTCTGACAAAATCCTTGGGAAGACAAATGATATTGGAAACATCGAGGGGAATGGGACTTAAGCCACTTGCAAACAAACAAGTGATTGTAACCCAACCTTTGTGATTGGAGATCCCATGAATAAGGTTCATATGGGTAAAAACAAGTCACTTGTTAGTTCTGATAGCACTAAATTGATTTTAATCAATTATGTCCCTTCCTATGATGTGTGTGAAAGTGCTAGAGACTGCATTTTTGAGAGGTTAAACTTTGTCATTAAAATTCTATATGGTGAAAGAATTTTAGTTTAAACAAAGTTTTTAATGATTTTCATATCCCTTATGGGTGGTGTATGATTTGCAGCATAGACTTGATGAAATCACCTATATGAGTGTCGAGTGGCGCCACTTGCATGAGATCTTGGCATGATCTCTAGAGCACTCATGAATACCGGGCACGCGCATGACCTATTTAGCGCATCACAGCGATAACAACAAGAATTGTGGAGGTGTATTGTGATTAATAAACCTCTAACACACATCAAGTGTCTTTGATTCATATAGCTTGCTATACCAACTACACTGTGTGTTAAGTTTCTCAATCTAAGACTGGTTCATATAGCTTGCTATACCAGCTCTGATGCATTACATCCTATGATACCCAGGATAAAAGTTTCTTTTCTCTCAACTTTCTTTTGCAATAAGTGGGGGATTGTTGTAATAATGTTAGATTATTGCAAAAGAAACGTTACTCAACGACAGGTTCCTGCTCCCATGACAGCCTTGAATGCACAAACTCGACCCAACCATTATGATAAAACTCGATCTAGGCAATTTTTTGCGTCATCATCCTCACGCCCTGGCAATCACAAACCTTTTCTTGGTTGGTGTCAATGGTGCAATGTCAAGGGCCATGTTCTGTCTCAGTGTCACACCTTCAAGCAGCAACGCCCTGGTGTCCCGATGCCTCCTCGTTCCTCTTCTGCTAACCCTAGACAGGTTCAGGTTCATACTGCAACTGCTGGAACTTCTCAAAATAATTTTTTGGTTGATAGTGGAGTGACTCATCACGTCACCAATGATCTTGACAATCTAGCGCTTCATCATCCGTACACGGGTCCAGACTCATTGTTTATGGGCAACGGTTCAGGTTTAAACATCACTCATTTTGGAACACTTTTACTTAATGATTTATCCCTCTCCCACACTTTGTGTGTTCCTTCCATGCAACAAAAAATCCTTTCTGTCTCTCAACTCACCAAACAAACTAACTTTATTGTTTTTTTCTTGCCAAACTCTTTTTACGTTAAGAACTTGCAGACAGTTCAAATAACCCATAATGGCTCATGTGTGGATGGACTCTATCTCTGGCCAGCCAACTCTCCGTCAATCCACTTTGTCCGCCCAGACTCCTCTGGTTCATGACACCATAGATTTGGGCATCCCTCCTCTTCTATCTTCACATTTATTCAGCAGCATTTTTCTTTGGGTTCAAATAAATTCCTGCAATCAGATTGCAACTCATGTCAAATTAATAAAAGTCATAAACTTCCTTTCAATGAATCCACTCTTAAATCATCTTATCCTTTGGAAATAATTTTCTCTGATGTATGGACTTCCCCTGTTTTATCCATTGATGGTCTTCGCTACTATTGCATGTTTGTTGATCATTTTACTCGTTATATTTGGCTATATCCGATAAAACGTAAATCTGATGTGCAAACTCTGTTTCCCAAATTTAAGTCGCTTGTTGAAAATTTCTTTCATCGCAACATCAAAATTCTTTACACGGATAATGGTGGTGAATATATTGGTCTTTGTCCGTTTTTAAGCACTCATGGAATAAGTCATCACACCACCCTACCTCATACACCTGAACACAATGGAATTTCCGAACGCCGGAATCGGCACATTGCCGAAACTGGTCTGGCTCTTCTCCACCACTCAGGTTTGCCCCCCACATATTGGCCTCACGCCATGACAACAGCTGCCTATCTCATAAATCGTCTCTCAACACCAATTCTTGGGTACCAGTCACCTTATTCCAAATTACTCAAAATTAGCCCGGATTATCATAAGTTAAAGTGTTTTGGTTGTTTGTGTTTTCCCTGGATTAAACCATATGCTAACCATAAACTTGCATCAAAGTCTGTTATGTGTGTTTTTGTAGGTTACTCGGCAGATCAACATGCATACTTATGTCTCGATCCAACCACAAGAAGGATCTACACCTCTCGCCATGTCAAGTTCGTTGAATCTGAATTCTCGTATAGCTCCCTAGCACCTCAAGCCAGTCTGAGTGTAGAGCAACAACAAGGCCCACTTCAGCTTTCCATACTCCATCCAATAAACCAACCAATGGTCAGTACCACTCTAAACCCACCAGAGGAAATCTCGGTTGCCCCTTCATCTTCATCTTTCCCCAACTCCCCGACTTCGACCCAACCCTCCACTAAACACTCTGAATCCCCCTCATCACCTCCATCCTTACAATGTTTCATGCCATCATCCCAACCAAATGTCAACCCTAACAGGATACCCCAAACCGATGGATGAGGCATCATCACCCGGTCCAAAAACAACATTGTCAAACCCATCCAGAAGCTCAACCTCCATGTCCAACCCTCTTCTTCACTCGAGCCTAACACCATCACCCAAGCTCTTCGTGACCCTGATCGGCGCTCAACCATGCAAGCTGAATTTGACACCTTACACCGCAACAACACTTGGGAACTTGTCAGTCGGTCCTCTACTCAAAATTTGGTTGGCTGCAAGTGGGTTTTTCGAATTAAAAGACACCCGGATGGCTCGATTGATCGGTACAAGGCTCGCCTAGTCGCCAAAGGTTTTCATCAATGCCCTAGTTGGGACTATACAGAGACATTCAGTCTGGTAGTTAAACCGGTCACCATTCGCATTGTCCTCACTCTTGCAGTTCGTCAAGGATGGTCCATTCGCCAACTTAATGTCAACAATGCATTTCTTCAAGGGACGCTCAAAGAGGAAGTTTTCATGCTCCAGCCCCCTGGTTTTGTCAACAAAATTTTCCCTGATCATGTTTGCCGCCTCAAAATGGCACTCTATGGGCTAAAGCAAGCACCTCGCACCTGGTATATGGAGCTTCGAGTGTTTCTACTCTCTCTTGGCTTTGTCAATTCAACTGCAGATGCATCTCTCTTCATCTACCAAAAATCAGGTTCCACATTATATTTATTAGTATATGTTGATGACATCATTGTCACTGGGAGTTCCTCTACATAGTTGTCCAACCTTATATCTACCCTTGCTGCTCGATTTTCACTAAAAGACCTTGGTTATCTTAACTATTTCTTGGGCGTCGAAGTAATTCCTTCCGCTACAGGACTATTTCTTTCACAAAGGAAATACCTCACTGATCTTCTCCATAAATCAGGCATGGCTAACACCAAACCAGCATCCACTCCCTTGTCCGTCAGTGCTCAATTACTCAAGGATTCAGGTGATCTCCTACCTTGCCAAACTGAGTATCGCGCACTCGTGGGAAGTCTTCAATACTTAAGTCTTACTCGCCCGAACATCGCTTTCAGCACCAACAAACTTGCACAGTTCATGCAACACCCCAGAACGACGCATTGGTCTGCCCTTAAACGGCTGCTCCGTTATTTGGCGGGCTCTTGCAACAAAGGTATCTTCATCTCGACAACTGCTCCACCAACTTTTCATGCTTACTCCGATGCAGATTGGGCGGGTGATAAGGATGATTATATCTCTACCACTGGGTTATTTGTTGTATCTTGGTAGCACTCCCATCTCTTGGAGCTCCCGAAAACAACGCTCTGTTGCTCGTTCCTCAACTGAAGCAGAATACAAAGCCTTGGCTAACACAGCCAGCGAACTTCTATGGGTCCTATCCTTGTTCACTGAACTTGGTCACATGCCCAAAACCAATCCAGTTATTTATTGTGACAATCTTGGTGCCACAACTCTGAGTGCTAATCCTGTTTTTCACTCTCGGATGAAACATATAGCCTTAGCCTATCATTTTGTTCGTGAAAATGTCCAAAAAGGCAACTTTCGGTTTTCCTTTGTATCTACTGATGATCAACTTGTTGACATACTCACAAAGCCTCTGCTTCATCCTTGGTTTGACTCATTACTGTCCAAGTTGCATCTCTCTTCCAGATCGTCCAACTTGCGGGAGGATATCAATTATAATAATTAGTTTTAAATTGTAATAATTAGTCTTTATTAGCTAATTTTTGTATATTTACTTTCCCTTTATTTAATTTAATTGTCATTGTTAAATATCATTTATTATGATTGATATTATAATAATTGATATTAAAATATCAATTATTATGATTGATATTACAATAATTGATATTAAATTGGTGGAGTTTATTTCCTTTTAACTCTTTCAAATTGGGTTATCAATTTGTATATTCATACTATTGTAATCCAATGATCAAATCAATTCATTTCAAATACTTTCTATACTCAGTCTCGACATCGCTACTTTGGATCAACACTAAGAACTTTGAGGAAAATGAAAACTACACAACATGGATCATCATCTCTACGTGAAATATCATCGACAAGATAAGTATTTTTGAAATATGAATATTTCTATGAAAAGAAAAATACAAAAAATTTTGCCCGTATATTATTCTATAGAAATATTTGAGTTTTATGATAAATAACAGTAAAATCCAAATATCTAATTGATAAAAGATATTATAATAACTATTTTATATATATATATATATATATATATTAATATATATATACGGCTCTCATAATAAAAACATTGGTTACAAAAAATTATTTTTACATAAGCCAATAATTAAGTGGTGACAAGGAACATCTTTATTTTCGGGAACCACTTGATGACAAGATAAAAATATATAATGTCATTATCATTCTATTTAAAGTATAAGACTTAGTCTAATGTCTTATAGAACTATTGGCTAATGTTTATTAACTTCAACACTTGTCTCCTACTTATTGGTTGTCGAAAGCCATCTGGATGATTCTATTGCAGGTCATGGTATATCTTAATTCTAGCAAAAGTGATTAATTCGAAGCTAGACATACAAATGTCATTCATGAAATACAACAAAATCCAGGGAACGCTTTCCGAGAACCCCTAGTCCTAAATCGAGCGGTGAGGTTCTATACGAACTCACTCTCGTCCTAAACCGAGCGGTGAGGCTCTACACGGACTCACTCTCGTCCTAAAAACCCAGGGAACGCTCTCCAAGAACCCCTGGTCCTAAACCAAGCGGTGAGGGTCTATATGGACTCACTCTCGTCCTAAAAACCCAGGGAACGTTCTCTGAAACCCCTGGTCCTAAACCGAGCGGTGAGGTTCTATACGTACTTACTCTCATCCTAAAAACCCAGGGAACGCTCTCCGAGAACCCCTGGTCCTAAAGCAAGCGGTGAGGTTCTACACAAACTCACTCTCATCCTAAAAACCTAGGGAACGTTCTCCGAGAATCCCTGGTCCTAAAACGAGCAGTGGGGAACGTTCTTCGTGAACCCTCACCCTCATCCAAATCTGAACGACAAAGTCTCGTCATCAAAACCTTTGGTAATCAATATTTCTCGCTAGTTTAAATTCGTTCGACATACTTAAACCCCTTCGTACCTGCAAACAGCTCGTCGGGGCTTGGGGGCTTAATGTACCGTACCCTGGTGACCAATCGACTAAGGAGAATTCGGAACCAAAACAGACAATCGACCGGGGTGAGGTTCTATACGGACCCACTCTTGTCCTAAACCGAGTGGTGAGGTTCTATACGGACTCACTCTCTCGTCCTAAAAACCCAAGGAATGCTCTCTGAGAACCCCTGGTCTTAAACCAAGCGGTGAGGTTTGATACGGACTCACTCTCGTCGTAAAAACCCAGGGAACATTCTCCGAGAACTCCTGGTCCTAAACCGAGAGGTGAGGTTCTATACGGACTCACTCTCGTCCTAAACTAAGCGGTGAGGTTTTATACGGACTTACTCTCGTCCTAAAAACCCAGGGAACGCTCTCCGAGAACCCCTGGTCCTAAAGCAAGCGGTGAGGTTCTATACGCACTCACTCTCGTCCTAAAAACCTAGGAAACGTTCTCAGAGAACCCCTGGTCCTAAACCGAGCAGTGGGGAACGTTCTTCGTGAACCCTCACCCTCATCCAAATCCGAACGGCAAAGTCTCGTAATCAAAACCTTTGGTAATCAATATTTCTTGCCCGTTCGACATACTTAAATTCGTTCGACATACTTAAACCCATGGCCCTGTGTCTCTTTTTTTATAGAGTAAATGACCTCTCAATTTATTATATGTTGAAAATACATATCCATTAAAATTACATGTATTAGAATCATAACAAAATGGATTCTTATAATAAGGATTTCTTGCTATAAAACATCCTCACAATTTCACAATCAAGGTATTTCTAGCTTGCATATTGAAAGAAGCTTCTAAAGAAACTAAAATATTGAAAGAAGCTTCTAAAGAACGTTTTAGCTTGTAACTAACATCATTATTTATCTTATTTCTTTCATCAAATACAAGTGGTGAAGAGACATTCATTTTTATGAATTTTCTATTTTCAATGGTTTCATTCTCTGATTTTGTAACCTGAACAAGTTTTGAGAGAGTTACATTTAGATAAATTCTAATTCTTCCTTTTGTATTTTTTAACAAACAAACTCTTACTCAAGTGTAAGATCTACTAAATGAAAAATCACACAGACTGCAATTAATCATATTATTTCCAGTACTAAGAATTTTTCTTAACTTTGAAATATATCTCCATAAAGGTTTTGTTCATCTTCTTCTTAGTCAATAACTTGACTAGATATATTCATCTTTATTTCATATTACAAAAATAAATTAAATATAAAATGTTACTTAGCTATAAAAATAAAATATAAAACTCAAATAAATTAATCTAATAAAAACTAATTACTTGAATATAAAAAATAAAACATGTCACAAATAAAAAGTTACAATATAATATATTTTATATATTTTAAAATTATATTAAATTATTACAGTATTTAATATTATGTTACATTTTTAATTTCAGTATGATTATTGTAAAAAGTCTTTCAAAATTTATTTATTTTTCTTAAATAAAATTTTAATATTTTTTCTAATTTTTATACTTAATAAGACTTTAATTTTTCATTTTAAAAAATAGTTTCATGTTATAAAATTTGTAATTTTATGTTTGTGATTTAAAAGTAAAATAAAATAAATGCATCTTAATTATAAAATGTGGTACAAATAAAAAAAAATGTATTAAAGCATCGCATTTATAATTGAAACACACAATTCAAATGAAAAAAATAATATTTCAAATAAAAGAATATGTAAATTTTTTTTCAAAACAATTCAAAATTCAATAAAATATGAAATTATTAATATAACTAAATTATTAAATTATACAATTTTTCCTTTTTCTCCTTATTTCTTCTTCTCACTGTTGTTGTGCACAACTATCTCACCCAATTCAAATCAACACACTATTCTTCTTCCATGCTTTTGTATCTTCTATGATATTCTTGAGAATTTTATAGAAGATCTTTACATTTTTTTTATCAAAGGTGACATTCACGTAGAGATATTTAAAGATTATTTTATGTAAGTTTTAATATATATATATATATATATATATATATATATATATATATAATTTTCCTGTTTTATTAAAATAAATTTACTTTGTAACTAAGATTGGATCATGTCAGTTTCGACGTCTTCTCGAAACAATATCAAGATCGTGTCTTCTCTAACATGTCCTGAATAAAGTTGTGTAAAGAAATGTGTATAATACTGTGTCAAGCACACTCTATCAAAGCTTCATAGATTATAATAAAAAAGAAAATAAATAATTTAAAATATAGTCAACTATTAATTTAAAATATAGTTAAAAAGTTTAGTTCCTAAAGTTTAAAACTAATATTTTCTTAAGTTGTTCCATCTAATAGGGAGATAATATCTTTAAATGTTGAAAATCTCAAATTTGAACAAGTCTTACTAAATGAAAAAAAAATTGAGTATTATATAAAAAAAACAAGAAAACCTATAAATCTATTGTTTTAAATTTTTAGGTTGAAAATGATGTTAATTCTATATAAAGATTAGAAAAAATTCATCAGTAACGTTAAGAGCAAATGATAAAATGAATGTATGAGTTGGTTGATTGAATTGAGGTGTTTAATTTATTTAATTAAGAATATTAATTAATCAAATATTACTATTAGATTTAAAGATAAATATTGTCACCCGTGAAATATATAGATTTTCTTACATTTATTGCCATGGACCTAACGTTGCTCTATCTCCATCAGATATAGACAAGCGTCCATGTTTAACGAGTAAGAACAGGATATTAACATAAAGATAAAAAATTTCAAAACAGAAAGGTGAACAACAGTTTTAATAATTATATATATATGCACAAAGTCTAGTGTTAAAACTGCTAGTTTATATTTAATGAAGCGAGAAAGTATCTCACATGTCACAAGATAATTAATTAAGTCTCCACTAATTTTTTCAAAACAATAATTACTTGCATTGAAAGGAAGAATTTTAAAATTTTTAAGACATTCAAATATATCGAATTTGAACGATCTTATTTCAAAAATTTATTGTTTGGATAAGGTAAGTTCAATGTTGGAATAGTACAAAAGTAAAAAGGAAAAGGGCATACAAGGACCATTACCATTAACTTTAACTTTGTGTGTGAATTTTCATGTTGAATTTATGGTTGTTTTTCCATGACATGTTGTCTTTGTCCAGTAGCTTGAACCCATGCATTTGATGTTAAAAGAGTGTTCATAGATTAGTTTGTTGCTTGAACAAGAAACAACATTTTTCTATTCTAGTTATATTTGTTTTTTGTGATATATTTAAGTGTTTTTGTTTAGAACTATTGTTCTTTAAGATTATTGCTTAAGGATTATTTTCAATAATAAATGACAGGAGGTAATTTCTCGTACTTTTTTCTTTATGAAATCTTTTACCTTTAATCTTATTATTGTAACATAGAATTGGCACTTTGAAAATTTATTGTGATAAACTATTTGTGGACTCCAACATGATTTCTCATAGTAACATGAAATTATGTAAATGTGTCATTATACATGGATTCCTGTTAGATTGTCATCCAAAAACATAAGTGTATATATATATATATATATATATATATATATATATATATATATATATATATATATATATATATATATATATATATATATATATATATATATATATATATATATATATATATATATATATATATATATATATATATATATATATATATATATATATATATATATATATATATATATATATATATATATATATATATATATGTAAGTATACTAGGTATATTGTAGTATAACAAGTGTCCTATCTATAGGGATTTGACAGAAAACACTATGTTCTTGATAATTTAATATAAAATAACAATAATTTTGGTGTATAAAAAACATATTTGGTTCGTGAAATTAGTATGAAATGCGTTGGAAACAATTTGAATTACCAAGTGAGTGACTTTCAGTTTATTTAACCGTGTTGAAGTTCGGCTCCACCACTTTTTCCTCTCTTGTATCATATCTATATTTAGATATGGTGCTACAAGTGATCAAGTCCTGGGACTTTGCTTAGGTGTAATTCTAAGTCCATCCCTAACACCTAGAGTCTAAAATCACCATACTTCAGTATGATTTCTCATTGACTACTTGAATGGATCACCTAAATTAAGATCAATATCTCCAACTGCAACCCTAGATCTATTCTTAGCATGTAGAAGCAAATAGGAAAACTAATTCGATCACAATTTAAGACTAATTTTCACTAAGTTTCAAGCTAGTTAGATAATATTAGTGATTAGTTCATCCAACAATAAGCACAAATCAAGATAAATAAATATGAGTGATTGTAATCGAAAGCAAACATTCATAAATAAAGATAGTATCGAATACAAGAGAGCTCAAAGTGGTTTACATATAACTCCAACATGTAGGAGATTTAGTTCCTCATAATAAATGGAAAGAAGTTACAACATAGAAGAAACTCCATCTCTTGCTCCTTTAAGGATATGGTTTAAATACAAAGAAAAGGTTAGAACAGACTCTCTAAAATCTCTCTATAATCTTTCTGAAAAGCCCTAAAATAGTTTCCCAAAAGTCCCTCTGTGTCTATAACGGTTGGAAATACCGTTATCTGTGATGTGATTTTAACACTAAATGCACCCTTTTCTATTTAGAAACTTGCTTGAAATCATGTTTTCCTATTAAGTTGTGTGAATAAGAGAGTTGAGGTTGAATTTGATGAGTTTATGACAAAATTCCCTTGTTTTGGCAGGAAATGAGATAAGGAGATGGAGCTCAGAAAGGCTTAGAAAAGCACCAAAAGGGAGGAATGCATGAAGCTTGGGCGCCCTTTTTGGAGGCTTAAGCGCTAAAAGAGTGTCGCACACCACTTGAGCGCCCCTTTTGGGCGCTTAAGCATTAGATGCACAAAGCTTGGGCACCCCTTTTAGGCGCCCAAGTGCCAAGAACCACCGTGCACCGCCCGGGCACCCTAAGTGGAGTGCTTGAGCCCCAACGACACGAGCCTCGACCTTGTTTCTGTTCTGTTTTCACTTTATTTAAAGGATCCAGACGTTTTAGGTTTTGTATCTTTGGAAAGAGGAGAGCAACAACACACTCTTTCACCCTCTGGAGGTGGATTTGGATGTGGGAGCTTCCATCTTCTAATTTTAGGGTTTTTCTATCTCATTCTTCTCCATTGTTCATCTAGTTTCACCATGTCTATGGTGAACTAAACCCTATTTGTTGTTGGGGGATGATGTAATCTTGTGAACTCTCATGTATTTGAATTCATTCTTAATAATATATGTGTTTTCATTAATTCTTAGAGTAATTCATTAGTTACAATGCTTGCTTTGTTTAACTCATTCATAGCATGATGTATGAATTGCATGAGTGTCGGGAGGTTTCTTACAATTCAGGTTCTTGTTGAATTACTCTCAAGAGTAATATTTCTCAGGGATGCAATGTGTGATTCAATTGACAAGATTTAGGCAGTGGATGAATGGAGTTGTTGGGGGTTTACAATTTCATCTAATCCTCTCTCTTTTATTTACTCCTCTTGTTTAAATAGCTTTATTATCTAATTGCATGCAAACTTTCTTGGCCTCCCCTTAACCCAATCCCTGGGCGAAAAGGGCCTATTACTAATTACCGGCCTGCTATCCCTAGCCTCCCCTAGCAATTAGCAACGTATTACAAACAGAAGCAAATACAATTGGTCGTCCTACTCCCCTATCCCTAGGTGGTATTGCTTAACCAAGGAAAATCTCACCATTTCGTGTCATTCCTGTACGTCCCCGTATCAATAAAGTCAAAGATCAATTACCGCATGAGTTAAACGGTAAAGGCATTAAGCACAGTATGAGAATCCAACAATTGATAATAACCGCATATGAAAAACATATAATTCAAACAAGAGTTTCAAAAAACGAGAGTATCAAAAGATTACATTGTTCCCGCAACAACAACAAAAAGGGTTTACCTCACCATAGTTATGGTGAACCAAGATGAAAATAATGGAAGATATGGAAAGCAAACCCTAGAAAAGACGAAAAGGAGCCTAAGCATCCAAGAGATCCTCTCCAAAGAGTGCAAAGTAGGTCTGCCGCCCTCCTCTGTCAAAAGAATGAATTAGAATTCGTAACAGGGCTATTTATAAGTGAGAAGCGCAGCAGAAAAATAGGCCAAAGCCCAGCTAACCATCGCCCGACGTCACACTTTGCCGCCCGGCGGTGCACCTTAAATCGCACTACCGCCCAGCGGTAAGGGTCTACCGCCCGGCGGTTTCCCTCGTGCCGCAAAACCGACCGGCGTGAGGGGTCTACCGCCCGATGTCCAATGCTGGTGTGTTCTCCTCCCGTTTGACCATCCGGCACCAGGGTTCTACCGCCGAGCGGTGCCTAGACTCTTCTTTTCTTTGATTTTCTCGCTTTTCTTGAATCTATGACCTTTATCTTTATTCCCAATCATCACTTCTGTCAATTTTGCTGCAAAACAATGCAAAACAAGCATAAAATCACTAAAAACAGCTTTTGACTCTCGACTGACTCATTTATTGAGTTTTGTTTTATTTCAAGCTCATTCTAAGCAATAAAGGGCGTAATTTAGTCCAAATTAGCATATGAAAATAACGGTTTTCAACCGTTATCACATCCCCAAACTTAGAAATTTGCTTGTCCTCAAGCAAAACAAAACAAAACCATAAAACAAAACAGAGCCTGACTTTCTACCCTTTCATCCAATGATTCAACATTTCCAAAGTACATGACAAAACTTAGTCAATTTCAGATAATCAGTGAACTCAAATCAAGATGCATGTTTTTTTCTCAACTTAATTTAGCTCATGCGTCCCTCAACAGATGTTGCGCAGTATGAATGATCAGTCCACTAAAGAAAAAATGCAATCATGAACTTTAGAAGTTCCCACCAAGCAAGTGTTTCACTCAATCACTCAAGTGTTTAGGGTAGCACTCCACTCTTTATTGTTCACAAGTCACATGAAATAACATTGCCATTCAACTTTAAACAATCAACATCTTTCCATGCAAATGTCATCAAAAGGACTTTTCCAAGGCTTGTAATGAGGTCGGGCTATCAAGAAAAATTGGTTTTTCTGGATCACAAAATTCTTGAGTGAAGAGAACTATTTCATCGATGAAAAGGTTCAAGTTTTAAACTCTCTCTTTGTCACCAATTTCACTCATTCCCAACTTCTTCCCTTTTCTTTTTCATTGAGCTCATCTTCATGCTTTTATTCTTTTCTTTTCTTTGTTTTCTCTACTCATGTATTTTGCTTTTCAACATTTGAGCTCAATGCTTTTCTTTTGCCTTTCCAATTTCCACATGCAACCCCAAACTTGAACCTTTTCATTCCATACAATTATTCTCAACCCAACTCAAGATAAATAATTTCAAATCAAAGGGTTTCATCCTGTTTCAGGCTAAGGTTTAAAAAGGATATAATCTTTAAAGCATTTTGGGTGAAAGTTTGGCTAGAAAAGGGTTTTCAAACATGGCCTTGATCATTTGACATTCACATAAAAATCAATCAATCATCAAGATTAAGGCAATAAAATTTATGCTTCAATGTGAACAATACATACAACAATAAAAACTCTGGGGCTCAATACCTCACACAACACGCTTTCTCACGCACAGTCATTCATACATCCTACTTAGCATCATGACCACAATCATACTTCATCACACATCTGTTTCACAGGATGTTAACATGAATACAACTCAATAATCATTCACATCAGATCATCATAAAATAGACTCATCATGCAAAGTAGTCAGTCAAACATCTTCAGAAAAAGTATTCAAGTCAAGCATACACACTGAAAAATAAAATTAAAAAATTTGAAATGCAAGGGTAAAGAAGAAATCCTAGGTTGCCTCCTAGTAGCGCTTGTTTAACGTCGCGATCCTGACCCAAACCTGTTTAGCATTTATCAGTAAATGCTAGCCGTCCAACACCCTTCAGTAGGTGTACCTTCCGGGTATCCTTCATTAGATACCAAAAATTAGCATCCCTCGGTAGATGCTACCCAAAAATTGTTCTAAAATTTACATGTTCAACAGAAAAATTAAATAACAAAAATAAAAATTTTCTTGAAGTGCAAAAATTTCTTCTCAGCAATCAACTCTTCTTTCTCACACTGGAATCTTCATCATCCCACCTTCTCAGCTTTTGTCTTTCTACTTGGCGAACAGCAGAGGAATATGGCCTTCTAATTTCCATCATTCCTTCTTCATCGAGCTTCCTGTTGACAATCAATTTCCTGTTTTTGTATCTAACAGCTACACCCCTTGGAAATAATTTATCCTTTAAGTGGGGTGACTTTCCTTTATCTGCCTTTTCCTTCTCATGATGTGCCTGCAAAATAGTACAGTTGTTAAGATCATCATTACCTGTAGTATTTTCTTCTCTGCCAGCTTCTCTTCTAGCCTTTTTATATCTAGATCTGTTTATTATTCTCCTTCTTTCTCCTTCAGATCCCTTATAGGCTAGCACTTGGTCGTGATCTCTTAACACTATTTTCCCATCATAAACACGTATCATCATCTGAGAAGTCCTTATAAATGGCCTTCCCAAAATTAATGGAATTTTTCCATCATTTACAATATCCACTACCATGAAATCAACCAAGAATTCCAACTCTTCAATTCGAACAATTGCGTCTTCCACCATACCCAAAGGTTTTTTTATGGATCCATATGCAACTGTCAAGGAAGTGTATGTTGGTTTTAATTTTAGCCCTCTAATCTTCTTGAAGTCACTAAAGGACATTAAATTCACACTAGATCCTGAATCGATCATAGCTCTCCCTATATCCACATCATTGATCACACAAGGGAGAGTCAAACTTCCTAAATCCTTCAATTTTCTTGTGGATGGTCTTTCTTCCTTGGTTTAACTATGCGTGCTTGATCTTCTTCCTCCTCATCAAGATCAGCTATCTTGCGAGGACAGTATTCATTCGGTTTCTCATCTTTAGGCACTTGCGGAAACGCTCCAGGCATGATAGTTACCCGATTAAAAATTTCTCGGAATAACTCGTAAGGACTCTTTAGCTTCCTTTCCTTTTTCTCTTCCTCTTCACATTTTTTCTGCTTATTGCACTTACTCTTACAAACCATTTCTTCCTCTTCATCTTCACTACTCCCAATTTCAATTATTTCTTCTACTGGCTTCCTTTTATTTCTCGTCATCACCACTTTGCATTCATCCTTGGGGTTAACCTCAGTGTTAGCACGGAACTGGTTCTTTTCTGCGGTGTCAACTCTTTTTAACAGCTGCCCAATTTGTGTCTCCAGCGCTCTAAAACTAGTTTAGTCACTTGCTTGTTGAGACTCAGACTTTCAGAAATTTGTCAAATCGGTCATTTAATTCTCTGACGGTCTCCGTCAAGCTGTTCACCTGCTGCCTTAAAGGTGATGGTTGCTACTGCCGGAAGCCTTCTACTTGCCCAGAAGAAGTATTCTGATTTTGTCCAATGCTGGGGTGGTTCGTCCAACCTTGGCTAGAGTTGCCTTGGTTAGAACTACCTTGCTTAAACGGGAATTGATTTCCCATGTAGTTGACATCCTGCTACATTTCTTCAGGAAAAGCACATTGACCATTGATGTGGTCACCACCGCATAAGTTGCAAAGTTGTTGAGTTTAAGAAATATTTATTAACCCTGTTGGAAATTCAGAAAGGACCTTTGTCAGTTTGTCCAATTTTTGGTTAAGAAGATGATTCTGCGCAGCCATTGCATCATTAGCGAGAGGATGCAATATTCCTACTTTCTGTGCGCCCCTCTCACTTTGGGAAGCTTCATTCAGAGCCATGTCTTCAATCAAGTCATAGGCTTCGTCTTCAGTCTTCCTATTAATACTGCCTCCAGTTGAGGCATCTAGCATCATTTTTTATTGAGTATTAAGCCCTCCTAAAAAAGCAAGCAAATAAGCATTCTTGTCAAATCCAAGGACTGGAGTCTTTCTCAACAGGCCTTTGAATATGTCCCATGCATGTCCGAGAGTTTCCTCTATCCCTTGCTTGAATGAGGAGATTTCGAGCTTCCCTTGATGAATCTTGGTTTGCGGAAAAAATCTGGTGACAAACTGTTTGGCCAACGCATCCTAGTTTCTGAACGTCCCTTCAGCAAATGAGTGCAACCAATCTTTGGCGTTTCCTCCCAAAGAGAACGGGAATAGGCTAAGTCTGATCGTCTCATATGAGACTTCGGCCATCTTAACAGTATTGCAAATTTCGCCAAAGATAGTCAAATGTTTGTAGGGATTCTCACTTGACAATCTGTGAAACTGGTTGCTTTGGACCAACTGAATAAGTACAGGGCTCATCACCAAATTCGTTGCATTGTCCGCAGGAATTAACATACTAATGAATAAGAACATACTATGGATATGAATATTGGTTGACACTGGTATATAAGTCATGTTATACTGTTGAATAACAAGTCCTCAAATTCTCGCATTATTAATTACAATTGCTATAAAACAAGCTCGTATTTTATCTTCGTTACCTTTTCTTAATAATGAAAAACAATTTGAAAAAAGCGAGTCGACTGCTAAAATTAATACTTTAAGAAAAAAAAATAGAAATTAAAAATTCGAAATCCAATTTGAATTTAGATTCGAATTAAACATGGATTGATGTTTTGTTCAAAATTAGGATAATTCCATTTGATTTTTTTGTTGTAATAAAAAAGATAATAGGTAACGAAGAATAATTTTTGAAGCATGGTTGTTTATTTTGATAGCTTTAGCATATGCTAAAGCTATCAAAATAAACAAATTTCTAGTCTATACCTTCGTAAATAAGGGGTTTTAATTTTTTAGGATATTATCGGCAATCATAAAAAGACAATTCTCTTTTAATATAGCAATTTGTGCAACTATTTTACGATTAAGAAGCAATTGCTTCGTGTATAGACTATTAATTAAATTACTATAAATATAAGATACTTTTGGATTCTCGCGAATTACTGCATTTATTCGACTAATCCATAAACCACGAAAATCTCTTTTTTTCCTATCTCTATCACGATGAGCCGAAACCAAAGCTTTCAATTTCTGTTGAGTAATAGTTCGAGTAAGTCTTGAATGAGCTCCGCGAAAACTTGATATGAAGAAACGAATTTTTGTCCTCCGTTTGTGAGCTATATATCCTCGTTTAATTCTGGTCATTGAATAAATGATATTTTCAGGAATAACTTTTTAATTTTTCAGTTATTCTTTTTATCTTCCTAGTCTATTAATAACAAAAATGGATTCTTCCAATGTATAAAAAAAAAAATTCCAACGGCTCTTGCTACTATAACCGCCCCAACCACGATTTTTTATATTAAAAATTGAACCTCAAAATCAGAAATTGTATTGATACTAGATATCAAATAAAATAAAAATAGTAAATGAACTAGGACACATATTTTTAGAATTAATTGGTGGGTCCTTCGTTTCTATGATTTTTTTGAGAAATGACCAGGTCCTCTCTATACACCGGAGCCTTTTTCTTTTCATTTTTGATTCATTTCATAAATGTTAGTGTTAACTTGTACAGTTCACGCTCTGTGGCTCTACCCATGCAATAATATTGAGTAAGTAGGTTTTTTCACAACGAAATCTAATTATATAGTAACGGTATTTAATTATGAAAATTTGCTGGGTAGCTGACCCTCTTATTCTATTCTTAAAAAATCCATCAAAATTCATTCATATTCATTAAGGACATACTTTATTTTTAATTGAAATAGTATTTTCTCCGCTTAACGGGTAACTTTTTTTTGTTACCGATGGGAAAGTCCTTCTCATATGAAATTGCAAATTAGTATTATTGGTTTTGCACCAATCGGAACCATAAATTTGATACAAGATAGAAGAATGTAAAGAATTATATAATTATATATATAAGAATTATATATTAAGTTAAGATAGTGTGAATGTAGTTTTTGCATTCACACTATCTTAACCGATTACTAATACTGAAAAATTTTTGAATTTGTTTTTTTCTTAGTATTTAAGCTGAACGAGTCGCACATACACCCTGGTACACGTTCCTCGGCGTTGAGGGCATCCCCGAAGAGCTAGGGATTTTGTGACGTTTCGGATTGGCTATCTTATGTTTCTAATAAGTTGTTTCATAGTTGGCATGGTAAGTCGTACTATATATATCTATATTTTTGTATAATGAGCAGGTTTAGATGTATCCTAACCGTGAATTACTTATATTCTATATTCCTTATAGCCTATATTATTTATAGTATATTAATAGATTAACTCTTAGAGATTTTATTTTAAAATGTCAAGTACGAAGAGTACAAAATGAAATTTCCAATCCTGTCTTTAATTAGAATAACCTTTGCCACCAATTTTTTATTAAACTGCTACAAGATCTACAATTCCATGAGCTTGGGCTTCTGCTGCTGACATAAAAACATCCCTTTCCATGTCGTCCGATATAACCCATAAAGGTTTTCCCGTTCTTTGTACATAAACATTTGTGATAGTTTCACGCAGTTTCAGTAGCTCTTCTGCTTCCAGGACAAATTCTCCCGCTTGTGCCTCATAAAAAGAACTAGTAGGTTGGTGGATCATTACCCTGATTATATCACTTAAGTAGTATTTCCCTTATCTTGATAAATATTTTTAGAATTCTTTTTACTATATTGGTAGATTGCTAAAGATTTTCTTTATTCCCAAGATATATAAAGAAGACAACTAAGCTAAGAAAAGGGCAAAAAGAATATTCAATAACCGTACAAGCAGTTTCTGCGTATTGATGCATACGGCTTTTGTACCTATGCAATTCATTTTTTCCTCTCTAGATAGAGTATTTTCTTCGATGAATTTTGTTTCTACATTTCAAAATTTCCTTTTTTCTATCAAATAAAAAAGAAGTACAAAATCTCCTAGGTCTTTTGGATCCGGATCCTTAAATAAGAAACAATAGAATAACCAACTTTCTTTTTTTTTTAATCTATTTTGAAATACTACGATGGTTCCGTTTTTTTTTATATCATTTTGGTATTCAACAATCCAAAAGTTTTTTTTTTTTTTATATGTTATGTTTTCTTCTGATTCAAATAAAAATTGTTACAAGCTTTCTGGTATGAAAAAAAAAACAAAGAAAGTATGCGACACTAAAATGAAACTAAGTTCCTTATAGATCAGATAAAATTTTAAATACCCTCTTTTTCATACTACTCTTTCTTCCAGTAGTATCGGCCATTTATCCCACTTTCCTCCACATTTAATCACGTAGTCAGTCATGCTAAAGACATTAACAAACAATCATAGATAATTATGAAATGATATCCTTCCGAATGGGATAAAAGAATTCTTAATATATATATATATATATATATATATATATATATATATATTATTTACTATTCCTATTTTTTCTATTAATTCTAATTAATTGAAGAAATAATTTGAAAATAAAACAGCAAGTAAAAAAATAAGTAATAACCCCCAATAGAGACTGGTACGATTCAATTCCACATTTTGTTCATTTGGGTTTGATTGTGTCATTATAATTCAAATTAGGTTTATCGTTGGATGAACTGCATTGCTGATATTGATCCCAAAAAAGAAACAGTGGGTACCGCTAATCCGTGAACAGCTAGCCATCGTACTTTAAAAATTGGATAGGTCCTATCTATAGTCATTGGAGCCTCCTAAAAAGATCTACTAAATTCATCAAGTTGTTCCAAAGGATCAAAACGGCTAGTTATTAATGGAATTCCTTGTCGGTTCTCTGTAAAATACTCGTTTGGGCGGGGACTTCCAAATACATCGTAAGCTAGACCTGTACTGACAAATAACCAACCTGCAATGAATAGGGAGGGTATAGTAATGCTATGAATAATCCAGTATCGGATACTGGTAATAATATCAGCAAAAGAACGTTCTCCTGTGCTTCCAGACATCTTGAACTCCACATATTCTTGTACAGTCAAAAAGGGGGGGTCGAGTCCATAAAAGACAAGATCAGTAAGGCGAAATTTACTGAAATATAATCCTTGTTAGATCGTCCATTTTGTACCAACGGTGTCTTTTGAGTATACCGAATCAGTATAGCTATCCTTCTTCTAACAGAGCAATGAAAATTCACAATCAGTGTAAAAAATTGAGTACTAGATTTTTTTCGTCTTTTTTCATTGATTGTCTCTATGTAGTCAAAAATTCGATAGAAAATTTTGCAAAGTTTAGGTATATCAAAATTTTTTTGATATTCAATTTTTATAGTAATAGTCTAAAATGAAGGTTCTTAACATTTCAGATTATTAGTTTTGGATTAGAAACTAAAGATCCATTAAAATCAGAATATGAGAAAAGGGTTTTTGATAATTCATAAAGTAGATTTTCTATTTTTTCAATTAGTGCCAAATCAAGAAATATATTTTTTGTGGTTGTTGAAGATCTTTTTTTTCGATTTTCTTCTACATTAATTCAAAGTGAAATAAAATGAAATAACAAAGTTATTATTCTTTGTTTGAATATTCTTAATTTTTCTTTGACTATGCTGTTGAAATTTAAGGGGCCACAGTGTTGGCTGAGTCCCCTAGCGTACGTCTCGAAGGAGGAGGTTGTTTCGCCATCTCCTCTAAGTCCTGTGCAAAAGGTTGCAAAAGTGGTTCAGGAGAAGGAAAGTTTTCACGTTCAGAATGATTAACTCTCCTCCCTCTCCTGTCTGGTAGCCCCTCGAGAAGAGGTTGCTGATCTTTTTTTCTCCTAGTACACAAGAGAAAATACCCCTAAAAGAACTTTTATAGAAAAATAAAATAAAACAAAACAAAAGAAAAATATAAACAAATAATTACAAAAAAGTCAAATTCAGTCAATTCACACTACTAAATAAGTCAAACCTCGAGTCCCCAGCAACGGCGCCAAAAACTTGTTAGTGGAATAGCAAGTGTACCATATCGTATCAAGTAATAAAAATGGTAAAACGCATTGTCGTTCTTCCCATGAGACTCGAAAGGCCTTATCGTTCGCGTGAATCAATTGTGGTGGATGCAATGACAAAAAATAACTATGCAATGTGTGATTCAATTGACAAGATTTAGGCAATGGATGAATGGAGTTGTTGGGGGTTTACAATTTCATCTAATCCTCTCTCTTTTATTTACTCCTCTTGTTTAAATAGCTTTATTATCTAATTGCATGCAAACTTTCTTGGCCTCCCCTTAACCCGATCCCTGGGTGAAAAGGGCCTATTACTAATTACCAGCTTGCTATCCCTAGCCTCCCCTAGCAATTAGCAACGTATTACAAACAGAAGCAAATACAATTGGTCGTCCTACTCCCCTATCCCTCGGTGGTGGTTCTTAACCAAGGAAAATCTCACCATTTCATGCCATTATTGTACGTCCCCGTATCAACAAAGTCAAAGATCAATTACCGAATGAGTTAAACGATAAAGGCATTAAGCACAGTATGAGAATCCAACAATTGATAATAACCGCATATAAAAACATATAATTCAAACAAGAGTTTCAATAAACGAGAGTATCAAAAGATTACATTGTTCCCCCAACAACAAAAAGGGTTTAGTTCACCATAGTCATGGTGAACCAAGATGAAAATAATGGAAGATATGGAAAGTAAACCCTAGAAAAGACGAAAAGGAGCCTAAGCATCCAAGAGATCCTCTCCAAAGAGTGCAAAGTAGGTCTGGCCGCCCTCCTCTGTCAAAAGAATGAATTAGAATTCGTAATAGGGCTATTTATAGGTGAGAAGCGCAACAGAAAAATAGGCCCAAACCCAGCTGACCACCGCCCGACGTCACACTTTGCCGCCCGGCGGTGGACCTTAAATCGCACCACCGCCCGACGGTAGGGGTCTACCGCCCGGCAGTTTCCCTCGTGTCGCAAAATCGCTCGGCGTCAGGGGTCTACCGCCCAGCGTCCAATGCTGGTGTCTTCTCCTCCCGTTTGACCGCCCGGCGCCAGGGGACTACCGCCGGGCGGTGCCTAGACTCTTCTTTTCTTTGATTTTCTCGCTTTTCTTGAGTCTATGACCTTCATCTTTATTCCCAATCTTCACTTCTGTCAATTTTGCTGCAAAACAAGCATAAAATCGCTAAAATCAACTTCTGTTTGATTTCAAGCTCATTCTAAGCAATAAAGGGCGTAATTTAGTCCAAATTAGCATATGAAAATAACGGTTTTTCAACCGTTATCAGGATTCTAGACTCTTCTTTTCTTGATTTTTTTCCTCTATCTTGAGTCCTTAAAATTCTAGCCTTAAAATTCTTAAATTTTGATCCTTGTGATATTGTAGAAAAGAGGAGAAGGCAAATTATTGAGCTTGAGGAGATACAGTTGCATGCCTATGATTCTTCCAAGAATTATAAAGAAAAGGTAAAATTTTATCATGACAGGAAGCTGGTAAAAAATGCCTTTACTCCAGGACAGCAGGTGTTGTTGTTCAATTCACAACGAAAGCTTTTTCCTGGGAAGTTGAAGTCCAAGTGGTCTGGTCCGTTTATAATCAAGAATGTCCTTCCACATGGAGCAGCTGAGTTGACAGATCCTGCCTCTAAAGACCCACAAAGAAGTTGGGTAGTTAATGGACAACATGTCAAGCATTATTTGGGTAGTGAGGTTGAACGTCTTTCCATAGTCATGGAGTTGGTTGATCTAGATTGAGTGTAATGGTGTCTAGCTATTAATGTTAAAGAAGAGCTTCTTGGGAGGCAACTGTTGAAAGGCTTTTAGGTCGCACTAAAAGTCAACAAAACCTAGTCCCCACTAATGTAGTATAGGGTGACTAGGGATCAATCCAAGGACTCAACAAAATTAAGTTTTAAAATGTAGAGTTAAAGTCTTGTATTATTTACTAACTATTACTATGAAACAAGGTGGGGACAGTAAAAAATGAAATGAAAAAGAAAAGAATTAAAACTGAATTAAAATTTGTTTGAAAGAAAAAAATAAAGTGAGATAAAAGAACAGGAAATTACAAACTTAAACTACCTAAAAAAGATACAAAATCTAAAACTAAAACTAGTATGATCTACCAAAGCTAAAACCAACCTTACTCTCACATTCAATCAAAACCAGCAACAATAAAGCCAAACCTATTCTATACTACAATGCAATGCTAAATCTATAAGATAAACTAATCTAGCATATTCAACTCATCACAAACAACTAAGCTATTAGCATTCACAAAAGCACCTAATTAAAAGCTACCTAAAACAGATTTGAAACTAAATGAATTTAGAAAATATACCTAATATTGGGTAAAACTAAATGCAGAAACATAAAAGTAACGCATACATGAAAAATAGAGTGAACAATCTAAAACATAACAATACCGAATCAAAAGAATGTAAAATGCATCAATCAATTTTCTAAAGATATCAGAACTCAAAATCGAACGTCATATATCAATATCAAAGCATATAGCAAGCAAAAATTACCACTGAATCAAAAAAAAACATTTAAATTGCATCAAACATAAAGTGAAATCAAAATCGCAATAAAGAAATAGAACAATCACAACGGAATTGAAATTCATTGAATAGAAAATGAAATTTACAAGAGAATATCACCGTAGAACGAAACCGAGTCAACCATGGGTTGTCACCACCGTGGTTTCCCGATCAAAAGTTAAGAGAGATTGAAAACCTATTTTATGAAAAGCAATAAACCTAAGCTAAGGAAGAAATTGAAGAACTGAATCGAACCCTAAGCTTGTGCGCGACGTCTGTCACCCGCCACGTTTCTCGAACTCTCGCACTCTCAGTCTCGTGAGTGGAATCTGTCACCCTCCACCCTTTCCTTTTACTATGTACAACAAAACCCCTTTTATAGGGTCGAAGAAAGATAAAGGGAAAATGGGAGAAACTTGACCTTGATGCTTCTAGCTTCCTGATCATACGGTCTCTATTTCTTCCTCACGCTACAGTCATCTCAGCCCTCTGATCACTTGAGCTTCTCACTGATTCGAGCTTTGTCTTCTCTGATCTCACTTAAACCAAGCCCTAGCTCTCGAAGGTTAGCTTTTCTCTCTTTTCCCAAAATGATTACTCATGCTTCTTTCTGCCAAATGCATTACAATACCAAGACCCCCAAGAAGCTGTTCGCAAAACGGTGTCGTTGCACTTACCGCAGGCCCAATTCATTTTCATCCTTTTCAGCCAGCAGCGTTGCAATTTCCAGCAGCTTCCACCACGATTCAACTCAAATCTAATTCCCATGAGGCCCAATCTGCAAAGGAAGAAAAAATTAATTTAAAGAAAGGTAAAAAAAATGAAATTAAAGAAAGATATCTTATTATAGAACTATTTTTATTTTGTTTTATAAAATTTTCTTCTAAAAGGTAAAAAGAAAATATAATTCTTTCAAAACTAAATTTATATACCTAAAAAGAAGAAATTAACTCTATTTTTATTAAAATCCTATTTTTACCTTTTTACACTAAACTATTCTAATTCTAAACAATTAAGAAGACAAAGAAACTAAGAAAGACTTCGAAGACTAGAAAAAGATGCAAATTTAGGGAGTTATCAGCAACCCATCTTTCTAAACCTTTCTTTTTAATCAATTGTTTTGTTATTGTACTTTGCTTGAACGAACCACACTGCTTTGGTTCAACTATGTTGTGTTTTGTGATAGGTATTGCTTTGTGATGCTCTAGTGTATTGATTGATATTGAGATGATGGATGATGTGATAATATACAAGTGGTGGCTCACAATGTATGAAACAGGTGCTTGAGGTAAAACTTGATTGAGATACTAAGCATGGTGTTTTTCTAAATTCTGGGACTTGTGAGTTTACCTGTGTGAGATTTAGGCTTTAGTGTTTTTTGTGAATAATTGTTATTACTTTGGAAGGATGAATGATTTTGCCTAAATTTTCTGTGATTGAACTACTTTCTTCCAGGTTCCATATGATCAAGGTCATCTTTTGTTAACCCTTATTCTTTTAGCCTTTACATGATTTTTTGTCCACTGAAAAGAGAATAATTTATTCTAACCTTTGAACCTTGAAGCCTTATGCATGTTTTGAAAACCCTTTTTGAAAATATTTACCTTAGGTCAAGTTGAGAACATTTGATGAGGTATAGATAAAGGTTCAAGTTTGAGGTTACTGGAAAAATTGGAAATAAAAAGCATTTAGCTAAGCAGTGAGTACTTGAAAAGCAAAAGCAAAAGAAAAAGAAAAATGAAAAGAAAAGAAAAGAAAAGCTCAATGCAAGGGAAAGCTGGGAATAAGAAAGAGAGGTTGTGCTTGAATGATGAAATCATAAATGTCTTTCTTAAGTAAAGGATTTTGTATTCCTGAAAAACCAAGTTTCTTCTTAGCTCAACCAAGTTACAAGCTGAGAAAAACCCTTGTGATGAAAACTTGCTTGTGAGTATGTTTGATTATGGTTAAATGAAAGGCAAACTTAATTTGTGTGACATTGTGATAGTAGAGTAAAAAAGACACCAACACCTCACTATACACCTTTGAGTTGAGTGATACACTTTTGAGTGCTTGAGTGAAACACTTTCCTTGGTGAGGAATAGTTCTTCGAATTTTTTATTACATCTTTTCTTGGTTTATTGATCATTCTTAAGGATAGGGTTTGTTAGAGTATATGAGCATCAAATTGATTTTGATTAAATTAAGGCATCTGCACATCTTGACTGACATATTTATGTTGAGTTGATAAAAGTGATTCTTCTCCTAAAAGGAAAAGTTTTGAAAAATGTTGAATCATTGTAATAATCGTTCTGAAAAGTTGAGTTACGATCTATTTTGCTTGATGACAAGCAAAGTTCCATGTTTGGGGTTGTGATAACGGTTGAAAATACCGTTATCTGTTATGTAATTTTGACACTAAATGAACCCTTTTCTACTTAGAAACTTGCTTGAAATCATATTTTTTCTATTAAGTTGTGTGAATAAGAGAGTTGAGGTTGAATTTGATGAGTTTTTGACAAAATTCCCTTATTTTGGCAATAAATGAGATAATACAGAAAGCAGAGATGAATTGCCAAGGAGATGAAGCTCAGAAAGGCCTGGAAAAGCACCAGATGGGAGGAATGCACGAAGCTTGGGCGCCCTTTTGGGAGGCTTAAGCGCTAAAAGAGTGTCGCACACTGCCTGGGCACCACTTTTGGGCGCTTGAGCGTCAGAAGCACGAAGCTTGGGCACCCCTTTTGGGCACCCAAGCACCAAGAACCACCATTCACTACCCGAGCGCCCTAAGTGGGGCGCTTGAGCGCCAGCGACACGAGCCTGGGCTTTGTTTCTGTTCTGTTTTCGCTTTATTTAAAGGACCTAGACGCCCTAGGTTTTGTATCTTTAGCAGGAGGAGTGCAGCATCACACTCTTTCACCCTCTGGAGGCGGATTTGGATGCGGGAGCTTCCATCTTCTATTTTTAGGGTTTTTCTATCTCATTATTCTCCATTGTTCATCTAGTTTCACCATGTCTATGGTGAACTAAACTCTATTTGTTGTTGGGGGATGATGTAACCTTGTGAACTATCATGTATTTGAATTGATTCTTAATAATATATGTCTTTTCATTAATTGTTAGAGTAATTCATCTGTTACAACGCTTGCTTTGTTTAACTCATTCATAGCATGATGTATGAATTGCATGAGTGCCGGGAAGTTTCTCTAAGTCTTAATTAATCAAGTTAATTGAGAAAAAGTTGTAATTAAGTTCAAATAAAATATAAAAAATTAATTTAAAGATTTCCTGAATAATACTTAAGGTTAACTAAAATCGAATTAATTAAAGAAAAAAGATTTCTAATAAAAACTAAGTTGACGATCTCTCATCGAGCCGAAAAGATATTTAATATGAGTGTTAATAATGTTTTAAATGATACCTTATAGAATTGTATTTGTACAATCATCTAGTATTTTTTTGGCTCCGACAGGCAATTGAAAAGAATATTTTTCGACAATTAAATACTCAACAAGGAAATCAGACATAGAATAATCATCAAGTGAAACCAGAAGATGAATAAACTTATAATTCGCCTCATCCTTATCATGATTATTAGTATTATAAAATTCAAGGCTTTGTTGTATGCTTGAAAATCTGACTCATACTACATGACTAGATATTTGTATTTTATAATGTTTGAATTTTAGACTTTTTATGTATGAATATTGTTATATGTTGATATTATTTGCTTAATGACTATTTCTTAGATATTTATAGATAATCCGTATATAAGACTTTATTACCTACATATTTTGTAGGTTATCTATAGATTTTTGTTGTAAGTAATGAGATTTTTTCTTGTAGGGAAAAGACACTTATCATAAACACTATCCTAAAACCTATATTTGCTTTATTATAGTTGAAAATGATAAGCATTTCATTATAATTGAAAATGATATTTGTGTGTAAAGGTTTTTTTACACTATTTTGCGCGTATGGTTTTTTATACCATTTTGCATGTAAGGTTCTTTCTTTACACCGTCTTGCATGTAAGATTTTATTTTTTACACCATTTTATGTGTAGGGTTTAGGTTTTTTCCATAACTGCCATAACTTTTGCTCATGAAGTCAGAAGTGGACGTTTTTTTTTATTTCGCAGAGAAAAAAATTCTGGATCCACATTGGACAGCTTCACCGTCAGCCGATTCTTTGTTTTTTTAGCATTTTGCGTGTAGAGTTTACGGTTTAGGGTTTAGGTTTTTTTCTTACACAGTTGCGTATAGGGTTTAGGGTTTAGATTTTTTTTCTTTACACCGTTTTCCGTGTATGGTTTAAGGTTTATGGTTTAGGTTTTTTTACACCGTTTGGCGTGTAAGACTTTTTCTTTTTCTTTTTTTTACACAGTTTTGCATGTACGGTTTGGGGTTTTTGGTTAAGTTATATTTTTTTACAACTTTTACGTGTAAGGTTTTTTTTACATCGTTTTGCTTGTAAGGTTTAGGGTTTAGGTTTTTTTTTTTACACCGTTTTATGGCCTAGGGGTTTGTTTCTTCAATCTCTTTGAAATCAAGGTAGTGAAGTTTTTCATCTTATGATTGTGTTTAAGCTAAGGGTTGGATCATGGAGTTTGTGAATATTGTCTTGTAAGGGCAATTTTCCCCAAATTTTAAGTGCATCTTCATTGCAATTTGAACTGAGTATAGGTTTTGTAGTTAATGAGTTATATTTATGGATTTAAATTTCAATTAGTATTTAAAAGCGGGTATCTGGTGTAAATATATATATATATATATATATATATATATATATATATATATATATATATATATATATATATATATATATATATATATATATATTTTGTACGTACCTAGCCCAAATGTATAATATTATTATTAATCTGAAAAGCCTAAAAAAATCCAATAAATAGATTATCCAAATGTGAGATCCATATAATATTTTAACCTTCCTAAAATAAGAGAAATTAATATTTAATACATATTTGATATTATATTATAAAAACATAATTCATTTACAATAACCGAATCCATTAATATGCTAATTCCTTAGCCTAAAAAGACTATGAATATATGGTATCACATGGAGTACATTCATTTCATAATTTCCTTTACTCACAAATACTCACCCAATAATATCTTACTGATTTTGAGTGTTGGAGAGTCTTTGTAAATGAATTTTCTCCTTATGATGATTCAGAGCACAGTCGCCAAATACCTACATGCAAAATTGAAATTTGTCTTTCAACGTTCATATGAAATTCTTCCATATACATTAATAATGCATAAAATACATCCTTCAAAACCAACAACATTAATTTTTATTTTTATTTTCTTTTATATTTTCTTTCCTTCGATTCTAAAGATCATATTTAATCCATTACATAAAAAACAATTATCCATTAAATATTCTCCATCAAACTATAGACAGACACTTTCATACCAAACTTGTAGTGCCTCTTCTAACCATGGTTCTCAATTTTCTTAAGAAAAATACTAACTCATGTTTGCACCAATTTTTACTCCATAAATTGGATGATCTTGCACCTCAACTAGGACAATCATGTAGGCGGTATGGAACTGTATTGAAGGTTACATAAGGATCTGCTTGATGGCAACAAAGGAACTTTTTTCTTGCAAAATAGTAAAAGATGAGGTTTGAAAGTGAGAACCTTTGTTTTATAGATGAAATAAGGATGTTCTAAGTGATCTTAAGCAATGGTCCTTGTAGACAGAAATGTGTCAGTCCACCATAGGGTGAGGTGTTCCAAGTCAACAAAGGCAAGTAGAAGTCGAGGAGGCTTAAAGAGCTAAGTATCGTAAAGGCCAAAAAAGTATTGTCTTGCAATGGAATCTCAGACTGTGTCATGATTTCAGGGTACTAAAAATGAAAAGTGAGCAGTTAGTGTGTTTGTTGTAAGAAAATAAATTGACATTCACTTGTTATGGTATTACAAGAATATGATGCCTCAATGTTGTTAGACGACGTTGATACTTTCACTGGGGAGAAGACTCCCAAATGCTAACTCTCTTAGGGTTTGGATATGATACATAATATAAAATATAATTTTGAAAACCTATGCCAAGATGTTCTCTCTTGTGCATACATCTTAGTCATTGATGCGAGAGGCACATTAGGCAAAATAGATTCAACCACAACAAGTTTAGCCAAATCTAACTAAGACTTACTAACTTCTATTTTTGATATTGATGATATTGATGGCCTCATCACTGCTTTCACTTTTGAAAAGGAAAATATATTACTACAAAGGATGAGGACGAGAAAATGGATGACATCAAACTAACAAGTTAATATAATTAGTGAAAACACTAAGACAATATCTAGGCATGCATCTTTGTAAACATGAAAGATCTAGAGAATTGCACACAAGCATAATAGTCATCATGTATATGTGTCTTTCATGTCTATTAGTTTATGCCATAATATTTTCTACATGCGATCTTTTCATCGAATAGTATGAACCATTATTTGTGTTCTGAGAAATTAGATGCAAATTAAAGACTTTCACTATTGTTAGTTAAGGTCGTGACAAATTAGATATGGAGGTAACTATTAGGTTTGAATCACGAAGGTAACTATTAGGTTTGAATCACAAATTTTTGATCTCTAACTAAAATAAAGCCCTAGTTTCCTCTCAAACCGTCACACCGCCTACCTGACTTCAATTATACTTACTAAGTCAAATATATCTGGTGAAGATGAGATCCATAAACTTCTTCAATCTCCCCTTTGTTAAGTGGGTTTCCTTTTATTATTTCCTTAATACTGGTCCTCCATGGATTGATAGTAATATATCTACAAAAGATATTTAGACTCTAAAATTAGTAAAGATTTGTCAAATAACAATTAATGCTGCAAAAATGAACCTTAATTATTTATCTTAAAAAATATACCATTTATAAGATAATTATGAGTATGTGAATTCTCATCTAATCTATATTAGTAAGTCATGATTCATATATCTCATAAGTATAATATTATATATATATATATATATATATATATATATATATATATATATATTCTCAACTATATTAATTATCAGTTGTTCAATTTAAAACGTAAGCTAATTATTTTTGTAATAATTTAAGTGATCGTGAATATAAAGATTAGTTGTAACAGTAATTGCATTCAATGATAATAACATTAGACACAATAAAAGTTGTAGCTAAGACCAAATAAGTTCGTTAGAGTTAATGATTCATGTATCGAACTTAAAATAAATAGAAATCAAATCAATATTAATAGTTTTTTGTGAGACAAAATAACATTATTCAGTGTTTTCATGTTTCTAACTTGGAACAATCATAAATTAAATTAAAATCAATCTTCCTATTCACATCAATATAAATTCTATTTTATAAATTGAATGTTGGAAACTTGCCAATTAGCATATTCCTGGGAAAGTGGAGGATAATATATGTCACAAGTGAGGTGGAGCCTACAATAATCCATCTGACAACGGAGTGAAGAACTCACCGTGCTCTTGTCACTTTAGTTTTTTCTTTTAATTTTTATAATTTTCTTTTAAATTATCGGACTATATATATATATATATATATATATATATATATATATATATATATATATATATATATATATATATATAATATACATATACATATATGAAAATGAAATAATATGAAAAATTTTATATTTTATTTCAATTATTTATGTGACATTTGTTTATTACTTTTTTTTCATACATTTGTCAATTTTTTGTGATATTTTCTTTTATCCTTATTAACCATTATCTTATATAAAATTATAATAGATTTTAGAAACTATTTTTAAAGTCACTCAGTCACACTTCAATATCATTCATTGTAGTTTAACAACACTCAAAAAAAGGATTATCTAGAAAAGTAGTTCTTAACGCCAATTAAGTGTTGCCCATTGTCAGTCTAGGTGTCTAGGAAGTCTAGTGGTCACCAACGATATAACTCATGGAACTCCCAAGATTTAATATGCCAATGCTCACCTAGCGATTGCTACCAACACACAATGACAATCAAGTTAATGGGTTTTGTGACTTTGGAGTGGTCCGCCAATCATCAGGTCAATGAACTCACTAACTTTGACGTTGTCCAAAGAGTCTACATAATGCAAAAGATCAAATTATGCAAATGTCATTCCATACCAAATATACCAAACCAATCCAATTTAATGCTTCATATTGATCAGATCATACCAATTTGTGTTCAAACAACTAAAATCAAGCAAAAACATCACATTTACATAACCAAGAATAAAATGCCCTAATTCACCATATAACGTAATATGGTCAAATAAGCTTTCCTATCCCAATTCAATGGCCCATACTCATTAAACATTGCAATTGATAATACAATCAAAGTCTCACAAGCACAATTATGTAATTTAATAATTTAGAACATATACTAGCAAAAAAATTAGTTTTTCATACCTTTTAGGACAATTCATACAGCTCTAGACAACCAAAACTTCTCTAACTGTATAGGATCTTTTATCTACACATATACACATCACAAAAACAATAAAAACCTATTCATCAAAGAGTCTGATAGAAGATTAAAAAAACACATACAAGTGGAAGAAAAGTTACATGTAAATAAAAAATAAAATAAACCAAGAAAATGGTGGAACTCAACTTACACAAATTGAAAAATTAATCGGTCCAAATTGAAGAATTTTCTATGAAGATCACTTCTACCGTCTCAATTCTTCAATCAGATTATTAAAAAATGAAAAGAAAAAGAGAAGTAAAAAACTATAAAGAAATAATTTTTAAAAAGATTATATGTTTTAAAATAATAAGTTATATAAAAACTATTCTTTTAATATTAAATCATCAAATCTTACTATTTTTAAATTATTATTAATTTTAAAATATTATTTTTTAAGTCTTTATAATAATTAAAAATATTTAATAATAGATTTTATTTTATAGTGAAAATTCTTTTCAACTTTATGATGTTTATTAAGTATTTACAAT
Source organism: Vigna mungo (assembly GCA_036885675.1). Classification (NCBI taxonomy): domain Eukaryota; kingdom Viridiplantae; phylum Streptophyta; class Magnoliopsida; order Fabales; family Fabaceae; genus Vigna; species Vigna mungo. The sequence continues at coordinate 41,906,191 of CP144700.1, read as the reverse complement.
TTTGCCCTCTTATATAAAAGTTAATAATGTATCTGTATATATGTGTGTTTTGAATTGCTCTGAACTATATTATTTATCTAGGTTGTCCATTTTAAAAGGTAAGCTAATTTTTTCTGTAATGATTTAAGTGATCGTGATCATAAAGATTAGTTGTAACAGTAATTGCATTAAATGTTATGATAATAACATTAGCCACTGCTACTAAAAGTTGTAGCGAGGACAAAATAACGTTGGTTAGAGTTAGTGATTCATGTATCTTACTCAAAGTAATTAGAAATTAAAAAAATATTAATAGTTTTTGTGAGGCAAAATAACATTGTTCCGTGTTTTCATGTTTCTAACTTGGAATAATCATAAATTAAATTAAAACTGATCTGACAATTTATGTCAAAATAAATTCTATTTTAAAAATTGAATGTTGAAAACTTGCCAATTAGCACATTCCTGGGAAAGTGGAATATGAAAAATCTTATATTATTTCAATTACAATTGTAACAATCTTTATTCTTTTTTTCTTTGTCATTCAATCTCCCTATACACGAATTTATTGTCCGCTGCCATTTATTCTTATTCAAATGTGTCGTTTTTTTTTTTTTTGTGGTAATTTTTCCCATCTTTGAATGTCTTTTGTTCTCCTCAAGCGTTTTTTCTCCCTCCATTTATTCAATCTTTCTCTTATTTCTTTTTTTCTACCCTTGTCCAAAGCATTTTTATTTTTTATACACTCCCCTGTTTCTAATGTTAAAATCTTGCTGTGTGTATATTGGACAAAATTTTGAAATAAATTGTTAATAAAAAATTACTTTTAAAAAGTTTTTCGATTAATTTTTTTTATAACAAAAGATAATTTAAAGAGCATAGAAAAATAGAAGATTATCCATTAGTTCAAATCAAAAGATTTTTTGTCTAATTGTTAATTTTTTGAAATAAGGATTAACTCAAACACTGACATAAACCAAACTTACAATAATAGAAAAAAGAGTTAAAGGTTTAGAAAACAATTCTCTTGAAGACACAAGAGATGAAAGACACATTCTTTGAATCATACAATGAATGGATAACTTTCTTTGAGTCACATAAAAGATGAACAATTTCTCCTAATAACAACAATAACACTTAATTACCTAAGAATCCACTTGGTGAAAGTTATTGTTATACTCACATTAGGTTTTCCAAAGCTTCGTTTCACAAACACACAGAGTTTCTCTAACATCACAACTCTAGACCTCTGAATGAAGAGTTAAACGTTTAACCAAATATATAGACTTTCTCTTTCGAAAGATTACCATAAGTGAATAATCGATTATCAAAGAGCCTTTTTATCAAAATATTGATTTCATTTGGATAATCGATTATCATTAGTGTCAATCAATTGTCATAGAGTTTTTATGAAAAATAAAACATTTCCTAAGTGTTCTTTATGCATGTTGCTTTCTGGCTCTGTAATCTAAGTCCTAAACAAATTTTTTTCACTAGTATATAACTTATACAAAAGCCGAATCATATACATAAATAAAATACAAGTCTTCCAATATCTTTTGTCATCACTTTGAGTTATTAAACATGCTTTTATCATTATGAAAATTTACTCTTTAATATCGATCTTCATTATCTTCTTCTTTTGCCAACATCTCTCCCTTTTTTATCATGATGAAAATATGTTTAAATCCTTTTTGTAATAACCTACAAATACACAATTATACAAAAAAAAAATAATTAAATAGTCTTAAGAAATCATGCTTTGCTTTAAACTTTTCTCTCCTTTTTTTATCATAAACAAAAAATAACTCTTGAGATAACTCCCCTAAATTAAACAACTCATACAATATTGAAAAAGAAAAAAGAAAAATTATTTTATTAGTTTAAAATTCACCACTTGTATCATCATTATCATCAACAAAATAATTAGTGAGCCCAACATATCACACATACTAAAAGGAAATATAGGACTCCATTTGCAACTCAACAGACAACTCCTACGTCAAAATGGTAGAGGATTCCAATTTTGCCTGGTAGACCCTTCTTTCAACACAGGAGAGGCAGGAGCAGAGTAACCTTGCATCAAGACCTACACCTCCACCAAGAAATGTTCCAACACAAGGAGAGAGGAAAGGCATGATAGGTTCAAGTTCCTCACCAGGGCTAAACAACTCATATTTACCCAACTGGAAGAGAGGTCTATATTGGCCGGGAGGAGAGTGGAAATTATCATAGGTGAATTTGAAGAATTCACTAAAGTTATTGAATAGATGAGGTGGCACAAGCTGATCACACAACAAAGCTCCTACAATGAACTCATTGTGAGAGAGTTTTATGCAAATGTCTACCCTATAAAATAGAATAATGCAAAGAGTATAGCATGTTGGGTTAAAGGAAAAAGAATTCAATATGATAGGGACACTATCAAAGAACTCCTAGGAGTTAGAGGAGCAAGGCCAGAGGGAGAGATAATAAAATTTCATAATCTCTTAAAGGATGTCACTCTTAAGAGGTCCATTACCCTTCTATCATACCAAGTAAAACATTTGAGACAAAAACTTTAAGCACAACTTGTCTAAATCGACCCCACAAAACGAAGCCTTCCTAAGTCGACAACACCTAACAAAGCATGTCCAAGCGGGCAGCCTAACATAAAGCCTGCCTAATGTTAGCAGCATTAAGCATGTCATGTTGACAAAGACTACTCTTACACAACAACTTTCAAACAACTCGACTAAAAAGTCAATCTACCTGTAAAATCTACAAGTTGGCCACAACCCAATTAAGAGATCAGATATGATCACCCCTCATATGCTAAATCAAACTCTCGAGACTGGGGGGACTTAACATACGTGACCCAACAGATATATCAAAAAGCACGACTCAATAAGGCTCATTACTAAATCTTGGTAGTTTGATTACACTATAATATATTTCAACAGAATATGTGGTTAATCAGGTAAGATATTACATTACTATTATTAAAAGTAAGTTGTTATTATTCTATTGATGTTATTGATTGTTACAACAAACTTGATAGGGTCTAGAAACCCTATAAATACAACTAGTATTCCTTCTGGGAATACTAACTCATACACATTCTCTCATGTTCATTCATATATATCTAAATTTTCTTATTAACTTAAGCGTCGGAAAATTTTTTACAAATAAATCTTTTTCATATTTCAATCCTCAATAACACATCTTAAAACTCTAAAGATCATGTCATTTATCTAAAGAATCGCATTCAATACCTCGATAAGAATAATTTTGAAAAATATACATTATTTTTTAAATTATAAATGTTTATACATCTTTTACATCTTATATTTTACTATTTACAAATTTGTATAAAATAATAATAATTATTATTATTTTTATTTTTAATAGAATTCTTTTTAAACAGAAAAGAAAATACAAATCTCGTACAGATGAAGAGACTAGTTCATATATAAAATAACATTTACGTGAAAAGAAAAATTAATGTTAATATATTATAAAATAGGTTAATAAAATGTGATAAAATCAACCAAACAATAAGATTTTAAATAGATTAACTATTTTATAAATACTTCTTCTATTTCGTTTCAATGGTCAGCTTTTTAAATAAAGATTTAAATTTTATCCATTATTTTTTTCCAATACTTTAATTTAATTAATATTGAAACGAACTAATTATGATGATGATGATAAAGAGAGAACATGTAATAATAACATATAGATGAATATTGAAATGAGAAAACTGAAAAAACAATTAAGAGAGCAGGAAATGGTGTTTAAAACAAAAAAGTGTGATTAAATTGAACAAAACAAGGCTTTGTTTGAAAGTTAGAACAATCAAATCAAATCAAAATGAAGGGACCCATCCAAAGAAGAAAAGCGGAGAAAAGAATGATAAAAGTTGACACTGAGGGCACCACGCCGACAGATCTGATCCTCAATTTACTCCTCCATTCTTGTAAAAGTCAATATCAATTAATTAGATGCTAGAAAATAATATGATTTCGTTTACACGATGGTAATAAATTTAAAGTATTGAAAAATATAATTTTAAATTAATAATATATTTTATAACTAATGCATAAAATGTATGAATGAAATTAATTGAGAAGAGGAAAAAATGACATGGTAATCAAAGTGTGTGAAAATTATAAAATTGCACACAATGAATTGCATGCACATAAAATTATGTACTAAAATGAATAAATAAGTATAAATATCCATCAGAAGTTACAAATTAGTATACCAATAATACGAAACTACTTTAAACACTAAAATAAAATACACTTGAAATTTAATTAGAATGGAGAAACATGCACACGTGAATTAGTTTTCTTATTTTTTTGTTTTTAATTAAATCGAAATAGTTAAAACGTTAAATTTTCTTATATTGTAAAATATTATGAGAAGATTTAAAAATTTAGAAAATAGAGTATTAGAGTTTATATGTGTATTAAAATATTGAGATCGAATATTTTATTATAAGATAATCTTATAATATAAATAAAATTTTCTAAACTCGTCTCATTACCTAAAATACGGTCTATCTCTCTAAACTCATTTCTCTTTGTTTTCTTTCACTTCTCTCTATAATTTCTTACTCATAAATAATTTGTTTAACGATCAGGAGGTGTTTAAACAATTCTTGCATTGAAGGCTACCTTTCCAACTAATCAATTTCTTGATTAGAGCAAGTAAGTTTCATTCTTTTTTCTTAGTATTCTTCTCAATCTATGATCATGCAAAGAATCTATCTTTACATGTGAGTAGAGTCTCTCTTTCTTGATTCTTAGCTCGATTTAGATTTTAAGGTTTGTTCTCCATCACCAATCGAGGATTTGTAGATTTTTCTAGAGTTTCCTTGCAGTGTAAGCAACTGTCGGGGTTTCTTTGAGCTGTGCAGATTTCGTTGAGGTAAGGGAAGCTAGATTCTTGCTTTAATTGGTAATTAATTGTGTATGTGTGAAGAGTCTATGAGTATTGTGTGGGTTGACCTTAAATTAGGTTTTAAGGTAAACATATCATATGCAATTTGACTGTTTTGAGTATGGATTGGTGAACTGTGATTGTGAACTGTATTGAATTGAATGTGTAATATGTTAGAATTCTGTGGTAAGAAGGATTGGTGATGAATAGTTATAGTTTATCTTTGACTAAAGCTAGTTTTGAGGAAGTGGAGTAGTGAAAATTTGATTTGGGAGTTGGGTGCTCAATTGGTCAGTTGGGATGGTCTTAGTAAGTCATTTGGGACTTGTTAGAGTTCCTAAGTTGATTGAAACTCTACCAAAAGTAGTAGAATGTGATTTTGATCCATAGGTTAATGTTTTGTAGATTTTGAAGTGTAATTTGGTTAGTAAACACTCTAGAAAGGGGTTATGAGGGTTTAAGCACACTTGGTTAACCATAATTAAGTATGTATTACAACCTAAGAGGATTAGAAGTTTAGAAAAATATTTCCAATTGGTCAATTTGGTCTAGGTTGCATAATTCTGCATTTTGGTGCTGCAAAATTATCAGACTCATTGAGTGAGTGGAGTCGCTCAACGAGTGGTTGTAATGTCTGGACTTTCGCCTAGCGAATTGGGTCGTTGGGCGAGAGGGTTGAGAGTCTGGGCCACTGCTTCTGGTCTCGCCTAGCGAGTGCGGTCGCTGAGCGAGAAGGTTGGAAGTTTGGAGCACTGTGAGCTCATTCGCATAGTGAACTAGATCGTTGAGCAAGTGAGTTGGGGGTTTGGACCACTGCCTCTACTCTTGCATAGCGAATTAGGTCGCTGAGCGAGAGGTTGAAGTCTGGGATCACTTGGGTTTTATTCGCACAGTGAGTTGTGTCGCTCAACGAGAGGTTGGGGTCTGGAACCAATGTTGTTTTATTCGCCTAGAGAGTTGGGTTGTTGAGCAAGAGGCTTGAGGGTTTGGACCACTGTTAATTTATTCGCCTAGGGAGTTAGATCGCTGAGCGAGTGGCTGAGGGGTCTGGACCACTATCTATGGATTCACCTGGGTCGCTGAGTGAGAGGACCATGTGGTAGCCCAACAAGCTTGATCAATGAGCTATTCGTTTAGGACTTGTTAGTATTTCTATATTATAGTGTTCTCTAATAACTTTGAGATGTATTTTTGATTGGTTGAATGATGTAATTGTCCCTGATGTTCTACATTATGATAAATTCTTGTGATGGTGCATTTATATATTTTTAAAGTATGGTTAGTGGACGTAATTCCATGACTTGTGGAGAGATTTCATGGTAGTGCCATGGATGTTATGGTTGTTATTGTATGAATGTATGGAGCTTTGAACTGGTAGTCTATTCCGACACTCTAATGATCATCCATTCTCGAGTAGAGAAGGGTGAGACATGTAGTGAGAGTAGCGAAAGGTCTTAGTCTATGGGCACTAGTGAGGGTCATAGACAATGTAAATGGATTAACCTTGAATGGTAGCTCGGTTTCAGCCAGCTGTGTGCACAGACTACCAATAGTTCGACATTCATACTGAATCCGGATAAGTCTTGTTTAGGTCTTGGAATGTATAGGATGTGGACTGTTATGATTAATTTACACAAATTTTTAAAACTTGTTGATGTAATGTATGAATTGTTTGTATCTCTAGCTTACCCTGTTTCTTATATTTGTGTTTGTATGTTTCTCTTTGCTTTCTCTTTTACTATGATCATCCGATGGGTGTGAGTAGAGGGAGAAGACATCTCTTCGGAGCACGTTTTTTGTATATAGTTTTGGTTTAACTGCTTTGTATATAAAGTTTACTTTATAGTATTTTTAGATGTCTGTAATAGACTTTATAATTTCTTTATTGTTGACTGTTCTTATAAATATTAGAATTGTGATGACTCTTTTAATATATTTAAATACTATATTTTTGGAATGTTGTATAAGAGACTACAAGGAAAAAATATTAATGAAAAAACAAATATAATAATAAAATAAAAAACGTACATCCGTTTTAATGAAGTTTCTTTAACGTTTGTAGTTTTGGGTAGAAGTGCATATTGATGTTAATATGTTTTCTCAAAATCTTCGTGTTTGTGTGTCTTGTATGCATATTTGAAAGCATTTTTTTTTTTTGTAATTTCATCTGAAAATTATTCATATGGATAATTTTCTAAAAAGATTTATGTAAGTAAAATAGTTGACGGCTATAAAAATAAGAAATCGAAATTTTAGGCATGATTTGTTTTTCTCCTTTTAAAATTCTTATTTTTATTATATAAGTTTATAATAACTTTTTAAATTTGTTTAGAACTCATGTTTAGAAGTAAATTTTTAAAAAGTTTTATGTCAAAGTTGTGTTTCTAAACATTAATATTTTTTAAATTATGATAAAGTTATATAATTTATATTATATAATTTGAATTTAATTTTTTTATTTATTATTGAAGTAATTTTATTTTGCAAAGTAAAAGTGAAATATAAATTTGAAACTTTTTTAATATAAAGTACAAGTGCTATTGAATAAGCGTAAATGGTAAAGGAAAAGAAAAAGAAAATTTATGAGTTTGTATTATAGTTTAATTTCTTGATTATCATACAAATCTTTATTGCATTTTTTTTTTGTTGGATATGTCTTTTTGGTGTTGATCTAATTAGTGTATGAGTATGATCATAATGGATGTATAAACTTTCCAATTTATGTTATGAATACTTATATTAACATCATTAATATCATTGTCATGTTATTCCACTTACATCCTTTACGATTGTGTAGATAATGTGAGCATATAAGAACTTAGCCTACAACTTTATATATCAATGATAATCTCATCGTATAAATGAAATAAATGATAAATATTTGATTGGGACAAATAAATATTTGTATGTTAAAGGTATTTATGAATGATAACAAGTAGGATTATGATTAATATTTATTTGTTATCCGATTTATAATAAACAAAATTCACTCATTATTTATTTTATTATAATTAGATATTGTTTAAAAATATCATTGAATATTTTAAAATGCTTGTAGATATATGTGAACACTAGTAGATATTTTTAAAATAAAATTTAAATAAAATTATAAAAAATAAATATGAAATATAATATATTAAATTAAATATAAATTAAATTTTGATTTTAATTAAATTTAACTTAATAAAATAAATTAATTTTATTTTAATTAAATTTTATTAATAAAATATAAATTAAATTTATTTTTAATAAAAAACGAATATAATAAATTAACATGACTGATTTATGAATAAATATTAAAATACTTATTACTTATTAATAAATACCGGTAAATACTAATTATTATAAAATAAAAATAAAATATTTGTAAGGACCTAACAATATTTATATATAATAAAATGCAAGTCTTCGAACGTATTCTGACACCTGTTTTGTTTTGAGGCCTTGATAAGGACCAAATGATGCCTAATTCGTGGTCATTGTTGTAGTATTACTCATGGACACTTTCAAAAAATCCAATCATACTTGATGACGGTTACTGTATCAAGAACTTGTTAAAAAACTTCAGTCCCCACGTTAATAATATACTTAGAATAAAAGAAGACATGGTGACACTGGGAGTTGAAAGATTAAAAGGAAAACCATGCAATAGGCACTCCCAAGAAGCTTTAAAAAGAATATTAGAGGCCATTTTATCCAACAATATGTATTTGAATACTTAAAACATTAAAATAAAAAATCCACTTAAAACACAACTCCAGAGACATTTAGTTGCAGAAACTTGTCACATCACTCTTTAATGAAAAGTTTTTTATAGTCATCGACATTTGAATGAATAGTTATAATATTTAAAAAACAAATATCGTCTTAAAACATAAACAACTTCACAGCTTTTTGAAAGGAAAGTTATTTTACTCACCACCACCATAGAGGGACGCCACACAAGAACACAAGAACTACGACAACAAAGATGTTGATGATCACGAGTCACAACGACGAATAAGGTGCACGACCACGAGCAAGGCGAACGGCGACTGCAAATGAGGCGAACGACGAGCGGCAACTGCGACAGTGAGTGTGAACCTAGCCACCAGAGCGCAACGACGAGACCACAAACGGTGACCACGAATGCGGACAGTGGTGGAGTGAAGCACAACGAAGAAGAAGACCTTAATCAAGTCATTAAATAGTAATCTCAATGAAATCTTCTTGTTTGTTTTTACCTCTTTTAAACTCAATCTCAACGAAATCTTCTTGTTCGTTTTTACCTCTTTTAAACTCATTAAATCGCTGCAAAATCGCGATTTTATATGAGTTTACCGAGTTTCCAATCGAGTTTAACGGGTTTACTCGGAAACCGAGTTTACTACCGAGTTAACTCGGTAAGCATAACTGAAAACGCAAACTCGTCCGAGTTAAGGAGTTAACTTGCGAGTTTGACAACCATGATAAATATTATATTTAGCTTACCATCATGTCTGACACATTTAATACCAATAAATGACATTATTTTTATTAATTGTCAATAAATGACTATTATTCTCATTAACTGTCCATTAATGACTATTATTGCTCAGAAAATTTTTCAGACTGGTCGGTACTTTCCTTGTTGGAGGGTCGACCCCCAGGTCATCGGCGGGGAGTTTCTCACGTCACCGGCACCCAAGGTTGGAAGATGTGGCAACTCTATCAATAACATACCCTTCGCCTTCTTTCCCGGCGAAATCAAAAGAAGCGTTTTGAGAAGACATGGTTACTTGAAAGTAAAGGGTAGGATTTTCTGAAAGGAGGAAGAACGTTCGATAGTTGGAGAGCTCAAGGGTAAAAGTGAAAATATGGGGTGACCTACCACTATTTATAGATGGTGAAGGTGGTTCATCAAACCCATCTGGAGTGTCCAAAGGGAAAGGATCTAACATCCTAAGCATCGTGGCGTTACGTTTTTACCTTTTTCCCCGCCCTTTTTTACAGTCATGACTCTTCAACTTCCGTTCTTCCTGCCATTTTGTAGATCCTCAAGGGACGTGACGTTTGGTGAGCTATCTTGACCTGGGAAACTAGAGAATCCTAAACTGATCAGTGAAGACTTTCAAACCCCATGCAATATTCTATGATTTTGCTAGGGCTTGGGAGGCCTATGTTATTATGAGCTTGTAGTTGACCGATTAGATACGGTGACAAACTGGATGAAGTGGACCGAGCGGTTGATGTGCAAGAAAGCGCTTCACTGCCCCTCGATCTCGAAACAATTTGGCAGAGTTAAGGCGCAATTAATGTTACAACGACTATTGTTAAGTGGTTAAGGTTTGCATTAATGATAATTAAGAGGTAAATTAATTGGTCAGATTCTTATAAACTCTATAAATAGGAGTTTAATTTCAAGTTAAACTCACTTTGACTCAATATTGAATTACTAAAGACCTACAGAGAAAGATTTTGACTTGAGTGTCGAATTGCATTCTGCAGGTCATCCCCCACATATCGATCGGTTACCAAAGCACAGAGTAGAGAGACGTTTGACACACATGACCTTTACACAGGTGGTTATCCTCGTCCCATTTCAACAAAAACAAAGAGGAAGACACATATGAAGTATATATATATCATCAACATGTCACTTTCAAGGCTATGTGCTAGTTGTAAGTACTTGCACATGTCACTTTCAAGTGCGTGTGAAAATTGTAACTACTTGAGATGTTCCATTACTTTTTGAGAACATCTTATGTGTCTCTCTCACATGTCTCTCCATCTTTCAAGGATTATTCATGTACTAAACCATGTTGGATGATGCATCAATTGTTTCCATGGCAAAATTTATGTAGGTTAAGTCATAACGGAATCATGTCATTTAATCTGTTATACTCTTATATAGAAAAAGTTACATCTTGATTATCATTTATATCTTTTGGCCAAAAGATAAGAACTCAACCTAACAATTGGTATCATAATCAAGGTAATAAATTTGATTTACAATGGGATAATTGTAGTTGTTAGATTGAGCGCTTATTATTAGACCAAAAACTATAGCTAATAGTCAAGGTGAAACACTTTTTCGCTTAATTAAGAAAAAATTTCTTGCTTAAGTGATCTCATAATGTTGGAGTGATACGTTTTAAATATAATAATTGGCCATCCCCCTCTCAAATACTCATTTAACATTATTTAATGCTTGAGTGATATTATTTATTATATTACCCAACTGTTTTAGAATCACTAACCTTTATCATCACTTAGGTGTAACATTGCAAAACTCTAGAAAGGAAAATGGGGGGAGGGGGGGTTGAATATAGTTTTAAAACTTTTCACAAAGCAATGTTTAATCTCTTTTATAGAAAATAGATTATCCATAATAGTTATTAAACACTAGAGTGCTTAAAACGACATTTAGGAAAAACCTTTGAAAACAAAAACAATAAGATATACTTATTTTTATATTGGTTCGCTCTAAACTCAGTTACGTATAATTCTCCCTTAAGCACTCTTAAGGGATTCAACTAATTACAAAGGAGCAGTATAATAAGTTTAACCACTCCTGATATACAACTAACCCAACTTGTTAGAATGAGTATAAACACTCTTGGTATGAACGAGTCTAATTGAATAGATGGTTTAACTCCACTGAATTAAACTTACAAGTATTTTACTTCACTTATGAAAGAAAACAACAAAGATTTTATAAATTACAAAAACAGAATATGTAACTCTCATAGAGAGGCTTTGAATTCAATACAAAGAAATTCTAAAAACTTGTAAAGAATTTTTCTTTTTCAAAGAACAATTATTAGACAATGCAAGATTTAAAGAGAATAACAATAAGAAAATATGAACAAAAATTTCTTCTTGTTTCTTCTCTTCATGCAGTCATCTTTATATAGGCTTCTTTGAAAAAGATATGTTACTCAGAGCTTATGACTTTCTTGTAGAGATGTAACCTTTTGTACAAGGTCAAAAGCTATGTTGTGTCTTGTAGAGGCAATTGTGTTGTGTACGGAAGAGACAACCAGAAAGAATGAAGAAAACATTCCTAGAATATCTTCATGTTTATAACATTATTCTTATTATGGTGTAGCTTTTAAATAAAGGTAGTGTACTGATATGATTTGTATAGAAAAAGAAAGCATAACACAACAAATAAATGAGTACTAAAACATACATGTAATAAAGCGTTAGGCGATCGTAGTTTAAACATTATACTACTACAAGAAAAATGTGAATTACCTAAGATTATTACATACGAGTTCTAATTCGTAGGTAAATGACCTATTACATATGGATTTTGAAAATGAAGTTGCATATGGATTTTTTTATATGTAATGTCGAAGAAATTTACCTACGAATTTTCCGTATGTAATATCTGTATGTAGTGTTCACGGATTAGAGTGGGAATTTTGCCAAGGATAGATTTACCTACCGATTTTTCCGTATCTAATATCCGTATGTAATATCTGTATGTAATACCCGTAGGTAAGTGAAACAAAATTTACCTACCGATTTTACATACAGATTTCAAAATATTTTATTTAAAAAAAAAAGTAAAAGAGAAAATATGTTTCACACTCCCTTCCTTTCGCTGAACTCACTCTCACTCAGACTCTCGTTCACTCTCACACTCCCTCCCTCTGTAAAATTCATCTCACTCAGAATCTCTTGAAGTCATCTTCCTCCTCCAGTCTCTCTATGTGAGGTCACTTCGTCATTTTCTTCATTAACTCTCGCGTTAACAGTGAACATTGTACACTCGTGGTCATTAACAACGAAGAAGATTGTCGTTGTTTTCACACTCAGTTAGTGTTTGTTCTTGCGAATATCATTTATTGATCATTGATGTGGTAAATAATCTTCTTCGTTCATTACTAAATCCCTAATTTCATAAAACTCGAAAACCCTAAATATAGCGTTTAGCGTTTGTGTTTGATATCTTAAACGGTTCACATTATTAAGCGCTATTTTGTTTAGACGCTTTGTTAAACTTCAAACTAAGTTTGCTTAAACAATCTTATCTTAACATATAATGTTTAGACGATCTTGTCTTAACATCGTTCAGACGATCTTTGTCTTAACATTAACAAACTATATTGTTACTTGAGTGTTGACATGTAGTTGCATCATCTCATACATTTCAAAACCATGAGCACCACCATCATCTCAATGGTTAAGCAAGTTCACATTACTTGAATGTCAATCACTCTATAGGAGAGAGAATTATCATGATCTCTTTTCTGCTCAAGTCTCAAACTATTGTTTAAGTTATAACCTCATTGTAGAAAGAGTGGATCAAGTCACAATTGAATTATGTTGTTTGGATTGTTACGCTCTTATGTAGAAATAGCTATGCCCTAACTATTATCTATAGCTTTTGGCCTAATAGTAAACATTTAACCTAACAAATGCTATCAAAGTGAAGGCTATGAATTCGATTTCTAGTGAGAATTATAGTTGTTAGATCAAGCACTTATCATCAAGCCAAAAGCTATAATTGATAGTCAAAGCAAAACTTTTAATAGTTAAAAGTGTGGCAGCCAAAGAGTCACGATTTGATTGTGACTTGATCCACCTAGCCTCTATTACGAAACAACTTATGCACTTTACAACAAACCAATATTAGGGATTTAACCTTATGATAATCATATTATTAGTGATATTAAGTATAATAATTAATTTATGCATCATTATTAGACTTGTATTCATATTAAATGACTTATTGCTTTTGTGTTCATAATTTGGATTTCCTTTCTTGTAATTCACATTACTTGAAACCTATTTCTCAAAGTTTGGTCAAGTTTAATGGTTTTAAATAAGGCCAAAATCTATTGTAAAACTTGAATATTAAATGCAAATAACTTTATGAAAATACTTTCAATGTATTTACCATATGAAATTCGTGTTTTGGATCTTATCTTGAAAGGCTTATACAAATGATGAGTCTTCATTTGACTAATCTTTCTTAAATCTCTCTAAAGGTATATACTTTTTCCTTTATCTAGTCTTAATCCATTTTCTCTTTTCATTTGTAATTTCTCTTACAACCATGGTGACATTGTAAGCAGCTTTTCACTTTTCCATTAATTTTAACTTTTATAATACCTCTTTGGATTTATAAATAACACATCTTTGGATTTATAGATCATTCTCCTTTGAAAGAATATATTAATACAAAACCTTATTTAGTTTCTTGTCACTTAATTTTTTTATCTATATGATTATATCATCAATTTAAAACATGATAATGTCACCTTTTCTTTATATGCTTAATATATATATATATATATATATATATATATATATATATATATATATATTATGACTCTTTTGAGACTAAATATCGTATATCCTCACCACACACATAAAAGGAAAATACCTATTAGAGATAACATATCCATAAAAGGTCTCACCATAAAGGATAACATATCATAAAAATATCACATACAACATACAAGAGAATGTATATCCTACAAATAGATGCACCTCATCATCAATAATAATACCATAGAGGCATCTCACTCATGTATATAAATATATAATATCTCATATTCATCAACTTTACCATTAGATAAATATTGTTTAAGTAAAGCTCATCTCAAGTAAACAACCTTGCTTCTTAAAACTAAGAAAGATTTTCTTCCTTGAGTAATTTCACAATGTTGGAGTAAAATAATTCCAAATATAATAATTGGTTCTCCTTCTTTCATGTTAGCATTTAAGGGATGCATACACTTAAGGTATACATACAGTAATAAACACGGTTTGGATATTGTTTGGGAAAATTCACCCTTATAATAATCTAAAAAATACATTTCACATAAAAATATCATGATTAATCAATTAAAATTAATATAAAATATGCATTTTATCTTACACCTATACCAACAATTCAACAATAAACATCATATTTACGTGTAAAGTCTGAGAAAAAAAGAAAAATAAAACATAACAGTGCACACGTGGCAGTAGGGCTATGTGCAACGTTTTAAAATAGAATTTTTATTAAAACCTTTCCTTCCAAGATTAGCCTTTTATTTTCTCTGCCACGACAGTTTCCCCATAAACAAAATCCAACTTCTTCTTCTTGCTTTAATGCTCTACTTCCACTCTCTATAAATCAAAAATTATCCGTTCTTTCATTAAATAGGAAGCACATAAGTAATCTGGACTATGAGAGCTTTGTTTTCATCCGATCAAATCCTCTTTTCTTCAACGGGTAAGAAAACCCTTCTTTCCATTTCTTTAGGGCTGTGAGCATGCTATCTAATTTACTGCATGTGCCACATTTTGTTTTCTCTTTCAAATCTAGTACCTATTTAGTTCTAAATTTCATTTTCCATCATCAATTGACGATTTATAGGTGATTCTAATATTTTGGGAGTGCAAGCGAGTGGTTTGGGGTTTTTCGGTGAGCTTGGCGTCTTGCATAGAGGTAAGGGGAGCTAGTTCTACTCTTGATTTTACTGTATGAAGTGAATGCATGATAAAATTTGTAGTGGTATGTTGTGGAAGCATGAACTTGGTTCTAGTTAAACTTGAAATGCATGTATGGAAGTGTGTGTTATGTGAATTTGGTGATTGATGGCTATAAACTGTTTGGAATGACTTAGAATGATGGAATTGTGTATGTTGGAACTGTTTTGGCATGAAAATTCTGTGGTAGTGCTGTTAGAAAGGAAATCAAGTGTCTTTAGGGTCAATTTTAGGCCATTTTAGAGGAAGTGAGGTAGTGATTTTGAGCACATGAGGTCTGCAGCGTTATTGGATTGTTGGGATAGTTTTATCCACTGTATTGTGACTTGTTTGAGTCACTAAATTGGTCAAAATTGGTGCAAAGAGGTAAGATCGAGTTATGGGTCTCTAAGTTGGGAAAAATTGGTGTTTTAGAGTTAGAAAGGAAGTGTGGTGGTCAAATTTAGAGTTAGGCATTCTTGGTGATCCTAGTCAGTTTAGGTAACTTAGGTAGGTCATGTGTGACTTAGTAGGCATGTTTAAATGCTTAAAAACCAACTCCAAGTTGTAAAATTGAATTTAGATCTCTACGTTGATAAAATTGAAGTTGTAGAACCTAAATCAATGCATAAACACTTTATAATAATGTTAGAAAGGATTAAAATTGTTTAAGTAAGTTTAATTTTGCATGAAAGTTGATTTATGGGTGGTAGAAGTTCACCAAAAGGATTAGAATTGGTAAAAGGGGGTATAGTTGCTCAATTATGCAGAAAAATCTGCAGATGCCACGCCTGGGAGCCCCAAAAGGGCGTTGGGCGCCCTTCATCGCGCTGTTTCACCTTAATTATGGCGCTCGGGCGCCCCTAAAGAGGGCTGAGCGCCCTTTTCTGCTGTTGTGTTTGTTTTTGATAGTTTGTGGGGTTCCAGATATCCATTTTGGACGTTCTTTAGGTCGTTCTGGGGGTTTCTGACCCTTCCGGAGCCATTGGTGAGGGTCTCCAAGCTGTTTGAATTACTTAAGTATTGATAATTAAAATTCCTAAAGAAATTTGTATTAATAAGTGATGGTTTTGTGAAAGTATGTAATGTATGAGTTGTTTTTATGACATGGTTAATGTTGTATGATGGTTTATGGGTTTGGTATGAGACAATATAGTAAGAATGCACTTGAATGACTATGAAATTCTATGTTTGATGAATCAAAGTGGTTTATGAGGTACATTATTGATTCAAGAGGAATAACATGTGATTTAAAGTGGTCAGATTGAATATGAAACTAAGATCTCTCAGTGATATCAGTTAGTGTATTGAGTGAATGTGAGAGGCTTCCATATGGGGGGTTATCCCTAACACTCCAACGGTTTTTCATTCTCACTTAGAGAGGATTGACGCATGTGGTGGGAGTAATAGGAGGTCCTAGGGTAGGCGCTATCACTGGAGGTCTATTCTGCGGTAACGGACTAGCCTTGTGTATGGTCGGGTGGAAACCCTCGACAATGGCTTTCCAAAGCAGTAGGGGCCATCACAAGTGCACAACCCACCCCAGCTCTACATACATTTTATGTCCGGACGTGTCTAGGAGTCTTAACATGATAGGATGCTTGCTTTAATGAGTTTTGTGAAATAAATGTTTATGTTTATGTTGACTTACATGTTTATGTGTGTATGGACGTTCTTGGAAATGCTAGATTGAATTGAAATGATCTATATGTTTGTTTGAGACCTAGCTCACCCTTGCATTGTATGTGTTGCATGTGTTTGCCTTCTCCCTTGCGATGATCATGATCATCCAATCCTTTGGATGTGAGCAGTAGGTGATGATGTACCATTTGAGCAAGCTTTGGAGGTTGAAGAAGACCCAGTCCCTAGTACTTAGGACTTCTATTAGCTTTTAGTTGAATAACTTGTTAGTTTGAAAAACTTCTAGCTTATATTTTACCATGTTCGGTATTTTTGGAAAACACTCTTTAGGTCTCTTTAAAGTTTAGTTAGCCTTACATTTTTTTTAAACTAACAAGTACTAACAAGTTAGCCTTACACCCAGTCCCTAGTACTTAGAAACTTGTACTCAAGTTATATATATTTTTTAATTTCCTCTATATTTTGGATGATTGTATACATATTTAAATACTGTCATCTTTATCTCTCAACTGCTTTTACATATTATAATAGCTGAATCCTATTATATTATATGTGTATATGATATTTTGGGATGTCACATTTATGGTATCAGAGCAGTTTTTATCCTTAAAGAACCTGTAGGTTGAGTGCATACCTTGCTTGTACTTGTGTGCTCTTCAATGTATGGAAGCACACATTCTAATTTCTTTGAATAAGACTAATCGTTTTATTCTCTTACCGTGAACAGAGCAATTTGTCCTTAGGATGACCTGTGTGTTGCGGGTTTGTCGTGTTTTTCCTGTGGAAAGTTGAGTCTAAATGGTATGTTCTACCATTTATTCCATGTCTAGATGGTAAAAATTATTTATCTAATTGGAAGTTTTGGGAATAGAAAATGTCTCGATATAAGGAATGAGGGTGCACACTCATGACTTTTACGAAAGATGATTTCTTTTCTCAAATCTAATTTTAAATTAGACTCTTCTATTAAGCATATTTGTTATAGACCGTTCGGTTTCCTCGAGACTGTTCAGTTTACACTGACTTCCTTGTGACCAAACATTTTTTCTAATTGTTCCAGCAATGTCAATTTTTTCTTTAACCATGTTATCTCAGCTTCGTTGTACTTGACTTATGTTCGACACCTTCTATGAACCGTTCGGTCATTACTGTCAAGTTTTCGTCATAACTTAGCTATGATGATTCGGCTTTTGGCTGTAATTAACATTCAGTATATATAGTGTCCTTGTTTCCCTAATGGTTCTTTCTTCCTGCATATTCAAGAGATGACATCTAGGTTTCGTTCTCCTTCACCTACGAGTATGGATGCACCTAACTCTATGAGATTGATGGAGTAAATTTGTAGTGGTATGTTGTGGAAGCATGAACTTGGTTCTAGTTAAACTTGAAATGCATGTATGGAAGTGTGTGTTATGTGAATTTGGTGATTGATGGCTATAAACTGTTTGGAATGACTTATAATGATGCAATTGTGTATGTTGGAACTGTTTTGGCATGAAAATTTTGTGGTAGTGCTGTTAGAAAGGAAATCAAGTGTCTTTAGGGTCAATTTTAGGCCATTTTAGAGGAAGTGAGGTAGTAATTTTGAGCAAATGAGGTCTGCGGCGTTATTGGACTGTTGGGACAGTTTTATCCACTGTATTGTGACTTGTTTGAGTCACTAAATTGGTCAAAATTGGTGCAAAGAGGTAAGATCGGATTTTGGGTTTCTAAGTTGGGAAAAATTGGTGTTTTAGAGTTAGAAAGGAAGTGTGGTGGTCAAATTTAGAGTTAGACATTCTTGGTGATCCTAATCAGTTTAGGTAACTTAGGTAGGTCATGTGTGACTTAGTAGGCATGTTTAAATGGTTAAAAAACCAACTCCAAGTTGTAGAATTGAATTTAGATCTCTAGGTTGATAAAATTGAAGTTGCAGAACCTAAATCAATGCATAAACTAGAGCTGTCAAAACGGGTAACCCGGCTTGACCCGGCCCGGCCCACCACGGGTTGGTCACTTAATGAGTCAACCCAACCCGGCTCATTTATTAGCGAGTCAGAAAAATTTGAACCCGGCCCGACCCATCACGGGTTGGCTCACTAGCCCATTTAATTACATTTTTTTTAAATAAAAAAAAATACAAACTTTTAGTAATTTAAATTTAAACAAATTTCACTCCCAAAAAATTATGTTAAAGACCATTGTTCTTGTTGTCTCCAAATTCACTAATAAACATTTTCCTAATTTCAGAACAATTCCGACAATCAATAAAAAAATATTAGTAAAAAAAAAGAGAACCAGTACTCAACAACATCAACAAAAAATTAATAGTTTAATCTGTAACATAATTTCCCAAATTCAAAGATATCAAAAAGAGCTTGTTCAAATAATGTATACTCAAATTGTTTAAATAAAATGAACAAAATCTGATACAAGCATGTTAGAAAATGAAAAAATCATTCCATGTCTTCAAATCCCCCATAACAAAAAACAAATTCGCAAACCCCTATTTTTGTCATTATAGGGTTTTTGAAAAAAAAAGAAAGATAAGTGAGAAAACAAAAATGTGGAGAAAAGAGAAGAAAAAAGGAAGGGTGTTTTACCTGCTCCTTGAAGAATTTCAGTGAAGTGAGGGTGAGAGCACCGTCAAATGAGAGCAAGTACAGTGAGAGTGATTTGTGAGAGCAGATGTTACTTTTTTGGTATATACAGCGAGTGAAGAGAGTATTTTATTTTTTAGGATTTCATAAATAAAATAATAAATTAAAAAAATAAAATTAGGTAGGTGGGTTGGTGGGCCAACCCGGCTCATTACGGGTTCAACCAGCATGAGCCGGGTATAAATGAGTCGGGTTGAAATCTGACCCGCATATAAGTGGGTTGTATTTTTCAAACCCAACTCGGCCCGAACCTGTGACGGGCCGGGTTGGCCCGCGGGTTGTGACCCATTATAATGGCTCTAGCATAAACACTTTATAATAATGTTAGAAAGGATTAGAATATTTTAGGTAAGTTTAATTTAGCATGAAAGTTGATTTATGGGTGGTAGAAGTTCACCAAAAGGATTAGAATTGGTAAAAGGGGGTAGAGTTGCTCAATTATGCAGAAAAATCTGCAGATGCCACGCCTGAGCGCCCCAAAAGGGGGCTGGGCACCCTTCAACGCGTTGTTTCACCTTAATTATGGTGCCCGGGCGCCCCTAAAGTGGGCTGAACGCCCTTTTCTGCTGTTGTGTTTGGTTTTGATAGTTTGTGGGGTTCCAGATGTCCGTTTTGGACGTTCTTTAGGTTGTTATGGGGGTTTCTAACTCTTCCGGAGCTATTGGTGAGGGTCTCCAAGCTGTTTGAATTACTTAAGTATTGATAATTAAAAGTCCTAAAGAAATTTGTGTTAATAAGTGATGGTTTTGTGAAAGTATGTAATGTATGAGTTGTTTTTATGACATGGTTGAGTTTGTATGATGGTTTATGGGTTTGGTATGAGACAATATAATAAGAATGCACTTGAATGACTATGAAATTCTATGTTTGATGAATCAAAGTGGTTTATGAGGTACATTATTGATTCAAAAGGAATATCATGTGATTTAAAGTGGTCAGATTGAATATGAAATTAATATCTCTCGATGAGATCAGTTAGTGTATTGAATGAATGTGAGAGGCTTCCATATGGGGGGTTATCCCTAACACTCCAACGGTCTTTCATTCTCACTTAGAGAGGATTGACTCGTGTGGTGGGAGTAGTGGGAGGTCCTAGGGTAGACACTATCACTAGAGGTCTATTCCGCGGTAACGGACTAGCCTTGTGTATGGTCGGGTGGAACCCCTTGGCAATGGCTTTCCAAAGCAGTAGGGGTCATCACAAGTGCACAACTCACCCTAACTCTACATACATTCTATGTCCGGACGTGTCTAGGAGTCTTAACATGATAGGATGCTTGCTTTAATGATTTTTGTGAAATAAATGTTTATGTTTATGATGACTTACATGTTTATGTGTGTATGGACGTTCTTGGAAATGCTAGATTGAATTGAAATGATCTATATGTTTGTTTGAGACCTAGCTCACCCTTGCATTGTATGTGTTGCATGTGTTTGCCTTCTTCCTTGCGATGATCATCTAATCCTTTGGATGTGAGCAGTAGGTGATGATGTACCATTGCAGCAAGCTTTGGAGGTTGAAGAAGACCCAACCCCTAGTACTTAGGATTTCTATTAGCTTTTAGTTGAATAGCTTGTTAGTTTGAAAAACTTCTAGCTTATATTTTACCATGTTTGTTATTTTTGGAAAACACTCTATAGGTCTCTTTAAAGTTTAGTTAGCCTTACATTTTGGAGAACTTTAGAAACTTGTACTCAAGTTATATTTTGTTTTAATTTCCTCTATATTTTGGATTGTATACATATTTAAATATTGTCATCTCTATCTCTCAACTGCTTTTACATATTATAATAGCTGAATCCTATTATATAATATGTGTATATGATATTTTGGAATGTGACATTACATTATATTTAATTACATTCAAATATAAATTTAAAAATATAGTTTAAAGTTCCAACCACTACATTGATATTCATAATTTAGTAAACACACTTAGACATCTACCTTGCATATCATATATCTAATTCAATATCTAATTAAAATAAATATTAAAACCTAGCTTTTTTTTTAACTAAGGTAGTATTGGCTTTTCAAAACCCCTATTAAACTTACAATAATTGTCAAAACTCATAATCACAACACCTTCTAACAAAATAGTCAATGAGACAAAGAAACGAAATGAAATCCTTAGTATAAAATTAATTATTTACTAGATATGAAAAATCAACTTTATTTTCATGTAACTATAAATAATATCTTAATTATTATTTAAATCTAAAAAATAAAAAATGTTTTAAAAAAATAATTCAGATAAATAAAAGTTTCAATAAAATAAAGAATAACATTTATAACTTATTTATATTTTTTTTACTTATTTGAAATTTAATTTTACTATCTCAAAACTTATAATTATGCGGAATATCCAAAAAGAAAACAAAATTATATTTAATTATTTTATTCATCTAATCAGCTAAATCGTCGTTCAAATTTGAGGTATTCTTCACAGCTATTCAAATAGATAATATTCTTATCTTTTTCATTAATTATATTTTTGATCATTTTACGTTTTATATATATATATATATATATATATATATATATATATATATATATATATATATATATATATATATATATATATATATATATATATATATATATACATACTTTCTTTTTCTTTTCCCAACACCCCGAAAGTCTCTGAAAGGAAGATTCCAAATGAATAGTGAGCAATTGCAGATGTGGTGTAATAAATGTGACATTTAATGGAGATTATTATTACAATGTCTCGTTTTCATATTTAAATGAATGAAAATGTCTACGACTAAGTCCTTGACGCAGTTTCTAGAAAATCTAACTAAAATCACAATTAATACCCACCCAACTACTGCTTCTAAGAATGGAATACATTGATTCTTATTTTCACTTAATATTACTTATCTTATTTTAAAATTGTTCTTAAGAAAGTTATCACACTATTTTTATTTATAAAAGCTAAAAGTAATATACTCAGTGAGATAATGAAATTATTTTATTTATTATTATTATTTTTCATTTGTATTAAAAAAAATTTATAAAATAGAGTAATTCCAAAGAGAGAGGGAGAGAAAGCGTACACTTTAATTGACAAATTAGTTAAGAAAATTTCCTTCACGTGATACGAAGATTTGACTAATTATTGTTACAGTCAGCACAAATTTGTTTTATTTAAAAACGCAGTATACACACCGAAATTTAGGTTATTTCATTTAAAAACATTCCGTATATAACTTCATTCATTTTACGTAATTTAAACTTGGCAAAATGAAAATTTTAATCTTCTAAACTTAATTTATTCTTCTAACCTTTCCTAATTCAATTTAATTTTCCAAATTTAGTTTGGGTTTTAGTTTTGGTCATCCACCTTTTTTTTTTTATTAATTTACTTTGTCTTTAAGTTTTCTATTGACGAAGTTCTCCCTACATTTCACCTTCTACGTCCTTTTATTGATTCGGAAAAAAGATTCCGCGTTTAACATTGACGTGAGAATACGATAAAAATGATTAACAATGACAGAAAGGGAGGCTAGAGATTTGATCCACCATAACAACTTTCCAATTGTGATTAAAAATTAATTAAATAGTTAAATAAAGACAACTTTCAGACAGTTATATACATGTTTTCATAGTGAAGATTTAGAAATAAAAAGTAGAAAAAAATCATCATCAAATATGTTGCCATTTAAGAAATTTTCGTTAAATTGGGAGAGTGATGGAACAAAATTAACAGATTTTTAGAATTAAGAGAATAAAATTAGAAAATAATAATAATAATATGAAAATCAAATTGCAAAGACCGGTGTTATGACTCCTTCTCTTACTACGACTTGAATAATGGGATATTTCCGTTGTGCTTCCGAAAATATCTTTGGTTGGACTTTATGATTGGAAATACTCTGCGACGTGGTGTAGTGTTAGTAGCATGTGGGCTAGCTAAAACATGTTCTGAGCCACAGAAACATTGATCCGAAAATACAAATCACGGTTACATAATGGTAACTGTTTTGTTTGGTTTCTGACTTGGACAACCCTGGACCAAACCTTTTGTTTTTGTTTGTGTGGTGCTCTTTCACAAACTCCTTTACTCCTTGAGCATCTCCTGTAATGGCAAAAGATTTTTAAATCATCCATCTAATATTATTCTTCACATGTTTTTTCTAACCATTTACTATTTATCTTGCTAAACTTTCTCCCTCCTCTTCTATTATTATTATTATATAAACTTGAGTGCATTACCTGTTTCTCATAAAATAAATAAATAAATAAAGGAAGAGAGGGAGATAAAGAATCAGGATCCCTGAGTTAACATGGGGTTGTCTCTCTAAACAACCCCATCATCATAACGTTAAGGGAGGGGGATTGTTTGAATTGGGAATTTGCTTGCATTGTAAGATCATCATCACATTTTGTTTGTGTTGGTGTTGTTGTTGTTGTGACAACAAAACAATGGAGGTTGAGAACAAAAAGTACATCACATCGGAGGAGTTGAAGGAGCATAACAAGCCAGGTGATTTGTGGATTTCCATTCAGGGAAAGGTGTACAATGTGTCAGATTGGGCGAAGGAGCACCCTGGTGGAGAGGTTCCCCTGTTGAACCTTGCAGGCCAAGATGTGACCGATGCATTCATAGCCTACCATCCTGGCACTGCATGGAAACATCTTGATCCCTTCTTCACCGGCTACCACCTCAGAGATTTCAAGGTCTCCGAGGTTTCCAAGGATTACAGGAAGCTTGTGTCCGAGTTTGTCAAAATGGGTCTTTTTGAAAAGAAAGAACATGTCACTCTGTTCACACTGGCCTCTGTTAGTATCATGTTTGCCATTGTTGTTTATGGCACCGTGATGTGTACCAGTGTGTGGGCTCATTTAGCTTCTGCCCTATTGTTGGGTTTGCTTTGGATGCAAAGCACCTATGTGGGTCATGATTCTGGCCACTATGAGGTCATGACTACTCCTGGTTACAACAAATTAGCACAGATCCTTTGTGGTAATTGCATGACTGGGATAAGCATCGCATGGTGGAAGTGGACTCACAATGCTCACCACATTTCCTGCAACAGCCTTGACCACGATCCCGATCTGCAACACATTCCAGTGTTTGCCGTCTCCACTCGTTTCTTCAATTCAATCAAGTCCTGTTTCTATGGGAGGAAGTTGGAGTTTGATTCATTGTCCCGGTTTCTTATCAGTTACCAGCACCTGACATTTTACCCAATCCTGTGCGTTGCTAGGGTGAATTTGTATTTGCAGACTTTATTGTTGTTGTTTTCTAGGCGCAAAGTCCCAGACAGAGCCTTCAACATTATGGGGATCCTTGTGTTTTGGATTTGGTTCCCTCTCCTGATTTCTTGCCTGCCCAATTGGGGAGAAAGGGTGATGTTTGTGATGACAAGTTTTGCCGCTTGCTCCGTCCAACACCTTCAATTTTGTTTGAACCATTTTGCTGCGGATGTGTATGAAGGGCCACCAAATGGAAATGACTGGTTTCAAAAGCAAGCAAGTGGGACATTAGACATTTCTTGTTCAAGTTGGATGGACTGGTTCTTTGGGGGCTTGCAGTTCCAACTGGAGCACCATTTGTTCCCAAGGCTACCAAGGGCCCAATTGAGGAAAGTTTCTCCATTGGTCATAGACCTATGCAAGAAGCACAATTTGCCTTACAGAAGTTTGACATTTCTTGAAGCCAATATTCGAACTCTTAAGACACTCAGAACCGCTGCCCTTCAGGCAAGGACTCACCCTACCCCTCAAAATATGCTCTGGGAAGCTTTCAACACCCATGGTTGATTTCAGCATCTGGATCAGTCAAGACTGATGGTCATCAAGTTCCTTATAAATATCAACATCTTATTCCCACATTTATTATCTGGGTACTCATAATTTAATGTCTCCTTTCTTGGGTATGGAATAAAACGGTGGCCTCATTTTATTTTGCAAAATTCAGATCATACCAATCTGCTGCCTTCAGCAAGAATCCTTTTCGGATGTCCCTCGGAGAGATGGTTTTTTTTCAGAGGTGCAAATGCTAAAATATCCATGTTTTTATCATTTTTCTGTCTTTTTTTTTTTATGATATTTCATTTTTTGTAAACCAGATCGATGCAGATTTATATTTTATCTCAGGTGTGAAACTTCATGTTATGTCAGTCCGAAGTTTGGACACCTGCAGTTACTTTCACGCTACCAAAATTTCTTACACAATTATTCAAAATTCATCAAATCGATCTTCATTTCCTTTTTCGTCTTTCTCGCTTCCGTTGTCTGCGTTTAATTAGCGAATACGTTATGGTAAATAAATTACGCTCTGGCTTATTATGTTTCAAACATATTTAGCTAGTAGCTGCATAAAACCTACGACTAAATAATAATAATAATATTTTATGTTAAAAAAAAATAAACTTGTCTTTGAAAGAAATTATAGTGGATGGTTAATGTATATTAATCACCCTTCTTACCTCTTTTTTATGATAACTCCCGTTCTATCAAGATTTAATTCTCAATTTTTTCTTGTGAATTTAGATAATTTTAACTGAGGTTTTATTTATTTATAGTTAATTGAGCATTTATAATTTTTTACTTTTTCTTTAATTTGGTCATTATTTGAGTAATGTTATTTTGTCTTGTTATTAAGTCTATTTATCTTCACGCGTGAAAAAAGAACTGGAGATTTTGTGATGTAAAATAATATAAAATAGAAATTATAATTGGGATTATGAATTACTTATAAAATCATAAAAGTATAGTATGGATTTTATAAAAGTATATTTGAATTTTATTTTGATAAAAAAAAGTGAAAGATACGGCAGAAAATACTTTTAAGTTCTAAAAAGTGACTAAACTTTAATTGTATTAATTTTTTTTTTAATTGGGATAAGCTATCACTCACAACACACATAATAAGGTAAACTTTCAATTGTATTAATTTTTAATTAAGTTTAGATTTTATATGAGGTGCAGTCAAGCAATTTAGAAAGAATAGCAATCCACATTATTTTACAGTTTCTTTCATCAATTCTAACAATTTTATTGGATCACGATCAAGTGTGAGATTTGAATTAAAAATATTATGATTTTACGAGTTAAATTTATTTTAATTACAATAACTATTAATGTAAAATAATATATTATTTTATTTTTTCCTATAAAAGTGTATTGGATAACAATGAACCGCGATGCATTAGATTAATCATAAAATTCAAATATCTTTCAGATATGAAAATAAGTAAAATAGATTATGAAATAAATTAGATTAAGAGATGACTCTATCATCAATACATCTTTTATTGAACGTAGAGTTGTCAAAACGGGTAATCTGGCCCGACTCGACCCGTACATCACGGGTTGGTCACTTAATGAGTCAACTTAATCCGGCTTATTTATTAGCGAGTCAGAAAAACTTAACTCGGTCTGACTTACCACGGGTTGGCTCACTAGCTCATTTAATTACTTTTTTAATACAAACTTTCTGTAATTTAAATTTAAACAAATTTCACTCTCAAACAATTATGTTAAAGACAATTCAAAATAATAATAAAAAGTACAATATAATTCAAATTCAAAGATATAAAAAAAGAACCAGTACTCAACAAAATATTAATAGTTTAATTTATAACATAATTTCTCAAATTCAAAGATATCATCAGATAATGTATACTCAAATTGTTTAAATAAAATGAACAAACTCTGATACAAGCATGTCAGAACAGGAAAAAAAAATATTTCATGTCTCCAAATCTCCCACAACAAAAAACAAATTCGAAACCCCTATTTTTCTCATTATAGGATTTTTGGAAACAAAAAGAAAGAGAAGTGAGAAAACAAAAATGTGGAGAAAAGAGAAGAAAAAAGGAATGATGTTTTACCTGCTCCTTGAATAATTTTAGTGAAGTGAGAGTGAGAGCACCGTCAAATGAGAGCAAGTACCGTGAGAGTGATTTGTAAGAAGTGAGTGAAGAGAATATTTTATTTTTTAGGGTTTCATAAATAAAATAATACATTAAAAATATAAAATTAGGTAGGTTGGTTGGTGGGCTAACCCGGCTCACCACGAGTTCAACCCGCATGAGCCGGGTCTAAATGAGCCGGGTTGAAATCTGACCCGCATATAAATGGGTTGTATTTTTCAAACCCAACCCGGCCCGAACCCGTGATGGGCCGGGTTGGCCCGCGGGTTGTGACCCATTTTGACGACTCTAATTGAACGAATGGTTAATATTTTCAAAATATTGGAAGAAGATCGTTTTTAATATAGGGCTTATGCAAATTGGATTAACCTTAATAAGTTGATTGGAAATCAAATATATTAACAAGTATAACATATTTATCGATTTTTAGGTCTGATTGAGTTGTGATTACGTCAACTCTAATTAAAAACTTATTTTAAAACCTATAAATATAAAGATAAAGTAATGAAATAGGTAATTACATTTATTGTAAATTTAAGACTTTATTGTGATAATCGATTAGACACACATAATTGACTTGTATCAGAGTGTCTTTGACAGGTACTTGCCCTCTCAGCTTGGAGTTGAAAAACAAAAAATTGAGGATAACTTTATAACGAAGACTTACGACAACGTTACAAGATTAAAAGAAAAGTGTGAAGGAGTACCTAGATTGTGATTCTCAACTCCATACCCAAAAATTTTGGTGTCTCAAGGATCATGTCTGCCATTTGCTGCTCGGACATTTGTTCCATCACATTCTTCTTGTCAGCAGTTAGGCGGAAGTTGACCTTATGACCGAGGCAGAACTTTGGGCTGAGAACCCCTCCAACAAGCGGTCGGGACGAGCCATAATCTTTTCGACTCTTCTTATGGGAGGATGGCATTTCACCCTCCCAACTGGTTTTTCTTTTGCCCTTGTCCACCTACTTGTTTTTATGCATGACGCTCAAGGGGACAAACTGCTACTGCTCATCTTGTGGAGGAGGACGAGTGACCTGCCTTGTAGAAGTTTGGGGTAGCCTGATTGAGGAGGAGGGTTTCGTCCCGCCTGCGGTCTAAGTCGTTCGTCCAAGAGGAACACTCCGAACTAGAGGCCTAATCAGCACCTCGACAAGCTTGGGGAAATTTTTCTTTGGATTCCGAGATGTCATAATAGCGGAAAAGAAACAAAAAAAATTAGCCAAGTTAAAACCAACATAGATTTCAAAAAAAACAAAAGGAAACACCATGTGAGCGCCTCAACACTAAGGTCCTCATATCCAAGGCACTAGATAAGTCGTCGGGATGTCGATCACACTTATTGCCTCCAACTTGGCCAACGTCATCCGGGTCTTGTGTCACGTCGTTATCTGAGTGGGATTCTGGGTCCAATAGAGGGGCAACTTGGCCAGGCCATTTTCGTGAAAAAATTGAGAACAGACGAAGTCCGTTTTTATTACTTTAAAATACTTATTTTTAGAACCCTTAAAGGAGGGGGTGAAAAGTTTGAAGAGGATCTTCCCCTGCTTCGATATCAAGGAGACCCATCATCGCTTGGCGATCTAGCAAGTACGAAAATAATGGAGGAAGATCGCTAGAGTGGACATGAAACCCAAAGTCGAGCAGAGCACCACAAATGCTTGCATACACGTCCAACCATTCAGATGAAGTTGTAAGGGCGCTACATTCAATTCCCTTAACACCTCCATATGAAACTCTTCGAAGGGGAGCTGAACGAAAATCTCATTGAAGGGAAGACATACTAAAAGAAGAAGTCATCACAATTGTCTCCCTTCCCGTGAAACATCTATTCATTCCCTTTACAAACAATCAACTTGAAGAGAGGGTCGAACTCAATAGACTTTAAGATGCAGATCTGCTTGGCCCAATCCTCCAATTGAGCCTTGGTTCAAAAGCACATCATGTACTCCCTCACGTCATGAGACACCTAGTCATAACCTAGTATGATTGGGAGAGCCTCTTGAAGTTACACCTTCATTGGTGGCACCGATCTCCATACAACCAAAAACGAAGTTCAATGCCCTGTATTGAGTGATCTTATTTTCATCTACACTGGTAGTGCTGACAACTAGACCCTCATCCCGCTCAGTTGACCCAAAGATAGAGGAGGATGTAGACACTAGTGTTGTCGAAGATGAAGCATCGTCGTTGTAACCCTGTTCGCCCCTCCCCATGGACTCCTTAGACGAAAACAAGTTAACGATCGACATTATTACTTGGAGAAAAAGAAAATAATTTGGAAGGTAAAGAGAGTAAGATATTAATGGTGAAAATGAGGGGAGAGGCCACCCTATTCATAGCCATCAGGTTGTGGGCCTTGGCATGTTCCACGTCGTTGGATCCAACAAAATTTGACAGTTCAAATCAGGCGACCCTGTGCCTTTTGGCAAGCGCGGGAAATTAGACATTTCACATGTACCCAACCAACAATCATTTATTCAAAAAGGACCGAAAAGCCATTAAACACCGTAGAGTTTAGCGTTTGGGACCCATTAGCTTTACAAACCCCTTCGCCAGTTATTTCCATATTGGGCTTGGGGTCTTGTGTACCATATGACTATTAGTCTCTTATTGAGCAAATGATCAACATTCCAAAACATTGGAGGAAGGTTGTTCCCAATTCGATATTTATGCAAACCGAACGACTTCTCAATAAGCTGATTATGAAAATATTAAGCACCAACATTACAAATCAACCATATTAACAAGTAAAACACAATTATCGACTTTTGGGCTTGATTGGGTCGTGATTAGGTCAATCCTAATTAAAAGTCCATTTTGAAGCCTATAAATACAGAGGTAAAGTAAGGAGTAGATGATTATATTGTTATGAATTTAAAATTATACTACAACAACCAGTCAGACACATAAACACGTATAACTGACTTGAGCATCAGAATACTTTTGAAAACTATCTACCTGCAGCTTGAAATTTAAAAACGAAGAATTAAAAATAACTTTATATCAAAGACTTAGGACAATCTTAAAATAAATAAAAAATGTGAAAGACTACCTAAATCGTCATCTCGACTCCATACCCATGAGATAATATTATAATTACCTCTATTAAAAAAAATTAAACTATGCAATCTCAATTAAAAAATATAACAATTTTGAATAATCAATAAATAAAAAATAATATAATTTCAATTAAAAATATCTAAACTCAAAATTTTACATAAACATTTTATAATTTTTTTTATTAAACTGAGGAAAGAGGACAAAGGTGGTCTCGTTCTATGAGAAAAGTAGATCTAATTAATTATTTATTTTCTCTCTGTTTTGTAAAGTTGTGTGTTAAAGTTGTTTAACAGTATTATATAGGTAGTATTTATTTAATTTATTAAATAAATATAAGACGTTGAAGAGAGAAAATATTTCTATAAACAACTTATTTTAAAAATGAATTTAACTGCTTAAAATTAAATGGTTTTTATATAAAAGAGTTTAAGTGCTTTGGTTATTCTATTTGGTACTACTTTAGTGTTTAAAAAACTAATTAAAAAAACAAATGCAAAGGATTGGAGGAAGGGAAATAATGAATAAGTAAATGTTAAGTTTATTCCAATCTATGATACCTTTTAAACACATTAAAATATGAAAAACTATGTTACTTCTACCTTATAATTCTTTCTAATAATAAAATATTATATATTTATTTAATAAAATCTTAAAATAAAATAATAATATTGTTAAATGGTAGTGTATAAATTATATCATGGTTTTAAAATGATACGTACTATTTTATATTATTTACTTCTTTAATATTTGTTACACAAAATGAAAATATCCTACCTAAATGAAGGTTTTCTTTCTTAAATATTTCTTTTACACTATTTCATCCTATATTTTTTCTCTTTCTTATTTTTTCATATAGTTTTTCCACGGTTTATCTCTCCGAAAATATCACTCTTTATTATACTTCTAAAGTATACCAAAAAAAAATTGAAATTTCAATGTTTATACTTCCAAAATGTTCATCCCAAGTTTGATAAAAATAAAATAAAAATAAAATCTCTTTTAGTTAGGTTTAGGTTTGAATTTTCTCCTAGAAAAGTATGGGTTGAGAATGGGTATACTCAATCCCCACCCTGCCTCACTTTTCCATTTTTTTTTAAGTTGATTCATTCTTCAATAAAAAATAAATAATGATTTTATGTTATCCTATTTTAATATATTGTTCTCAGTTTTCCAACTTTAAAAGAGTAAACAAAAAAAAATCATATCAAAAGTCCACATAAGATATTCCTTACATTAATTTCATTAACTGCGTTATATTTTTGACATTAACACACTGTTATATGATCAGATTTTACAATTAATAAAATTAATTATTATGGTATTTATTTGATATAATATATTCCCCATATTCGAATTAAAACATAATTAATATTTTTATATGTAATTATTACATTTGTATACGTAAATAATAGTGAATCTGATAACGAATATTAAAATTTCAAATTCTTTCTCTTGTAAACCTGCCCATGTCTTTTTTAAGGATGAGATCGCCCAATCCTTTTACCGTACCATGCTTACACTTTATGAAAAGTCAAAGTTTGAGGGTTTAGAAGAACATTCAACCCATTCTGAACTAGATCTACAAGAATATTTATTTATTCCAGCTATTTACACCATTAGACTATTTATTTAGTGATTCCATGATCTTTATGTAAGGTGGCTTTTGGTAATCAACACCAAAAATAATGTTAAAATAAAAGTATTTGGTAAATTAAAATAAAAACAATTTATAACAAATAGTTTATAACCACATGGCGAAGCAAGTAGTGTATTTAGTTCATTCTTAATTCAATTTGAATAAACTTTTGTTTATTACTATCAATTTTATAAAATATTTGTATTTCCTATCACTATGGCTGATTATTAATTTTTATCCTGCAAATGCCTTTTATTATATGTAAAAAAAGTTGACGCTGTTGCTCAATTTTTTTTTATTAATATATGTTAGAGGAGTGAAAATTTAATTATTTTAATTTAATTGTTCATTTTAATATATCTGAGAATTCACTTTATTAATTAAGAAAGTGACTCAATCAACATTCAACCTAGAAATCGAAAAAAAAGAAAAGCTTTAAAATAAGGCAAGCTATCTTTACATAGTTGTTGAATTTGGTCAAAGTAAATGGGCCAACCCAACTCATATTGTATTTGGGCTGGATTGGGAAAATATTCAAATTTGAGAATGGGTCGGGCCAACCGTTAAGCAGCTGGGTATTGACCAATTTTAGCAGTCTTGGTTATGATTAATGAAAATGGAAAGCAGTATTAGAATTTAAGCATGTTGATGAGTTAGGTGCTAAATATGTCGGGCACACAACGAATATCTCTTTCCTTCCCAACCTAACATGGGATCTTTAATATATACTAATAAGCCATGGGTTTAAGTCGTAGTGGACAAGTATATGTAAAAAGTATTAAAATCATAATACAAAAAAAAAAAATAAGTATGATTTAAAGGATTGTAGTTTTGTATTATGTTGCAGAAATTATTTCAATCTTCAACTTTTGGTTACTTGATACTCCCAAAGCTGGTGTGAAACAAGGGTTCCTGGATGCTGAAATGTTGCTGGAACAGTGGTAATTTCACTTGTGGGACAACAATCTCATGCTACCATTCAGTTTTCTCTCCACTCCCTAAAATGCTACCTTGGTAGGAAAGGTTCCTGTAGCTTTGAAACTCCGACAATACTTCACAGCACCACTGAATTCAGCCAACACAATAACCAAACAGAATTAAATTCGTTGCACCAGAGATATTAGCATAACAGATTTGAAATGGACATTCTAGAGGTCAAGAAATGGGATATCAAGTGACTATAGTGTTGAACAACAGTAGGTACACAAAATGAACTTAAGAATTGCTTTAGAATAGATTAAACAAGCAAAGAAAACGAAATGCAGACTGAAAAGTAGTTAAATCAAAATTGTTTGATAAAGACCTAAGGTGTTTGATGAAATGTCTCAAAGAAAACCCGATTGAGTTTTTG
Source organism: Vigna mungo (assembly GCA_036885675.1). Classification (NCBI taxonomy): domain Eukaryota; kingdom Viridiplantae; phylum Streptophyta; class Magnoliopsida; order Fabales; family Fabaceae; genus Vigna; species Vigna mungo. The sequence goes on along the minus strand of CP144700.1, from coordinate 41,872,635 downwards.
GTTTTTGACTGGCTGCACGGTTCAGAATCTTTTTAGCACCTTTCTTTACTTCTTTTAATCATTCCACTTTAAATCAATAAACGAGGTCTTTCTGCAAGCCAAATTGGATTTCAAAGGACATTTATTAAAATAGCACTTAAGTTTTCAACTTTGCACCAAAAGAATGACTTGAAATTGGTAGCTTGAAACTGAATTTTGCACAGAAATGGATTAAACTCGAAACTGATCACTTTAGCAGCTTTGTTTGATGAATTTAATCATGTTCAAACTCAGATTTAACTCAAAACTGAACTACTACTTCAAATCACCTTTTTACTTCCCAAAATAGACCCAAAATAAATGGTTTTAGAAGTGATTTTGTGTACAAGTGATTCTGAAACTTTACTAACCATTTGAGCAGTTTCAAAGCATTAGAATAAACTTATTTAAACTCAATTTTGGCTCAAAACAGAACTGCAACCGATATTTACTTTGCAAGTTCCAAAAATGGCTCAAATATGATGGTTTGACATACTAAATTACATACAAATGAATTTGACCTCAAAAGGACTGTTATAACAGTTTTAAAAAACAATTAGGACTTTAAAAAACAATTAGGACTTGTTTAAACTGCCAAACACCTCATAATCATAGTAGCACGAAAAATGATCCATAATATCTCAATTTATCCAAATTTTTCATTAATCACACCACCAAAATCAAGTTTAACAGATTCAAAGACTGTAACAACACTGAAATTGACTCAAAGAAGTTTAATTATACTTAACTAAGCTAGAACACTGAAGCTTAGCATGATTCAAACTCAGATTACACAATTCAAAGATTTAAGCACAGTGAAAAGCTTGGAATGAAACTGTAAAAGCACAATGCTAATGGTTTTGAGCAACCAAGCTATGCATATTGCATTTCATTTCTTGTTATGGTTTGCTACACCTTTAGCAACAATCAAAAACACTAAACAATGTTGTTCAAAGTTCCAAAAACAAAGAAATCCAACTGAAAACAGATTCAAAATTAAAGCCAGAAAATTTTGTAAGAGAGTTCAAAACATATTTGAAACTTGAACCAGAGTTTTTGTGTTTCTGCTCATATCACCAAGGCTAGATTGAGCTCTCATTGCCTTGTTTGGTTGATATACAACAACACTTTCATCTGAATTCAAGCACATCTAAAAAAATCAAAGCAGAAGAAACTAGATTTAATGACAAATTTAAAATACTGCATCAAAATTTGAGCACATGACTTTGACAAACTGAAATTGAAAAAAAAGTAGAAAATAGGACTGATTTTATTATTCTGAATCATCAAAAAATACATTCTCATACCCTCTATTTGTAATAATCTAATTCTCCTAAAAAGAGAAATTGGAAAAGTAGGAAAATAAAAGATTATATATCTATTTCCTTTAATTAGGAAGATTCAAAAGATATTATCTCAAATTACAACACTTCCCCTCAAGTTGGTAAATGAATATCATTCATTCCCAACTTGCCTACAAGATCTTGAAATCTACCCAGAGGAAGCCCTTTTGTAAAAATATATGTTATTTGAAGTTTTGTAGGAACATGAGTTGTAATCACAAAGCCTCTGTCAAGATTATCTTTGATGAAATGTCTACCAATTTCAATGTGTTTGTTTTTGTCATGTTGTACTGGATTATGGGCTATGCTCATAGCAGACTTATTGTCATAGTGTAGTTGCACCAGGTTCTCCACTTTGACTTTTAGATAATTCAAAATGAGTTTCATCCAGAGTCCTTCTGTTAGGATATAAGGTATTTGGATATAATGGGAAAGAGGATTAGGATAGAAGGCAGAGGAATTGTATAAATAGATTGAGTGGATAGTTAGAAGGGAGTTTTTTTTAGTACATTGTTTGTTGACAGGCCTTAGACCTGTGAAGAGGGTTATGCCTCTGCATCTTGTAAACACACACTATTCTTTCTGTTAATAATACACGATTCATCATATATCTCTCTGTTTTCGTGGTGTGAGAGACTGTGAGGGAGTTCTTGATTGGGTTTCTTGTTCGGAAACCTATCAATTGGTCCAACCTGTCGGATCCCAATTGGAAAGGTGACGTGCATGCGTGATGGAGGGAAGAGTGGTGGCGGTAGAAGGTCAGTTGGAGGCGGTGGAAATTAATAGGAACCATAACAGTAAATGGAGGAAAGGTAATCTGCATAAAATTCAGTATATTCATTCTCAAAATGATTACATCATATATATATATATATATATATATATATATATATATATATATTGTGCGAAAGGAATGGGTGTGACCTAAAACCTTGGAGGATAAAAGCATATTTTGTACTACCTATTGACAACTCATTGTTGTTCTAGAATGTCCACTAAAACAGAAAAGATTCCTCTTTTATGCTACCATTATGTTATATTGATTATGTGGTATTCAAACCAGAATTATAAGGTTTTTCTATTAGCCCCCCACAAGCTGGAGGTGCAAAAATGTTTTGTAACTACAGCTTGGATAAGTTTAGCTTGAAGGAATGTGGAGGTAAGGCTTGTGTGAAGATGACCGTGAGCTGGTTGACAGAAGGAACATGGAGTAGTTTCATCAAGCCTTCTTGGGATTTTTCACACACAATGTGACAGTCTATATCCAGATGTTTCGTTCTTTCATGGAATACGGGATTGACAACAATGTGAAGGGCACTGTTATTGCACAGTAAAGTAGAGAAATCTGAGAGGGGGAAATATGTAGATCTTTGAGCAAATAAATGATCCATTGTAACTTGCAAGTAGCGGAAGCGAGGGCTCTATATTCAGCCTCAGAGGATGATCGCGACACAATGGTTTGTTTCTTGGTTTTCCATGAGATAAGAGAGCTTCTAATAAAAAAAAAAACAATAACCTGTGATGAAACGTCTTGAATCCATACATGTGGCCCAATCAGCGTCACTAAAACCAGAGACGTGAGTAGGACAGATTCTAGGGAAGAATAGACTTGTACTCGAGCAACCTTTAAGGTAACGAAGAACATGCATGGCTGCAACATGATGAGCTTTAGTGGGCTTGGACATGAATTGACTCAATTGTTGTGTTGCAAAAACAATATCAGGGAGAGTATTCGTCAAATAAACCAATCGGTCGACAAGGCGCCTATATGGCAAGGGATCATCAAGATAGCCAGAAGCATCATTGTGAAGCCTAAGAGTACTGTCCATTGGAGGGAAGAGGGTTTGCAGCCAAGCATTCCTGAATCCATAAGCAAGTCTAAGCAGTACTTGCGTTGACAAAGTGAAATCCCCTTTGAAGAGTGAGCCACTTCAATTCCTAGGAAGTACTTGAGCTTTCCTAAATCCTTGATATGAAAATTGATGTGAAGAATATGTTTAATGTGGTTGATTTGTTGAACAGAGTTACTAGTTAGCACAATATCATCCACATATATTATCAAGGCAGTAAAATCTGAACCATGCTTTTTGGTGAAGAGACTATGGTCAGCATAAGCTTGTTTATAACCACATGTTAACAAAAATTAGATAACTTTTCATACCATTTCCTGCTTGATTGCTTCAGCTCGTAGAGGGATTTGCGCAATTTATAGCTTTAACCAGAATGGTATCTTGATAATCCCGGTGGCATCTCCATGTAGACATCCTCCACAAGGTCTCCATGTAGGAAAGCATTACTGACATCTAATTGTTGGATGTGCCAGTGGTTGATAAACGCTAAGGCAAGGATTATACAAACAGTGGTCATTTTGACGACTGGGGAGAATGTTTCGAAATAATCGATGCCTTCAATTTGTGAATACCCCTTTGCTACCAATCGTGCTTTGTAGCGCTGTATGCTTCCATCGGGTAACCTCTTGATTTTGTATACCCACTTGCAACCTATTGGTCAAATAAAGGGAGGAGTCTCAACCACATCCCAAGTATGATTCTACTCGAGGCTTTGATCTCACATTGCATGGCGTCACGCCAACACTGTAGCTTCACTGCTTCATAGAAACTGGCGGGTTCACGCTCAGAAGATATGGCCATGAGAAAATGATGATGTGAATGGGAGATATTGGTGTATGAGATAAAACTTTGAATCGGATGTGAACATCTTGTGGATGATTGTGCAGACTTAAGGGAAGGAAGCTTGTATTGATATTCGGAAAGGTATGGAAGAGGATGGGTGTCACGTTCTGAACGGCGCGGTGGTGGCACAAGAATTGGGGTTGGTGTGTGGCGGGTTTGGATTTCTGGTGAAATGGAATTACGGTTGGAGGTTGTGGTTTCAAGGAAAAGGGAGAAACTTCGTTCTGGTGAAGATGAAGACGTGTTTGGGTTGGGGCGTTGAGTTTTTGGGGATTTTGCTTGTGGTGTGGATTAGGAATCTGGGTTTGGTTCTATGGTTAAGGTATGTTGGGTTATAGGTGTAGAGAGTAAGGGTGAAGTGTGGAAAGGAAAAACTGTTTCATGGAAAACAATATTTGTAGAAATGAAAATTTCTCTTGTATTAATGTCTAGAATAACATATCCTTTTGTGCCATTTTGTAAACCCAAAAAAACACATTTTTTAGATCGAGGTTCAAATTTATGAATTTGATTGTGAGTGGATGCATAACATAAACAACCAAAGATTTTGATCATGGAAAAATCAGGCAGAACTTTATTTAGAAGTTTAAAAGGTGTTTTATATGAAATGATGGGTGAGGGAACATGGTTAATGATAAAAATAACATGTTTGATAGCATAGGACCAAAAATTTGATGGTGTTTGTGTTCCACTCTCCCATTTTGTTGAGGTGTGTAAACACAACTAATTTGATGTATAATTCCTTTAGAATTGAAAAGGTATTTTAGAAAAAAATTCGGTCCATTGTCGGATCGGATACATTTAATTGTGGTTTCAAATTGATTTTCAACTAAATGAATAAAATTCTGTATATGTATTCTCACTTCACTTTTTTGATTTTAACAGAACAACCCATGTGTATCTACTAAAATCATCAAGTATAGTGTCAAAATACTTGTGCCCATGAATAGATGTTTTGGAAAAGGGGACCCAAATATCCATATGAATCAATTCAAAAATTTTAGTACCTCTACCAGAGCTACGAGAATAAGGCAATTTCTTTTGTTTAGCTAAATGACAAATGTCACAAATTTCATGAGAATCCTTTGAAATAAAAGGAAATTGTTGATTCAAGACATTAAGACGACTACTAGATAAGTGTCCTAATCTAAAATGTCAAAGGTTGGAGTTATTGATGGTGGTGGTAGTATTGTTGGTAGATGGGCTCCTTTCCTTTCCGATTGTCAAATGAAAAGTTCCTTCCTTTAAGTTAGCTGAACCAATCATCCTCAATGTGTTCATGTCCTGTATTTGGCAAAGAATATTAGAGAACTCATTTGAAAAAATTATACGGCAAGGAGTAGTAGTTAATAATTTAGGAAGAGATAATAAATTAAAAATAAAATTTGGAACAAGAAGAACATCATGAATAATGAAATCCGGAGAAAATTGTATGCTTCCAGATATATGGGCGTGAACGATAGACCCATTTGGTAGATTGATGTTTAATGGCTGGATTTCAGAATACTAAAAAAAGTTATCTAATGAAGTTGTGATGTGATCGGTGGCTCCAAAGTCAATTACCCATGATGTGGTGTGTGAAATATTATTGAGTGTATGTGAGGTGTTGATGGAAATAAACCTACTGCCAAGACTAGAGTTGTGAGATTGGTTTGGGTTTGAGTGAGAGAGATTGGCCCTTGAAGGGATTTCTGAGTTTCCCCTACCAGATCCAGAAGCTTTGTTGAGAAGGCTCATTAGTTGTTGGAATTGGGTCGTAGTAATGTGAAGACCTTGGCCCAGAGTTGAAACATCTTTTCTTTCTCCTTCATGAATTAGGGTCGGCGCAACATCTGAAGAGGAAGATGCAGTAACATTATTCACGTTGCCTCCGGCGATTGCCCTGTTGCTACCAAAGGTGTTCCTATTGTTGAAAGGGCATGGTTTTCCTGGATATTTGGGATGTCCAGGAGGATAGCCAAACTTGGTATAACACACATCACTGCTATGTCCAACACGATCACAATGGGTGCACTTTGTCAGGTTGATGTTGTTTTTCTGGAAGCACGAATCAATAGTGTGTCCGAGGCGGCCACAAAATTCACATTTGCGAGTTGGTTTTGTCCTCCCTTGTTGTGGATGGCCTCAACCTTTGCCAGAGATGACATTGATGAAGGGATTGGTTTCCATGGAAGAAGATGGGTGATGTTGTGGGCGCTCATGTTGGATGATCATGGAGAAAACACGAGTAGTAGAGGGAAGAGGGTCAAGTAATAAGATTTGTGAGCGAACCATGGCAAATTGATCGTCGAGCCCTTTCAGAAAACAGATGATGAAGTCTTGTGAAGGGTAGGTGCGAGCAGAGCAAGAACAAGGGGTCAGAGTTCGGTAGTTGTCCAGCTCTTCTCAGAGTGATTTTAGATGGGTGTAAAAGTCGATGACGGAGAGCGCACCTTGTTTTAGAGAATAGATTTCTTCCTGTAACTCAGTGACGCAAAGCAAATCTCCTTGAGAAAAACGCTCGCGAAGATCAGTCCAAACATCAATAGCTCGTTCGAAAAACATAACATTTTGAGCGATTGAAGGAGAAAGGGAATTGAGGATTCATGACATTAACAGAGTGTTACATCTTTCCTAAGAGGGGTATAAGAGATCGGTGGTTGCTGGGATGAGGATGTTGCCATTGAGGAAACCCATCTTGTTTTTAGAGATGAGGGCAATTCGGAAGGAACGAGACCATGACTGGAAGTTGTTAGCCGAAAGAGGTGGGGAAACCACAATAGATGAAGGGCTCTCACTTGGGTATATGTAGAAGGGGCTAAAAGGATTTTGGTTGGGATCAACAAAGAGAGGAAGAGGTAGAATATTTTCATCCTCATTTCTAGAGGAGCCTAAATCGGCCATGAAAGAGGTAAGCTAGAAAAAGCTTGAAGCTTTAGAGGGCTCTTGATACCATAACAGAAACCATAACAGTAAATGGAAGAAAGGTAATCTGCATAAAATTCAGTCTATTCATTCTCAAAATGATTACATCATATATATATATATATATATTCTGTGCAAAAGGAATGGGTGTGACCTAAAACCTTGGAAGATAAAAGCATATTTTGTACTACCTATTGACAGCTCATTGTTGTTCTAGAATGTACACTAAAATAGAAAAGATTCCTCTGCTATGCTACCATTCTATTATATTGATTATGTGGTATTCAAACCAGAATTATAAGGTTTTTCTATTAGAAATCACGATGGTGAAGACGAAGGCTGACACGGTGTATCTGCGACATGAAACAGGGGTCTTAAGACAGAACTACGAAGCAATGCGCCAGGATATCCAGGCGATCCTGAAGATGTTAGGGGAACGCAATCGCGACCCACATTGCTAGTGCCAAGATGACAGTCAATCGTCGGTGAATGAAAATGATGGTGGACTCGATGGAGAGAAAGAGGAAGAAGAGGAGAAGGGAATCAAGAAGGGCCGTCTAACTGGAGGAAACGGGTGGAATTACCGGTGTTTGAAGGGGGCGACCCATTGATTTGGATTAGTAGAGCGGAAGAGGTTTTTGAAGTGCAAAAAGTGGATGAAGAAGAGAAACTGCAATTGGCCTTCATCAGCATGGAGGGATATGCAGCGTATTGGTTTCGTTTTTGGAGGGAGAAAACCAAGAAGATTCTTTGGAAGGGTTGAAGAGGGCGTTGGTGATCAGGTTCGGATAAGGAAGCCGAGGGTCTGTATTTGAGAGGTTGACAGCCATTAAACAATGTGAGCGAGTATGTTTGGGATTTCAAAGTGTTGGTGGGACAAATGACCAAGATCCCTGAAGAAAAGCTCCCAGGATACTTCATGGCAGGTCTTCAGAAAGAGGTGGGTGATCACGTAAGGTTGCATGATCCACAAGACTTGATGACAGCCATGCGAGTCGCGCGAGACTTGGAGAAGCTGTGTACCCACTCGAAGATCGGAGGCGGACTGACGACCACAAATCAGAGTTCTTGGGAGAGGACGATAGGGGTAGTAGCGCGAGTTGAACCCAGTTGCGATACGCATGGCCGAGGAGGGGGGGGGGGGTCGCAGAGAGTGTCGGGTCAGTAAAGAAGGAGGCGACCCAAAAAAGTGGAACAAAACGAGGCCCAACGGCAACGGACGAGGAAGAAATTCTCGAAACTTACCACACTCGAAATTCGTGAAGAGGAGAGATAGGGGAAGATGTTTCCGATGCGGAGGGCCATTCAAACCTGACCATTAGTGCCCGAAGAAAGGGATTGCGAATGTTGATATTGGCCGAAGAAGAAGAGGAAAAAAAGAGTGAGGATGAACTAGAACCCAAGCCTCCTGATTTGAATTGGAGGACATAGCTAGTGGGCTCCCTTCATATGGTAACCTGATGAGGAAGAGGAGCCATGAGACCAAGCTTCCCGATTCCAACCTTGAGGACAAGGTTGTTCTGCAGCGGGGTGTAATGTTTGGATATAGGACATTTGGAATTTGGATATAATGGGAAAGGAGATTAGGATAGAAGGTAGAGGAATTGTATAAATACATTGAGTGGATAATTAGAAGAGAGTATTTTTTAGTACATTGTTTGTTGACAGGCCTTAGCCCTGTGAAGAGGGTTATGCCTCTGCATCTTGTAAACACACACTATTCTTTCTGTTAATAATACACGATTAATCATATATCTCTTTGTTTTCGTGGTGTGAGAGACTGTGAGGGAGTTCTTGATTGGGTTTCTTGTTCAGAAACTTATCACCTTCACACATTCCTTGAGCAAGTGCTCGAAATTCAACTTTTGCACTAGAACATGATACTCTCTTGCTTTTTGCTTCTCCATGTTACCAGACTATCTCCAAGAAATACACAATACTCAGAAGTAGATTTTCTGTCATTAATAGAACTTGCATAGTCCGCATCAATATATATCTTCATAGTCAATGTGTCTTTCCTTTTGAATAATAGCCCCTTTCCTGGACTTGACTTCAAGTATTGGAGAATTTTGTCAACTGCTTGCATGTGTCTCTCTTTTGGATCATGCATAAATTGACTCACTACACTAACTGCATAAGCAATGTATGATCTTGTTTTGATAGATAAATCAATTTTCCCACCAATCTCTGATATTGGGCCTTCTCTACAGGAGCACTTTCTTCACTTCCAATTTTGTGATTTTGTTATATAGGAACTGTTGAGGTTAGGCCAACTTAAGGAGGAAGGTGACTAGAGGGGCCTCATGGGTTGCTCTAGTCTTGATCTAAGATGAGTAGTATGGCCAAAAATGGACAACATAACATTACTCAACATCAAAGATGAAATACAAGGGTGGAGACACCTCTATTTATAGGCCAAGGGTGTCTCCTTCTAACCCTAAAAGCATGATCTCCCACCTTTGCTCTCATTGGCCAAAAATGAGGCCTTCTAACCTCTCCAATGATGGGAGGACATGTGACCACTCACAAAACACAATCCTCTCCATTCCTAGAGTGTCATGTGGCCACTACTAAAAGTAAATCCTCTCCACTCCTAGGGTGCCATGTGGCTACCTTTTAAAAAGCAAATCCTCTCCAATGGAAGCATGACACATGGCACACACTTTCCACTTGGTTTGGATGTCTAACTTTTTAAGGAAAATCCTATGCTACTTAGGCCTTAATACAAGCCTTAAACAAACCTACACTACATGGCCTAATACAATGACCTAAATTCCTACACTACTCTTCAATCCATGCTTCATGATGGCTCCAAGGTGGTCCTTAAGGTAGAGTTGACACTATCTTCAAGGATGACTTTCACTCTCTTGAAAGTGCTTGACCATGGCTAAAGGATTTTCCATCAGTATATCCTTTTGCCACCAATCTACCTTTATATCTTTCTATTGTCCCATCTGTCTTATGTTCCACTGTGAATATCCATCTACACCATATTGCCTTCTTGTCTCTTGGTTTATCAACAATCTCCCAAGTTGTATTTCTTTCTAATGCATTTATCTCTTCTTTCATGGCTTGATTTCAATATTCAAGTTTCATGGCCTCTTGGATTGAGGTAGAAATTTATGTGACATCAATGGCAACAATAAAACTTTTGTGCTTATTAGAGAGATTGTTAGTGCAAACATACTGAGAAATAGGATATTTAGCACATGATCTTCTTCCTTTTCTCAATGCAATGGGTAAATCCTCAGTAATACTTACCTCCTCCTCATTGATATCTTCAAGGATCCTCACCTCTAAATTAGACAATTTTTCTTGCTTGAGAGTTGAAGTGGGTTGTTCTCTTCTTTCATATTTTTTGCCAACAAATATGTCTTCTTCGTCATTGTGGACTATGGTAGCTTCATTGCTTAGGTCTTGGGCATCTTGCAAAGAAAAACATGTTAATGACAAGAAGGAGAGTTCATCCACTTCAAGTGCTTTCTCCCCCTGAAGTGGTGGACTGACATAAAAGGATTGTGTTTCATGAAAGATGACATCAATGGTGATAAAGACGCGACGACTCTGAGGATGATAACATTTGTACCCTTTTTTATTTGAAGGATACCCAATAAAGACACATTTAAGAGCTCTGGGATCTAATTTACCACGGTTGAGATGATGAGAGTGAACAAAAACAACACATTCAAAGACTCGACTAGGTAGACTCGTTAGTAGGGAACAAGAAGGAAAAAAAAGACATAGAGACTCTATAGGACTAATGCCATTTAAGATACGAGTGAGTAACTTGTTGATGAGATATGTGGCAGTTAACACAACTTCTTCCCAGTAATTTTTTGGAACAGACATTTGAAAAAGAATAACTCTAGTTACTTTAAGAAGATGACGATTCATTCTTTCTGCAATCCTATTTTGTTGAGGGGTGTTAACACAGATTAGTTCATGAACAATATCATTATGAGACAAAAAAATTGAGAAATTCATGATTCACATATTCAGTACCATTATCAGACCTGATTCTTTTGATATTTTTTCCAAATTGATTTTGGACAAGATGGAAAAAATTAACAAAAAGTTGAAAAACTTTGGATTTATTTTTCATAAGGTATGTCCACGTGACATGGGTACAATCGTCAATAAAGGTAACAAACCATTTGGCTCCAGAAATAGAATCTATGACAGGACCCAAAACATCAGAGTGAATCAAATGGAGAAACACTTTTTTTGCGACTAATAGGATAAGATGCACGGTGATGTTTTGACAATTGACAAATATCACAATTAAAAGAATCAACAGACTCTTTGGTAAACAAGTGGGGAAAGAAAGGACTTGATAAGACTAAATGAAGGATGCCAAAGCCTTTGATGATGTAACCATATTTGGGATTTTGCCCACGTCTCACATGTAGTTTGTTGACTCATGATTTTTTGTGTTGCTTTGGTCATCAAACACTAAAGGCTTAAATCCTTACTTGGTCTCCAAGTTAAAATGTGAATATCTGTTTAGTACCCGATTTTAAAAATACATCTATTGAGTTCCAAAATTATAAAACTTGTATAAATGAAGTCCCCTCCATTAAATTGGCTTAAACGGAATTAACTCCGCTGACGTGGCTATAAAATTTGACCTTTTTTTTACTTCTCTCTCATTTGTTTTTTTTACAACTTTCAGCTTTTTCTCTTTGTATATTAATGATTCTCATAATTGCACTCCATTTTTTTTTTCCTTTTTTTTTCTTTTTGTATATTGGAAGCCTTCAAATTCCCTCTGAAATCATACTCTGACAAGGTCTTGACATCATCACCAACAAGGTCTTTTACATATTCAATGAATGCAAATTAAATGTACATTTAAATGTGTTTACGTTTTAACTATTTTACAATGTAATTTATATTATTAAATTAATTTATAATGTAATTTAAAATGTAATTTATATTATTAAATTAAATATAATAAAAATTATAATAATAATAATTATTATTATATTATTATTATTATTATTATATTTTTATTAATATTATTATATTTTTATTATTATAATAATTATTATTAATATTATATTATTATTATTATATTATTGTTATTATTAATTAAATTTATTGACAGTACTAATAATATAATACCCACGTTTAGTTTTTATAAAAAATATTAAAACATCAAGATTTATTATTCATAAATAATAAAGATTTTAAATATTAGTTATTTATTATTTTTAATAAAATTAAAGCTGAATGGAAAACCATAAAAATGTTTTTAGTATGAAAACTTGAAAAGGATTCACATCCAGAAAATCGAAAACAAAACCTGTGACAGCAGTAATACGAGATAATTACAACATTAATTCTTATAACAACAACCATTGAAAAACACGTGTGGACACGTTGTCCAATAAAATAATGTGGCCATTCGTTATGAAAAAGAAAAACAGATTTCCTAAACACTTATGAAGATCATTAATATAGAAAGAAGAAAAACTGAACTTGCACGAAGAACTGATGAGAGAGAAGAAAAAAGTAAGATTTTATAGCTACATAAATGCAAATTCCGTTTAAGCCAATTTAAGGGAAGAGATTTTATTTATACAATTTTTTGTAATTTTAGGATTCAATAGATACATTTTTAAAATAGGGTACTAAACAGAAATTCACCTTTTAATATGGAGACGAAGTAACCATTTAAACCAATACTAAAAAATACAATCCTTTCTGTTCTTTAGGAGTTAAAATTGTCTTCTCCATGATAAGGTCCTGAAAAACATAATAAGTTAGAAAAAAATGTTACTGAACAATTTAAATCCTTTGAGTTTTTGCACAGAGATAAGACTATTAGCTAATTAAGAAACATGTAAAACATCCTTCAATACAATATATGAGTCCAAAATTATATTCTGAGAGTTGCATATAAGTATATTGATGGGTGTCGCACTCCATATATGCAACTAAAACTATTTAAATGCAACACACATGATGACACACACACACAAACACAAATAGAACGACACACTCACAACACAAGACAAAACACAACACACACTATTACAACAAAAGACCTAAAACTGAAATGTTGGTCCCCGACAATGGTGCCAAAATTTGATGGGTGTCGCACCCCATACAAATTTAATGTGCATAAAGAATGCAGTATAGTACTAGGAAGTGACTCCTAAGTCGTCTCTCAAGGACCAAATGTGGTTCGAGAATCAGGTCAAACATGAAGTGGGGGAGGGGGGGTTGTGAAAGGTTTTGTGAATGCGGATAAACAAAATCAAAACACGAATGCAAACAACAATGTAAACATAGATGTAACCAGAAATGGAAACAGAAATGTAAAAATGGAATCAACTACAGAATAAAAATGGTTGGTCATTAACTCAATCACTATGCTTCCTATCATAGATTAATGACAAGTACACACTACTCTAATCCAAATCCAACACGAATACCCAACTAAGCGAAGGCTAATTCGGTCTTCAGAATTGCAAACTAAGCGAATGCAATGCACAAATTTAATCAGTCATCCACCATGCAGTCTAATCAACTAAGCGAAGATTAAACACCGATTAGGCAACTAAGTGTATACCTAATCGTAGGCAGACAACATATTAAATATTGAGCCAAATCAGAGCAGCAATATGACAATTAAAGTGCAGAAGTCTCATGAATAAACTACTCTAGCCTCTAATCTAGCACAACTAACCGACTAAGCGAAGGCTAATCATGCTATCATAATCACGAACTAAGCGAACGCAATACACCTATTCCATCCTATGTGTTCTATACAGATCGATAAACTAAGCGAAGATACGATCACCAATTGGGCAACTAAGCGTATACCCCTTTGCAAGAACACAGGCAGATTTCATAGAATGTCAGGCAGAGAAAAATAAACACAAGAACAGTCCGAGAATCTCATGGAAACAAAGTAATATTGCTAACGACCATCTCGACTAACTTAAGCTAACATCACAATTAGATTAACACAACCGAACAGAATAGGTAACATTAAAATAAGAGAAAACATTAAACTAAACACTGCGGCAGATAAATATCCAAGCACAATTCCAGCTATAAAAATGTAACGCTTAAGCTAAAATATTAAAAGCAATTCATCACAGAATGGTACTAAAAGAAGAGTGCATTAACAATAAATTAACTTGCAATGTTGAGCTAAAAGAGAAGAAAAAAAAACATAAAGAACTCTATTGTTCAAACCGTGCAAAATCCAAACTTAATCAACTTTCTTTTCTCCAAGCAGGCCATGACACCATGCTGCGTCCTCCAATCCAGCCTGGCCGTGACATCTCTTATTCTTCAAATCAGAAAATGAATGCCACACTTCTCTCAATGAACCGACACCTCCCCTGTTCCAAAAGAAAGCCATCACGTGCCATGACCTTGTGCACCACTAGCTAAAATCAAATCAGCCTCCCCGTGCTTCATAGCTTAAAGTTGAATGACAATTAAAATAAAGTCCCATCAATAATAATAAAGCTCTCCATCAATCAGCACTGCATCTCCATAAAAAAGGGAAAGAAATGAATGCTCTGTGTTGTAATGTGTTGCACCCTTTTATAATGCTATCAAAATAATTTTTTTCTCTCAAGCAAATAAAAGTCGTAGTAACATGTTGCCCTCAAAGGAAAATGATAATATTCAACCACAAGTGTTGTACCAAAATAAAAGTAGCGTCACCATTTTTTTTTCATAAAAACATTCAAAAGCTCCATAAAAGAAGTATTCAAAGAAAACCTCCAAATAAAATCAAAGCAACGAATAAAAGTGAAGGTAGCATGCACAAAAGGAAATTGAAAGCAGCGTCACAATGTTGTGATGCATCAGTTGTGTGCTTAATCTCCAGCAAATGAATTACCGTGTGCATCTCAAAAGTAAAGCAACATGATTCAAGAAAATTAAATGGTGAATCAGCGAAAATAAACATAAATCTCAGTGCTTCCATTCAAAACAAAAGAAAGAGTCATGTGCTATTTCTCATTCATCCTGAATCAAACACGGTAAACATTGTTCAAAGAAAAAAGAATCCTATCTAAAAACGTTCCAGCCCCCCCCCCCCCCCCAACAAAACCAAAAGTGACGGCTGCCTTTAGCTAAGGCCGAGAGTCCCTCATTTTGGGTGGGGTCCACCCCAAAATAAAACCCTAGGGTGCCAAGTGTCTCTCTCATCTTTTGGGTTCAACATGTTTTTGCCAAAATTTGGCCCAATGAGCACAAGCTTGTCTAAAAAAAAAAACTAAACTTCTAAATTACAATTTTGATTAATTCTAAACTACTAAATTAAAATATAACTAATTCTAAATTGTCCATGTGGAGAGTCTTGAATGAATTGATGTCTCCTATAATGTCCAAAAATGTATCTCCAAAATTTCCCTACAATTAATAATAGAAATAATTAGCTCAGAATATTCAAATTAATGAGAATTAGAATTTTTGATCAAATTAAACACAATTAGCAAAAACGGGAAAATTTCGGACATTTAAGCACCATTCCCTGATTAAATCCAGTACAATAAACTAAGTGCAGTTAATAAAATATTGACTCATCAAAATAGACCACACTTAGTCTTTTGCACTCCTGGGCAAAATCAAGACACAAATCAGGGAACAGTTCAGAGGACATCAGGGAAGTGACACAGACTCAACACACAGAAAACAGAGACTCACAAGGAAACAAACAAACATAATTACAGTCCTCAAGAAATCTGGACAAAGAAATGAAGTAGACAGTATCTAACACAGAATCAAAGAAAGCAAATACTCATAGAAATCATCCAAGTAGTTCAAAGCATGACAAAATGATCAATTAGCTCAAGAGGTGAATAAAAAATAACAGATCCTCACAGATGCACACTATCAATGTTTCTCTCAAGTGTCTAGGGTAAAGAAATTCAACTCAATACACTCAAGAAAGCAAGCAACAAACAGACTTGGCAAGCCTTTAATATCAACACTCAAAAACATATGCATGTTCAAATCATAAGGTCTTTTATGGATGTAATAGGGCCAAGGACAAGGGAGGATATAATATGGATGAGAAGCTACAAACCAAAAAGAATAGAGGAGCAATGGGGAACAAGTGAAAATACAATCAAATCACACCTAAAACCTCTAATTCAATCCTCTTCCTGACTCCATTATTCACACAATTTTTTTTATTTTTCTGTATTTTTTCCTTTTTTTTTTCATCTTGTCTCTTTTCTTTTCTCTCTATTTAGAACACAACTCTAAGAGACAAGATACACTACATATTTACAAAATCAACACAAGAAGAGGAGCCAACTAGCCAATTCTCAGAATCTCCCAAGAGACCACACTTATTCCCAAAACAATTCCAAAGCTCCAAAATTTCCTAAGGTTAAGGTAATCGTGGTTTTTCACTTAGGTAGTGTATAAGCTTCAAAACAAAGAAATAGGGAAAGTATAGGCTCAAAGGGGCTATCAAAGGATCACAACAAGGTAGGCTCATCTGGCTAGAGAGGCTCAACAACAAACTGCCTTTATCACTTCCAAACATGCATATCAATCAAGAATCATCAACAAGAGTCAAGTCAAGGCATATGTGCAAGCAATCAAGAGACATATCACACACAAGAAAGAACATAAAGTGGCTCAAATCTCACACAGGGTAATTTCTGTCACAATTAATCACCCTCTCAAACATCATAATCATCTTCCCAAACAAAGAAAAACAAAGGATTTCAAACCAATAAGTATCAATCAAGTGAAGTGAAAAACGAGTCTACAACCTAGACAAAGTCCAGAAATCAAGAGAAACATGCAGAACTGTACACAAGACAAACAAAAACTACCTAGAAAACAAAAAATTTAACGCAAAAAAACATAAACTAACAAAGAAAATAGAAATCTCCCCCAATAGACCACACTTAAACTACACAATGTCCTCAGTGTGTCACAATCATCAGATCAGAAATCAGAACAATCAACAGATCATGGACAAGTGCAATAAAAGTATGGAAAGGGGGAAGAAGGGAAAAGAAAACTCCCCTGGTCATGGTGGCAGTTGCCAATTTTGGACTTTCAGGGAGATGTTCTCCACCATCAGATTCAGCAAGGAGGTATTGAGGAATAACTGCTTCATCCTCCAGATTTGATCGAGTAGGGAGATATCCTCCACAGCTGGATCTAAGAAGAAGTGATTGTTGAAGAGTGGGCTCAGCTGGTGCCTATTAATCTTAATACTGTTGTGTATGCTGTCACCCTTGTCTTCCACCTGGGGTGTGTGTTGGTCAACTTCATGTGTACCTACCGCAACATGATTAGTGCAATATGGTTCCAAGGAAATGACATGCAGGGGTATAACACCCAATCCCAGTGTAACAGACTGACCCTCAGATATACCCTCAGAACATGAATCAATTTCAAATTTATAAACAATATCAACAACAGGCTCAGATTCATGTCCAGTGCATGGAGAACAAACATTCAGATGTGATAGCAAAAAGTGGTTCTCATCATGCAGAGAGGGAGAATTAAAAGCATGCTCATCAACAATACAATCATCAATAACATACCTATCAACAACATAGTCATCAACAACAGAATCAATCATAGGTATGTTTACCTCCTCTCCCGTGAAAGTTGGTAAAGTGGGGGAAGGTGAAGATGGTCTACCTATCTCAAAAGTGTTGCTTATATCTGCCTGTTCCTCAACATGTTCATCAGACTCACAGTTAGTATCACCCATCATAAAGTTGGAAGATGGTTGTATCACAAAATTGATTTCAACACAAACAGAGCAAGAACCAACTTTACAACTACATTTAAAATTTTCAGAAAACTGTGAAAGATCAAAATTTAATCCTAAGTCTAAAGCATCGTCAGTTTTCACAGTTTCTATGTCAAAATCATCACTAACATTTGAATCTGCAGTAGAGTCAAGAATATTTGAATGCATAAACAACTCAGGCAAAGCAAGTGAGAATTCAAGTTCAGAGAAAATCTGTGTTGCTTCATGATTCATCTCACCAGTAACAGCAGAATGAGGAACTGCATCCTTAGGTGCAAGAGTGGGGAGATAGGAGGGTAGGAAAGTAGAAGATGCAATAGTAAGCTCATGACTGTGCTCCCATCTCCTATGTGGATGACACTGACATCATCAAGAAGCGAAACAGTCTGAAATGGTGATCCCTCTAAAACTTAAGACTGTACCTCAATGAACTGCGTGGTCATCTGCCCCCACAACTCATTCAATGTAGGCTCAAAAGAAGTAGAAGATTTGGCAGGTGCCTCTTGCTGTTGTTGTTGCCTCTGATTTTTCTGCTATGGTTGCCTATTGTTGTAGATGTTTGGAGCATAGGCTTTAGGCGCATCAAGAGCAACAGAGTGGTGCAAAGAAGGACAGACATCCGTATAATGGTCACTGGAAGGACATATAACACACAACTGTGCAACAGATGCTGATGGAGGTGCTGGTCTCTGGTTAAATGCCAGCTATGTCACGAAACTCAAAAGAGAATCAAGCTTGCTTTGCAAATTCCTATCAGTAGCAGATGAAGACTGGGCAGGCTCATGAAACTGCAGCTGCTATGGTTCCTGGACTGGTAGAGGCATACAAGCATTCTGAAATGGTGGTTGATATTGCTGTGGAACATCATACCATCCCAAGCTAGGGTCATTCCATCTAGGATAGTTGTTGTAACCATACTAAGTAGGGAAGAATTCATCCAATAACATATGCTTAAGATCTTCCCAAGAAGTGATGGATCCTGGAGGAAGACAATACAACCAATCCCTTGCTGCTTCTTGTAATGAGTATTGAAATGCCCTTAAGAAATTGTCGTCATCAGGGACACGTGGAGGCTTCATTGAAGAGAAAATGGTGCGGAACTCCTCCAAATGTCTATGTGAGCATTCACCTGCAAAACCATGAAACTTAGGCAGCAAATGAATCGGTCCAAGGGTGAGAACGCAATGAACATCATCCTCATAATGTGTAATCGGCTCCCAAAGAGCACTCTTAGGAATGAGAGGATGAGTCATATTGTTCTCAACACAGAAATCAAAATAATATGCATGAGAAGCAATATCAGAGTTAGATGCATAAGGAGAATCATAATCATAGGCAGAATAAGCATTACTCACATAACCAAAATAGGTAGACATGTAGAAGGGGGGGTAAGAAGAATGCAATGAAAATATGCAACTAAAGCTATCTAAATGCAAGACATATGATGACACACACAAATAGAACAACACACTCACAACACAAGACAAAACACAACACACACTATCACAACAAAATACCTAAAACTGAACCGTTGGTCCCCGGCAATGGAGCCAAAATTTGATGGGTGTCGCACCCCATACAAATTTAATGTGCATAAAGAATGCAGTATAGTACTAGGAAGTGCCTCCTAGGTCATCTCTCAAGGACCAAATGTGGTTTGAGAATCAGGTCAAACACGAAGTGGAGGAGGGGGTTTGTGAAAGGTTTTATGAATGCGGATAAACAAAATCAAAACACGAATGCAAACAACAATGTAAACATAGATGTAACCAGAAATGGAAACAGAAATGTAAAATTGGAATCAACTACAAAATAAAAACGGTTGGTCATTAACTCAATCACTATGCTTCCTATCATATGTGATAATCGATTATTGCTGAGAGCTTTGAAGAAAATATGACCTTCTGGTTGGAATAATAGATTATCAAGTGAGATAATCGATCATTCTTATCAATTTTTTACAGCAACCTGGTTTTTATGGTTTTGGTGCATCTTAAACATATCCAAACGATCAATTTAGAATTTGTAACACTAATATTGATACAAAAACATGTTTATAGATGAAATAAAGTACTATATTACTCATTTGGATAGGAATTAGATGTACCAAACCAATTCAACAACTAAAAAGTGCCTAAACTCAACTCTATCATGTTATTATCTATTATTATCTAGAGAGGTGGTACGTTTTAAAATAATGAAACTCGTTTATGACAAAACTATGGGTTAAATATGTTTTTAGTCCCTAAACTAACAAGCGATTTTGTTTTTAGTCCCTCTTTCAAACTTTGGTATAGTTTGATCTTTCTCCTTATGAAAACCATAATTTTTCGTCCTCCAAAACAAAGGGCGTTAAAAAAAGCTAAGATGGCTAACGTCTGGCCACGTGTGATTACATGTTTCCTTTCTAACGTTTTCCACGTTGGTCTTCATCATCTCGCCATCAGACCATTTAATCCTTGTTTCAATGCCTTGCACCATCTTCTACATTTGCAACCACAAAGATGTCATTAGCACGCATACCTTACAAACCCCCATACCGATCCAATCAAAATAGAGAATGGGGAGGATAACCCATCGTCAGCAACGGAGGTGATGACCATCGAGGAAATGCGCCACCGTGTTTGGTTCGGTGACGCTACCAGAGATGCACGAAACCTGTTCGATACAATGCCTGAGAGAAATGTTGTATGTTCAGATTGGGGGTAGTGATCAATGGGGTAATATAACTGCTGGGACTAAATTGATTAGGAAGATATTGCAGGTGAAAGATGCTTATGGCTTGACATTCCCTCTTCTTTCAAAGAGTGACGGTACCAAGTTTTGAAAGTCTGAGGATGGTGCTATTTGGTTGTCTCCAAATTCTTTGGCTTATGAAGCAGTTTTGAATCTCTCATTGTTGGATCTTTCGGTCTCTTCTAGTTTGTCCAAGAGTAAGTTTCCGACAAAGAGGTTGTTGAGCAAGAGGACTTTACTTAAATAATAGCAGAGTGGATAGTGAAGGTAAGAGGATTGAAGCTGCGGATATAGTGGATGGAAAAGTTCTCCTGTTATCAGCTGGAAAAAAGAACAAGGTGTTGGTGAGAATAACTTTAGTGTGTCTGTTGAACAGAGTATCTTTTGGAGACTATTTATTTCCTCTGTGTGTTTCTTTTGTACTCTTAAGAAACCTTTGATTTACCTGATACATGGAAGCTTATTCTCTGTGTAGTTTTCTATTTAGAATTAGAGTTTCACCCTAACTTGTACTAGTTTGTAATGCAAACCTTTAGTTCACAGGCTATTTAGGTGGAAGTTTAATTCTGTTTGGAGAATAGCACCAAAAATTTTGTTTGGAGGAAACCCTTCTTACTCACATTCATTATTTGGTAAACATTGCAGCTGCGTGTACTTGTTTATGTATAATGTAGCATTGAATTTTGAAGTTCAACATTTTTTTAATATAATATATTGGAGCGAGTACATTGTTGGTCATTGTTGAACACATTCTAATTGAAGTTAAGTGTTTCTTGAATTGTATAGGACGATGTATAATTAATCTTTCTAGTGTAGTGAGTTCATTATAATGTATTAAAAGTTGAAATAGAATATATACGTATAAAAAATTAATGATTAAAGTATCCATTTATAAATTATCTTTATTAACAGATTTAATAATTAATTTTGCTAAATATTTCTAATTCAAGTAATTAATTTAACAATAGGTAGTAATAACATCCTATTAAAAAAATTGTTTTAAACTTTTAAACTTTTACTAGTGCAAAAACATTGTTTAACGTCAGTTATTTTGGACTTTTAACGTCTATTAATAAACTGACGTCTAAACCGATGACGTCAATGGGACATCCGACAACCTAACCACAGACGTCTATAATGACGTCAGTTAGTACCAGAGACCGACGTCAATACACGTCGGTTCTAGTTTAACTGGACGTCTAAAGACACTATATAGACGTCGGATAAAGCATTAATCGACGTCTAAGAGGCACTAAAGACTTCGGAAATGACACTGACTGACGTCTAAGAGGTACTATAGACGTCGGTGTGTACATTAACCGACGTCTAATACAATGGTTGTGTTTTAGTGCAGTTTTGTTCCCGTCTTTGTATAGCCTAGTAGCACAATCTTCTTTTGCTAGTTTCCCCCCCAAAAAAGCTTGCGTCTTTTGAATTTCTTATGGTCCCTTCAACCAAAAACCGAACCTGGGTGGTTGCTTAGTTCCCTTTTTCATCCGCAAGAGGCAAAAATCATGGTGAAACGAAAACTAGACAACGACCCAATGTCGTTTTTGGGTTGAAACGATCAAAAGAAATTCAAAAGAAGCCGTTATTTCTGGGAGGCAGCTAGCAAATGGAGAATGTGTTACTACGTTACCCCAAGAAAGGAACAAAACTGCACTTAAACACAACACAAAGAAAGAATCAGTTGAACCAGAAGATAATAGATGAAAAACTAAACAATGTTTAAACGGTAAGCATAAAAAAAACACGCACCTGGGATGCCGCAAGAGAGAAAAAGGAGAAGAGGCAGAGGATAAAGAAATCAAATACAACAACGGATTGCCGCAAGAGAGAAAAAGAAGAGGTGCCGCAAACGAGAAAAGGAAGAGGCCGCAAGAGAAAATGGAGAAAAGGAAGACGATATCAGAAACTGAATGCCGCGAAGAGTTTGCGGTTGTATTTAAAATGAACTTGGGCGTCGGTTGCTCCAGACACCGACGTCTATAGTCACCAAGACGTCGGTTATATCACTAATATGACGTCCAAGTTAACATTTAAACTGACTTTTTGAATACCCATTAGACGTCGGTTTCGAGGGGAGCCGACGTTTAGGAAGCTGAACCGATTGACGTTTGATTTCCTGTCAGGGATGTTCACGATAGTTGTGATGGGGCGCCGATGTCTATAATGATGAACATAATTACTTACAGGCACATAAACGTCGATGCCCCTTTTATCCGACATCTAAGCCCCTCGAGTTCGGTGAACCTAATTAATTACAGGCACATAGACGTCACTTCCACTGATCCCCGACGTCTAAATTGAAGATTTTTTGTCTTCCCGCCTTCCGTTCAGGCTGTAGACGTCGCCTTTTTACTACGTGACGTCTAAGCGCCTGGGAATTAGGTGAAGAGCATCAATTGCAGCCTCATAGACGTCGGCCCCCCGTGAACACCGACGTCAAAGGACTGTCTTCTCACCTACCTCTAAGAATTAGACGTTGGTTTGCATTAGTGTGGACGCCTACAGTGTAATAGACGTCGTCGGAACCTAAAACTGATGTCTAGGTTACCAAGCTATTTACGATAATGCCACCGTCCACTCATATACGTCAGGTTACCAACAAACCGACGTCTATTGGGTGACGTTAAACAACGTTTTTGCACTAGTGTTTTAACTGAACTTTTAGTTTTGTTAACAAAACACATAATTTTCTTACACTCAAAGTAATGCATTTATGCAAACTATCTAGCATTAACGTTTAGGAATGTCAACATGAATTTTCAAACATATCTTTATGTCACTCACAACAGACTACATAAAACAACATTAACGTTTAGGAATTTTAACATGAATTTTCAAACATATCTTTATGCCACTCACAACAGAGTACAAGAAATAGAGATACATCGTACTTTATTTCATTTCAAACATATATTTATGCCACTCACAACAGAGTACATAAAACAACACAAGTGGTTGTGCTTTCTGCAATAACACAAATGATGATCTAAAGTGGGATGTGGATGAAAAAAAGTGGGCATGCAATAACTTGTGCAGAGAAGGCATTGGCGTGGCTATGAGTTTGTTTCCACAACGGGTAACTGATAATCAAAGGAGAATTAAAGGACCAAACGCAATAAATGTTAAAAACAAACCAGTGTTCCAATATCCTAACATAAAAGCTAAACAAAACACACGAGTTTCAAAAGAAAGTAAATAGCAAAACCCAAACTAGAAAACAAATCAAAACTTAGACTTTGAGTTTGAAGTGGATCATAAAGGTCAAGAACTTCCCCAAAGTTTTCATCTTTGAATCAAAGGGTCTGCCTATGCTTTAATCCTTTGGTTTTTCTACCTTCCATGCTTCACAGTTTGATGGCTAATGGTGTGAAAACATACCCTCTCTTCTTCACAACCTTCGTTCCAGAGCAACATTCTCAAACTATGGTGATGGTATTTTCTTGACTACATTTTCTACTGCTATAGCCAACATTGATTTTCTGCTGAGTTATTCATAAGAGGGTTAAACCTCTTCTCTCAAGCATTGTATGAACAGGTTCCGTGCATCTCTGGTAGTGTCACTGAACCAAACATAGTAGCGCACCTCCCCCTGGCCCAAGGCGTTGTCAGCGACACCGCACGTCACCAGGGTCATCGTTAGCCATCGCAAAAGCTCTCCTCTCCTAGCTTCTCTTCACGCGCGAGAGGGAGACACCATTCTCCTCTGTGACGGGTCCTCACCGTCACTAGCGAGGTCAGCCACCACCAACGCCTCCAGCGGAGGAAATCCCGCCCTTCACAGCGACTCAACCTCTCAACCACAAACCTTAAGAGCTTGACACATCCTCAACCATTAGTGGAACACGCTGCTGATAACTCCCTAAAGACACATGACCTTTCCTTCCCTTCCTATCAACGACGACTCGATGGTCATCACCTCTGTTGCTGATGATGGATTATCCTTCCCATTCTCTATTTTGATTGGATCGGTACGGGTTTGTAAGGTATGCGTGCTAATGACCTATTTGTGGTTGCAAATGTAGAAGATGGTGCAACACATTTAAACAAGGATTAAATGGTTTGATGGTGAGATGATGAAGACCAACATGACAAACGTTAGAAAGGAAACATATAATCACATGTGGTCAGACGTTAGCCACCTCAGCTTCTTTTTAACGCCGTTTGTTTTGAAGGATGAAAAATTATGGTTTTCTTAAGGAGAAGAATCAAAGTGTACCAAAGTTTTAAAGAAGAACTAAAAACAAAATCGTTTGTTAGTTTAGGGACTAAAATCATATTTAACCCCAAAACTATTTATAATAAAACCATTTAATATTAAAATAACCTAGTCTTACTATTTTTAGACTACCACCACTTCTAAAATACCAATTTCTGAGATTTTACAATTAACAAGAAAAAATATAAATATAGAAAATAAAGAATAAGCATACAATAAAACTATAAATATGAATATAAAATAACATATAAAATGCACTTATAATGAACATGCAAAGCAAAACAACATAAAACACAAAAAATAATGTAGGGTAAGCTAGCATAAATAAACATAAGCAATATTAATATTTAATAACAACATACGCATATATGATACATCATGCACACCTAAGATGCACATTTCACTCACTATCAAACAACAAAAAATGATTATATGGTTATATGAACCTACTGTCATATGACCTCATAATAGATTATGGTCTCAACATTGACTCTACCCAACCTCTATAACAAAGTTCTCGTCATTGACAGGGCAATTTCTTTGTGCTATAGTTGTATGTTATTCTTTTTTACACCACCAACCACAACCATGAGGACCTTTTTCCTCTATGCGAGTCCAATAACCAATAGAATAAGGATAAATCTCATCAAATCATCATTAAATACACTCTCCAATGTACACATACAATGGTTTCTCCTTGAAATTGCTTTTCATCATCACATACAAATATAGCTACAATTAGAGTAATAATATTATAGATTTTGATATCATAGTCTAGATTCTACTCAACCCATTAATAGATTTTGGCCTTACTTCCCAAGCTCTACTAAGCCTTATTACAACACATTGTTCACCACCAACAACATTTCTTATTCACATTTGTAGATAAGTATCTCTTTGCATTCATTCTATAGCATATTACACACTTTCCTATATAAATAGTAAATCTTTCAATTTCATATTCAATATATTACACATCTTCCTCTAGTAGATAATAAATCTTTCAATTTCATATTCAACTCTAACCTCACCTCACTCGATAAATCATCCCTTTTTACATTTACAAAGATAATATTACATATTTACTAAGTCTCCAATTGGTAATTGACTCAAACTACTAGAAAATCCCTTAATTGAGCTTTTGTCCCTTTATAGCTAAGTCTAAGAAATAATAAAATAATACCCAGGTCATCACATTTTATGCCATTTTTTATCATTCTCTATCATTCACATATGTCTGTCTGTTTTAATTAGCCTACTCTATCTCTCTAACGTGTCTATTGTCTAACTTTCCATCTCAAACTTGTACTATATAAATTGGCTATCGTCTAATATGTATAACCACATATTATCTTATGTGCATATATACATATCGTCTACACTTAAAGGTATCATCTCGTTTATATTATAGCACCTATCATCTAGTCCCTTAGTTCACACAAAACTCTTCTATTACACTCTTCAAGGATAGAGATGAAGATGTCACCACAATGTAATAGATTGATAAGTCAAGGAAAAATCAGCACAAAGAAATTCATCTTTGATAAGAATAAGAGTTTTAATCTAAGAACTAAGATAATCCTCTCTCAATGAAAAACCAACTTTCATATAATAACCATCTAAGGTGTCTACAAATGTATTTGGTGTTTATGTATATAGACACAAATGCTTAAGCTACCTAAGAAACCCTAAAAAAAAAATAAAGACATTAAGTCAAAAATAACTTGAAAACTCAAAATAGACTCGAACTAATCGCCCAACAAATTCACTTGTCTAGTAAGAGTTACGAACGGTTAAAACTAAAAGAAAATTAAAAATAATTTTAATTGTATAAAACTATTCTATATTGTATTCTAAGACATGATCTTCGTGTCTTTTAAATTTCAATCTTTATAGAGTATGATGAGTTTTAAGGAAATTTGTTCTTCAAAGTGTTTGTTTTTTGACTTTGTCATAAGTGTTTTAAATTACAAAGACTCAGTCTTTAAGTTTTTCTTGTATAAAATCGAGAAATAATCTTCTATCATATCCTCTTCTTAAAAAAAAAATAATAAAATTTGAACTCAAATTCTTTTTGTATTGACTCTTGCGATAGCCCTCTATCAATCATACTTGAACATGTCCATTGTATTATACATTACTTTCATAATTATGCTACTTGTTTTAAATGCAATGCTCACAAAACTATATAGCTCCACGTTACAATTAAACCAAACTTACACAACACTTTCTTCCCTCCCCACGTTGTCTAGCAGAGTGGAAAATTATCTATCTTGTTCTTCAACATTACCATATAACTTCTCTTTTCTTCTACTCGCATCACACCACGTTTGACACTGCAAATGAACTCCCGCGCATAGTGTATCTAGTGTAGCCGTTGAAATCAAGTTCTCCTTCAGTTTTGATATATGACGAATATAAGACAATGTTCTCACTACATTATTTTCATGTGAATTTTGATAGACCCAATGCCCACAGTTTTGTATTGATTATCGTTGCCCATCAAAATATTATCGGTAGCTCTTTCTTCATATGTTTTAAATTAATTTCGATTTGGACACATGGATATATAGTTCAAACAAAGTCTACAATCTATGCTTTAGAGTATCCGGCTTATTACCTATTGCAAGCACCAAAAGATCTTGATCAACTATAGCAGTTAAAAAGTTTCTTGCCCATCCTCAAGAAACCATCTTTCTTTCATTGATCCAATTTGTTTTTCTCTAATTACACTTTAACCTTACATTTCTTTTTCTTGCTTCTTAATGATGTAACCCCTTCCTTTTTATTTTATAAAAAAAAATAAAATTTTACCCCTTTTTTCATGAAAGTGACATCATGCAAGAGGAAAACCGCCCATATCCATGTTATTTCAAGAACATAGAAAAACCATGAGTTATTGCTACAATATTAAAGTATGTAGTTACACTCTTAAAGCATAAAATGATTGTTATTCTTTCCTCTAATGAGAGGTGCAAGCTATTTCATGTTTTAAAAAAAAAGAGCATAAAAACACAGACATTTAATGCACGAATTAAACCGCTTATATTGAAGTTTATGTTAGTTACAGTTGGTGTTGTTTCTACAACATAATTACGATCCTCAGTAATTTAGAAAAAGTTGCAAGACGAGAAAAAGATATCCTTAAAACATATTTGAAAGTTACCTCCTAGCTCATTTAGGAGTAATATCTAAATTGTCATGTCTTCTAAACTAAAATATGTTTAAACATATAAACTAGTTATAAAGACTTTATTTACAATGCAACAACAATTTATGACCATTAAGCTTTGTGTAATTACTCTTTCATGTTGTGCATGCAATGTCATAGCAACTAAATGGTGGTTCATTTCTTTTTTACTTTTTCAGGTATCAAAAGAGACCAAAGCTGGCTAGAAAGAAACACTATAAATGATCAAGTGATTACATAAAAAAAGTCATGCAAACCCTTGTTTATGCTATAGAGTGTAGTTCTTTATTACTAGTTAGATGTTATTCTTGAATTCATTAAAGAAATAAAAATGACCTAACTTTTGGTGTGTAAGAACGAAACATAAGTGATTACTTGTGTTTATTTTCCAAGTTCAAGTGAGATATCTCGATTTTCTTTTTTTTTCTTTTTTTTATGGACCCCAATCTCTAGCATTTTGATTATAAAGTAAGTTGTGATTCTATAAATTTGACAATAGTGAAATTATTTCAAGCGAACCAATTTAATTATAGAAGCTTTCTTTAATGTATAATGATTTGGTTGGTCATAAAACTTGCAAATGATTTATTCTTTTTTATTTATTTTCTTTTTAATACATATTTATTATTTTTCAAGAAGGATTGGATTAATGTATAAAAATAGAAATATAATATTAACGAAAATTTCTGAAACCATAAGTATGTTATGCATTTGGGAAGGTTAGCTAAAGTTGCCATTGAGTTGCTTGCTACATAGGCTTTCCCAATGGAAAGAACAATTGGAAGGAATGCATTCACCCGGGATTTAAACCGATAATACATCTAAAAATATTTTTAAATTCTTAATCTATATCTATATATTAAGAATATTTTTCTTTTTTATATACATATTTATTTTTCAATTCTATCTTTTAAATAAACATTTTTTAAAATTAAAATAATATTTTTACTAATTTTACTATTTAATTAGTTTTCTTTTTATTTTAACTGGTCTTTTCTACCATCTTTTTAAATTTAACAATTTATAATTAAAAAATTATCTGAAAAATAAATAAAATTTGTCTTATTAAAATTTAAAAAATTATTTATATTTATTTTTATAATATTAATAATAACAATAACAATAATTTTATTATTTTTTATTATCTAAAAAATAAACACACACGTGTTTTTCCTGGTTAAAGAATAATTTAAATTACTAAACAACCATTTATTCTCATGCATATTTTATTTCAACTAGTAATTTATTTTTGGAAGAAGGACCTTATTTTATAAAGTGAAATGCATTTGTTAAGAGTTAAATGTCTCAAATCCTTTTCTAAATACACTAATAATTAAAACATAAAATAGTGTGCACTGTTCATCAACATTGCAATTATTATTATAATAAAGAGGCGCTGAAATAATTCAAGTACGAAACGTGAAACTTCGAAACGAAACGATTCGTAGCCTTGAAACCAAACTTGAAGAAAAACAGAAAGCAGCCGTATCATCGTCATCCTCTCTTCCTTTGAGGAAGCAAACAAGAAAAAACAGAAATCAAGAAAAAACAGAAATTACTCTAAATTAATCGCAACCCATTCATCGGCTCCAAGTGTTCCAAATCAAATTTCATGTTAACCCAATTCTCTAATTTCCACAATGATTTACCAGCGCGCCGAATTTCTTATATAAAACGAAATATGTTTTAATCTTTCACCTCAATCTTTACGGCAATCACATCAATCTTGCGGTTTTCTCTAATCTGGGGCGGTTTGGAATTTGGGTTCGAAGAAAGCTCTCATTTTTGGTTGTGGGTATTGAGATTGGGATTAGAAGCTGAAAATGAGTAACCAGAAGAAGAGAAATTTTCAGATAGAGGCGTTTAAGCATCGCGTGGTGATGGATCCCAAATACGCCGACAAGACATGGAAGATTCTGGAACATGCGATTCACGAGATTTACAACCACAACGCTAGTGGACTCAGTTTTGAAGAGCTTTACAGGTTCCCCTTTATCATTTTTCTTATGATTACTTCTAATATT
Source organism: Vigna mungo (assembly GCA_036885675.1). NCBI lineage: Eukaryota > Viridiplantae > Streptophyta > Magnoliopsida > Fabales > Fabaceae > Vigna > Vigna mungo. The sequence goes on along the minus strand of CP144700.1, from coordinate 41,842,743 downwards.
CGGTTCCCCAAAACAAATCTTGTTTATTCGTGATAAGCATCTGTTTGGCTGTGCGTTATCGATTATGTAATTGTCTTATCTTGATCTGAATAAGGTTCGAAATATGATATAGGGAACAACTTGTAGGATTTTAGGTGTTTGGATTGTTCCAGTGGGTGAGTACGAAAACAAATCCTATCATGTTTTTTGGGTTTGCTAGCATTTTTTTGGCTTTTCTTTGGTTTATTCATGGTTATTGAGTCGATGATGAACTATATAATTTAAGGTAACTTAATTAAATCGCCAAGAAAGTCAATTTGCTGCACAATCTTTTGGTTTTGAGGATCAGCAGCTGTATGTGACTGGTGTTGCAATTAATTGTTCGTGTAGTTCATCCTTTTATTTTGTATCATGAAGCCATTACATAATTATGAATCCTTGGTGTTGGGGATCCGCAGCTATATATGACCCACTTTTCCATCATTGGTTTAAGCACTGAAAAATTTTGGATTAGTTGCTCAATAATTTTTGGCTATGGCCCAGGAGCATATGAAGAAACATATAAACAAGTGTAAGAGGTTTGCACAATTGGAAGAAGGTGGGTATATTTAGAGGCTAGCCCATACTGATGGCGTTCTCTGGCTAAATGCAGAAATTAGATACTTAGCCACAGATCTTATGATTAATTTCAGGTGCTGGATATAGTGGGATTATGGGCTTTGCCTGCCTGAAGAACGACATTTGATTGGACAATTGCATTTTGTTTCTTGCTTTTCCAGGAAATTATATTTCCTTCAAGTAAAACACAATATCATGTAGTAAATCATCTGTTCATTGGGGATCCTGCCTTATCAGCATCACGTACCCAAAGACTTGAGTAGTTCCTTTATCTTCATATAGTAAACTTTGTTCAAAAGCTTTTCTTTGAGGTATCTTAGGATACAGATGGTAGCATTCCAATGATCAGTATAATCATCTTGCATGAAGTCTAGTCTAGTAATGGTAAGATAAATAAGTTTCCCAATTAGTCTTCTATATCTTTCTAGATCAGAGAAAGATTCACCTTATTATACCATTAATGTTTGCTTTGGGTCCATAGGACTATCCATTAAAGCATTGGATTTGTCATTTGGGTCCGGCATTTTGTAGATAATAAGAGAAGGTGATGATGATTTACATGGATTCTGAATAGGGTTTGGGCTGTTAGGAGCAGGAGAAACAAATGACTCAACTAATCATATATAGGGAGAACTTGTTGGACAAAATGAACATCTTGGACAAATGGAGGGAAGAAAGGAGTCTATTCAAAAAAGGTAACATTGATAGACATTTACAACTTCTTGGTTTTAGAAGAGTAACAATGACCCTTTATGAACCGATAATAACCCAAGAAGACACATTTAATAGCATTAGTAGAGAGTTTATCTGACCCTCGAGGCATATCATGAACAAAACATACACAACCAAACACACGGGGAAATATGAAAGAGAGGGTCATTTGGAAATAGAATAGAATAAGGAACCTCATTGTTGAGAGAAGAAGACAACAATGTCAAAAAGAAAACAAGTTCTTAAGACAACATTGCCCCAATGATGGAAACCTTATATATTGGCACAAAGCAATAAGGTACGGGTAGTTTCAATGAAGTCTTTATTTTTCCTTTCTATTATATCATTTTGTTGATGTGTGAGGACAAATAGACTAGTGTAAAATGCCTTGTGAACTTAAAACTGTAAAGAAATTATAGGAAGAATACTATCTGACGTTGTCAATTCTTAAACTTTAAATTACTTGACCAAATTGATTTTTTGTTTCATTAAAAAAAAGCAAAAATATTTTTAGGCTTTTTCCAAAACAAGTTGCACATTTAGAACAATGTAAGAGCATCCAATAATTTTGGTTCAACAAATTGCCACAACAAAGTAAAAGCTGATCATCAAATTTCTTCCACTATTTAGCTTGATTAGATGGTACATTACTCCTGTAGGAAGTCCCACATCGACTAGAGATAAGGCCAATTTATAATATATAAGTGGAGTGTAGACCTCACCTTACAAGCCGGTTTTGTGGGGTTGAGTTAGGCCTAAAACCCACTTCTAACATGGTATCAGAGCCATGGTTAAAACCTATCCTAGCGAGTTCTAAGTGGGCATTTCTGTTTCTATTCCACCCGTTGTTGGGCCGCTATTGGACCATCCAATTTCTACTATCACGCACGAGATGTCTATACCTCGGCATGATGGGGGTGTGTTGGAAGTCCCACATCGACTAGAGATAAGGCCAAATTGTATATGTAAGTGAGGCGCAAACCTCACCTTACAAGCCGGTTTTATGGGGTTCAGTTAGGCTTAAAACTCACTTTCTAATATGGTATCAGAGCTATGGTTAGAGCCTATCCTAGCAATATTTGTTGGGCATATCGTTCCACCCGCTATTGGACCGTTATCGAACCACCCATTAATATCTAGTCTCACGCTCGAGATGTATATACCTCAACATGAGGGGAGTGTGTTGGAAGTCCCACATCGACTAGAGATAAGGCCAATTTATAATATATAAGTGGAATGCAGACCTCACCTTACAAGCCGGTTTTGTAGGGTTGAGTTAGGTCTAAAACCCACTTCTAACAACTCTCATCTCTTTCAAGTTGATCATGAAAACCTCAGCAAAGGAACCAAAGTTTAGCTGAGGCAAACCAAGAGAGATAATTTCTCCTATTCAATTTTTGAAAAGTAATGTAGGAGTTCTAGAGAAAGAGATGACAAGTTTAGTAGCCATTTTAATAAATAGTGAATCACATATTTGACCTTCAACCAAGCTAGTAAAGGGGAACCAAAGGGGAGGTGCGATGTTGCTCCCCTGAAGGAAAGGTGGCATGTGGACATCATGTGTCTAACAATGTCAAACGAAAAACTTGCGTGTGGCTGCATGTGGATCGAATTCAGCCTCCTGAACTGGCACGTTTGGCCATTGCTTGGAGAGACACTTCAGATCTGGTGGTTGTTGGAGAAAATTGTGACAACGGTGAAGGAAGGTGTAGACTTTGCTGGACAGGACTAAGACTTGCTAAGCAAGATTGATCCACTTTGATACCAACTTAAGATAAATAAAAAGATGTAGTATGTTCTAGAGAGCTTGAATCAACTCTCGTGTTCTCATATTTATATTGATAGTTTTATGATACAATTAGTATAGGGAAGAGTAAAAATGAATAGACATATCTAGAGTCCCAGGTACAAAGATATGTACAACACAACACATTTTCAATAAAACCTATTTAAGAGCCATTCGAACAATTTTCATGAAATAGGAGCATTTCCTCGAAACATGCACCAACTAGTGGTAGGTTTCCTTGGACCTAGACTATAGGGAGGTTCAATACACACATAGATCTCCACACTGGTAAGATATTCTTCACTTTGGGTCAAGCCCTCACGGATTTGCTTTTGGTACCACTTGAAAAGCCTCTTACCAAGGGAGGTATCTTATGTGTATATAAACACATATCCATCTCTTGTTTTATCTTATGTGGGACTTTGTTTGTATCCTAACAATCGTCCCCTCAAACAAAGGACTATGGTTCTCCACTCCCCTATAGTGGAAGTCTTTTCTTATTTGAGTACATTGCAGATCCATGGTCATGCCGCAAAGCATTTCTTGCTCTCCATCTCCGATGATTCATCTGGCTATCTGCCACCGACCACCTACCAAGGCTTCACCTTACCATGAAGGGTTGTACTCGTCTGAGTTTGGTTACCAGACCTGAACTATCGGCTCTGATACCAATTGTAGGGAGGTTCAATACACACATAGATCTCCACACTGGTAAGATATTGTTCACTTTGGATCAAGCCCTCACGGATTTGCTTTTGGTACCACTCGAAAAGGCCTCTTATCAAGGGAGGTATCTTATGTGTATATAAACACATGTCCATCTCTTATTTTATCTTATGTGGGACTTTGTTTGTATCCTAACAATCGTCCCCTCAAACAAAGGACTATGGTTCTCCACTCCCCTACAATGGAAGTCTTTTCTTATTTGAGTACACTGCAGATCCATGGTCATGCCACAAAGCATTTCTTGCTCTCCATCTCCGATGATTCATCTGGCTATCTACCACCGGCCACCTACCAAGGCTTCACCTTACCATGGAGGGTCGTACTTGTCTGAGTTCGGTCATCAGACCTGAACCATCGGCTCTGATACCAATTGTAGGGAGGTTCAACACACACATAGATCTCCACACTGGTAAGATATTGTCCACTTTGGGTCAAGCCATCATGGATTTGCTTTTGGTACCACTCCAGAAGGCCTCTCACTAAGGGAGGTATCTTATGTGTATATAAATCCATGTCCATCTCTTGCTTTATCTGATGTGGAACTTTGTTTGTATCCTAACATGGACACTCATCCCAATCAGCATCACTATGTGCTTGGAGTTGAATTGAACCACACTTTGAGGTGCCAGTGAGATATTTAATGTGCGGTTTGCTACACTGCTTAAAAATGGAACTGTTGTGGGGTTTGCATAAACTTACTATTAGTGTGTAAACAAGAGAGATAGTGACAGTGACAAAGATAAGCCTACCAACTAACTTTTGATGAGCTTGTATCAATGAAAAGCACAACCAAGAGATAGGTAGAGTGAAGTATTTAGTCTAGTGATCGGATAATTGAGTACAGTGGGACTTATTACCTATTGGTGAGATGACTGTTTGTTTGTGGGATGAACTGTAGTGGAAAGGGCTTCATGCCATGATCTGAAGGATCGTTTATTTTCAAGAAAATCATACTTTAGCATGTCATGAAGTACATTTGAGTTGGGATGTCCAGGACACTTGTGTCACATTATCTGGACAACATTTCCATATTTTCTCCCTAGAGGAGAAGGTGCAAGTTTTAGGGGGGAGAGAGTACTAATGGGCATTTAACAGTCAAAATAGTGTATGTAAGGGGTGTATGTAAGGGAGGAAGTGTAAGGCTAGGTTTGGGGAGCTAATGAGACTAAGTCCTATCAATGATAGTTAGAATTCGTTAGAAAGGGAAGGAGTTGGTCAGAATCTTTTCAGACAGAATAGGGTTCTCTTGAATTCACTTTGCTTGTATTTCTGATTTCATTGATCAAGGGTTTATTTGGCCCTGAATTTCTTCATTCATTTATTGTTTTTCCTCTCAAACCACTAGTTGAGTCTATCACACAAGGAAACTGTTGTGGAGATCTATATTGATATTCATGAATTTATAATATCTTGTTGAAGTTTATAGCCAAACTTCCTTTACTATCTCTCCATGATTACTAAGCTTTGATAATACCAAATTGATAAATTATTTTTGGCATAAACATGAATTTGGTATGTGAAATTTTCTTATAGACAAACACATTAAGAGGGCAAACCTTGACCTAACGGTAAGGTTGTTGCCTTGTGACCTAGAGGTTATTGGTTCAAATCATGATAATAGCCTCTTTGCTTATGGAGGTAAGGCTGTGTACATTTGTACTCCCTAGACCCCACTAGGGGGAAGTCTCATGCATTAGGATTACCTGCATGTACACATTAAAGGATCTTATGCTTATTTTTCTTTACTCAAGGGAAAATATATGTTTCTAATTTTTCTCCTTCTATTTGTGTGGATTCAGAAATGCGTACAACATGGTGCTTCACAAATTTGGTGACAAGCTCTATTCAGGGCTGGTTGCAACAATGACTGGACATCTCAAAGATATTGCTCAATCTGTTGAAGCTGCTCAAGGAGGATCTTTTCTGGAAGAGCTGAACAGGAAATGGAATGATCATAATAAAGCATTACAAATGATTAGAGACATACTGATGTACATGGATAGGACTTACATTCCAAGCACCCAGAAGACTCCCGTTCATGAACTTGGGCTGAACCTGTGGAAAGAAAATGTCATTTATTCCAGCCAGAGCAGGACTCGGCTATTGAATACACTTCTGGAATTAGTACATAGTGAACGCACTGCTGAAGTTATTGATAGAGGAATTATGAGAAATATAACAAAAATGTTAATGGATTTAGGCCCTTCTGTTTATGGGCAAGAGTTTGAGACTCATTTTCTTCAAGTTTCAGCTGAGTTTTACCGTGTGGAATCCCAAAAATTCATTGAGTGTTGTGATTGTGGTGATTATCTGAAAAAAGCTGAGAGGCGTCTGAATGAGGAAATGGAAAGAGTGAGCCACTACTTGGATTCCAGAACAGAAAAGAAGATTACTAATGTGGTGGAGAAGGAGATGATTGAAAATCACATGCTAAGATTAATCCATATGGAGAATTCTGGCTTAGTGCACATGCTTTGTGATGATAAATACGAAGATTTAAGTAGAATGTATAACTTGTTCCGTCGTGTTACTGATGGTCTTTCAAAAGTAAGAGAGGTGATGACTTCACATATGCGAGAGTCTGGTAAACAGCTTGTTACTGATCCTGAAAGATTGAAGGATCCAGTTGAATATGTGCAAAGGCTCTTAGATGAGAAAGATAAATATGACAAGATCATAAACTTGGCATTTAACAATGACAAGTCTTTCCAGAATGCTTTGAATTCCTCTTTTGAATATTTCATCAACTTGAATCCTCGCTCTCCAGAGTTTATTTCACTATTTGTAGATGATAAACTCCGGAAAGGTCTAAAAGGGGTTAGTGAGGATGATGTAGAAGTTACTCTTGACAAGGTGATGATGCTGTTCCGATACCTCCAAGAAAAAGATGTATTTGAGAAGTATTACAAACAGCATTTGGCTAAACGGCTTTTGTCTGGAAAAACAGTCTCTGATGACGCAGAGAGAAGTCTCATAGTTAAGCTCAAGACAGAGTGTGGTTACCAGTTTACATCTAAATTAGAGGGAATGTTTACAGACATGAAAACCTCCCAGGACACCATGCAGGGCTTTTATGGCTGCCACCCTGAGCTAAGTGATGGCCCTACGCTAACTGTTCAGGTTCTTACAACAGGGTCTTGGCCAACTCAGTCTAGTGTTACGTGCAACCTGCCAGCAGAAATGTCTGCTCTGTGTGAGAAGTTTCGGTCATATTACCTTGGTACGCATACTGGCAGGAGATTGTCTTGGCAAACTAATATGGGCACAGCAGACTTAAAAGCAACCTTTGGGAAGGGCCAGAAACATGAGTTAAATGTTTCTACATATCAAATGTGTGTTCTCATGCTGTTCAATAATGCTGATAGACTTAGCTACAAGGAGATTGAGCAAGCAACTGAGATTCCTGCTTCAGATCTTAAGAGATGCCTGCAATCATTGGCTTTAGTTAAGGGAAGAAATGTTCTTAGAAAGGAACCAATGGGTAAAGAAATTGTTGAGGATGATGCTTTCTTTGTTAATGATAAGTTCAGCAGCAAACTGTACAAGGTTAAAATAGGAACTGTAGTTGCACAAAAGGAATCGGAACCGGAGAAACAGGAAACCCGACAGAGAGTGGAGGAAGACCGGAAGCCCCAGATTGAAGCAGCAATAGTGAGGATCATGAAATCGAGGAAGCAACTGGATCATAACAATCTTATAGCCGAGGTCACGAAGCAGTTGCAATCACGTTTCCTGGCAAATCCAACAGAGGTGAAGAAACGGATCGAGTCTCTCATTGAGAGGGACTTTTTGGAGAGGGATGATAGTGACAGAAGATTGTACCGATATCTTGCCTAGAATTGGAGAACTTGTTTCAGCGATCACAATGTATCTTATGAACCTGGTGACAAATCACCTTTAAATAGCTCCATTGATTTCATTGTACATTAATTTGTTTTCTAATTCTTTGTGATGTTTCATCTTTTAGTATCTGTATGACTCTATTCTCAAGCAAATTATGGTCCTTGCCACCCATGTTTGTAAGAGCTCAATTTACGAAAGTCTTGTGTACTTTATCCTGATAACATTGTTTGTTGGCAGCTGGGAGGTAATCGCAAAATTCTTGTTTTAAAATGGAGTAAATTATAACTTTGTTTCAGAAAAATTGAGGTGACATTTATTTAGTACGTTATGGACTGATCAATTTCAGTTTTCCAAATACCAAGGTTGTTCTTTCATTTTTCCTTATCCAATGTTGTCTTCCAAATAATAAAAGTAATTGTTACGCCAAGTTTTTCTTCAATGCCGTTAAGGTAATTGTTGCCGTCTAGAAGAATCCCCCGCTAACCTTGCGGCTGCGTCAGGTTACTGCTAGAGATAAAACCAGTTTTTCTCATTTCTTGCTTGATTAATTGTTTGTCTGGTACTAACCCAAGAAAAAACAAAAAGGAAGATGTGTATTATGTTAACAATACGTCTTAATATTATTGGTTAAAATTTATAAAAAATTATAAAATAATGATTGAGGTTTACTTTTAAGACCTGTAAAGTTATAAATTTTATTGAATTTCAGTAAAAAAGACGAGTTTGGTAATATTTTTAAAGAGAAAACGTAAGTAGTGTAATAGGATATGGGGTTGAAGGGTGAAGAAATAGTTTAGCTCTTGAGCCCTTTGGTATGGATAGTGAAGTTATAATTTCTTATTAACTAGCAGAATATCGCAGACAACACTAAGTTTTTTTGTCTGCTTCCTAATACAATGAACAGTGAGGGGGAAAAAATGCTAAGTCTTCCTTTCTCTTTGGTCCTCCTATCTCCTCTTGAGTGATCCTCCCAAATTTCAGTTCATAAAGCTGAAGAAATGTAGCAGTAGCAGCAAGTCTATTATTGTAACTCGTAATAATTATTAAAGCAACATGAAAGTAGCAAGTTCCGCAAGGACAGATTCTTGACAATTACAAGACTTTTAGCTCTTAACCATCAAAGTCGATGAAATGAAAATTTTCTTCCGCTATTTTTCAGTATACAGCAACTGTAACCATTGTTGTTGTTTTAACGTGAGAAATTATACCGAAGCATAGTACGAGGCAAATCAGAGATACGAAGGCTACAGCTGAGGACAGTAACTGCTTAATGATTATTTCACAGAACAATTTAAAGAAGTGGCACAAAAAACAATATTCCAACTGAAAACAGACATAAGAGGTGTCAATTAGAATTACAAAATTGGTGGCTGCTTAAATGAGATCAGCTTCAATGACTGCATTTTAAGCATTTAGTGCGAGGCGAAGTGACTGCCACGCAATATTCTTAAGGAATGGACGAGACTTTTCAAGTTACCTTTATAAAAGCTATTAAGCATCAGCATGGTTTGGCAAAGTACCAACATAAATTGGTTCAGAGATCTTTTCAGGCAATTCAATACACAATGGCATTGAAATCATCAGCAATGTCAGTGACATTGTTGTGCTTAGTGTTGTTAGCAGTAGCAAATGGATGTTATGGTGGGGAAATAGCAATCTACTGGGGCCAGAATGGCAACGAGGGGACGCTGAGCGAGGCTTGTGCGACAGGGAACTATGATTATTTGATCCTAGCCTTTTTGCCAACCTTTGGCAATGGACAAACTCCTATGATTAATCTTGCTGGTCACTGTGATCCGTACAGTGATGGGTGCACGGGGTTAAGTTCAGACATAAAAGCTTGTCAAGCCAAAGGCATCAAGGTGTTGCTGTCTTTAGGAGGAGGTGCTGGAAGCTATTCAATTGCATCCACTGAAGATGCAAGCCACATAGCCAGTTACCTTTGGAACAACTTCTTGGGGGGAGAGTCCTCATCTCGGCCTCTTGGTCCTGCTGTTCTTGATGGCATTGACTTTGACATTGAAGGTGGATCAAACCAACATTGGGGTGATCTTGCCAGGTTCCTTAAAGGATACGCCATGGCCAAGCAAGGCAAGCAAGTCTACATCACTGCAGCTCCTCAGTGCCCTTTTCCTGATGCTTGGATAGGAAATGCTCTCACTACAGGGCTTTTTGACTTTGTGTGGGTCCAATTCTACAACAACCCTCCTTGCCAATACACTTCTGGGGAAATCACTAACCTTGAAGATGCATGGAAGCAGTGGATTTCAGGTATCCCTGCCAACAAGATATTCTTGGGGTTGCCAGCTTCCCCACAGGCTGCAGGGAGTGGCTTCATTCCTTCTGCTGATCTTCTTTCTAATGTGCTTCCAGCCATTAAGGGTTCTGCTAAATATGGAGGTGTTATGTTGTGGTCTAGGTATTATGATGCTCAGAGTGGATATAGCTCATCCATCAGGAGCCATGTGTGATATCTAAACTCCTCATCTTTAGAACTATGCAACGTTATCTTTGTATTTGTGTGTTTTCAAATATTTATGCCATGATATGAAACATGTTTGGTTGGTTCAAATGGATAGAGTTAAATGTTGTGAACCAGAAGAAAGTATCTTTCAAGAAAATAGATTGTGTGTTAATAATTAGTCATGTCAAAATGGTCAAGTGCATAGTGTTTGGTTGTGACCCGTATCGGTCAAGGCAAAAATACCAAAAGGGTTAAGAAAAACCCACAAAAAAATCCCATAAAACCAAAATAACAACAAAAATCTTATGGTCGGTTTAGGCAGAGTTAAGTAAAGTTTAAGTCAAGTACATCATTCCAGTTGGGTCCAAGTCAACCTATATCCAAGTCAAACCAAAGTTGATAAAGTTCCCATAATATTGAGTTGAATTGAATTCACGTTACTCATAATCAAGTCAATTAAACCTATCAATTTAGTTAAATGCATAGGACTTAGCCTTGGCCCATATCTTGGGGCCAAGAAAACACACAAGACCAAAATCAAAAAAATAGTCCTATGGGTCAATCTATGTGATTCGATCTTTGGTCAAGATAGACGAAGTTGGGTTACACCTAAGTCATGTAGGTCATTCAGGCTGGGTTCAGGTCAGCCTGCGTCCAAGTCAAACCAAGGTTGATAAAGTCACTAGTGAAATAAAGAGATATGATTATAGTTATTTTCAATGTTAAACTACGATTAAGGAATTGTAGTATATTCAAGCATAGTAAAAAAGGGAGATCTTAAGACTGCAACTCAAAATTGTAACCTATAATACATAATAGGATACAGTTCATGATCGAGCCTATAGTACATGATAGTCCACATCATGTTGAGTTGAATCGAGTCCATGTTGCACATAATCTAGTTAGGCCTGCAAAAGGTCAAGTTGAGTTAGACCCACGTGGGGTTGAGTCGAGTTAGATGCATCTTGAGCCGGGGCAAAAAAAACGCACTTGAGCTTGAGTTGAGTACACCCACTCAACCCTAATCAAGTCAAGCTAACTCAAGTCAAGTTGAACACATGTTAGGCCCAATTAAGTTGGGTTCACATTAGGTGAAGTAGAGTTGGACTCAATTTATATTGAGTCAAGTTAAGCCTACATCATGATATGTCAAGTTGGGCTCACCTTGGACTATGTTGAGTCAAACCTATCTTTAGTCGAGTCAATTTAGACCCACTTTGAGCCCAATTGAGTCAGGCCCACCTTTGACTGAATTGAGTTACGCACCTCAAGATGAGTTGAGTTCACTAAAGCAGAAAGGGCTTTAGACGTCTATTATTTTGGGGTTTTAACATCACATCCCGAACCGACGTCTTTATGGGTGATGATAATGGGACATCGGATTTTGCAGGTCCGACGTCATTATAGATGTTGGTTAATCTCAAAGACTGACGTCTGTATAGACGTCGGACATGACACAAAGTGACGTCTAAGGGTGCTATAAAGACGTCGGACATGGAACAAACCGACGCCTAAGGGCACTATATAGACGTCGGGCATGACATTAACCGACGTCTAAGGGCACTATAGACGTTGGGCATGACATTAATCGACGTCTACAAAGTGTTCGTTGTGTTTTAGTGCAATTTTGCTCGTGTCTTTGGGTAGCATAGTAGCACATCCTTCCTTTGCTAGTTTTTTCGTAAGAAAAAATCGCGTCTTTTACATTTCTTATGGCATTTCAACCCAAAGACGAACCTGGGTCGTTGCCTAATTCCATTCCAACCGCCAAAGAAAAAGAATACGGTGACACTGTATTTTTTTCTTTGGCGGTCGGAATGGAAGTAGGCAATGACCCAGGTTCGTCTTTGGGTTGAAATGCCATAAGAAATGTAAAAGACGCGATTTTTTCTTACGAAAAAATTAGCAAAGGAAGGAGGTGCTACTATGCTACCCAAAGACACAAGAAAAACTACACCAAAACACAACGAAAACTCATTTTAATCGGTTTAAATGAAAAATAATACATCATAGATTACCTTAATCGGAGTAAAAACAAGTTTAAACAGTTCAAAAGAGATCAAAAGCACTTGAAAGGTAATGCAGTAGAGAGAAAAGGCGAAGAAAGATGATGAAGTGCGCGAAACTAGTTCGCGATGACTAATTTAATAAGAAATGACACGTCAGTTGCCAAAGAGCCCAACGTCTATAATTGAATATACGTTGGGGACCTTACTAATGTAAAGTCCATTCAATTTAAAAATTAATATTCGTGGTAAATGTAGACGTTGAATGTTGTGGGAACCAACATCTATAATCGCATATAGAGGTCGGTTGGCGGGATTAGAGGTCTAGATGGCGGAAAAAAAATAATTTTTCACCTACCTATCAGACTATATACATCAGTTAGGAGGGGAATGACAACGGTCTAAAAACCGTTATTTTTATACATTAATTTGATATCAAAACACAACCTTTATGACCTAGAATTAGCTTGAAATCATGCATTTTGTTTAACTTAGTGAACAAGAGAGTCAAAAGTGGTTTTAGAGATATTATGCTTGGTTTTACATTGTTTTGGCAGGATTTTATGAGAATTGAATGATGAAGATGAAGAAGGAAGGACTTGGAATAGAAAAATGGCAAGAAAAGATGAAAAAGAGGTGTCGCGACCACCGCCCAATGCTAACCCAGCGTTGGGCGTCCAAGACGCAGACCGCTGAGCGTCTGTAAACGCTGAGCGTCCAGCGTTGCCACCACTGAGCGTTAGCTAGCGCTGAGTGTCTAAATGAATGGGCTTGGGCCGAAATTCTATTACTTTTTTGGCCTATAAATAGACCCAGTGCGATTTCAGAAGTAATCTTTTGGCAATCAGAGATGTCCATAGCTCTTCTTCACTCCTTAGAGGCGGTTTTTGGATGCGAGAGCTCCGAATCACCAATCCTAGGGTTTATCTTTTCATTCTTTTCATTTATTTCATCTAGTTTCACCATGTCTATGGTGAACTAAACCCTCTGTTGTTGGGGAACAATGTAATCTTTTAAAACTCTCTTACATTGAAATTCTTGTTTTATTCATATGGTTGCATATGCTTGTATTATCAATAGTTGAGTTTTCTTATCCGATTATCATGCTTGCATCATTTAACTCATTCGGTGTATTGATCCTTGATTTTGTCGATATGGGAACGTATGGGGAAGTCTCGAACTGATAGGAATTCTCTTGGTTAAGCAATACTACCTAGGAATAGGAGTAGGACGACTAATTGCTTTAAACTTCTATTTTTCATGCGTTATTGGTTACTTAGGGAGACTAGGAATGGTAAACTAGTAATTGATAATAGGCTTTCTTCGCCAAGGAATCGGGTTTTGAGTAGATTAGATAGCTGCATGACATTGATAATAAAGCGAATTTAACAAGAATAGTAGATATAGGAGAGTGGATAAAGATGAAATTGTAAACCCCAACAACTCCATTAATTCATAGTCTTTTCTTTGCCAATTGATTCAAATTTGCATCTGCATGTTTAAATTCTGTTTTTGCATCAACACTACCACTTTAATTATTTTAAGTCTTATAAAATTAAATCACATGAACGTTTAGGCCTGTGAGTCCTTTGGGAGAACGATACTCGATTTTTCCGTTTATATTACTTGATAACGATCTGGTACACTTGCCAGGGACCTAACAGGGAACTGACGTCTATAGTCGCACATAGACGTCGGAGTTGCGGGATCTGACATCTAAATGGTGGAAAGAAATGACTTTTCACCTACTGTCAGACATATAGACGTCAGTTAGGAGGACACAGACGTCTATAGTTGCATATAGACGTCGGATTGGTGGGATCTGACGTCTAGATGGCGGAAAGAAATGACTTTTCACCTACCTGTCAGACATATAGATGTCAATTAGGAGGGCCCCGACGTCTAGAATATTTCTTAAAGTTTGGGAGAGAAAACTTAAGCATTTTATTATATTGAACTTACTTTTCTATTACACATCTACCCTATTTAAGGGATAGTGGATCAACATAAAACATAAAGAGAAAAGAGGAAATTCCTAAAAAGCCCACACACATACAAAAGTCAATTAGACAATACAATATATTTCAACACTCCCCCTCAAGCTGGAGCATATAGATCATATGCACCAAGCTTGGAACATATAAATTGAATCCTAGGCCCTCTTAGAGATTTGGTCAAAATGTCTCCGAGTTGTTCATTAGAATCGACAAACTTAGTAACAAGTTCCTTGGTCAACAACTTCTCTCTAATAAAATGACAATCAATATTGGAGGCAATATAAAGGGCTGCTTAGTTGTCACGGTACAGTTTCAATGGTTCATTTCCACAAAATTTTAATTCTTGGAGAAGTTGTTTGATCCACACAAGTTCACTTGTAGCTAAAGCCATAGATCGGTATTCAGCTTCAGCACTAGACCTAGCAACAACACTTTGTTTCTTACTTTTCCAAGATACAAGGTTCCCTCCAAGTAGAACACAATACCTTGTAGTAGATCTTCGATCAATTGGAGAACCAACCCAATCTGCATCACAATATCCTTCAATCTGAGTGCTTCCCTTGTCCTCATACAACAATCCCTGTCCTGGATTTCCTTTTATCTATCTGAGAATGCGAATCACTGCATTCCAATGGTCAACATGTGGATTTTGCATAAATTGACTTACAATTCCCACTGGATAAGAAAGATCAGGTCTTGTTATTGTAAGATATATGAGTTTTTCAACCAGCCTTCTATATCTCTCTGGGTCCGAGAAAGGTTCACCTTGATCTCTCATTAACTTTTGATTTGAGTCCATAGGACTATCAATGGGCTTCCAATTTTTCAAGCCTGTTTCCTCTAAAATATCAAGAGAATATTTCCTTTGTGAAATGATGACACCTTATTTTGACTGTGCCACTTCAATACCAAGAAAGTATTTTAGACGACCCAGATCTTTAGTCTGAAAGTGGTTGAACAAATGATTCTTCAATTGAGTAATTCGAGTGATGTCATTCCCTGTAATAACAATATCATCAACATACACCATGAGGTAAACACATTTGTCAGAAGAAGAATGACCATAAAACATTGAATGATCTGTCTCACAACCCGACTAAATTTTTCAAACCAAGCACAAGGTGATTGTTTCAAGCCATAGAGGCAACAACATAATTTACAAACTAACCCAGACTCCCCCTGAGCAGCAAACCAAGGAGGTTGCTCCATGTATATCTCCTTTTCCAGATCACCATGAAGAAAGGCATTTTTAATGTCCAACTGGTAAAGTGGTGATGGGTTGTTGCAACCCACACAAATTTAATGTGCAATTTAGAATTGCAGTATAGCTAGGAATTGACTCCTAGGTCATCTCTCAAGGACCAATTTTGCGGTTCAAGAATTAAGTCAGACAGGAAGTGAGGGGTTTGTGAAAATGTTGTGGTGAATAGGGATGAATGAAATCAAAATACTGACGCAAACAAAAATGTAAACACATATCTAAAAACGGTTTCTAAGACAGACTGGAAACGGTTGGTCAT
The DNA here is from genome assembly GCA_036885675.1 of Vigna mungo. Classification (NCBI taxonomy): domain Eukaryota; kingdom Viridiplantae; phylum Streptophyta; class Magnoliopsida; order Fabales; family Fabaceae; genus Vigna; species Vigna mungo. Next base: position 41,827,093 of record CP144700.1, on the reverse strand, counting down.
TAACTTAATTACAATGCTTCCTATCACAGATCAACAAAGTAAAGCCTACTCAAACCTCTAATCCAACACAACATTTTGCAGGTAAACCAGAGTTGCTTTTAAAAAGAGAATTTTTTATCATCATCAAAAAGGGGGAGATTGTTACCAATAGGGAGTATTGGTAAAACCTGAAGATGAGTTTTGATGATGCTGCAACTTGTAGATTTTGAATGTATTAGGAAAATACTTAAAAGCAACTTGTAGATTTTGAATGTAGTAGGAAAATATTGAAATATTGTAATTCTTACTGGTATAATCGATTATGGTCAAGCTATAATTGATTATCACATGTTTTTGTACTAGAATAATCGATTATCATGAAGCAATAATCGATTATCACAAGTCATACTTGAATAATCGATTATCACTTCATATAATCGATTATCACTTTTTGAAAACTCTGTAACGGACTTGAATAATCGATTATCACTTACAATAATCGATTATTCATGGCAGTTGGGAGCTGACCTTTGGCATTCAGTGTACTTTGCTATATATTTGGATTTTGAGAATTCATAAGGCAACGTTTTTGAACTGAGAAAGCTTATCAGAACACTGTGTGTCAGAGGAACGTTCTTAGAAAGCTTTTGTTCATTGTTCCCTTGCTTGGTCTTGTGAAAGGAGTGGCTCGCGTATTGTGTGTCAATGGTCGGAGCAGACACTCTTCAAGTTAGCAAGGTGCTCTGCCTGGTCTTGTGAAAGGAGAAGCTCGTGAATCGTTGGTCGATTGCCGGAGCGGTTCTCTTCAAGTTGGTAGAGTGGTTTCTTTCCATTTTATATTTTATTCACTTAATTGTAATCTATTGATTTATAGTGGAACTGTTAATCATTGTTTATAGTGATTAACGACCGGACGTAGATTCTATTGAATCGAACCAGTATAAAAATACTCGTGTGAATTTTCTATTCCCTATACTCATTTTACGTTACACATATCAACTGGTTTTTTAATTTTCTGAAAGAAAATTATCTTTGCTAAAAAAGACCAATTTCGTTTTAACTATGACCGAACACGCTTTCCGCTTACTCTAAGTTTTTAATTCCGCTGCACTATACTTTTCGAAAATTACCCCCTCCGATACCAACAATTGGTATCAGAGCTTGCTTTGATAGTTTTTCAAAATATTTGCGAAAATGGCCGGTCACAATCAAAACCATGTATATGTTGAGGGTGCTTCCATTAACAGACCTTCATTGTTTACTGGTGATAACTATGCTTTTTGGAAAGTGAGAATGGAAATTTTTATGGGGTCTGTTGATAGAGGCATTTGGGAAGCAATACAAAATGGTCCTTATATTCCTATGAGTACAGTTGATAGTGTAGAGATAGAAAAACCTTATTTTAATTGGACTGTTGAAGAAAATAGACGAGCTCAGTTTGATATTAAAGCTCGCAATATAATTTCATCTGCTGTTGTACTTGATGAATTTTACAGAATTTCAGTGTGTAAGACAGCACAGGAAATGTGGGAAGTCCTCAGAGTCACTCATGAAGGAACAGAGGACGTGAAACGCGCTAGGAAGAACACTCTCATTCAGGAATATGAGATGTTCAGAATGCAACCTGGAGAAACGATCTCTGTTCAAAAGCGTTTCATTCATATTGTGAATCACTTAACAGGGTTGGGTAAAACTTTTGATACTGATGAACTAAATGTGAAAATTCTGAAATCTTTAGACAGGTCTTAGCAACAAAGGTGACTGCCATCTCGGAGTCTCAGAATCTTACTCAGATGTCAATGCCAATCTTGTTTGGAAAGCTCCGAGAGCATGAGCTTGAGTTGAGGAGATTAACTGCTGAAGAGGATCAAGGCAAGAGAAAAACACTAGCCTTCAAGTCCGAAATATCTAAAGGAAAGAGCTCTAAGAGGATCGAAGAAGACGATTCTGATGATGAGGAAAACATGAACTTGATGATAAAGAAATTTGCAAAGTTCATGAAGGCAAAGGGAAAGGATAAATTTCATAAAGAAAGGAGAGAAAATCAAGAATCTCCTTCAAATGTGAAGTGCTTTGGTTGTGGAGAAAGAGGGCACGTAAAATCTGAGTTTCCAAAGAGCAAGAAAAGTGAAGACAAGAAGGAAAGAAAATTTCAAAAGAAGAAAGCATACATAGCTTGGGAGGATAATGCTTCTAACTCAACAAGCTCAAGTGACACAGAAGAAGAAGCCAACTTATGTCTTATGGCAGATTCTGAAGATACAGGAAGCCAAGTAAGTGACTCAAGCTTTGAATATAGTGAATTAAATTTACAAAAGGCTTTCTTTGATTTGATGAATGAATCTGAAAAACTTGATGCTGCTCATAAAAAGCTAAAAAAGGAACACAATGAATTGAAGTTAAAATATGATAAATTGCTTGATGATGAGGTTGTTTTAAGAAATAGAGCTAATACTTTAGAAACCAAATTGTCATATACAAATGATACTGTTGAACCTGTTGAATGCTTGTCATGCAAAAGTCATATGTTTGATATTGATATACTTGAAAATTTACTTGCTAAGACAACTAAGACTAATTCACATGCTAAAATAAACTTCAATAAAAGCAAAATTAAAAATAGAAACATGCATCAAAATTATAATTCCAAGATAAGAAGAACTCAAAAAATTTGGGTTGTTAAAGGAACTTTTGTTAAAAGTAAAGTTAATGATGTATGTTGTTTTTACTGTATGAAGCATGGTCACACATCAAATAAGTGCAATATTAAACATGTTGATGTTCCAAATGGTAAATATGCATGGGTTAAAGCTGTGAAATGATGTATACTTACAAAAACTAGCCCCAAGGACCCATATTGAGATTGGGGACCTAAAATTCTTGCTAACTTGTTTTGTAGGAACAATCTAAGTCAAAGAAGTCTTTGTGGTATCTTCATAGTGGTTGCTCAAGACACATGACTGGTGACAAGAAAAGGTTCATCTCTTTTGTGAAGAAGCAAGGATTTGTAACTTATGGGGATAACAACAAAGGCAAAATAACGGGGATTGGAGACATTGGAGGACGAAACACATTGACGATAAAAGACGTCTTATACGTTGAAGGCCTCAAACATAATCTTCTAAGCATAAGTCAACTATGTGACAAAGGTCTCAAGGTAACTTTTGAGAGTGATAAATGTACTGTTTATTTTAAAAATTCTGCTGAAATTGCTTTGCAAGGTGTTAGGCAAATAACATATATTTGATTGATATTGAGAGTGCATCTAGTCATAGTATTACATGCTTAGTTGCTAAAGAAGAAAATCCATGGCTATGGCATAAGAGAGCTGCACATATTCACATGCAACATTTGAATAAATTAATTTCTAAGGATCTTGTGATTGGTTTGCCTAAACTAAAATTTGAGAAAAACAAACTTTGTTCTGCATGTCAAAAGGGTAAACAAACCAAATCTTCATTTTCATCTAAAAACATGATTTCAACATCAAAACCCTTAGAACTATTGCATATGGACTTGTTTGGTCCATCTAGAATTAAAAGTTTTGGTGGAAATTACTATGCTCTTGTAATTGTTGATGATTATTCTAGATTTACTTGGACTTTCTTTTTAACTTTGAAGAGTGAAGCTTTCAAATCATTTAGAACTTTTGCTAAATGTATTCAAAATGAGAAAGATTTGAAAATCAAAACTTTGAGAAGTGATCACGGAGGTGAATTTGGAAATGAATCTTTTGGAAAATTTTGTGAAGAATATGGCATTGCACATAATTTTTCTGCCCCTAGAACCCCCCAACAGAATGGTGTTGAAAGGAAAAATAGATCATTAGAAGAGTTAGCTAGAACGCTTATGAATGAGTCTAATGTGCCAAAATACTTTTGAGCTGATGCAGTAAGCACTGCTTGTTATGTGTTAAATAGGATGCTTATTAGGCCAATTCTAAAATTAACTCCATATGAGTTGCTGAATGGTAGAAAACCAAATATATCCCATTTGAAAATTTTTGGATGCAAATGCTTTGTTTTAAATAATGGAAAAGATAATCTTGGTAAATTTGATGCAAAATCTGATGAAGCAATTTTTCTAGGATACTCTTTGACTAGCAAAGCATATAGAGTGTTCAATAGAAGAACATTAATAATTGAAGAATCAATGCATCTTGTCTTTGATGAGATTGTGGACCTTGAGGTAAATCCTCTTGAGTCAAATAAACCCATTGCAGGTGATGAGGACTACTTAAGAGAAGCTCTTGAAGAGATGTATCTAAATGAGAGTTATCCTCCGAAACTTCAAGAAACACCCCAAGCCGTTGATTCTAAAAGCTATCTACAACCAAGAGGACTATCTTTGGACAACATCATAGGAGATATATCAAAAGGGGTAACTACTAGACACAACTTAAATAACTTTTGTCTAACTGTTGCTTTTGTGTCTCAGATAGAACCTAAGAATATAAAGGAAGCTCTTCAAGATGACAAGTGGTGCATTGCTATGCAAGAAGAGCTAAATCAATTTGAAAGGAATGAAGTTTGGGAACTTATTCCAAAACAAGATGAATTCCAAATCATAGGAACCAAATGGGTATTCAGGAACAAGCTTGATGAGGATGGAAACATCACAAAGAATAAAGCAAGGCTAGTTGCTAAGGGCTACTGTCAAGAGGAAGGTATAGATTATGATGAAACGTATGCACCGGTAGCCAGGTTAGAAGCAATTAGATTATTACTTGCATATGCATCTTTGATGAAATTTAAACTGTATCAAATGGATGTCAAAAGTGCTTTCTTAAATGGTTTTATAAAAGAAGAAGTGTATGTTAGTCAACCCCCTGGCTTTGAAGATTTTAAATTTCCTGATCATGTGTAGAAGTTGAAAAAGGCCCTTTATGGTCTTAAACAGGCACCTAGGTCTTGGTATGAAAGACTTAGTACCTTTTTGATTGAAAATGAGTTTTCTAGAGGAAATGTTGATTCAACCTTGTTCATTAAGAAAGTAGGAAAACACATTTTAATTGTGCAAGTCTATGTAAACGACATTATTTTTGGGTCAACTGATGACTCTTTGTGTGAAGAGTTTGCAAAAATAATACAAGGTGAATTTTAGATGTCTATGATGGGTGAGTTAAATTTTTTCTTAGGACTACAGATAAAACAAATGAATGGAGGTACCTTCATCTCCCAAACTAAATACTATAGAGAAATTCTTAAGAAATTTGGTATGGATAGCTGCAAAGAAGCTAGTACTCCTATGGGTACTTCATGTTATTTAGATAAGGATGAAATTGGAAAGGGAGTGAATGAAACTATGTTTAGAGGCATGATAGGATCTTTGTTGTACTTAACTGCTAGTAGACCAGATATTATGCAGAGTGTTTGTGTATGTGCTAGATACCAAGCTAATCCTAAAGAGTCACATTTGACTACTGTTAAGAGAATTCTAAAATATCTTAAGGGAACCACTTCATTTGGACTTTGGTATCCCTCTGATGCCTCACCTAGTTTAATAGGTTACTTTGATGCAGATTATGGTGGTTGTAAAATTGATAGAAAAAGTACTAGTGGAACCTATCATTTCTTGGGTTGTTCTTTAGTGTCATAGCACTCAAAGAAACAAGCATGTGTAGCTTTGTCTACCACTGAAGCTGAATATATTGTAGCTGGAAACTGTTGTGCCCAAATTTTTTGGATGAAACAAAAACTAGAAGATTTTAATATCTTCCTTGACAATATTCCTTTAAAATGTCATAATACTAGTGCTATAAATCTGACCAAGAACCCCATAATGCATTCAAGAACTAAACACATAGAAATTAGGCACCATTTCTTAAGAGACCATACTCAAAAGGGGGATTGTCAAAATTGAATATGTTGATACCCTGCATCAATTAGCTGATATTTTCACCAAGGCTCTACCTAAAGATAGATTTTTTGAGCTAAGAAGAGAGTTAGGAGTATTAGACATGTCTTAGGATCAAAGTCTATGCAAATTTTTGCTTTTTCGTGAACATAACGCTTCATAATCGATTATCACAAGGTTATAATCGATTATTCACTCATAAAATTCAATTCTGGAAAATTTTGAGCAGATAATCGATTATCATCATGCATAATCGATTATCATGCAATTCTGGGCAATGATTATTGAGCAGACAATCGATTATCACGAGCCATAATCGATTATCGCGCTGTCAGTTTCAAAAATAGAGCTGTTGGAGCGTCCAATAACGGCTATAAACGGCCATAAACGACTAGTTTTTCCAATTCTCTTATAAATAGTCCCCCATAATCAATTATTAGACACTCATTTGCACCCAAATATTGCTGAAATCAAATCCAGAGCTCAAAATCTCTTCATTTCTCTTCACATTCTTAAAGTTTCATTTTCCCAAACTTCCTCCATGGCTGAATCAAGAAGGCATCGTTGCAAGGCAGCTGGAGCTTCCTCTTCTTCTCAACCACGTCTTGCAAACATAGATGGATGGATTTCAGATCAAGGGAAACATGCAGAATTTGTAAACTCTTGGCAAGAAAGGAAAATCATGGCAGTAAAGTTTATTCGTCTTGACTTTTTCCGCTTCTATGGCTTTCAATTTCCAAACACTTTTGCTGAGCAGGGACTAACGCATCTGGTAGAACAAAAAGGATGCATTTATCCCGATCTTATAAGAGTTTTCTATTTCAACTTGCGCTATCGGGATGGGATAATATCCACTAAGGTGAAAGGCGTACTATCATTTTAGATTATGACGTGTGGACCAATGTTGCTCAACTCCCCATCCGGGATGATGTTGTCAAAGTCCATTTAGGACTTGAAGATTTCAACAGGATGATGACTTTCCAATCCTTCCTGCGTCATCCTAAACGGCAATCAAATAAAAGGAAATTACTGGTTGGAGGTTTCAAAGTTGAAGAAAGGATCATCCACTACTTGATTGTTTGGATTTTATGTCCTAGAGCAACCAACCATGCTCAATGCTCTGAGCAGGTTTACTTATTTTGTATGGGATTCTAAATCACATACATATCGACTGGCCTGCTCTCATTGTTGACACAATGGTAAAAGCCAAGAAATCCCACTCATATCAATTTCCTTATGCTCTTCTTATTTCTAGGATTTTAGAATACAAAGGTGTAACTGTTGAAGGAGAACTTGTTCAAGCTATTGAAGCTATGGGATCAGAAATTGGAGATACTACCTTTCGTCAGATGGGATTCATTACTAGAGGAAGAGTTCTTATTCACAAAGATGATGACCATCCTGATGAAGATGAAGATGATGACATGGACACTCATATGGCCGAACCAGTGAGTGCTGCTGCTCCATCTGATGCTGGACCATCCAACATACCCTTCTCTTCCTCAAATTCTATGGAAGAACACTTTGCAAGGTTATCTAAACAATTGGAGGATATGAGTCTAGCACAGAAGACACATTTTGATGAAGTTTATGAGTGGTAGCAATCTCTTGATGAATACATGGTGGATCAATTCCTTGAGTTTGATGTTCTCCTCTCTAACATTGAGTGTCATCTCAATATTCCACATACTGAAAGATCCCCTAGTCCTGATTTCTAGTTTTTTAGACCACTAAGTTTGATTGTTATGTTATTTTCTTTGTGGTATTTAGTATTGATCTTTATGAATTTCATGTAATTCCCTCCTGTTCTTAATGAGCTTTTATGACAAATTTATGCATATATTATATATTTGAGGGGGAGCTCACATTTAGGGGGAGATTTTTTAAAATTATTCTTTTTGCTTATGATCAAAAAGGGGGAGATTTTAATTTTACACTTGTACAGGTACTCCTAACTCTGTGGTTGTCTATTAGCTTGTATGTGTTGCAGGTAAACCAGAGTTGCTTTTAAAAAGAGAATTTTTTATCATCATCAAAAAGGGGGAGATTGTTACCAATAAGGGAGTATTGGTAAAACCTGAAGATGAGTTTTGATGATGCTGCAACTTGTAGATTTTGAATGTAGTAGGAAAATACTTAAAAGCAACTTGTAGATTTTGAATGTAGTAGGAAAATATTGAAATATTGTAATTCTTACTGGTATAATCGATTATGGTCAAGCTATAATTGATTATCACATGTTTTTGTACTAGAATAATCGATTATCATGAAGCAATAATCGATTATCACAAGTCATACTTGAATAATCGATTATCACTTCATATAATCGATTATCACTTTTTGAAAACTCTGTAACGGACTTGAATAATCGATTATCACTTACAATAATCGATTATTCATGGAAGTTGGGAGCTGACCTTTGGCATTCAGTGTACTTGGCTATATATTTGGATTTTGAGAATTCATAAGGCAATGTTTTTGAACTGAGAAAGCTTATCAGAACACTGTGTGTCAGAGGAACGTTCTTAGAAAGCTTTTGTTCATTGTTCCCTTGCTTGGTCTTGTGAAAGGAGTGTGCACCCTAAATAAAAAATAAATCTCTTCCATGAATATGAATTTAGCGCCTCTTCTCACCAAGACTTCATAATGCGCCACCCAACTGAAATCACCAAGCAGCTCTTTCTAACTCCCAATCAAAAACGTGAATCTCCAAGCAATGTAAAGTAATTAATTCCAAAGTCAAAATTAAATTCCCTGCTGCACCGCTTGCTTCATGGCTGCTGCACTTTCATGTGAGTCATCCGTCACACCTCTTCCTTCATTTCTCAAGGCAATAAGATGAATTTTCCAAAGATAAAAGAAACGCTGCTGCCTTCCATCAATCAACGTGTACACCTCTTGATCCAAGAAAAGAAATGCCCTTTTTTTTTTCAAATAAAAATCATCTAACAGCTAAATGAATTTAATGCACTTGTAAAATGTTCCCCTAATAAATAAGCATGCTTTTCCAAAGTAAATAAAAGTAAATCCCATGTGTGCTTCTCCCAGCCGTGACACCTCAACCTTCCAGCCAAAAACAATGTAGCTCCTCGCCTTACTTAACGTGTTGTGTGCTTCCTAATTTAAAGATGATCAATTGTTGCTGGAATCAAAAGAAAATAACGAACCCATGACCAAAAAGAAATGCTAGCTAAAAACAACGTTGCACCCAAGAAAAGAGAAAGTGTGCTCATTTTTTTTATTCATCCACAATCCAAATGCAATGACATGGTTCAAAGAGAAGAGAAATTGTTTAAAGCCAATAAACAAAACCCTAAAACCAGTGACTGCTGCAACTCCTCCAAATTGTCGAGAGAGAGCCCTCAAGGAATAATGAACAGTGACGGCTGGTAGGTCCTAAGAGGCCTTGCCTCCCAAATGGGTGGGGTCCACCATAAAATAAAAGGAAACCCTAGGGTGACATGTGTCTTACAATTTTAGGCCCCTCATAATTTTTTAACAATGGCCCAATGTGCAAAAGTTTGTCCAAAAAGTTTAAACAAATAAATTACAATATAACTAAATTTAAAATGTCTAATTGGCGAGTCTTGAATTTATTTGGTGTTCTCCAAATGTCCCAAATTTTATTTCCAAAATTTTCCTGAAAATAATAATGCAAATAATTAGCTCAGAAAATTCAAATTAATTAAAATTAGAATTTCCGGTCAAATTAAGCATAATTAGGAAAAACGGGAAAATACAGGACAATTAAGCACAATTCCCTGATTAATTCTAGCACAATAAACTAAGTGAAATCAATAAGATATCGACTCATCAAGTGGCCACTGCCGAATGGCAGCCATAGCAAGCAAAATACGAACTGTACTGGTTTTAGCCACAGGAGAAAAAGTATCACAATAGTCAATGCCATAAATTTGAGTATATCCCTTAGCTACCAGACGAGCTTTTAGACGATCAATTTCACCAGTAGGACCAACTTTAATAGCATAAACCCATCGGCAACCAATAGGCTTCTTACCAGGAGGAAAAGGGACAAGATCCCAAGTACCATTGTGGTCAAGGGCCTGCATTTCATCAACCATGGCTTGACGTCATCCAAGATGATCAAGTGCCTTATGAATATTCTTAGGAGTCTTAAGGGAAGATAAGGAGGAAACAAAAGAGAAATAGGAAGGAGACAAACGATGATAACTCAAAAAATTATAAACAGGATATGGATTACGAGTAGAACGAATACCTTTCCGAAGGACAATGGGCAAATTATCATCTGAGTCGAGAGAAGATGAGGAGGATGAAGGATCCATGGTCTGGGGAGCTGATGGAAGGAGGAGATGAGTCTCGATGATCTTCATTGTTTTGAGTTTGAGATCGTCTCTGACGCTGATGTATGAGAAGATGTGGAGGAACAATGGCATTCACATTTTGAGTTTGAGGTACAAAAGCAGGAATAATCAGGGGATCACATGATGGTAGAGGAAACATTTGTTGAACAGATGAACGATCCTCCACAGAGGACAAGAAAAAAGGTGTATCCTCAAAGAATGTGACATCAGCAGACATATAATATCTCTTGGTGGTGGGAGAATAACATGTATACTCTTTCTGAAGACGACAATATCCTAAGAAGACACACTTAATAGCTTTTGCGGATAGTTTATCAAGACCTGGAGAAACATTGTGGACAAAACACGTACACCCAAATACACGTGGGGAGACATGGTATAGAGTGTCATTTGGAAAAATGATAGAATGAGGAATCTTATTCTCAAGAGAGGAAGAAGGCATCCTATTGATTAGAAAACAGGCAGTGAGGACTGCATCGCCCCAGTGATGTACAGGAATATTAGTATTCAACATTTTTCCTCTATGCAATACCATTTTGTTGTGGAGTGTGAGGACACGTTGACTGATGTAGAATTCCTTGGGAAGATAAGAATGAAGAAAACGCTGTAGAAAAATATTCCTTAGCATTATCACTACGGAGGATTTTAATTGTCTTCCCAAATTGGTTCTTAATTTCATTAACAAAGGACATAAATATGGACAAAAGTTCAAATCTCTCTTTCATTAAATAAACCCAAGTACATCGAGATAATTCATCAATGAAGGTTACAAAATAATTAAAACCAAACGAAGTAACACGACTTGGTCCCCAACTATCAGAGTGAATAGTTGAGAAAGGAAAATTACATAGAGTCTCAGACCTTTTTGGGATAAGAGGATCTAACATGTTTTCCTAACTGACACGACTCACAATCTAAGACTTGAATGTTCTTGAGACTCGGAACCATCATCTTCAACTTGGATAAACTTGGATGGCCCAACCGATCATGCAAAAGTTTTGGAGATGAAGTTGAAAAACAGGAAACTGAAGAGCTAGGCTTTAAGAAATAAAGTCCTCGAGACTCATGTCCTTCTCTAATCAGACGACCCGTTCCATGTTCCTGTATAAGAAACGAATTAGCAGTAAAGGTTACAGAACAATTTAAGGAATGAGTCAATTAGCTCAAGGAGATTAAATTGTAAGGACAATGAGGAATATACAAAACAAAATTTAAATTTAGTGAAGGAGATAAAGAAACTCTACCAATTCCCTAAGATGCAACTTTGGATCCATTGGCAACAGTAATGAAATGACGGATTTTTTGAGAGGACATGGAAGAAAATGAAGAAATATTACCAGAGATATGGTGTGAGGCACCTGAGTCAAGGATCCATGGATTGTGACCTTCCACAGATTGAGATATACAGGAAGTTGACACATTGGACAAGGAGGAGGATTGGTCAGGATTAGAAGATTTGCCAGACTTATACTTCAAAAATTCTTGGTACTCTTCATTTGAAATTTTGGATTCGAGATCATCAAATTTAAAAACATGAGCAGCTTTCTCTCGAGTATGGCCTATTCTCTTACAATATGTGCACTGAGGACGCATACCACGACCACCAAGTCCTCCTCGGTTGCTTCTACCTCCTCCTCTTCCTTGTGGTGCTACCATAGCTGATGTTTCAATGCCACCAATTGAACTTTCATTTTTAACTAATGAAGGTGCCCGAAGAAGTCGAGTAACTAAGATGTCCATCGATGGAACTTGATCACCAGTTAACATTTGATCACGAACATGATCAAACTCTGAGTGTAGACCTCTTAGAATTAAGACCATGTAAAACTTATCAAGCTTCTTGTTTAGGCCTTCTAAAGAATTAGCCACAAAGAAATTCTTCAATTCTTCTACAGCAGCATGGGTCTTTCCTATGTAAGCAACCATATCATGATTGGTTTTTTTTAGGGAAGTCACTCTTTGAGTTGCATCAAAGATATGTTGCGCATCATTAGCAAAGATATCCTGAGCTTTTCTCCAAAAAGAGGAGCACGTTTTGTAAGGTCTCAAAATTTCTAAAACTTCTTGTTCAATAGATTGCCATAGGGCAGCACATAGTTGAAAATCAAGCCTCTACCATTGAGATTTCTCTTCTTTGGAAACGGTGGAAACATCTTGTTCAAGATGATCATGGTATCCTTGACCAAGAAACCATAACTCCACGGAAGAAGACCAAGATAGATAGTTTTTCCAATTGACTTTTGCAGAAGTAATGGTAGTAGTAGCAGAGAGAGACGGTGTTCCAAGACCAGTCATTAAAATATCAAACAAAAGAGGGAAAAATTGATTGTGGGAAGAAACCCTAATCGGAGCAACCCTCACCGAAACAGCAAAACAGTGACCACAACACACTCAGGAGACTGAGGCGAAACTACCGGCAGTGGCGCAGTGAAGTTCTGACACGGGGAAGGCAGCACGTGAAGCCCACGCGCCCGAGATTGGCCAGAAAGAAACGACGCGTGATGGCGCGTTGAGAGGAGAATGATGCAGCGACCACCAGGGATGAGGCGCACCTAACCTTTGACTTCGCCGGAGAAAAGGCGGCGACGGCGGCGGCAGACAGCAGTAGACGGTGAAGGATGCGGCGGACAACAAACCCTAACTTGCTTTGGATACCATCTTAAAGTTTGGAGAGAAAACTTAAGCCTTTTATTATATTGATCTTACTTTTCTGTTACACATACTACCCTATTTAACGGATAATGGATCAGCATAAAACATAAAGAGAAAACAGGAAATTCCTAAAAAGCCCACACACACACAAAAGTCAATTAGACAATGCAATATATTTCAACAATATTATAGATGTTGATGCCCCTCTTAACCGATGTCTGTAGGCATGACTTATTTACGAATCTGCCATCGGTCAATAATTTACGTCGTCACCCCCTCTAACTGACGTCTAATGGGTGACGTTAAAAGTCAATTATGCACTAGTGGTTATACCCACTTGGGCCAAAGTAAGTCGAGTCTGATTCAAACTAAGTTGAGTTATATCAAGTCAAACCCATGTTCGACCAAGTCTTAACAAGCCCACATCGGACTATGTAGAGTTAGGCTCACCTTTGGTCAAGTTGAGTCGAGCCCACCTTTGATTAAGTTAAGTCTAGTCTATAGGTCAAACCAACCTAAAGTCGAATTGGTTTGGGCCCATCTTGAAATGAGTGAGGTCAGGCCCACCTATAGTAAAGTTTGGTTGACCCTACCTCTAAGCAAGTGTTAGGCTCACCTCAGATTGCATCGTACAGGACCTACCTAAAACAGAATAAAGTCAAGTCTACCATGAGCTGAGTCAATTTAAGCTACATTTGGCCGAGTTGGGCTATGCTAAACCCTGGTTGAGTTGGGTTATGCTAAACTATGCCCAAGTCAAACTAGACTCAACTCTACCTAAGTTGGGCCGGGTCCAACTCTAGTCGGGTCCAACTCTGACTGAGTCAAGTTAAGTCCACCTCTAGTGTTTTACCTTCTCTAATTAAATTTAAAATGTTTCATATATTATCAAGATAAAGTCTGAACAATTAAAAAAAAACAAATCAAGTAGTTTTTAAAAAATATTATGGCTGAATAAAATAAAAATAAATGATAAAAAAGAATAATAATTTATGTTACAATTGTTATTCTCTTAATTTATTTTATATTAATATTATTTAATTACGTACTAATTTTTCTTCTTGATTTTATTTAATTACACACATGTCATGTTTATTTATTTAATTTAAATTATCTCGTATTGCTTCTATTAATTTATATAATTTAATTTACTTATAGTTATGTATTAGTCATGTTTATTTATTTTATTTGATTTATCTTAAGTTATGCATTAATTTTATTTATTTATTTCGTTTAATTTATTAAGTGAATTTGGATAAAAGAAAGTTACTTACACATTTTATTTTTATTTTATACCCTTTGTATCTCTCTAGATGGTGAATAAATTATTGGTCAATGAAAATGATATGCATTAATAGTCATCATGTTTTGTGATTCTAAGAAATGTCCAAAATATGTCACTTAAGAAAGAGTCTAAGGTTTGGTTTCATTAGATTGAGATCAAACTAATGTAAAAGTATTATACTTAGGAAGTCATAGTTTGGTATACTACAAGATGAAAGGTAAGGATCATGATGGGGAGTAAGGAAGCTTTTATCAAGTAGGTGAGTTTCTAAACAATTACAAATAACACATTGAATTAGAATATTCATAGGTTAAATTTGACACTTTCGATACTTGCTAAGTATCATCAAGGTTAGGTAATGATTATATATCTCTTTTATGGAACAATAAATCACTTATATTCTCGAGAAAGAAATAATTATGATTGTACAAATGTTTTTATACAAAATACTCACTTGACATATTTTAAACTCTTTTCACAAGTTTTTAGGTTAAAACACACTAAGTAAAATACAAATTTATAATTCACATTTTAACACATGCATCTATCATGAATTATTATCATTTCACTCTTTCTATGATCAAAATAAAAAATGTCAAGAAAGTGATTAAAATATTAAAAAGAAAAAAGAAGAAAATTATATATATATATATATATATAATTAATGATGATGATGTTGTCCGGCCAAAACCGCTCCCTCATGCAATTTGATTTTGGGTCCCGATATTTTGACACCAAAAGTTTGACTTAGCAACGCCACGTGTCACAATTTGATTGGTTGCTTTTTAATTTTCTTTTTTGAATTAAAATTTGACGCCAGGTTTAAGGGAGGTTTCATAAATGTGCGCTTCCAAAAATGCCTTTGTCCTGTTCCATTTGAAATGAACCTTCTCTCTCCTGTTTCAGAAGTCTGGGTTTCGTTCACCCTCTCGCTTTCGCTCTTCATCTCGCTCTCGGTCTTACTCACCCTTTCGTTGTCGCTGTCGGTCTGGGTGTCGCTCTCGCTATCGATGTTTGTTGCATGTGCTTGTTTTGAGCAACGTCGTCGTCTTTCTTGAGTTTATTATGCGAAATGGCAAGTTCCGATAAGCATGGTTCTTCAAGTTGAAAGGTAAAAGGGTTCTTCCTCCATTTAGTTGTTGTTTTATATTTTTATGTTGTTTTCTTTTCAGGGCATTTATGTTTTGGTTATTTTGTTTGTGGTTGATGCAGTTGACGATTCGTCACTCATTTTCAACAAAGTATATTTCTACTTTGAACGAATGCTTGATAGAGGAGCACCAGTCACTGATTTCAGAGACTCCTTTTCGTCAGTTCTTAGATTTGAGTGGTAAAATTAGAATAGGTAGGAATATCTGGAGTGAGTTATTGGTTAAGTGGGTGAATTCCAGTAGTGCTTTTTTAATTGGAGATAAACTTGTGTCTATGAATGAGAAGGAATTCTTTTTAGGTTTGGGGTTGAGTTCAGATGGTAAAGATATTAATTTAAAGGAAGAAATGGACATAAAAAGTACATGTGTGAAATACATAGGCAAAGGAACAAGATATTTGAATTTGGTATACAAATGTTTGATGAGAAAAAAACATACCTTGTAATCATTTTTGTAGCTTGTACATATTGGTAGTTATATCTGAGATATTATTTCCAAAACGTAGCGGAAGAGTGTTTCCAATTTTGTTTGAAATTGTTGATAATTTAAGTGGATTGGGTAATTAATGTTAAGGTAGTTTAGTGTATCGTTTTTTAGTACGTAGTTTGTGCAAAGCTTCAGATGGTTTGAAGAAAGGAAAAAGTACAACGAATGTTTATGTTGATGTTTGCATTTACATGTTGCGGGTAATTTATATGAATTGATTTAAAATATCAAATTGTGTTTTTGGTTGCATTGCGTTTTTGACAAAATGTTAAGATGAAATTTATTTCTAGGTATGGTTTTGTGAGAATTTCATTCCTCCTCAAGGTCCAATATTGCATTGGATGAATATACATTTAGGAGATAACTTCATGAAAGGAGTTTTGGAGACGGGTGTGGTATGTGGTTAATTGGTTCATTGTTTAATGTTATGATATATGTCTTGATAGTATGATAACAATTGTTCAATTTCATGTTCATCATGATGTTGATTTGTTACAATGAAGGATAAGAAGGATGAAAAGGATGACCAACCAAGACCAAAAATGAAAGACGACAAACCATCAACAAAGAAGGTATTGAAAATAAGACGCAGAGAAAGTTTTATTCGTACTATAGAAGAGTGTGCCACGTGCATAACCGTTCATCTCCCCGGGAGGGATGTCCACCGATCCACCTCCAATAAAGACGTATGTGAGGAAGAGGTCACAAAGGCGTTACAAGAGCATAGCCCTTAGAACACCTTACACTGGATTGCTTAGAATAAAAAATGAGTGATATTAGTATAGGTTTCTCAAGAGGATGTAATATATAATTAGTCTTACATGAAGAGATGTTTTGTAATTTGGATTGTATTATGTTCAATTTTATAAAAACATGCAACTTTCCTTGTTTAACATATTATTACTGTTAACTGAATTGTCTTTCTTATTGTCATTGGGAAATGAGGTTTTGATTTAATTGTTAGTGATTAAAGTTGGCTTTTTGTTTTAGTATTGATGGATTTGATGGAGGAATGAAACAATGCATGTGGACATAGGAAACAATTTTGTTGAATAGAACAACTTGGTTCACCAGAAAAGGCACTGGTAATTGTTTACAGCAACAATGTAAACGTTTACGCGAGACAATATTGAGATTTGTACAGAAAGTTGTACTGCAGGAGCCAGTTTTGACAACATAGGGGAGTAGAATCTGAAGTTTTCAATTTTTTGCAAAGATGCAACTGTTTTGGTGTCTTTTTGTTGTTTATGTGTGATTTTAGTGTGATCAATCATGTTTGGGCACCCCATGTTATAGATATGAAACAATTATGTTCAGTAGAACTACTTGGTTAAAGTCCTGAAACAAGTACACCAGAAAAGACATTAGTAATCGTTTACAACAGCCCTGAACGTTTACGCGACGCAATATTGAGATTTGTACAAAAGGTTGTGCTACAGGAGCCAGTTTTTAATACATAGGGGACCAATGTCTGAAGTTTTGAATTTTTTGCAAAGATGCAACTGTTTTGGTGTCTTTTGTTGTTTATGTGTGCTTTTAGTGTGATCAATCATGTTTAGGCACCCCATGTTGCAGATAGAAAACAATTATGTTGAGTAGAACTACTTGGTTAAAGTCCTGAAACAAGTGCTCCAGAAAAGGCACTGGTAATCGTTTACAGCATCCTTGTAAACGGTTACGCCACACAATATTGAGATTTCTATAGAAAGTTATACTACAGGAGCCAGTTTTGACAACATAGGGGACCAGAGTCTGATGTTTTCATTTTTTTGCAAAGATGCAACTGTTTTTGTGTCTTTTTGTTGTTTATGTGTGATTTTAGTGTGATCAAATCATGTTTGGACACCCCATGTTGCAGCTAGGAAACAATTTGGTGAGTTCACCCTACGTCATTCAGTTCAAGAAACCATAAAGATACTTTTACTGAAATATAAAAATTATAGGACTTGAACATAAATTCATTTTGTCTTTTCTGGTTCACACTAATATTGGGTGGTTAACATTACAACTACATCCATTAATGTGAACTTCTCTGCATAATATCATTCCAATGGTGGTCAACCTCAAAGACAACAGCGTCTCCTTCCTTCAAGCCACATTGGATGCAAAATTCTTTCCAACCTTTTCCAAACTTTGTTGAATTCCTAGTATGTGAAACCAAAACCTTGCACATGATGTCATCCTTATGACCAAGAAGCACAACCTTTGTGAAGCCTTTGTTCCTAATTTCATTCCCAAATGTAGTACGCAAGTCCTGTGAAACAAGCAATATGAAGTGAAGGACATTGCGAAATTATATTATTCATCAAAAATAATTTGGGAAATTTGAACTATTGCATACGTACCAAATGACTTCCTTCACATTGTGATATAGTCAATTTGACAGCAAACAATGAGGACTGAGGATCAGTAGTACACTGATCAATGACTTATTCCCTACTCTTGTCGGTGCAAGGACCAATATAAATTATAATTTTGAAATTGTTGTCACCCAAATATTGGAAGGTCATGTGGGCATCATTAAGCCTTTCATGGTATATGTTTTTCATTGAACACCTTCCACTCGTAATTCTAGGATCTAATGTGTTCATGTTATAAGTAACCAAATGTGTGTGACCATGATTGTCCACCAATGACCACGTACGTCCTAATTCATTTTGAAAAGCTGCAGCGAAATGCCTATCGACATACCTAAAACCCTGCAGTGATACGTGTGAAAATAAGAATAATATAACATACTTGAAGAAATTTATAACAAAACAATATGTTTACCAAATCTATGAGGTCGATGGTGACAAACTCTCACAAGATTGTTGACGTTCCTGCGCTTGATGATGCAACCATGATTTCGAAAAGAAGAAAATATAAGTGTTGATATGTTTTTCTTTGTTCATTTCACAGATACCTCAAAAAGAAATTTATAGTTCCTTAAGTGGTTTGTTGAACAATTCCAGCAGGTTATCTGAAGCAGAATTCTCAGGACTTCACCTAAGTTGCTCAACTCACAAACATGGATCATTTCCTTCTTCATGGGGTGCCCAAACATTACCTCCCACAACCTTAACATAGTATAACCACAATATTCACCCAAGCATTCTACTTATGCAAAAAAATAACAAATATGAAAGATGGTCCCCTATGTTACCAGAAATGGCTCCTTCAGTACAACTTTTTGTACAAATCCAAAAATTTCATCGTGTAATGTTTACCAGTAGGTTTTCTGAAGCAGAATTCTCAGACTTCACTTAAGTTGCTCAATTCACAAACACGGATCATTTCCTTCCTCATGGGGTGCCCAAACATTACCTCCCACAACCTAAACACAGTCTAACCACAACATGCACTCAAAAGCATTCCACTTACGCAATAAAAATAAAAAATATGAAAAATGGTCCCTTATGTTACCAGAAATGGCTCCTGCAATACAACTTTCTGTACAAAAAGAAAAATTCTCTCGTGTAAGTCTTGTAAACGATTACTAGTACGTTTTCTGAAGCTGAATTCTCAGGACTTCATTTAAGTTGCTTAATTCACAAACATGGATCATTTCCCTCCTCATGGGGTGCCCAAACATTACCTCCCACACTCCACACACGGTTTAACAACAACATCCACTGAAAAACATTGGACTTATGCAAAAAAAAAAGGAAATTTGGAACATGGTCCCCTATGCTACCAAAACTGGCTCCTGCAGTACAACTTTCTATACAAATCCAAAAATTCTCTCATGTAATCGTTTACCAAGGTCTTGTAAACGATTACCAGTGGGTTTTCTGAAGCAAAATTCTCAGGAATTCACTTAAGTTGCTCAACTCACATACATGGATCATTTGCTTCCTCATGGGGTGCCCAAACATTACCTCTCACACTCCATACACGGTTTAACAACAACATCCACTGAAAAACATTGGACTTATGCAATAAAATAAGAAATTTGGAACACGGTCCCCTATGCTACCAGAACTGGCTCCTGTAGTACAATTTTCTGTACAAATCCAAAAATTCCCTCGCGTAATCGTTTACCAAGGTCTTGTAAACGATTACCAGTGGGTTTTCTGAAGCACAATTCTCAGGAATTTACTTAAGTTGCTCAAATGACATACATGGATCATTTCCTTCCTCATGGGGTGCCCAAACATTACCTCCCACACTCCAAACACGATTTAACAACGACATTCACTGAAAAACACTGGACTTATGCAAAAAAATAAGAAATTTGGAACATGGTCCCCTATGTTAGCGGAATTGGCTCCTACAGTATAACTTTATGTACAAAAACAGGATTTGGATCGCGTAATTGTTTACCAAGGCCTTGTAAACGATTGCAGTGTGTTTTCTGGTACACAAGTGTCAAAACCACAACCAAGTTGCTCAACTCACAAACTTGGCTACTTTCCTTCCTCGAAGGGTGCCTAAACAAGACCTCCCACACTCTAAACACAGTTTAGCAACAATATTCACTAAAAAGCATTGCACTTATGCAAAAAAATTAAAAATTTGGAACATGGTACCCTACGTTACCAGAACGAGCTCCTGCAATACAACTTTTTGTACAAAACATGGAATTTTCTCGCGTAATCATTTACGAAGTCCTTGTAAACGATTACAACTGTGTTTTATGATGCAGAATTTTCATACCTTCACTTAAATTGGAAAACTATTGTTTTTATTATAAGGAATTATTAATATCATGCTTTAATTTCTCATCAATACACACATAATGTAAATAAAATGACATTGGATATGATATTATAATAAAAAATGTGATGTTATTTAAATAAAAATTTGTATACATATATCATTGTTTCTAACAATCTGTACATATTACAATATAATTTTCAAAAATAAAACTAGCTCTAAACAATCCTACAACAACCCATATTTAGCTAGCGCTTCCATTCTTCTAATGTTCTCGTTGTCTATGATCCAATCCCTTACATAGTTCTTTCTAATTTCACGCAACTCCTCCTGAAACAAAATATTTTTTACTTTAGATAATATTAACAAAATCATCAAATATTGCTAACAATCAAATTGATACTTACATTCGTATATTGTGGCATGCTCTTGTCGTTGTATTTGTCCTCTTCATCCCAAATTTTCATTGCTTTTAACATGATAATTCCACAATCAAATATGAAATAATAGAACTAAAACATATATCAATTATGACAACAAACAATAATGAAATAACCAAATATTTAAATACAAGGATTAAAAAAACTTACAGGTTTGGTTGGGATGAACATACAAAGGACCAATACTCCCTTCGGGTCTACTGTACAACATGCAAAAAAAATTTCGCCATATTTTCACCCTACCAAAGAAGTACATTAACCAGTTCAAAAAAATATCATTACATCACATAAACAAAATTATTCAAAAACATAAATTGTGCTATCATACCACAAATTTGTTAATCATTTTACTATCTCTAACACCCTTACCCAATGAGTCAATGACAAATATTTGTAATGTCCTCATATTCACTGCATAGCACCACCAGTGTTCATCATGGAAAAATGGCATAAACAACTACAAACAAAGAAAACTAAATGTCAATACTTGAACAAACTACATTTGCCAAACATAACAATTACATATTAAGGTAACTCATAAACTCAGCTGTGGGAATGTCTCCAAGACCAAAATGATCAGACTTCATATCCCCGCGTAATTACGAAGGGTATACATATGTTGATTTTGTGGACATCTCCTAAAATCATTGAGAACATGACTTTGTGAACAATTTCAAATGCATCAATGTCTTACACATTATTTCTACCAAGAATTATATCTTAGCAAAAAAAATTATAGTTTACTGAGTATAAAGAACTGAAATGAACCCTCCTAAAAGCACTTGTCATCCTTTTCTGAAAGTACATAAACATTGTAGAAGCAAATAACACCACCTACACAATGACAAATTGTCCGATTAAATAAAATAACTAACAACATTAAACATTAACACATGTTGAGATTGTTGACAACACAATATCTATATCACTCTGGTTTTTTATGATGACAACACATTTTTAATAACACATGTATTGTTGATGTGATAGATATTCTATTGCTTATTGATTGATATCTTGTTGAACATGTTTTTGTGTTTATCTTGATATGTGAATGCACATTTATTGAGCTTGAATATGTTACATCATATCTGGTTGCATTACACATGTTTTGATGGAAGAAAACCACATGCACTTTTATGAACTTACATTGTGTGACATAACTGCAAATTGTAAGTCGACTTCATTATGGGAGAAGTTGAATTAAGCTCGTGACTATGCAAAGATTTTCAGAAACAGTGTTATGTGAGATTTTGCATTGAAAAGAATTGCAAAGTGAACTATTGTGTCGAAGTCGACTGTGTGCGCCACGCATTCAACTGTATTAGTTGCTTGATTTGAAATTCTATTATGCTCATGAACAGTAATTGCTATATTTTTAAAAGTTAGTTGAGCATTGAATGTTGGTCAACTGTATTGAATGAGGAATTAATTTGTTTGACTAGACTGCTACTATTTTGACTTAACTGTTATAACTGTTATAATACAGTCGACTCTATTAGTAGCGTATTCGACTGTAGGAGCATCTGTTTTATAGAAATCTATAAATAGACGAGACCTGAGTTGTTTCATAGAACTTTTGGAAATCTAACATTTTCATATTTTATTTCAGATTGTTTCTTTGAAGATTTGAGCTCCAAGAACTCATCAACAAGACGGTTGTGATCTTTCTTTGAAGAGTTTCTGAAGGAGAATTGTGTCGCACTCATTGCTTGATCAGAATCTACACAATTGAGGTGTTTCTGAGTTGATCAAGATTGTTGTTGGCATCTGTGGTGATTGTTGTGTTACCTATTATGACTACAGGGGTTGGACTCGTGGAGTCTGGTACACTTTGAGGATTGTTCAAAGTGGATTGCAGATTGCAGGAGAGGGGATATCTTTCTACAAGTTTTGTTGTGTGGTTTGCCTATATTTTGGTTAGAGGGTTAGAGAGGTGTTTTATATTTTTGACGTGGAGGTCTCTATAAAAGCCTTGTTGTAAAAACCTTGACCATTATAGTGCATTTGCTTCCTGGTACTAGAAGGACACTGGATATAGGCATTGAGGCCGAACCAGTATAAAAACCTGCATTTGAATTCTCAATCTCTACTCTTTTACATTTAGTCAACTTTACAATTCACTTAGTCTACTTTTATTTTCCGCTGCACTTAATTTTCTATTACCTGCGACTCAAGAAAGTTTGTAAAGTGTTGTACTTTGAATCAAAGATTGCGAAAAGACTCTGATTTTGAAAACACACCAACTCACCCCCACCCTCCCCCCTCTTGGTGTTAAAATGAAGCCTACCTGTTTTCCAACACATGACACATAATACTTACCATGTTATCAACATATTGATGTGGTGCTAAAGTGTGAATAGAACCTGTGTTCAATGTCTGCCCAATGATTTCACACACAACCCTGAAAAAAAAATTCAAATATTATTCAATCACACATCATTGCCTTTGACAAATCAAAAATGAATTTCAAAACAATTACCTATGAGCTTTGTCTCTTTGGCTTACAACATAGTACAATGCATCAACATCCACAGTTGTGCGTGGATCACCAGCAAAACTACGGATAAGGGGGACTACCAATGGTACCTCCCCTTCATGATCATCATCATCATCGCCATCATCGACATCAACATAATCAGGACCATGGTCAGACGATGCAGCTTTGTGATCTTGAGGTGGTGGTTCTTCATCCCCAACAGGTTGTTCATCATCTCCACCACCATATTCTTCATCACCTACACCAACACCTTCTTCATGATGACCAAATGCAGCTTCTTCATCATAAATTGGGAATTGACAAAGGTCCATTAACCCCCTCGTAAGAATTCCAATTTTGGCATTCAATGAGATGATTTCAGAATTGGTTTTCCTCACTATCTCCTTAGCACCTGCTTCCCACGTGCCGTCATTGGAGCTATCATCATTTGTTTCCGAAAGCCTGGATGGTTCAACCATCGATTCTTCACCTTCACCCATCCCTCCGTCATTCATGGCGAATGCAGTATGGAGTTTAGGGACTTGACGATCTTTCTTACTTACGTACCACTCCGAATTTAACTATAACAAACACAAAGACCAAAATTAGTGAAACGTATCCATCAATATTAAAACAAATAAATTAAACAAACTTTTAAACACTTACGTCTCTGGTCTTAAAGATATTTGAAATTGTTTTTTGTTTTCCATATAAGGAAACCACCGCCATATGCGCGAGAACCTCCTATGAGAAGAATGACCGTGCAAAGACAGTTTTTCCACTGCCCAAGCCTTATAATATCAAAACAAATAATTAGCAAATGTTTACAAAGATTTCACATTTTAATTCAGTAAATCATGTTACGTGCAACACAGCAATGTTGCCACTTAGACTGAGTGACTTGATGATTCGTCTGGACATAATTTTCTTCATACATTTATTTAAACTTTGTACAATGTGTTTATGTACACCAGACGCCCAATCGTACAAACATAAACTATCTAAATCATCTAACACTGCACAAGGCATGTTAGAAACATAAAAAGCCTTCCTGGAAAATAAAATGAAACTAAACAAACTAATATGTACAACCTACACACTACATCAACCTCTATCTCCTCATCCAGGACAATCAAATGAAACATGTCAAATTAAACATTTGACCAACCAATCCAACTACAGATTGATCAAAAGGAACATCTAGACCACCTATATCTAAACCTGTTGCCATGAAGACATCCACAACAGTTAAAGGAAACAATTGTTAAGAAACCCTAAAACTAACATCATGGCCAGCCCACCGTTTGACCATCAACTTCAATAATTTTAAATATACCTCAACAGGGTTTAAAATTTGCAAACACCACTTAAAAGGGGTCATCCTAATACACTCTATGTGAGGGTCTCACAGTAACCTATTCATTTCAAGAATGGTCGTTGATTCCGTGGAAATACGAAGGCATCACTACAAAAAATTAACAAAAATACAATAAATACTAACAGTAAGAGGATAAAACGTCATCCATAAATATAAAAATTTATATTTAATCTTACATTTGTTTTTCTGGATGCCATTGGACCTGCACTCATAACAATGTTCACAATATCATTAGGTTTCGCGAAACAAGAAAACCTCTTTACTGGAGATTAGGTTAGTGTTCGAGCACTTTGACTTACCAAAAAATAACAACACACTGAGAACACAGTGGAGAAATCAAAGAACGCATGAGACCCACAACAATGCTCAAGCAAATGAGAGAGACAGAGAACTCAGAGAACACAATAGAGAGTGGCGATGAAAGAATGAGAGAGAGTGATACGAGAAACGCGAGAGAGAGTGGCAATGAGAGAGTGGCGATGAGAGAACGACAAAGAGTGATACGAGAGTGATCAGCGAATGAACGAAAGGATGCGAATGAAAGAAACCTCGAAACGAAATTTCATTTTTTTCACCTTCCAAATATGCTCCTGCCTGATTATTAAAACCTTATTTCTTTCTTTTCAAATTCTGCCAATTGACAAACACCATGTGACGTTGTCAAAACAATGTCAAAATTTTGGTGTCAAAGAAGCGTTTTCGTTTGATTTTTGTCCAAAACCAGTGTTGAAATGGTGTCAAACCACTAAAAAATCGGTTCAACATGAAAAAATTACTAAATAAAAATTTTATTTATTTTTAAATAATAGATTTAAAATATTAGTAGGTTTTTTTTATTCAACATATAAACTTATTATTATTAATAATTTTATGTATATTATTGAAATTTGTATTTAAGTATAATTAATACACATATTTTCCAGTTAATTATGTTTCCTATGTGTGCATATCTTAAAATATTAAATACGTCCCTAGAATATTTGTACTACTTTTGTCTCTAAAAGTTAAATATATTTTGTAGTTTCCTATAAAACTTTTTTAAGTATATTTTATGAAAAGCTTACATGAGTGATATTCTTAACATGATCATAATTATATATAACTAAAAATCGATTAGTTGCATAATTCACGTGTTAAAATCATCATTCATATTACTCGCGAAGACCTAAACAATATTTTAAACTTTTGAACAACAAAAATAATATGAAATTTCTTCCGAGACGTATTAATATATTCGAAATTTTATAAGCATCAAACTTATGATTTATTTTGTATTTTATTTAAACTGTTATATTGCTGTAAATATTAGAAACCTATAAATTTAGTTTATTTTAAATTTTAGTATCATAAAAGTATGCCAATATATTTTTATAATATTATTTCTATATTTATATTATTAAACAATTCTATTAATATTAATGTGACCTGGTTGAATCATTGAAAATTTGAATGACTAGTACTATTTTTTCAAAAGAATAACTATCAGTTATTAGAGCACTGTTCTAGACCTTAAAATTATGTAAAGAATGTTAATATATTAACTGAGTCAACATTATAACCAGTGTGCGTTTACAGCTTCAGATTTGGAATCTTATTAAAAAAATAGCTACAAAGTTTGAAATCAATATCTCATCCACTCAAGCAAATGTTAAATATAAAATAAAAATACAAGATCACATGCAATTCAAGCATAAAAAAAGTTAAACTTTATTTTTTTATTTTGATTTGAAGACAGATTACAGAAAGAAGATATCTCTTCACCAAAAATGTTACTAAAATGAAAGGAAATTTACAGTTTTTATGACCAACAACTACTACCCAATAACCTGTATTTATGACTGGGAGAGGAAGGAGAACCTGTTGCATGTTTACAGAAATAGAAAAAAGAAAGTATTCTTACATGTTAGCAAAATCACCCTCATCCCCCACACTAGACACTAAACAGGAGGAAGCTGAACTAACAAAAACCTTGATCAACTTGCCTTTCCCACATAAACAACTTCCACTGAACCCCATAATGGAGTAAAATCCTTGGCCATAAAATGCACCTGCAATCACTCTTCAGCCGTGGCTCAGCAAGTAATGAGTTTGCCTCTCTCTTTGCTCCAGCTTAAAACACATCACATGTCTTGTCAGGCTAGTCAAGCTGGAAGGGATGTCAAAAATAATGACCTCTGCCCTTAGAGTAGTGTGCATCCCTTCACATATTACACATGTCTTGTGAGGAAGCTTCCGTAAGAAAGAAGATCAAGAGTGTACAGAGTAGGAGGTGCAAAATAAAGACTACTGATTGAAAGATTCTGAGTTTCACTCTGGTCATGAGTGGGTGGAAAAAGAAAAAAGCCTCATAATTTTTTCAACCATTTCTCAAATGTATTGTATCAAAAGATATTTGAACTTGTTCACTACTGGTTTGCCCTCTTTCAGCCGATGCTTCAAGTTCCAAATTTCAGCTAACAGATACAATCATACAAGTTCATATGCCTTGAATTCTCTCATTACAAAATTGATTAGATAATTCTGCAAGTCTTATTTATTAGAGTGAACTATTCATCAAATAAGACAGTTAGTCATACCATATGAAGAATAATAGAATCATATTCTTAGGATGGCACTCGAAACAATCAAAATGAACAGTACATGATCATGCGGCAACAAAAGGCACCTTTAAGATCTGGAACTGATCAAGCGGTCTCTAGTAGAGATGGAAGTGACCTGTGCCGGAATAGCTTCACTAATGCTCTGCGTTCACAATCCTGCACAGATAGTTACTACATGAATGCCTTTCAAGCAACACCATAGAGCAAAAACTTAGTTATTTAAAAAATAAAAATTTCACTCCTTTTATTTTTCCTAGTGAGAGGAAAGGAGAGGAAGAATGTGTTCCTGAATTAACAGGATAGAACATGACCATTAGGTATGCGAGGCTGCAAAAACCTACGACTTGTAAAGGGTCAAAATTAAGAGAATCAGAAAGTTTTATGCAGAAAACACTTTTTATAAATTGTCATAGAAATAACCCTCACTTTATATGGCAATGCACTGAGTGAGTGTGAGTAAATGTCCTGTAAAAATTCACCTTGAACATATATAGCTGAAATGGTCTCTCTGGATTCATTCTCCTGAGTTTTAAATAAGTATAAGCGAAGCTTAGTTGATCACGAGATGTAAATCGATCAACTTCATTGAACCAAAGACATGAAAATAAATTTGACATAGGTGTATGTGCCCTGATTATGAAGGAACCCTCGGGAACATCTGCATGGTGAAAGACTCAATAATTGGAATCTTATTACGCACAAGGAGAGGAAACAGGTATTTCACAATAAACAAAGATGAAAAGAGCCTCACAACTTGGAATAGGATCATTTGACTTTGATGGGTCAACCTTGGGGAGGCCATCAGAAAGGTAAAAATTAAACTGTTCATCAATTGCTGTATGGTTGTATTTATTTAAGCGCTTATTTTGGAGTACCTCCTCCCAAACATTATGGCGATCATAGTGATTTGAGATGGCATATTCTGCCTTCTTTCGCCACAAAAAATATTCAATAATCAGCATAGGGTCAGAGTTGAGTCGCATCTTGCTGTCAAGCCAAATTGAATACCTATCAAGCAACGGTTTTTGAACAACATGAAAATGAGGAATAGGAAGCCAGAACAGTTGGATACTTGAATGTACTGTTAGAACTACCTAGAATTTGGGAAGAGGCGATGTGATAAAAATTTTGGCACCTTGCCAGTTCTCCTCATGTCTTCATATGGTAAGTTTTTTACAACAACAATTTTCCACAAGCCAATGTGACCTGTCTCATCAGGACTGTTTCCTTCTGATGAAAGTTTGGAGAGTGTTTGATCATCCAAGAACATAACAAAACAAATATTGTCCTTTGAATATTGACTGATCTGCATTGCAGCAAAGAATCATATATAACATTCTCACCATATGCTTTATAAATCAAAGACAGTATGCATTAATGATTAATCTATAAATGAAATATTATAATCACATAATTTAGGTAGATAATTAAGTTTCAGGGTTCTACTACTTCATAGCAAAAAGTCTAGCAAATGAAATAAAAAGCGAAAATATTGTAGAAATATTAATTTGAAGGAAAGACTGTACTAATAACACTCCATTATCACCATGAACTAAGGAGATGTTTTAAGAAAACCAAACCGATCTAATACAATAGATTTGACTCAAATGGAAAATTAGGGGAACGAACTTTCTCATTTGAGAGAGATCCAAGTCTGTCAATTCTACAAGTTTCTCTCTCCTGTTAGTTTCTTTATTATGTTGTTTTGTTGCACTGCTTATTACTACACTACAAAACCTAGGACAGGGGGAGGCCGATAAACAGCACACATGCAACATAAATTATCTGATTGTGACTCAATATCTTTGACATACATATTACTTTTGTGGCTCCAATAATTAAAACTTTCATCACTTTATTAGATTAACAGTTTGATTTTTTGGCTACATTTCAGCATTTGATCAAAGAAAATCTTGACTAAATACTGTTTTGTTTTTATCATGGATAATTTACACAACACCAAAAACGTATTCTAAAAGAATTTGCAGAATTACCAGTCTACTTGTAGGCCTTCGGAGAAAATCAGAGCTTCCAAAAATGCATGAAGAAACTGCAACCTTACATTTGTACATGTATGCCTTATCTTTTTCATTTATATCAAATCCAGTGCTTGGATGTCCTGGTGGCCCTTTGACAAAACCACAATGAAGTGTCTGATTTTTTGCATAAAATGATTTTTCTCTTTCCTCTAGAGTCTGATGTCCTCCAAATCGAGGTTCAAATAAATGATTTTTGGAAGTTCTTTCTTCGTGGTCAACATACTCTAGAGAAAACCATGGGGAGTTCACATAATTTTGGGGTTCAACAAGGCTTTCTACCGATTCCAGAAATCCAACTTCACAAGGAAAATCTGAAGGATTGATAATCAAGGAATTTGGAGGCAAAAATTTAGTTACTAGTAGAGTCAGCAAAATGAGGAACATATGACTTACTTGACCAAATTCAAATTTAGCAAGTGATGTAACCTTGCCGTGAAAAATTCCAAAGGCTTTTTCTTTTGTCATTTTAACTCAGCAACACCATTGGCATTTGAGATTTAAATATAACTAACATAATAATATACGTACAATAACACATCACTTGGAAAATGCTAATTATCATAATGTCACAGCAACAACATCAACCAGATTTATAATCAAGTTCGGCCAGTCAAATGAATTCGATTCGCATGGCACAAGAAACTATTTTGCTAGATGGTGATAGCAAAATAATATATGCCGCTATCCTAGAAATGTTTCACTATCCGTATATGGTCTTGATGTTTACTTGTAAATATGCAAATTCATCCACTATCTGTTGTTTCTGAACTATCGTTTCACTACTGATTTTTCTAAGAAGGATTTCTCAACAAATCTTCATTTAGAAACATGGGAGGGAATGGAGAGCTAGAACTGAATTTTGACTTAAAATCCATAAAACGTAACTTTAAGATAAATGAGGAGCAGGGTAATGAGTCTTACGCTTTCGGCGCTTCCCTTTAGGCACCATTCCAAGATGATCAGATACTACAATATTTTCTTTAGGTGTCTTTGCCTCATCCGATACCATAATATTTCCTTGTTGGTTACGTTCTTCTTGCAGGATAAGGGGTATTGTTGAGAACTTGGATTCCATTTTAGCTGTAATGAAATTGTCAAGAAATACAAAAAGTGAAAAATCAGCATGTAAAATTTCTCTGATAAAGGAGAGACAGTTGCAAACTATTTGAATATCAAAAGAAAAGACAGATGTCTCTGTCGTCACCTTGAAAAAACATTTTCAAACCATAAACTGTTAGAAGTATTGAAATGAGTGCAGTTAAAAGGAAAATCCAGCGTGAAAGCTTGTGTTTGGTAATCCGACCAAATCTTCGACCTCGACGTAAACCTCTAGAGCCATGATCGCTTTTTTCAAAAGAATTGAAAACTGCATCGATAATGCCCCTTCTCTCGGTCAACAATTCACCACTGGTTCTATACAGAGCCATTCCAAAGCACGTCCCAGAATTCAGACACAGACCAATTCATCTGCAGAATATATCATTTCCAATATATATTCGCGTAGGCTTAAATAGTTACAGATTTAGATGTTAATACAGGCATCAAATATGACATAATTGACAAAGGGAAATCAAGAAGCTGCAGTTTACAAAACCACTATTGATATGAGTGATAATATAAACAAAACATGACAAGGTCAAGCTCAAACTTTCTCAGCCACTCTTCTAGCCCCTCCAACCAGCTGCAATGAGAGGGAAAGCATTCACTTAAAATGTCACTACCATATTGCAAAATCAAATCAAAGAACAAAAGTGATCTATCACCACCCAAAAATTCCCATTTATCCATTGAAATTTTAAATATCACAAAGAACAAAGAATTGTACCCGAAAATTAAACAAATAAATATAAATCCACTCTCTCCCAATGAGAGATAAACACAAAGATGGTAAAAAAAACGAAACTTAAGCTCTGAGGAAGAAATGGAACGCCACAACTTACAGGGATTAACCAAACTAACAATGCAGAACATAGAAAATCTTCCCAAGATGAGATCTTTCCGGGAGAAACAAGTTTCAAAAACTGGAACGTCGTAATGATTGGGTGACGCTGAGGATCTATTAAGGGTGATGCACCGCCGGAGCATAAAAGCAAGTGGGGTTGTGATGGGGTGTCACTTACGAATCAAACATCACGATCCGCACTTTGGCTATTGCAAAGTTTCCATTTATCGTTTATTTGCACTTTGTGTGTGTTTCAGAGCTTCTGACACCGACAGTGTAACGCACCGTTTTTCGTGGATGTGTGGGTAATTCCTTCTATCTATGTATGGACTATGGTATGTGCCTGTAATACGATGAAGTTTTTTCCGGTTGTGTTCTCAGTTGTTGTTTTGTCCAAATTGCGTTAATGTATATTTGCGCTTGCGCGTGTGTACTAATCGAACATAGCTTTTATGTTGAATTATTAATTGAGATGTTTTTTTATTCATAATTGAGATTTTTTTTATTCATAGTTGAGATATATTGAGTAGGGCTGCTTTGTAGGTATCTCTGCCCTAATTCACTTTCAGACTACGTTGGAACCCGTGATTCCACATCATATTGTCCTTTCACACTTGCTAAACAAATTAAATGAATTGATTGATACCAGTATTACTCCATTTGAGATGCCTAAGGTAGGTATATTTTACATGTCAAATTAATGTACTTTGAATTAAATTTTACAAACAAAAGTGCTAGAAATTCATTATTGACACCAACATCTCATTACAATTTTTTTATTTATTAAAGTATATATGTGAAAGCTCCCTAAATAAGCAATAAGGTTTTAACTTTTTATCTTTTAGAATTTTGTTTTAATAGTTATTTTCTCTTAAAAATGTTATTACAGTCGTCATATAACGCTAACTAAGTGGAATTCTTTTCACCCGGATGAAAAAATGTTCTAAAAAAATATCAATGTGACATTAAATTTCATGATTAAAGAATTTAACAAATAACTTTTAAGATGGCAAAGTCGGATATGAATGATCAGTTTCTCACTATATTATTAATTTGGTAGTAGTTTTAATTTATCTTAGTGTCTTGTTTATCCTATGAATCCGAATTGAATTGTGAATAAAAATAATAATTTAAAAGATTAAAATTTTTATCATGTTGTTTGAAAAAAATAAGTGAAGTGTTACAATTTAAATTATTAATACTTACATATTAAGTTATCATCATTGATTGTAATTTAAATTATTAATACTTACATATATGAAGTTATCATTATTGACTGTAACGGACTAATTTGGCTTACAAAAATAATTATGTTAATTAATCAATTAAAGATTTACAATAAATATATATATATATATATATATTTATTGTAAATCTTTAATTGATTAATTAACATAATTATTTTTGTAAGCCAAATTAGTCCGTTACAATTATATATATTCAAAAATAAAATAAAAAGTAATAAAATTATATGGCAATTGGTGGGCTAGTAGTAAGATAAGTCAATGGCTTTGCAAACCAAAATGATTAGGGTTTTTGTTGTAGGCGACATTATAGTGAAGGCTAAATGGTTTAATTCACATTGAATAATGACAATTAAGATTATACATTCTTACGTAAAAAGATATATATTGAGACTATCAATTATAATTTTTGTCTTAGTGGTAAGCGTTTAAAAAATACATTAAACAAAACGAGGTTATAAGACATAATTGAGATATATACATAGAAAACCACAAGAATAATAGAAAGAATGGATGAAATAAAACAATGATCATATAGATAAAATTAAATTGCAGATGAACATAAGAGTATAAGGTAAACATGAAAATAATTAACTTCAATACTTAAGAATGTGACTTAGGAATAAAATAAAAATAACAAGTCAATTACGCAGTTTTTGGGTGAGATAATTTTACTATTGAAAAAGAAAAGGTATAATGAATTTGCGAAATGTTTCACGTTTGTTTGAGCATATAGTTGAAGACGGATTCATAGTGATTTGCAAGATTTGCACTTTTTTTATAATCTGCGAATTTGCTCTAATTTGGAGCGATTTGCTATAAAATCTCTGCTTTACCCTCAACCTTTTATAAAATACCACGTATAAAATGCAAGCTATGGAGGATTTTCTTCTTTCTGTAAGTTGGTTGAAGATGAAGCCGAGAATGGAGGTTACAGATGAAGAGCGGAGAGGTTGAAGATGTTGAAGATGAAGAAGAGAGCTTGAAGGAGGTTGAAGAGCACATGTATTTGGTTCTTCACGCAGTGTATTCAGTTCCAACTGTGGAGTATTTGGTTCCACTCCATAAAAGAAATGCACATGACGTTGTATTCGATTCTAGTGCTCATGGATTTGGTACCATCAATTAGAGCCGTCAAAATGGGTCACAACCCGCGAGCCAACCCGGCCCGTCACGGGTTCGGGCCGGGTTGGGTTTGAAAAATACAACCCATTTATATGCGGGTCAGATTTAAACCCGGCTCATGCGGGTTTAACCCGTGGTGAGCCGGGTTGGCCCACCAACCCACTTACCTAATTTTATTTTTTTAATTTATTATTTTATTTATGAAACTCTAAAAAATAAAATACTTTCTTCACTCACTGTGTATACAAAAAGGTAACATCTGCTCTCACAAATCACTCTCATGGTACTTGCTCTCATTTGACGGTGCTCTTACCCTCACTTCACTAAAATTCTTCAAGGAGCAGGTAAAACACCCTTCCTTTTTTCTTCTCTTTTCTCCACATTTTTGTTTTCTCACTTCTCTTTCTTTTTTTTTTCAAAAACCCTATAATGACAAAAATAGGGGTTTGTGAATTTGTTTTTTGTTTTGGGGGATTTGAAGACATGAAATGATTTTTTTCATGTTCTGACATGCTTCTATCAGATTTTGTTCATTTTATTTAAACAATTTGAGTATATATTATTTGAACAAGCTCTTTTTGATATCTTTGAATTTGAGAAATTATGTTACAAATTAAACTATTAATGTTTTGTTGATGTTATTGAGTATTGGTTCTCTTTTTTTTTACTAATATTTTTTTATTGATTGTCAGAATTGTTCTTATATTAGGAAAATCTTTATTAGTGAATTTAGAGACAACAAGAACAAGGGTCAAGGGTTACAAGAATTGATATGATAGATTACATTCAGGTAGGTTTGACATTCAAGATGATTCAAGAGAGCATAATATTGTGGA
Source organism: Vigna mungo (assembly GCA_036885675.1). NCBI lineage: Eukaryota > Viridiplantae > Streptophyta > Magnoliopsida > Fabales > Fabaceae > Vigna > Vigna mungo. The sequence goes on along the minus strand of CP144700.1, from coordinate 41,792,623 downwards.
TTTATCTATTCAAGATTCTAATATCGTAAATGGATAAGGAACAAAAAATGATGAATATAAGAAACTTATTTATATGTTCTTTATGTTTGTTTTTGGATGACATTTGGATTATATTGTACTTTTTATTATTATTTTGAATTGTCTTTAACATAATTTTTTGATAGTGAAATTTGTTTAAGTTTAAATTACAGAAAGTTTGTATTTTAATTAAATGGGCTAGTGAGGCAACCCATTTACCCACCAACCCGTGGTGGGTCGGGCCGGTTCAAGTTTTTCTGGCTCGCTAATAAATGAGTCGGGTTGGGTTGGCTCACTAAATGACCAACCCGTGGTGGGCCGGGCCGGGTCGAGCTGGGTTACCCGTTTTGACAGCTCTACCATCAATAGTTGGATTCGGTTCCATTAATGCTTGGATTCGGTTCTAACAACTAAAAATAATTATAATAATAATTATAATAATTATTATTATTAGTGCTGTCAAAACATGCCACCCATCCCAACCCGATCCAGTCCACCACGGGTTGATCACTTAGTGAGTCAACCCAATCCGGTTCATTTATTGGTGAGCCAGAAAAATTTGAACCTGGATCGATCCACCACGGATTGGTGGGTTCAACAGGTTGGCTCGCTAACTCACTTAATTACAATTTTTTTAAAATCAAAAAATTACTAACTTTTTGTAATTCAAATCTATATAAATTTCACTCCCAAAATGATGTTAAACTCAAGACAATTCAAAATAATAAAAAAAGTACAATACAATCCATGTATAATGAGTCGAATGGTATTTCTTAAGGTTTTATAAGATAATAAATTAATAAAAATAAAATTATGTGGGTTGGTGGGCCAATCCGGGTCACCACATGTTCAATTCGGATGAACCGGGTTGAAAATTGGCCCACATAAAGAAAATGCATTTTTTTCCAATCCAACCCGGCCCAAACCCGTAGTGGGCCGGGTTGGCTCCTAACCCATTTTGACAGCTCTAATTATTATTATAATTATAATAATAATAAAATAAAAACATTTTTTCATGTTAAAAATTAAGTTTTTTTCTCTCCTTTTTTTACAATTATATAATATTAACAATTATCATTTTATATTACTTTTACTATTAAGGGTATTTTTGTAATCTTTAATTTCTACCAATTAAACTAATTTTTTATCTCTCACATCACTCAAATCCTACATTAATTTTGAGGAAACTTAATTCCAAATACACTCTTACTCACCTCCAAATCTCTTAAAAAAACAACAATAAATTCACTCACAAATCCCCTTAAATTCATTCACTCCATCTCCTCCCAATCTATCATCTTAAACAAACACAACATTAAAAAAAAAAGAAATTGACTTTAGAGAGAGAATTCTTCAAATCCGATAAATGAATCAAATCTTAGATATACTTAATGTCCTCTATAATAACTACATTTATTAATTGTGAATATAATGATCCTGTAACACCCCTAATAAAATAGGGTTGTATATATATAAAAACCCCAGCAAATTTTATTTCACATCTCTCTCTCGTCAAGCTATTCCATGCCAGTTTTATCTGCAATATCATCTACTCTCGTACAAGTACGATCATCGTAGGTGGAAACCACAACCACAACATGCAAGGGTGAGTAACCAGTATTATCACAAAAACAATGCATCATACACACTTTATACACCGACTAAAATGAGATACATGATGTAACAAATGTGAGACATGTCATCGACGACAAACATTTCGTAAACTAATGTCGGTTCCTTGTATTTCGTCATCGTAACCTGTTCTCAATAACAGACGATTCGAGTCGTCTTCCATCGCGACTTCCGACCTATCTCCTCGACTCCTCAAGGACTAACGAGTAAAAACACTGATACTATGCGCAACAGTGCACTATACTCAACACGAGCCGAAGTCATTGGGCGAGACATCCACCTCCCCGCGCAGAGGGAGGTGACACTCGAATCTCAGTCTCACACGAGACTCAAATTTTAAAATAGCATTTAAGTGCTGACACGTCTGACGAAGTTACTAGTAACTAACATAGTTAACGTACACGACACGAACAAATAACCGTGCTCAATCACAAATTCATACACATTCTCAATAATATGTATAAATAAACCAATAACAAATTAAGCAATATATATAAAAAAACAATTCTCAATAATTGTTTAACATAACACCAAACAAAAGAAATCAACAATTCTCTCTTAGTTACTTCTGGTATTTTCAGCTTTGACCTTTGCTAATTGTTTTATTCATAACTCTCTCTACAGAACTCCGAATTAGTTAATTCTTGTTTATTAGATACTAGCCTTAAACATCTTTCTTGCGGCACCAGGATCATAATTTTTGGACAACTATACTAACTACAGTAACATTATTAAAACTCGTAAATTTACTCACGTTCTGGTATTTTCAGCTTTGACCTTTGCTAATTGTTTTATTCATAACTCTCTCCACAGAACTCCGAATTAGTTAATTATTGTTTTATTGGATTCTAGAATTAAAAATCTTTCTTGGGGCACCAGAATCATAATTTTTGGACAACTATACTAACTGCAGTAAAATTGTTAAAACTCGTAAATTTACTCATGTTCTGGTATTTTCAGCTTTGACCTTTGATCAGTGTTTTATTCATAACTCTCTCCACAGAACTCCGAATTAGTTAATTCTTGTTTTATTGGATTCTAGAATTAAAAATCTTTCTTGGGGAACCAGAATCATAATTTTTGGACAACTATACTAACTGCAGTAAAATTGTTAAAAATCGTAAATTTACCCACGTTCTGGTATTTTCAGCTTTGACCTTTTATCAGTGTTTTATTCATAACTCTCTCCACAAAACTCTGAATTAGTTAATTCTAGTTTTATTGGATTCTAGAATTAAAAATCTTTCTTGGGTCACCAGAATCAAAATTTTTGGACAACTATACTAACTGCAGTAAAATGTTTCCTTAGATAGTTTAGAGGTAGAACTAAGCTAAACATCAGATCAAACTACGAAATCCCTATCTCTTACTTGGGACATTATATTGATAATCCTAACGGTCAAATTCAAACCATATGCCTTAGAAACCATATATAAAAATTCTAGATCAATCCAACGGTTAACTTGACTATAATTAATGTTTTACCGAGGGGGCTTAGTAGCAGAAAATCAGGTGATCAGTAAATTAATCCAACATATGAAATTTATTCCTGTAATTACAGTTCTCCAAATTGTAATCTGAACGGTCAAAAGAATTCAATATCCCTTATGGTCCATATATCAAAATTGCAGATCAATCTAACGGTTCACTAGGGAGAAATTTATGTTTTAAAAAGGGAACTTAGTAGCAGAATTAAAGTGGTGATGTATCTATTCACAATTACGAAATTAACTCCTCTCGGTACATAATTCTAATCCCAAATCTAAACGGTCAAATCGAAATAACATATCTTAGAAGTCATATATCAAAATTTGAGCTTAATCTAACGGTGAATTAAGGAAATATGGACATTTTACCGAGGTAACTCGAAAATATAGAAACAATGAAATCATGGATATCGAAACTAAATCCCACAAAATTAGGTAAGTAGCTACCAATACTAAATTCCAATATACTCATAGTCAGATATATGATCATGAAATATACAATTATCATATTTTATATAAGGCTTAGCTTCCCCTACAAACATATATCCCTTCCCATCATTCAACAAAACTCAATAAATCATGACAATTCTAGGTAACTCCCCTTACCTCTAGTTTCTAGAAAATCTTTAAGGATTTCTTGGTGACAAATGCTCCTCCCCTCTTGTTGTAATATCAAGATTCCTCCACACCTCCTTGTTCTTCTTCAACACACCTCTAAGGAATTAGAATGGAGACTCTTCTTCTACTTTCACAAACACTATTTTTTTTTTTGGGTTGTTAGGAAAGAACCAAGCTCTCTCTTCTTCTTTTTTTTTTTCAACCTTATGTAATTACTCTACTTAAGGTGAAAAACGCGATTTATGTAATCCATGAAAATAGTTGGTGCATTAGTCACACCGAAAGGCATCACAACATACTCATAGTGTCCATAGCGAGAGCGAAAAGCTGTCTTCTGCACATCCTCAGGCTTGACAAGTATCTAATGGTACCCTGACCGCAAGTCTATCTTTGAAAACACCCCAGCACCCTTCAATTGGTCTAGCAAATCGTCGATCCTTGGCAATGGGTATCTGTTCTTGATAGTAACCTTGTTCAATTGTCGATAATTCACGCACAACCTCGAACTTCCGTCTTTTTTCTTTATCAGTAAGACAGGCGCACCCCATGGTGATACACTCGGTTTGATAAACTTCTTTTCTAGCAATTCTTCGATCTGCTTCTTTAATTCAGCCAGTTCAGCTGGAGCCATATGGTAAGGAGCCATTGACACGGGTCCTGCTCCCGGCATCAAATCGATTGTAAAGTCTACCTCTCGACTCGGTGGTAACCCTGGAATCTCCTCAGGAAACACATCTGCGTACTCCTCTACCACTGGAATTCCACTAATCTGCTCGTTCGTGCTTTTCTTTTGTTCTTTCACCATCACCGCAAAACAGACCGCTCCGTCCTTGAGGTCATGCAATACTTCGCCCGATGTTTACATCTCAGCAACCTTTGGTTCCTGGAACACCACTTCATGACGTCTACAGTCGATCAACACATGGTTATCAACTAACCAATCCATCCCTAAGATCACGTCCAAACCCTCAAGCGGCAGACACACCAAGTTGACCTTGGTCTTGCATCCTGCCACTTCAATCGGACACCAAACACAGACAGAACTGGTTGAAATTTGTCCAGATGTTGGGGTGGAGACAACTAGTTCGCACCCCAGATCAAACAAAGAGAGACCAAGTTTCTCCACACATAGTAATGATACAAAAGAGTGTGTCGCACCCGAATCAAATAGAACAAGCACATTCTTCCCAAATAAGGAACAAACATCAAGTATCAAATTACCTGACTTTTCTACTTTAGCCCCTGACATAGCAAACACTCTGCCTGATGCTTGCGGCTTTCCAACATTAACGGTCTTCTGAGGCTCTGCACCAGATGCCTTTCTTTGAGGACAATCACGAGATATGTGACCTTGCTTGTTACACGTGAAACATACTTTAACTTCCTTCTTGACATCTGCTAGCTTGGGACAGTCTCTTCGGAGGTGATTTCCGCCACACTGAAAACATTTTGGAGTCCACTGACTGATAGGCTGTGGTCTTTCATATGGCTTCTTCATAGTCTTGCCTCCCGAGAAGCTTCCTTTCTGAATCCTCATCACGCGTCCTTTCTCCTCCATTCGTTCCGCCACTTTAGCTTGTTCAACGAGCTCAGTAAATTGATTAATTTTCAATAGGATCAGGGCTCTCAATAAGTTGTGGCACAAACCTCTTTCAAACTTCCTGCATTTCCATTGCTCGCTGACATTCTGAGTATAAAATCTGGCTAGATATTCAAATCTCTCCTTGTAAGCCTCAACAGACATATTCCCTTGCTGTAAAGTCATGAATTCTGCTTCTCGATCCATTTTTGCATTGTTAGGGAAATACCTCTCTAAGAATTTGGCCTTGAAGTTTTCCCAACTCGCGACTTCTCCACGAGCCTCCATCTCCATTCTAAGACCTCGCCACCAGTATTCTGCCTCCCCAGCCAACATATAAGTAGCAAAGACCAACTTGTGTGCCTCATAGCATTTAATTGCAGAAAAAATCTTCTCATTACAGCAAATCCAATCATCAGCCTCATCTGGAGTGGCCTTCCCGTTGAACTTGACAGGATTGTGAATTCTTGCCCACACGAGGTCCAGCTACTTGCTCAGCTTGTTGTTCTTGCAGCACCCAAGAAATTTGTCGAGCTCTGCAGTAGCATTGATTGGAGAAGGAGATCTTGCCCGTCTCGACATTTTCTCTATTTAAGATACAATTTGATACCATCTGTAACGTCCCGACAACTTATAGGGACTGTTGACTGCCCCCACAAATCACCACGACGCATCCAGTGTGCTTTGTCCTCACTCACACACTTTCCGGGAAAACTTCCCGGAAGGTCACCCATCCCAAAATTACTCCAGGCTAAGCACGCTTAACCATGGAGTTCTTATGGGCTAGGCTACCGAAAAGCAAATGTATTTGGTGAATGAGTAGCCAAATCAATTCCTTTAAGCTATTCTTCAACCGTATAGTCTCATACCTATACAGTCTCCAGATCCCTCTCATTCCGGTGTATGTTCGATTCATCCATGTGCCCCTTCCACTCAAAGCCTGCCAGGAGCCGCTCACTCCCCGCCCTCGTCAGTGCCCGGGCGTCACATGCCCACCAGCTTCCGCTTGATTCGTCCTCAAACCACACCGTACTGGGAGAGGCTAGGATCTGATACCAAGATTGTAACACCCCTAATAAAATAAGGTTGTATATATATAAAAATTTTAATCATGGGGTACGATTTTATGAAATAACTTTTTTTTTATACATTAAGATAGAGAAGCAAACCATACACACATCATAAGTTCATACATTACAAGAAACCAAATCTTATATGTTCTTCAAATTAACACAAATCAAACATACTTAAATATGAATCCATTATAAAAACCCCAACAAATTTTATTTCACATCTCTCTCTCGTCGAGCTATTTCATGTCAGTTTTATCTGCAATATATCTACTCCCGTACAAGTACGATCATCGTAGGTGGAAACCACAACCACAACATGCAAGGGTGAGTAACCAGTATTATCACAAAAACAATGCATCATACACACTTTATACACCGACTAAAATGAGATACATGATGTAACAAATGTGAGACATGTCATCGACGACAAACATTTCGTAAACTAATGCCGGTTCCTTGTATTTCGTCATCGTAACCTGTTCTCAATAACAGACGATTCGAGCCGTCTTCCATCGCGACTTCCGACCTATCTCCTTGACTCCTCAAGGACTAACGAGTAAAAACACTGATACTACGCGCAACAGTGCACTATACTCAACACGAGCCGAAGTCATTGCGCGAGACATCCACCTCCCAGCGCAGAGGGAGGTGACACTCGAATCTCAGTCTCACACGAGACTCAAATTTTAAAATAGCATTTAAATGCTGACACGTCTGACAAAGTTACTAGTAACTAACATAGTTAACGTACACGACACGAACAAAAAACCGTGCTCAATCACGAATTCATACACATTCTCAATAATATGTATAAATAAACCAATAACAAATTAGGCAATATATAAAAAAAAAACAATTCTCAATAATTGTTTAACATAACACCAAACAAAAGAAATCAACAATTCTCTCTTAGTTACTTCTGGTATTTTCAGCTTTGACCTTTGCTAATTGTTTTATTCATAACTCTCTCTACAGAACTCCGAATTAGTTAATTCTTGTTTTATTAGATACTAGCCTTAAACATCTTTCTTGCGGCACCAGGATCATAATTTTTGAACAACTATACTAACTGCAGTAAAATTGTTAAAACTCGTAAATTTACTCACGTTCTGGTATTTTCAGCTTTGACCTTTGATCAGTGTTTTATTCATAACTCTCTCCACAGAACTCCGAATTAGTTAATTCTTGTTTTATTGGATTCTAGAATTAAAAATATTTCTTGGGGATCAGAATCATAATTTTTGGACAACTATACTAACTGCAGTAAAATTGTTAAAAATCGTAAATTTACCCACGTTCTGGTATTTTCAGCTTTGACCTTTTATCAGTGTTTTATTCATAACTCTCTCCACAAAACTCTGAATTAGTTAATTCTAGTTTTATTGGATTCTAGAATTAAAAATCTTTCTTGGGTCACCAGAATCAAAATTTTTGGACAACTATACTAACTGCAGTAAAATGTTTCCTTAGATAGTTTAGAGGTAGAACTAAGCTAAACATCAGATCAAACTACGAAATCCCTATCTCTTACTTGGGACATTATATTGATAATCCTAACGGTCAAATTCAAACCATATGCCTTAGAAACCATATATAAAAATTCTAGATCAATCCAACGGTTAACTTGACTATAATTAATGTTTTACCGAGGGGGCTTAGTAGCAGAAAATCAGGTGATCAGTAAATTAATCCAACATATGAAATTTATTCCTGTAATTACAGTTCTCCAAATTGTAATCTGAACGGTCAAAAGAATTCAATATCCCTTATGGTCCATATATCAAAATTGCAGATCAATCTAACGGTTCACTAGGGAGAAATTTATGTTTTAAAAAGGGAACTTAGTAGCAGAATTAAAGTGGTGATGTATCTATTCACAATTACGAAATTAACTCCTCTCGGTACATAATTCTAATCCCAAATCTAAACGGTCAAATCGAAATAACATATCTTAGAAGTCATATATCAAAATTTGAGCTTAATCTAACGGTGAATTAAGGAAATATGGACATTTTACCGAGGTAACTCGAAAATATAGAAACAATGAAATCATGGATATCGAAACTAAATCCCACAAAATTAGGTAAGTAGCTACCAATACTAAATTCCAATATACTCATAGTCAGATATATGATCATGAAATATACAATTATCATATTTTATATAAGGCTTAGCTTCCCCTACAAACATATATCCCTTCCCATCATTCAACAAAACTCAATAAATCATGACAATTCTAGGTAACTCCCCTTACCTCTAGTTTCTAGAAAATCTTTAAGGATTTCTTGGTGACAAATGCTCCTCCCCTCTTGTTGTAATATCAAGATTCCTCCACACCTCCTTGTTCTTCTTCAACACACCTCTAAGGAATTAGAATGGAGACTCTTCTTCTACTTTCACAAACACTAATTTTTTTTTTGGGTTGTTAGGAAAGAACCAAGCTCTCTCTTCTTCTTCTTCTTTTTTCAACCTTATGTAATTACTCTACTTAAGGTGATTTGAATATTCCTTTTAAACTAATACCATATCTACTTTCATAATTCCTACCCAGCACCAATTTTGTCTTTTAGGAAAATGCTAGGGAACTTGACTACAATGGCCAACTTTTCTTTTCTACTCAATCATAATCAAGACCAATCATTTATACTTTTTCTCTCGAACAACAAGCCAAAATCAATTTAACATAAGCTAATAAGGAGTCCAAATACTATCTTCTAGTGCACCAAAATAAATTTGAAACAAACAAAACAAATACTAATCTATTTAGTCATCATTTCTTCTTTCTAGAAACCAAGTAATAATGCAATATAAAACATTAAAACATACTCATCACTTATGCCATTTACTTGTTCAATGATCAAATTCCATCAAACTTTCTATTTTTCATTCATTAGATGTGTCCTACATGTCTTCCATTCACAACAAAAAAAATGATAACAAGGAGTTAAGGAAAATACCTAAGGTAAAACTTGAACTCATGACCACAAACTCCTTTCTATAAGTTTTCAACACTACACCAATTCATATATATATATATATATATATATATATATATATATATATGTATGTATATAGATATATATGTATATATATATATATTTTTTTTGGGTCTTACAGATCCAATAAGATATTGTCTTGTTGAGTTGGACAAAATACAATAAAAAAAGAAAGAACAAAGCAAAAGCTTCAAAAAAAAATCTTCCAACAAAAAAAAAAAAGTTGGGTGATGTAAGGTGTTAGAAAAACATAACTTAAGAGTTTCTCAGGTTTCCCATTTTTTGAAGCATCATTTCCTCTTCAAAGTTTCTTCCTCCTTGCTCTGCATCCTCTCCACCCATTTCAACTCATTGAACCCTTAGTTTTGTTGATCAGAAGCTTCCTAAGCAATCAGGACTTCAAGAACAACAAGTGCAACCGATCAGTTTCTCAAATCTTTCGCTGGTAAATTATTTTTCACTTTTCCATGCAATTTGGGGCTGGGATCATGTAATAGCTTTGCTGCATGTGATTCATCTGGTTCTTCTTCCAAAAATTACTAGTTTCTATTAGGTTCTAAGAACCCTTTCTATCTACAATTTTTCAATCCATAGGTGATTCTTATTTTCTGTGAGGATCAAGAGAAAAGGGGCAAAATTCTTCTAGATTGTGCTACAAATCAAAGGTAAGGGAAGCTGGGAATTTCTTTTCTATTCCATGAAATTAGTGCTTGCATGAGTTAGGAATTTTGTTCAAAATGATTCTTGGTGTGTTAATGATGTTGAATTGGAATTGGGTTGATTTCGTGTATGAGATTGTGTACTTGTTGATTTTAAGTTATGATTCTGTAAATTGCTATTTACAAATTGATATGGTGGAATGAAATGTTGAATTTTGAATGATGGGATGAAGTAATTTCTGTTGTATAGGATCATAGGTAGAAAGATAGGTAATTGAGGTATTCTAGACTATATTAAGGGAACTAGAGTAGTCAAAATTAGGATTTGGTGTTATAGTTTGTTTTGGTTAGTTTAGACAACCTAGGTAAGTCTAATGTGACTTGTTAGAAGTGGCAAAATGACCAAAATTAGTCTTTAAGGGATAAATTGAGATATGAGCCCATGGGATGAGGAAATTGAGATTTTTAACTGTAAATCAGTGCATAGATGATAGGGAATGAGGTTAGGAATGTTTATGAACCTTTAGACAAGTTTAAATTCACCTATACTTCGAGTTAGGATGATTAAAAGTTCACCAAAATGCCTAAAATGATTTTTGAGGAGTTGAGTTCTGCAAAATCTGTAGTACATCTGCAGAATCCACGCCTAGGCGTCCCAAAAGGGCGTTGAACGCCCTTTGATTCGACATTTTCCAGAATTATGGTGCCCTTAAAGGGCGCTGGGCGCCCTTTTCTGCTATTGCTTTTGTTTTTGACGTTCTGGGAGTTCCGGACGTCCGTTTTGTACGTTCTTTAGGTCGTTCTGGGGGTTTTGGACCATTTCGGAACTGTTGGTGATGGTTTCAAAGCCATTTTCTTTGTCTAAGTATGAGTTACGGGGTTTTGGGTTTTTAGTGATTCTTCTTGGACTGTTATGATATGCTAATGTATATTGAATGGTTTTTATATGGATTTCAATGTGATAACATTATGGTATTCACTTGTTCACGTCTTGGGTTAAGTTCTAAAGTGAAAGTATGGTTGGTGGACGTAATTTCATGATCCTCAAGGGAGGTTACATGGTGGTGCCCTTTAGTTATTGTGATTGACCGTATGAATGGTCGAAGTTCAAAATGAGGTTTATCCTGACATTCCAATGACCATCCATGCTCAATTAGAGAGTGATGAGTCATGTGGTGAGAATAGCAGGAAGTCCTAGGATAGGCACTTCTTGGAAGGCCTATACTGCTTTAAAGGGCTTACACTTGTGTGTGGTCGGGGGAAACCCCTCGGCAATGGCTTTGCAAAGCAGTAGGGCCACAACAAGTGCACAAACTCCTGGAACTCGACATTTCATACTAGTCCGGAGGGTCAAATCACTTGGTCATTCATTGGTATCAAAATAATGCATTTGGTTGTAGTCTATGTTATGTTAATGGTCTTTTCATGTTGTGTGTGATTGTATAACATGATTTTTATACCTAGCTTACCCTTGCATTGTGTGTGTTGTATGTCATTGCTTTCCCCCTTGCGATGATCATTCAATCCTTTGGATGTGAGCAGTAGCTGAGGATGTGCCCTTGGAGCAAGCACTGGAGAATGAAGAAGGTGCAGCCGCCTAGTGCTTAGGATTATTCTTAGTTGACTCATCTGTTTTGAAATACATCCTTTGTAAGTAAAGTTTTAAATTTCAACCATATTTTGGATGACTGTATGCCTAATATTGTCCTCTATTAACTCCTAACTGCTTTCTCGTACTATAATAGCTGAATCTTATTATATGTATGTCTATATAATATTTGGGATGTCACAGGTGATATGGCCAAAATAATGAAAAACAAAAGTTCTATAATGAAAAATTAACTTAAGCAAAAGAGAAAACAACTTCAATAAAAACATATGAAGAAGAAAGATTCAGAACAATAATGATAAAGCTTTTAACAACCTTGTATTCTTCAACAATCTGCAAGCCTTAATCTATGACCAAGAACATTGTTGTATTTGTTACCAACCTAAAATATTACTCTTAATCATTTATTTTTCTCTAGACATTATCATTTAATCAATGATTTTTTAGATCAAACCCTTTGTATAAATAAAATCTTTAGCAAAGAGTCATTAGATCTAAATAATACTTAGGTTTTAACCTAGATTAGCTACTTGTTTAAATAATATTAGTATTTAGACTAGAGCGATTGGTTCCAAAAATACTCAACATTTAGTTAATAGTAGCTAGAGTCCAAAGAATAATGGTCTTATATCTCACAACATTAATTTGGCAATTTAACTAGATTGTGTTGATTAAAACTTAAACATATATTTTTAGGTTTTTAGATAAATGTGTGTAAAAACATTTAGTGTATTTTGCATATCATATATCTACAACTAAACAAAGAAGGGGGGGTTTGTTAAATTAATTTTTACAAAGTATTTTTAACAGTGCATATGTCAACTTAAAGTAAAACCTAAAAATCTTTATGGAATGTTACTCGTACGACAAACATCCTAGTAATTTGTTTGTCAAGTTGAAATTTTATCTAGTCATATTTTATCAAACACTAAATTGTGAACATTTTTTTCCTTTTTCAAGTTGGTATCAAACCCCAACTTCTAAAGATTTGACCGTCTTACAACAACTAAAGGAAAGATCCTACACATGATTGGTATGGAAGGGCATCTCATCACTAAAGGAACATCCCCCATTAAACCACCAACATTGTGTACATAAATTTAACACATAATCAATTACGGGTTATCATCACAAAAGGTGATAATGTCATCAAAGCTTTATAAGAAGACACAAGATCAATTTGACCATGTGCAATTGAACAACAAAGTCAAGTATACTCTAATATTTACTTTATTAGAAAATGAATATAAAAGGTTTATGTCTAAAGACTGTTAAGGAAATCCCTGAAAATCAATTATGAAGGAAGTAAGGATGTCTAGCTAAGGAAAGTTGTCATTCTCATGTTAGCATTGGATGTTGAAAAACTACATTAGACAAGTTTGATAGCAAGTAGGTTTTGATGATAACAAAATATATGATGAAACAAGAAAAGATAAGTCAGCATAACAATGTTCCAAGATGACTACGAATGATTAGAATATATATTTAAATAATCATTGAATATATCTCATAAATAACCACTAAGTAACCATGTCTTGTACTACGAATATAGATGTTTGTTAGACTAATGTTTGTTCAATGAATGAAAGTAAAAGCATAACAAAAGCACTTGTAGCATAGAGAAAGATTAAGCTTGAAGTATGAAGCAAACACGAAAGAAGGTGGAGCTTAGACAAACTTAGTAAGAAGTGCTAAGTTAGAAAAGTCGTAAGTTGATAGATGACAAAGGTCAAATAGTGCAAACTCACGTGAACTCAGTTGGCAAGATCATTGACTAGAAAAGTCAACAAGATAAAACAAGGCATTATATTCCTACAAGAATTAGACAAGTCAAAGCAAAGTGTTAGATGAGTCAACACAAGCAAACAAAGATACTAAACGGGTATTTGTTAGTCAAGTAAAAGCCAACTCATGAAGTTAAATGTTGAATATTCCTATTAGATGAGTACTTTCATTAGAAGACTCCAAAAGAAAAATTACTAGAGTAGTTAAATGATGACAAACATTAGATGAATCAAATTCAGATGTGAAATAGAAATATCAATTCACGAGATGATATGATAATTAAGTCTAAATTGATCCAAAAAATATGAAAGTTTTGAAACTATTGATCAAGTCAAGAAAGAGAATTGTATAGTAAGTCTCATAATTATTTGAAGATATTATAATTGAAGATTTAATCTGAAAAATATCAAAGATGATTGATCGTATATAAAAGGAGATATTCTCTTACTACATATTATGAATGTTGTCATATAATTATCGACCAATCATTAGAAAGAGGAAGACTTTGTCGATCAAAGACTACAAGGGAATCTCAAGAAGATTGAAGCCACAAACTAATATATTTGAAATTAAAATTGTGGAATGGCGAAAAAGGAAAAAAAGAAAAATGAAAAAAATTCACAATAAGAAATATACTTTAAATGCAACATCAAGAACTTTTAGATGAAGAAAGAAAAATATATTAAAGATATGCTTAATTGAATATGCATCAACGATCAAAGAGCACAATGTGACTATAAGTACTAAGACCTAGATGATGAAGATGAAGAAAAAGAGAGAAAGTTAAAATACTATCATATCAACTCTTAAAGGAAAGAAAAAGAGAGAATATTATGAGAGTATTAAAGTCAAATTTATTTTTGTATTATCCATTGTGATGTCCTTCATATCAAATATATCCTGTGAGCATGATTGTACTCTCTTGCATGAGAGATTATTTTCATCATTGTGATTGTGAGTTCTTTATCTCTGGAGGAGATTGAGAAATGATACTTGAAAAGTTTAATATTTGTTGTAACATGAAGATATTACTACTTATGTTAATCAAAGAAATTTGATTGATGAGTTTCTTAAGAAAGTGACTTAAGAGACTAGACGTAACCTGAAGTAAAAATAAATTAATATAAATTATTATGTGCATATTTGTCTTATTTTTTTATAATATTTTATTTACAATAGTATGTATGTGCAAAATAATTATAAAATGTGTCTATAGGCTCTCTGTTCATTCTCTCTTCCATGGTCACCTTGCACCCACCTCACTCGTTAGTATAAGTCTTTTATCTTGAAGGATGGTTAGATTACAACTGACGTCTAAACTCCTTTCTACACTAGTGACGTTTGGAAGAATGTAGGTCTTTTTTAATGAATTAAAAGCTTTAAGATAAGCTTATATTGACTTAAAGTTGTTTAGCAGCGTACCAAAGGCTTGGGATTCCAGAACCAATGCCATTCATCCAGGAAGCATGGGATATGTAGAAGTTTACATCAAATAAACTCCAAAGAATCTAGATAGCATGATGTACATTTATAAGATCTGCCTCAAAGCAAACCCAACATAGATGCGAGGAAACTAAAGCTTTGAAAGCTCTATAGGAGGAAAATGATAGCTCTGAGGTTGAGTTAGAAAACTTAACTAATAAAAGAATATCTGTAATGTTTAGAAATTCATGCAGACCATGAAATGAAAAAGATAAGGAAACATAAGGTTTCCCAACAACATGGTAAGACTCGAACTTTGATTGAGATACAAAAGATGCAAATATATGTCTCATAGCACCTGTAAAAGATGAAATATACTTCAATAAAAGAGGTAAAGAGTCAAACTTTAGATACTAGATGTTCTTATAACATAACAAGGAAAAATATATGTTTCTATATTTAAAATAACATTACAAAAGCAAATTTTCCTTAAAACATTGATAAGGATAAGATATATTCACATTACATCTATTTCTTTCTTTATTCCTATTAAAAAAATGGTTTAAACCTCTTTTTGGTCCCTAAGTTATGAGGGGATGTTCAGTTTAGTCTCCGCTTTTAAAAATGTAAACCTTTGGTTCCTAAGTTATAAAAAATGTATCAAATGAGTCCTTTTTTTATGTTCATGGTCAAACTACAAAGAGCAATCTAAAGTGTTGTTATTATTAAGAAACAAATAAGAGCAATATAAAGATGTAACAGTTGTTAAGAAACAGCCAAAAACAGTATTTCAAGTCAAAAAAGGACTCATTTGATACATTTTTTATAACTTAGAGACCAAAGATTTACATTTTTAAAAACGGGGACTAAACTGAACATCCGCTTATCACTTACGGACCAAAAAGAGGTTTAAACCTAAAAAAATATACTTTATATTAAAAAATACAAGTAAACATAAATCAATTATCCGATAACGATTACAAATTTAGTAATATTTGTATTTTTAAATAATTATATTAGTTATTTTATCTTTACTTTACATATAACTTTTAGAAAATATTATGTTCAAATTCATTTGAAATTTGTATTTTATCCAGAAATGTTTGAACATCATAAAATAAATCAATTCAAAAAATAAAAAATAAATTAAAAATTGAAAACAATTAATTAAAAGTAAAAAATTTATTATTAAATAAAATAAAATAATAATATTATATTATTAAAAAAAAGGGTAACAGAGAAATGTACACACTCCACCTAATAAAAAAACGAATGATATAATATAATTTTAGAAGAAATTCTATAAATATCCATATTCCATCCATTTCCTTTCAAAATTTTCTATCTCTTTCTACAGTATCTCTCTACCATATCTCTTTCTTTCTCTCTCTATCTTTTTTTAAGTACTACAATTTATATCATCTTCTCGAGAATTTGACCACTAAAGGAAAGGAAAAAGTGGGGTTAATACCTTTCTATATTAATATTAATAGAGTTTTGTCTGTTTTATTTTTAACTACATATTATTTTACGTCCTTTATTTTTATACTTCTATTATTTAATTTATTATACTAATACACTGACTATTTCTTTTTTATATATTTATTATTTAATTTATCATTTTTTATATATTTACATTCTAAATTATTTTCAATTATTATTTCTCTTTATTAATTTGTATTAATATAATTTAATTTATCTCTAATTATAAAATAATGTTTTTTATTTGTTTGTATTTATATAATTTAATTTATTTCTAGTTATATATCGATCCTCTTTATTAAGTTATGTTTATGTCATCTAATTTATCATAAGTTACACATGTTTATTAAATTATATTTATATCATTTAAGATATTTTTAATTATACACCAGTCTTATTTATTAGTTTATATTTATGTTATTTATGTTATTTCTAGCTACGTATTATTTTTTTATTAATTATATTATATTATTTAATTTACTTTTTGCAATTTATTAGTTGTCTTTATTAATTTTTATTTATATCATTTAATTTATTTTTAATTACACATTAATTCTCGTTGCTAATATATGTATTTATATAATTTAATTTGCTACTTTCAGTATGTGTAGATCTTTTTATTCTTTAATGTTCTATTATTTAAATAATAATGCATTGTCTTTTCTTTTCAATTCATTTTTATTTATAGTAATTTATTTGATTAGGATATATTGATTCATATTTATTTATTTATTTTCAATCATTATTTTAATTCTTATTTTATTTCTTCTTATTTTGTATTGTTTTAATTATATATTATTAATTTTATACTTTTTTTTAAGTATTCCTTTTAATATATGTTTGAATGGTGTGCATATTGTTAGCAATTACATATATTATTAGTTAAGACAAATATGACGTATTTAATGGACATTGCATTATGTGATTTTTGAAAATGTCACAGAGGATATGAATTGAGGAAGAATCCTAGGTTTTCTTATAAGTTAAGACCATGTTAATGCATTGAGTGTGTTTGCAAAATCACAATTTGATATATTATGAAATGAAAATCAGAGAACATAGCATGGTTTAAGGAAATAATTATTTCGATAGTTTATAATATTGTCTTGTACTTAGATATTTATAGGCCAATTTGAGATTATTGGATATTTGTTCAACAATGTCAAGGTTAAGTAGTGAGTATATTGTCTAAAATAGTTGTAGCTAATATTTTTCAATCAAAAATAAGATCTAAATAGAGTATAAGAGTATAAGAATAACTCAGAATAATTTTAGAAAAGGAAAAGAGTTAAAGAATGAAACTCAGAAGAGAGAAGAATGAAAAAGACTAAATTTGGTGTGTCTTGAAATGGAAGAAGAACTCTTTATTTATAGAACTAAGAAAGAATCAATTAAATAAAACAAATTAAAAATCATAAAAATTTTAACGTTGCAACAAATAAATTATTTGAACGTTGCTATTAAAATGTTAACATTGGAAATTAAGAAATGTTAACGTTGCCAAATCTAATGTTGCAAAACAACGTTTTCATATTTTGCAATATAATAATAATAATATATTATAACAATCTCCCACATATTGTAAAATAGAGTTGAAAGATACGGTCTTTGACTCAAATAGTTCAAACATAAAAAGAAAGATAAGAAATTTTTATTCTGGGTCTCATAGGATGTAATGCATCAGAGCTGGTATAGCAAGCTAATGAATCAGTCTTAGATTGAGATACTTAACACACAGTGTAGTTGGTATAGCAAGCTATATGAACCAAAGACACTTGACGTGTGTTAGAGGTTTTTCAATCACAATACACCTCCACAATCTTTATTGTTATCGTTGTGTTGTGCTTACTAGACCATGCGCGTGCCCGATATTCATGAGTGCTTTAGAGATCATGCCAAGATCTCCTGCAAGCGGTCCCACTTGACACTCATATAGGTGATTTCATCAAGTGTATGCTGCAAATCATACACCACTCATAAGGGATATGAAAATCATTATAAACTTTGTTTAAGCTAAAATTCTTTCACCCCATAGAATTTTAATGACAAAGTTTAGCCTCTTAATAATACAATCTTTAGCACTTTCACACACACACACACACACCATAGGAAGAGACACAGTTGATTAAAATCAATTTATTGCTATCAACACTAACAAGTGACTTGTTTTTACCCATATGAACCTTATTCATAAGATCATCAATCACAAAAGTTGGGTTACCATCACTTGTTTGTTTGCAAGTGGCTTAAGTCTCATTCCCTTCTATGTTTCTAATATCATTTGTCTTCCTAGGGGTTTTGTCAGAGGATATGCTAAATTCCATTCTGACCTCACATAATAAATGAAAATAGCTTCACTCTTTAGCAATTGCTTCACCAAATTGTGTCTTAATTGTATATGTCTATTCTTTCCATTGTAATTCTTGTTTTTAGTTATAGCTATTGTCGATTGGCATTCACAGTGTATTGATACCGATAGGGTTGCTTTCGTTCCTAGTGGAATGTTCGCTAAGAAGTTTTTCAACTACTCAGCCTCATTACCAGCCATCTTAAGAGCAACAAACTCAGATTCCATTGTTGATCTTGCAATAATTGTTTGCTTGGCTAATCTCCATCTAATTGCACCACCCCCGAGTGTGAATACATAACCACTAGTGGATTTTGTCTCATCTGAATTAGAGATCCAGTTAGCATCATTGTACCCTTCTAGTATAGTGGGAAATCCACTATATTCAATGGCATAATCCATTGAACCTCTTAAGTACCTCATAAGCCTATCAAGTGTATCCCAATGTTCTTGATTTGGACATTAAGTGTATCTACTCAGCCTACCTATTGCATAAACAATATCAGGTCTAGAAAAGCTCAACAAGTGCAGTAAGCTCCTAATTATCCAGGCATACTAAGGCCGAGATAATGATTCTCCTCTATTTTTCATTAATTTAGAATTAGCATCATAAGGAGTACTCACTAGTGTTAAGTCATAAAACCCAAACTTCTTAAGAAGTTTCTCAATGTATTGTTCTTGAGATAGTAATATACTATCTCCTTTCCTTATGATTCTAATACCTAAAATCACATTGGCTCCATCCATGTCTTTCATTTCAAAGTTTGATCCTAGAAACAATTTAGTTCTAATGACAATTTCATTGCATGTACCAATGATTAACATGTCATCCACATACAAACACATAATGACACAATCACCATTTTCAGATTTAAAGTACACACATTTATCAGCATCATTAGGTAAAAACCCATCACAAAGCAACACATTATCAAGTTTTTCATGCCATTGTTTTAGTGCTTGTTTTAGCCCATACAGGATTTTAAGAGTTTGCATACTTTCTCCTCTTGACCAGGTACAATACACCTTTCAGGTTGAGTCATATAAATTTCTTCCTTTAAATCACCATTCAAAAAGGTTGTTTTAACATCCATGTGATATATAACTAGTTTATGGATAACTGTTAGAGTTAATAACACTCGAATAGAGGAAATCCTAGTCACAAGAGCAAAATTATCAAAGTAATCTATGTTGGGTTTTTTAGTAAAACCTTTTGCTACTGATCTTGCCTTATACTTCTTTATGGATCCATCAGGATAATATTTTTTTTCTTAAAGATCCACTTACAACCAATGGGTTTTGCTCCTTTAGGCAAATCTACTAAAGTCTAAGTATTGTTTTTCTGAATTGATTCAATTTCAGTCCTAATGGCCTTATCCCACTATTTTGCATCATGAGCACTAGTACCTACTACTAAGCTTGTTGGATCAATACCAACAAGATAAGTATAAAAGTCATCTCTAAAGGAAGTTTCCTTTCTCTATCTTTTACTTCTTCTCAAATCCTCATTCATGCTATCTTTATTATTATTATCATCAACAAGTTGAGACATCTCACTAACCTTTAAGGAAAATGTAAGAGCCTGAATAAATAAAAAGGGCTATTGGGCTCTAGTTGGAGGAAGCCAGGCCCAGACTAAGGGAACCTGACCTTAGCAAGGGTCTTTTCCCAAAAGCCAGATTCTTCATTTATGCTTTTTCCTTTCTTTCTCTAAACAGAAACCTTTCTTCCTAAATAATTGCCTTGCCTTCTCTCTAAAAGATCAAACACTGAATCGTTTAAATTTTAATTTGAAGGTGCCTAAGCGGCCACGGTGGCAAGGGCTTCATTTTGAACCGAAAAATTTCCTGTTCCGACCGGTAAGTCCCATTTTCCCCTTCTCTTTCACTGTTCTAGAACCTAGGGCATGCAACTTTGTTGGGTTCATGTGCCTTGTACGTTTTTCCTTCCATTCTATGTCTATTCGAGCTCTAAGAGCTATGTTCTATCACCAATTGGGTGATTTGTAGGTTCGGTAAGCCAACGTTAAGTGGGTTCCTGTTAGGGCGTCTTCAATTAGCTTGTTTGAGAAAGCCAGGTTAGGGGAGCTAATTATTTTCCTTTGAATGAAATGATTGAATCTGTTTGATAAATGTATGTATGTTATACTCTAGATTGTTGTACTGCTTTGAACTATATTTTTGGATTGTAAGTTGATTTGACGACATGAACTGAAATGTGCAATTGGTAAAATTGGAATGTGGTATTTATGAATGGGACTGGTGTGGAATTAGCTGCTGTAAATTTAACGTATGGGAAGTAGATAGGAACATGCAGGACAAAATATATTTTTAGTAAGGGTAGAAACTCATGAAAATAGGTAGAAGAAGATGGAAGGAAAAAGTAATGGGTGTTATGTTTATCGTTGGACGTAAAGAGGAATGTTTTTCGTTGGATGCAAAGAGGAATGTTTTCACTCCTTTTGGGATTGGAGCTTTAGAAAAAGAAAGATGAAAGTCTGTGTCTGAATGCTGCAGTGTTGAAATTAAAATGAAGAAAAGGTATTGAAATAAGAATTTAATATGGAAAGAGAATGAAGAGAGGCTTGGAATGGCTTGGGGTACTTTTACAGGGTAAATGGCTACGTGAGAATGAGTTCTAGTAGTAGTTATAGAAGTAATAAAACAAAGTGGGGTGATGAAAAATCGAGTACACCACGAGTGCAAGACCTGTCATAGCTCGACTATCATTCTAAAGTCTGAACGAGTCATGTCTAGTATTCAACATGTTAGGATGTATGCCTTGATCTGTTTTGATTAAGGTTAACCCTTGTATATTCTATGCTTGACATATTGTATGCTTTTTATATAATTAGCTTACCCTTGCTTGCTTGTGTTTGTGCCATGTTGTGTGTGCTTTCCTGTTGCAATGATCATCCACTTGGATGTGAGCAGAGGAAGGAGAGGTCTCCCTGGAGCATGTCTTGGAAGAAAATGAAGATGTTGTAGCTTAGTTCACCAGGGCCACTTGCTTTGCCTTGTTCCTTAGGACTTATTGGCTCTTTTGTTATCTTTTGAAACACTTTCGGATTAGTCTATTTTGAGATACTTTCTAGCACTTTAAGGTTTAAATTTTTCAGCTATTTTAAGGATGATTGTACTCCTTTATACTTTAAGTTACATCTCTAACTGCTTTCCAGTATTATATGTGATGACGCCTTATTATTATATGCCTGTCGTATATTTTGGGATGTCACATTTATGGTATTAAAGCAATTTTTGTCCTTAGAAAGAATTCTATAGGTTGTGTGCGCCTTGTTTCTACTTGTATACTCTTAGCACACCTAGGCAATTGTTTTTCCTCTTTCAATCTGATCAATAATCTCTCTTCTCTATGTAAACAGAACAATGACGCCTAGACCTCTTCCACCTCTTCCTCCTTAGCAGGAGCCTTCAGAGAACACCTTAAGGCTGAAGGTCGTGCTTGAGGTAATACAACGACAAAATGCTACCTTGGTATATGTTAAACTGCTTTTTAGCCGCCTAAAGCAGAACAAAATTGGTCCCCACTAATGTAGTAAAGGAATGACCAAGATATCAATCTGTAGACTCGACAAAATTAAGTTTCGAAATGTAGAGTTAATTCTTGTATTATTTACTAATTATCTAAACTAGGTGGGGACACTAAATGAAAACAATGAAACTAAAAGTAAAGAATTAAAGAAATTAAGCTAAAGAAAATGCAATTTTAATATGACACCTACACTAGAATGAGAAATTAATGCAAAAGAATTAACCTAAACTAATGAACATTGTTATGCAACCTATTAACAGAACCTGAAAACTATCAATACACTATCTACATGATGCACTAAACCTACAAATGAACAGTATGTGTATGCTACATTACACTAAGCTTGAAACACAAATCATTTTAATCTTGTAATACGACTTAAACAAGCAAAACAAAGTAATCCAGAAACAAAATCTTGAGTTAATTGGTTAAGTGAATTGGAACCTTTCTCAAAAAGACATTCGGAGTAAAAATGCTCACTTTGGAGTCCTGTAGGTTCTGACTAGAGACCTAACAATAAAGGATTTTTCCAAATTCAAATTACCAATCATTCAAGCATTCTATTCTGAACTACAAAGCACAATAATAACAACAAAAATATCTAACAGCAGATACACTAAAAAGTTGAACCAATCTACTAAAAAGAACTTAAGAACACATGTAACAAATGAAATGCAATAATAGGAATCAATTATAACTGGACAGGAATCGAAAAATCAAAATAGAAAAAATCATCATAACGACAAGAATTTAAAGGCTAAAGCAAAAGTAAATCAAATCATGAACTCTAAACTACCTAAATCAACTAACCAGAAATATCAAAACTCAAATAAACTTCAACTAACACTATCAAATGCAATTGAATAAACTGAAATCACAATTAAACTAATCAAACGTTAAAATTTCATAACATTAAAAGTAAATCCAGAAATCGTAATCAAAACAGAGTAATCGGAAGACAATCGAAATTTATTAAGGTGAAATGAAGATTACAAGAAAATAATACCGCAAGAACGATGTCGAAGCGATCACGAGCTGTCACCACCGTGATATCTCGCTCAACAGTCCAAGAATGATGAAAATCTAACCTATGGAAAGCGAGTAAACCTAGACTAGTGAAGAAATTGAAGAAATGAATCGAACCCTAACCCTGTGCGCGCAGTGTCTGTAACCCACTGCTCTTGAACTCCGCAGTCTCAATCTCGTTCGTGGAGTCTATCACCCTCTCGTGATTCCCCACTCAAAAATCTATTTACATGCCCTTTTATAAGGCAAGAACCAGAACAGAGAAAGAAAAAGGGAAAAAATAGGATGGGGAACCTTCGACGCTTCACTCTTTTCTTCAATCAGACGGTCTCCATTCGCTTTGCTTATGAGCTTGCATGTGAACCCTTCGATCATTTCAGCGTCCTCGTCGGTTCAAGCTCCGATCATCTTCTATTAAGTGACACTTGAGAATTTGAAAGCTTTCTTCCTCTCACACAAGCAAGCCCTAGCTTTGGGTGCTTTCTCTTAATTCCAAAATGAATGTGCGTGCAGATTTTTGTCTCAAGTGAGCTATGCGAACCAAGACCCCCTGCAGCTGCTGCCACTCTCCAAACGGTGCGTTTCATTTAATTGGAATTTAGCCCAAGTCGAGCAAGTAGCAGCCAACCCAAATGTTTTTCAATTCATCCCAATGGTGGTAGCAATGGCCCAGCGGTCTCAATGCCAAGTGCATCATAGCAAGTTTAATCCCATCTTCTCTGAACACAAAGAAACTCAATGTATCACTTCCAACAAAAAAATTGAATTGAAAAATTAAAACAAAATTACTAAAAATATAACCTATTCTAAAAAAAATATGTTTATTTTATTTTCTATAATATTTTTCTAAAAATGAGAAACAACCTATTTATTTAAAAACTTATTTTATTTAACTAAAAAGATCAAATTAACCAAGTTTTTATTAAAATCCTATTTTTATCTTTTTAAACTAAATTATTCTATTTCTAAGAAATTAACAACTAAAGAAATCTAAAAAATGATTTTTAACAAAGAAAAATGTGCAAATCTAGAGTGTTATCAGTATAGCAAAACACCATTACTCTACAAAATTTAGAAGCTGCAAGGGTAGCCACTGAAAATGCAAGGGTGTCAGTAGACAATGCAAGGATAGAGACTGATAACACCAGAGACAACTCATGGATATGCTGGCTAGAAGTGTACCCTCTCTTGGTGCTTCCTGTTCTACTGCTCTAACTCAGGAGTGGACTTTGGAGAGCTTTCTCCAACACCATCCCGCCAGGTTTACTGGCAAGTGCAGCTCTGATGAGGTTGACCACTAGTTCCGGGACATGGAGCAGATTTATGAAGCAAAAGGGTGTCCGGATGACAGGAAGCTGGCCTACACGCAGTATCTATTGACAAGGGAAGTTAGCCATTGGTGGAGTAGTATGAAGATGATCCTAGAGAGGAACATAACTCTTATTACTTGAGAGTTATTCAAGACCAAATTTTACACTGAGTACTTTCCCAACAGTGTAAGGTTTTAAGGAGGTAGAATTCCTAGAGTTGGTGCAGGGTAACATGTCTGTATCTGAATATGCAGACCGCTTCAAACATTTGCTTCGCTTCAACACCATGATTGTGAATGAAGAGTGGCAATGTAGGAAGTTTGAGAACGGGCTGAGAGGCGATGTGAAGTTACATGTTGCAGGCCTAGAGATCGGAGACTTTCCTACCTTGGTAAAGAAAGCTAGACTTATGGAGAAGACCAAGAGGGAAACAGAGAGTCAGCAAAGCCAACCATTGAGGGTTGGAGGACCAGCAACATCCAGAGGCGGTTCCATTTCTAGTAGGACCCCTTTATCTACACCTACTTCTTCTGGGTCCAGGGGTTCCTCCTCTTAGCCTTCAGTGCAGTAGGGGCAATCTAGTTTTACTAGCCCGGTCCGATGCTTCATGTGTGGAGGACCACACCTTCAGTCAATGTGCCCTCAGCTAGTAGGGTATAAGAGGTTTAACATCTGCAGACGGGATGGCCATTAAGCCAGAGACTGCCCGACAGTCA
The DNA here is from genome assembly GCA_036885675.1 of Vigna mungo. Classification (NCBI taxonomy): domain Eukaryota; kingdom Viridiplantae; phylum Streptophyta; class Magnoliopsida; order Fabales; family Fabaceae; genus Vigna; species Vigna mungo. The sequence continues at coordinate 41,767,312 of CP144700.1, read as the reverse complement.
AGAGGACAGGACCACCACCACGCCCAGCCGGGAGAGCAGTGGAGAGAGGTGGCGGTGTTAGGCCATAGGCTACGGGACGAGTTTATGCTTTGACCGGAGTTGAGGCAGCCAGTGCAGGTAATCTCATCGTCAGTAGCTGCTTGCTATTTGGTGCTTCTTGCATAGCATTGTTTGACTCGGGGGGCAACACATTCATTTGTGTTTGAGGCTTGTGTAGAGAGGCTCGGTTTAGGTTTCAGGGAGCTCTAGTGTGATCTGGTGGTGTCTACACCAGTAGCTGGGCTAGTCAGGATGTCTATGGTATGTTCCAGATGTCCTATCAAGGTTGAGGGACGAAGGTTCAGAGTGAACCTTATCTGTTTACCTCTACAGGGGCTAGAGGTGATTCTGGGAATGGATTGGTTATCAGTCAATCACATATTTCTAGACTGTGGGGAAAAGAGACTAATTTTCCCCAATGAAGATGAAGACATGACCCTGTGACTTTGTGTGTTGAGGCAAGACCTTATAGAGGGCGCTTGTTGCTTTTTGATCATGTCTCACATGGACGGGGCCCAAGACTTAAGCCCTTCTGCTTCTGAAAACAAGGGTATAAATCTTCCAGTTGTAAGTGATTTCTTGGACGTGTTTCCTGAGGAAGTCCCTGGTCTACCTCCTCCATGAGAGGTAGAATTCTTTATAGACTTGGTCTTAGGAGCGGGACCAATCTCTATAGCCCCTTATCAAATGGCTCCAGCCGAATTGGCTGAGTTGAAGAAAGATATCGAGGAGTTACTTGAGAAACAATTTATCAAGCCCAGTGTTTCTGCATGGGGTGCACCAATCTTGTTGGTGAAGAAGAAGGATGACAACTCTCGACTTTGTGTGGATTACAGGCAACTTAATAAGCTCACCATCAAGGACAAGTACCCATTTCCAAGGATAGATGATCTGATGGACCAATTGCATGGGGCCACTGTGTTTTCTAAGATTGATTTGAGATCAGGGTACCATCAGATTCTAGTGAAAGCCGATGATGTACAGAAGACAACTTTCAGGTCCATGTATGGCCACTATGAGTATGTAGTTATGCCTTTCGGCGTGACTAATGCTCCAACCATCTTTATGGACTACATGAACCGGATTTTAAGACCTTTCTTGGACAAATTTGTCGTTGTCTTTATAGACGACATTCTTGTCTATTCCAAGACTCGGGAAGAACACGAAGATCACTTGAGGACAGTGCTTGAAGTGTTGAGGGAGAGAAAGTTGTATGCCAAGTTATCCAAGTGCGAATTCTGGATGGAAGAGGTCCATTTCTTGGGGCATGTCATCTCAGCTAGTGGAATTGTGGTTGATCCGACCAAGGTACAAGCCGTGATGGAGTGAGAAAGGCCAAAGATAGTCACTGAGGTCAGAAGTTTCATAGGCTTGGCGGGCTACTATCGCCGCTTCATTGAGAACTTTGCTCGGATAGTAGCCCCATTGACTCAATTGACCCGGAAAGACAAACCTTTTGTTTGGACTGAAAAGTGTGAAACCAGCTTCCAAGAGCTTAAGCAACAGTTGACAAGCGCCCCAGTGCTAGTTATTCCAAACACAGGTAGACCTTTTGAGGTTTACTGTGACGCTTCTCATCACAGTTTGGGGTGTGTGTTAATGTAAGAGAAGAGAGTGGTCGCTTATGCCTCACGACAACTCAAAGTTCATGAGAAGAATTATCCCACTCATGACTTAAAGTTAGCCGCAGTTGTGTTTGCTTTGAAGATATGGAGGCATTATCTCTATGGTGCGCAGTTCCAAGTGTTTAGCGATCACAGAAACCTCAAGTATTTGTTTGACCAGGAGGAGCTTAACATGAGGCAAAGGAGATGGTTAGAGTTCTTGAAGGACTATGATTTTGATCTTTTGTACCATCCTAGGAAAGCTAATGCAGTAGCAGATGCCCTGAACAGGAAGACAATGCACATGTCCACTTTGATGGTTAGAGAGCTCAAACTGGTAGAAAGTTCAAAGATTTGGAACTCCAGGTTGAAGTTGAGCCAAACAGTATTATATGTAGTAAATTGGTAGTATCGAGTGCCTTGATAGAGCGTATTAAAGAGGGACAATTGTTAGACCCCAAGCTTAAGATGCTACAACTTTGATTGGCATTGAAAAAGGGAAGGACTTTAATACATGAACGGATGGCCTCTTACGATTCAGAGGTAGGACGTGTCTCCCTAATGATGGGGAATTGAAGAGGTTGATACTTGAGGAGGGACACAAAATTCGTTTCAGCATACACCCAGGTATGACAAAAATGTACCAAGATCTCAAGAAGTCGTTCTGGTGGTCAGGAATGAAGAAAGATGTAACTCAGTTTGTGGCTTCTTGCTTGACTTGTCAGAAGGCAAAGGTAGAGCATCAGAGACCTAGAGGTTGATACTTGAGGAGGGACACAAAAGTCGTTTCAGCATACACCCAGGTATGACAAAAATGTACCAAGATCTCAAGAAGTCGTTCTGATGGTCAGGAATGATGAAAGATGTAACTCAGTTTGTGGCTTCTTGCTTGACTTGTCAGAAGGCAAAGGTAGAGCATCAAAGACCTAGAGGTCTATTGCAGCCCTTGGAGGTTCCTGAGTAGAAATGGATAACATAGTTATAAACTTTGTTACCCATTTACCACGCACTGTTAGGAGGCATAATGTCATATGAGTGATAGTGGACAAATTAACCAAAAACGCCCACTTTTTAGCAATTGACTTGAGAATGTTTATGACCAAGCATGCACAACTATATGTTAAAGAGATAGTAAGGTTACATGGGGTGCCTTCAAGCATTGTATCAGATAGAGACCCGATATTCACTTCTAGGTTTTGGCAGACACTACAAAATGAGATGGGAAGCAGGCTGTAGATGAGCTCCGCTTACCATCCCCAGACTGATGGTCAGTCGAAGAGAACGATCCAGTCACTAGAAGACTTGTTGAGGACATGTATACTGGACCATATAGGGTGTGGGATGAAGTTCTGCCATTAGTAGAGTTCACTTATAATAATAGCTATCAAGTCAGCATAGGTATGGCTCCATTTGAGACTTTGTATGGAAGACGCTACAGAACACCCATGTTCTGGTTCCATGATGGAGAAGCAGTATTAACGGGACCAGAACTTGTGCAACAGACCACAGAGAAAGTGAAACTCATATAAGAGAGGATGAAGGCATCTCAGAGCAGGCAGAAGTCATATGTTGATCAGAGGTGGAAACCTTTGGAGTTTGCAGTTGGGGATCATGTATTCCTCCAAGTGACTCCTACTACTAGTGTAGGGAGAGCCATTCGAACTAGGAATTGTCTCCTAGGTATCTGGGCCCTTATAAGATCCTAAGGCGTATAGGACCAGTTGCCTATGAGATAGTCATGCCGCCTTAACTTGCTAATCTTCACCCGGTGTTTCACGTTTCACAGCTTAGGAAATATGTGTCAGATCTGTCCCATGTCCTAGAAGCGGAAAATATCTAAGTTAGAGAAGACTTGTCTATGAAGGTACAACCAATTAGAGTGGAAGAAATACAAACCAAACGGCCTCAAGGGAAGAGTACCAGACTCGTTAAGGTCATCTGGATGATAGAACGGGTGACTCAACCTGGGAATTGGAGGAAGAGATGCGAGAGTTTTACCCTTATCTATTTTCTGATAAGTTTTAATTTATTGGACGAAAATGTTTCTTGTTGGGGAGAATGTAAGAGCTTGAATAAATAAAAAGGGCTATTGGGTCCTAGTTGGAGGTAGCCAGACCCATATTAAGGGAACCTGACCTTAGCAAGGGTCCTTTCCCAAAAGCCAGATTCTTCATTTCTGCTTTTTCCTTTCTCTCTCTAAACAGAAACCCTTTTTCCTAAATAATTGCTTTGCCTTCTCTCTAAAAGATCTAAACACTAAACCGTTTAAATTTTAATTTGAAGGTGCCTAAGCGATCACGGTGGCAAGGGCTTCATTTTGAACCAAACAATTTCCTGTTCCGACCGGTAAGTCCCTTTTCCCCTTCTCTTTTTCACTGTTCTAGAACCTAGGGCATGCAAATTTGTTGGGTTCATGTGCCTTGTACGTTTTTCCTTCCATTCTTTGTCTATTCGAGCTCTAAGAGTTATGTTCTATCACCAATTGGGTGATTTGTAGGTTCGGTAAGCCAACGCTAAGTGGGTTCCTGTTAGGGCGTCTTCAATTAGATTGTTTGAGAAAGCCAGGTAAGGGGAGCTAATTATTTTCCTTTGAATGAAATGCTTGAATCTGTTTGATAAATGTATGTATGTTATACTCTAGATTGTTGTACTGCTTTGGACTGTATTTTGGATTTTAAGTTGATTTGACGGCATGAAGTGAAATATGCAATTGGTGAAATTGGAATGTGGTATTTATGAATGTGACTGGTGTGGAATTAACTACTCTAAATTTAACGTATGGGAAGTAGATAGGAACATGCAGGAGAAATATATTTTTAGTAAGGGTAGAAACTCATGAAAATAGGTAGAAGAAGATGGAAGGAAAAAGTAATGGGTGTTATGTTTATCATTGGATGTAAAGAGGAATGTTTTTCGTTGGATGCAAAGAGGAATGTTTTCACTCCTTTTGGGATTGAAGCTTTAGAAAAAGAAAGATGAAAGTTTGCGTCTGAATGCTGCAGTGGTGAAATTAAAATAAAGAAAAGGTATTGAAATAAGAATTTAATATGGAAAGAGAATGAAGAGAGTCTTGGAATGGCTTGGGGTTCTTTCTGTTACAGGATAAATGGCTACGTGAGAATGAGTTCTAGTAGTAGTTATAGAAGTAATAAAACAAAGTAGGGTGATGAAAATTTATATATATATATATATATATATATATATATATATATATATATATATATATATATATATATATATAGGGGTTTGCTAACGCGCGTACGCCTATTTTTCAGTTGGTACATTTTAACAATATGTACGAGGTTTTAGTAAACAAAAATATCCTTATATATTATGGATTATAAGTTTTAAAGTCAAGGGTATTTGAATAATTTTCATTCTCAAAACTAAAAAAAATCAAGAAACCCCCAAACCCTTACTCACCTCCCTCATTCCTCTCATCCCTTTCTCTTTCATCTCTCTCACTCCAACATTTTCTCTATCATCCTATGGTAGATCCAGGCCAATTACCAATTCTTTCTGATGTCATTATCTTTGTGAAAATTATATAAAATTATATAATTATATAAAATTAATGTGATTGAATTGTATTTTTTTAATTTTTGAATTAAAAAATGAAGTATACTCTGTATACTTCATTTTTTAATTTAAAAATTAAAAAAATACAATTCAGTCACGTTTTTAATGCCACGTAATAAAAAACTACACTATCAACATACCCTTCTTAACGGTATCATCTCAATTTGACAGAAAGACCCTATTTGATTCAATTTTACAAAAATAAGGACTCAATTCAGACGTCGAAAAAGAAGGGACCTATTTGAAATTCTGGGCAAAAATAGGGACCTATTGAGACATTAAACCTAATATAAAATGAAAAGATATGAAGGTTATACGTTGCAGTAGAAAAAGTTTGCTATAATATTATATTTTATGTATATTAGGGTGGAGTTCACATCTTTTAATTCCATGAAAAATAAAATACATGTGCAGAGGGAATAGGTGCGAGAAATATTGGATGTAGTAATATTAAATTAAATTTTATGGCGTTGTTACTTTTATAACTTGTGATAAATGAATTAATGTCTATTATTGATACTATGTTTGAAAAAGCATATGATTACAAAGTGATGAAAGTACGATCTAAGTGGTAAACCAAGTTCCATCTGTGTAGAATCTCTTTGTGAGATTCTTAGTGTTTAGAATGAAAGTAGGAGCTCAGTCTTGGGGGTCTTCCTGACACTCCAATGACCTTTCTTCTCACGTAGAGAGGATTTGACCATGTGGTGAGGAGTAGCAGGAGGTCTTAGTCTTGGGGGCTTCCAGTATGCCTCAAGGCGCAGAATAGGCTAACCTCATGAGTGTGGCAGGGTGGGGAACCCAAGTTTCATAAGTCACCACGAGTGCAAGACCCGACATAGCTTGACTATCATTCTAAAGTATGAACGAGTCAGGTCTAGTATTCAACATGTTAGGATGTATGCCTTGATCTGTTTTGATTAAAGTTAACCCTTGTATATTCTATGCTTGAAATATTGTATGCTTTTTATATAATTAGCTTACCCTTGCTTGCTTGTGTTTGTACCATGTTGTGTGTGCTTTCCTGTTGCAATGATCATCCACTTGGATGTGAGCAGAGGAAGGAGAGGTCTCCCTGGAGCACGTCTTGGAAGAAAATGAAGATGTTGCATCTTAGTTCACCATGGCCACTTGCTTTGCCTTGTTCCTTAGGACTTATTGGCTCTTTTGTGTTCTTTTGAAACACTTTCATATTAGTCTATTTGAGATACTTTCTAGCACTGTAAGTTTTAAATTTTCCAGCTATTTTAAGGATGATTGTACTCCTTTATACTTTAAGTTACATCTCTAATTGCTTTCCAGTATTATATGTGATGACGTCTTATTATTATATGCCTGTCGTATATTTTTGGGATGTCACAGAAAACAGATGTTCAAAAAACTCAGCATTTATCGTCTCCATTATAGAATTTCTCTCAAGTATGTTCTTAAGAGGTAGACATGTTCTTCTCCATCCCCTACACTAGTGTAAGAGGTAAAGACACTTTTGTTTGCATATATATGCTTGGTAGCACCAGAGTCTACCACTCATTTGTTCACATTGGTCATCAGATTTACTTGAGAAACAATCGCAACAATAATGTCATCTCCTTCGGGTATATTTGCTCTAGGAGGATTGTCGTTTCTCACTTTATGCCAAGTGGGTTTAGATTCATTGGGACAGGATTTAAGAAAATTATTTTTCTTTTTGTGATCAGGTTTGTGTTTGCACCTTTTGGGAGCAGCAACAGCTTCATACATGTCTAAAAGGATGGAAACACGTTCATGCCAGCGTCAGTCCTAAGTTCTTTTGCGAAGACCGTTTAGGCTCCGGGAACAATGGTTTGGCTCCTCGAAGGCATACTATTGATGTAAGTCTTAAGTCCTTAAGATTGTTGTAAAAAGCTGACAAAACAGTATTTCCTGAGGCGTGTAGTTTCACTTTCCTTAAGGACTTATCGACGGTGTGTTGCACAAGTCCCCCAAGATACAACAAGAACTTCTCAAAGATCTCTAAACAGAGTATAAGAATAACCCAAAATAATTTGAGAAAAAGAAAAAGAGCTAAAGAATAAAACTCAAAAGAGAAAAGAATGAAAAAGACTAAATTTGGTGTATCTTGAAATGGAAGAAGAACTTTCTATTTATAAAATTAGGACAAAATTAATTAAATAAAATAAATTAAAAATCATAAAAATTTTAACGTTGCAACAAATAAATTATTTGAATATTGCTATTAAAATGTTAACGTTGTCAAATCTAACGTTGCAAAACAACGTTTTCATATTTTGCAATATAATAATAATAATAATAATAATAATATATTATAACAGGTTCAAAATGCAAATATATATGTTCTCTCCAATTGCAAAAGTATTTAGTCATCATAAGGAATATTTCCATATAAAGTTCATGCAATTGAAAAAGAAAGGTCTTCCGGCATTAGAAAAATGCATTACAACTATTTTCACAGTTACATATAGATAAACAAATGATAATACTAACTATTACATTCAAATTGGTAAAAGTCCTCTCTATGGAGTACTTAGGAGATTATGTATCAAGTGTGTGCGCAATATTTTGGAATGAATACCTTAAAAAGCTAACAATGAAAATATTGAACAACTATTGTAAATAAATTAGGTAAATGACTTTCTAAGTGTGGAAGGTTCTGTTTAAAAAAAATGAACTGCTTGAAAGGGGTAATTTGGTAGAAGTAATATGGTAGAACTACAACAATGTTTGGTAGAGGTAAATTTGACATTTTCTTTTTAAAATTTAACTAAGTTTTAAGTACCTTACAAATTTGTCTATTTTCAATTAAATTCCTATTAATTATTTTGCTCTATTGACTACTAAAAGTTTTTTATATTTTTCAATTAATTTTTTATTTTAATTCTTTTTTAATTGAATAATGTGAATTTTCATCTTTTCTTGTTATCTTACTTATTTTTCTCACATGCAAAAAAAATGTAAAATTTTGTAGTTAATATAAAATAATATTGCAATTTATGTAAAATGACAACTAATTTTTATTACTTTAATTGAAAAAATATAAATAACTAACCTAGGACAATAATTCCTCAATAGGTAATAATATAAAAACTATCAAATAAGATAATGATTTCAATATCCAACCTGTTTTCAATTAAAATAATATTTATATTAGTTATTTCTCATTTTATATTAACTACAATATTATTTTATATTAATAAAACTTTTCATTTATTGCCACGTGAAAGCAAGTAAACTAGGATGAATAAAGTAATATACACAAAACCCGATAAAAAAAAATGATAATCAATTGAAGAATAACAACAAAACTAAAAGAAAAATTCTAAAAATACAATTGAATATATTCAACAAGTTACTTGAAACTTTTAAGTCTCTTTTTTATTCTATACACTAAAGTGTAAAATACATCTAATGTATTTAATGAAGTTCTCCAAAGACAAGTTCCTAATATACAAAATAAATTATAGACAAAACCCAATAAATATGAACACTATCTAATATATGGTATCAATCTATAGTGGCTATTCTTGTAAATACCACACTTATGCCACAAGGAGAAAAAATGTTTATACAACGAGAAAATAAAATTATCCAACAACATAAATAAATAGGAAAAGATTTGTAACATCCCAATAAATATAACCAAAGCTATAATTTATTCTAGGAGTTATCATGAACAATATTAAAGAACAGTGGAAAGAGAGCGAGTAAAAGGAGAAAACGAGGGATGTCATATAACATAGAAATTGAAAAGTACAAAAGTAAAGAAGTCTGAATCCAAATGATAAAACTAGAACGAACGGTTTTACAAAATACATAACCGGACGGTTCATCTATATTAAGGAAAAGATAAAAAAATCTAGACTAAGGGTCGGATGGTCCAGCACAGCTCTCCGGTACGACATCCAGGGGTTGCTCCGCTTGCAAGGCTTCTTCCAAAGTTTCTTCTAGAGTTCCCTCTGTTCACACCCAAAAAGGACGATCATTGCAGTGAAGAGAATAACCGAACCGTCGGATACCGAACGGCAACATAGACAAGACAAAGGCACACAAGGGTAAGCTTATAAAAATTCAGTGAATCATTAACATCAATATCACAATCATACATTATAAGTCAAATCTTTCCATTTAAACCGAACGATAACATCATCAAAATCCATTACTCTAAACCCTGTTCGGACGGTATGACCATGTATGTTCGCCGCTCTCTGCACCCGGGTGGATCTGGCCGGGATACACTCAACGAACCTCCACCCGAGGTTAGTCCAGTGGAACCACCTCGGTATAGAAATACCCTGAGGCTAAAGGACCTCCTGCCATTCCCACGCATGACTTACCCTCCTCTACTTGAGAAGACGTAATCACGGAATATCAGGATAGAGTCAGAACCTGAGCCTTTTGCCACGGTCATACTATACCAACCAAAATCAATCATGAGACATTCCTCCTTGGAATTCTCTTATATAATCAACAAACCGAACGACAACGCAATGGAAACATATCTTTCAAAATCAACCAGACTAAGTTAAGAAAACCCGGACGGAAAAATCAACGGGAAACTCAACAATGGAAACAAACAAATTTAGTCAACGGATGGTTCGAATGAGACCGAACGTTTTTTTTAAATAAAAGAGTTCTCTTCAATAAAGTGAATGTCAGTACAAGACCGGACACTCCGTGAGGAATCAAGTATCAGTGTAAGACCGAACACTTTCCAAATAAATAATATTATTATAAAACGGACGTTTTAAGAATTCAAGTACGGGTATAAGACCTAATATTTATCAAATAAGAAATCTTCCTTACAAGTCGAACGTTCATTGGAAGACCGAACGTCCCGAATGGTTAATATGAGGCTAAACACTCAGTCTATGACCAAGTAATTCCAGAACGGACGTTCCGTATAATAAAGGCAATTAATATGAAACCGAGTACTCAGTTTGTGACCGAGTACTTCTCAGGTCGAGCACTCGATTTATGACCGAGTACTTTCAATAAACATTATCAATATAAAAACGAACGTTCAGTGTGAACGAACGCTACTATAATAAACATAGTTAACATGAGGCTGGGTAATCGGTCTATGACCGAATACGTTAAAGTCGAACACTCAGTATAAGACCGAGCGTTCTGTAATGGATAGATTATTATGACTGACTAAGAAAGGCATTTAAGTTTCGATACAATAGTACAAGAACGATCGTTTTGGAGAAAACCGAACGGTCCTAATGACCTTCGATCTCACATTCACATTTTTCTCTAAGTTTCATAATCAAGATAAGCAATTTAACACATCATACACATTTCATCATACCATATAAACCATCAAACATACATTAAATCATGTTTTCAACCATACAAGAAAATCATAACGAAATTTCATAAGCTTCCCTTACCTCTAAAGTAGGTTGATATGAACTATTCCTTCTAAAGGTACAAACTCCAGACCGAACGTCCAAGTGAAAGATACGGGCACCAGGAGTCTTCAGACGTGATCTGAAGGGTGATCGGAACAGTATTTGGGTTAGAATTTTAGAGAGAAGGTAGGGAGGTTTTAGAGAGAAGGAGGAGGATTTGAGATTTTTCAGAAAGACAAGTTTGAGGAAGATGAAGTTTGCATGCAAAAGTGGCTGGAGATTTGAAATCCCAACTTTAGCACCTCTGCCAAAACCGATCGGTCCTTTCCTACGCTGCCACCTGTACTCCACTTTCTGGGGCTTCACTGCTCTGCTGCTGCTGCACGGATCACGAAGGAAGGGAATTAAAAACTTGGCAGAGTTGGTCTCCCACTCTACCGGACGGCTGACACATGTACCCTACTAAAGAGGGGTATTAAATGGGGTGTGACATTCCCCCCAACAAATAAAAATTTTTGTCCCCGAAAATTTAAAACTTACAAGAGAATAGGTGAGGGTAGGACTCCTTCATGACTTCTTCTCGTTCCCAGGTTGCATCGCCCGTTCGGTCATCCCAGATGACCTTGACGAGAATAGTAGCTTTACCGAACGGTCGCTTGGTCATGTACTTTTCAATTCTGACTGGTTGCATTTCAGCCGAACAGTCTGCTTGAATTTGAATGTTGTCAGCTTCCAAGATGTGAGACTGATCTGCTACGTACTTCCTGAGTTGAGAGACATGAAAAACTGGATGAAGTTTGGACAGGGGAGGCGGCAACGCTAACTCGTACGCCACTGGTCCAATGCGCCTTAGAATCTGATATGGACCGAGAAATCTAGGGGACAACTTCTTTGGTCGAACGGCTCTTCCAACACCGGTCTTTCGGTTTAGCCTGAGAAACACATGCTCTCCTTCCGCAAATTCCAAGGGTTTCCTCCTTTTGTCTGCATAAGACTTTTGCCTACTCTGGGTTGCCTTGAGTCTTTCTTGGATCTGCTTCACCTTTTCAGTAGTCTGTTGAACAATTTTCGGTCCGGTTAGCACTGCTTCACCTTCTTGAAACCAGTAGAGGGGTGTTCGGCATTTTCTTCCACAGAGGGCTTCATAAGGTGCCATCCCAATGCTTGAGTGGTAGCTATTGTTGTAGGTGAATTCAACTAAGGGCAAAACTTCATCCCAAACCCCTAAGTGATCTAAGACACTCGTCCTCAACAGGTCTTCAAGAGTTTGAATGGTTCGCTCAGACTGGCCGTCCGTCTGAGGATGATATGCCGAACTCATCTGTAACTTGCTTCCCATCTCTTGTTGCAACGCTTGCCAGAACCGAGAGGTGAATCTGGGGTCTCGGTCTGATACTATACCGGACGGTACCCCATGTAACCGAATGATCCTTTGATATAGAGCTGAGCCAATTTGGACATCGACATCTTCAAGTTGATAGGAAGGAAATGTGCACTCTTTGTCAATCTATCAACTATGACCCAAATAGCGTCATGGTTTCTAACTGTACGGGGAAGGTGTGTCACGAAATCCATGGCTATGCTGTCCCATTTCCATTCAGGTATCTCTAAGGGTTGTAGCTGACCGCTCGGTTTCTGATGTTCTGCTTTAGCTCGTTGGCAGGTTAAACACGAAGCGATAAACCGAGCAACATCACTCTTCATTCCCGGCCACCAGAAAGACATTATGAGGTCATTATACATCTTGGTCATACCGGGGTGTATGCTTAGGCGACTCTGGTGCGCTTCTTCAAGAACCAATCTTCTTAGAACTTCATCATTCGGAATACACGTTCGTCCTCGGTACCTTAGGAGACCGTCTGTTCCGGAGCTAAAATCCTTATACGGTTGTGAACCCGTCGATTTACTTATCTTTTGCAACTCTTCGTCCAGTGTTTGCTTCTCTTTAATTCGATCAAATATATTACTTGATAACCTCATATTGCAGCATCTTATACCGTCCGGTTCTAGTTCACTTTGAAACTTCAAATCTCGAAAACTCTCCACCAAACTCAGCTCTCTGATCATCATGGAAGACATATGGACGGTTTTCCTGCTCAAAGCATCAGCCACTACGTTCGCCTTTCCAGGATGGTATTGTAGTTCAAAATCATAATCCTTTAAGAACTCCATCTATCTCCTTTGCCTCATGTTTAGCTCCTTCTGGTCGAATAGATACTTAAGGCTCTTATGGTTGCTGAACACTTGAAACCGAGCTCCATAGAGATAATGCCTCCATATTTTAAGGGCAAACACCACTACTGCTAGCTCTAGGTCATGTGTTGGGTAGTTCTTCTCATGTACTTTCAATTGCCGAGAGGCATATGCCATTACCTTCCCTTCTGCATCAACACACAACCTAACCTTGATAGGAAGCATCACAAAACACTTCGAACGGTCGGCTGACGTTCGGTATTACTAGCACTGGAGCGCTCGTTAGCTTCTGCTTCAACTCCTGAAAGCTTGACTCACACAGATTGGTCCAGACGAAAGGTTGGTCCTTCCTGGTTAGTTGAGTCAACGGCGCTACTATCTTAGAGAATCCTTCAATGAACCGTCTATAGTAGCCGGCTAACCCAACGAAACTCCTCACTTCCGTAACCGAACGAGGTGTCTCCCATTCTAACACCGCTCGTACTTTGGCTGGATCCACTGCAATCCCGCCGGCTGAAATAACATGCCCAAGAAACTGTACTTGTTCCATCCAGAATTCACACTTGGACAATTTAGCGTACAATTGCTTCTCCCTTAGCACACCAAGAACTATCCTCAAATGATCTTCATGCTCTTCTCGGCTCTTGGAGTAGATGAGAATATCATCAATAAACACCACCACGAACTTGTCCAAGAAAGGTCGAAAGATACGGTTCATGTAATCCATGAATATTGCAGGAGCATTGGTAACACCGAACGGCATTACTACATACTCATAATGACCGTATCGAGACCTAAAGGCAGTCTTCTGAATGTCTCCTTCTTTCACCAGAATTTGATGATATCCAGATCTTAAATCAATCTTAGAGAATATATTGGCACCGGACAGTTGATCCAACAAGTCATCTATTCTTGGCAGTGGGTACTTGTTCTTAATGGTCAACTTGTTCAACTGCCGATAGTCAATGCAAAGTCGAGAACTGTCGTCTTTCTTCTTGACCAACAGAACGGGAGCTCCCCAAGGTGAGGCACTTGGCCGGATGAATCTCTTCTCCAACAACTCCTCTATTTGCTTCTTCAGTTCGGCCAATTCAGCTGGGGCCATTCTGTACGGGGCTATGGATATCGGACCAGCTCCCGAGATCAAATCAATGGAGAACTCTACTTCTCTTGGAGGAGGTAAGCCTGGCACTTCTTCCGGAAAAACGTCCAGGAAGTCTTCAACAACCGAACGGTCTCCTGCCGAACGGTCCCCTTCACTTACGTCCATATGCGTCAGTATCAAGAAGCACATGGCACCTTCTATGAGATCCTCTCGGATTTGACCGAGCGTCAAAGACAACTTCTCTTCTTCTCTTGGAAAAATTAGCTTCTTCTTCCCACAATCAATGAGAATATGATTGGTAGTCAACCAATCCATTCCTAAAATTACCTCTAAGCCTTGGAGAGGTAAGCAGATAAGATTTACCTTAAACTTGTACCCTTCTACCACAATAGGACATCTAATGCACACAGTAGATGTCCTAACCTCGCCAGCTGCTGGGGTTGACACCACCAAATCAAGCTGCATCTCACTCTCGGCTAGACCCAGCTTTTCAACACATGCCTTCGAGATGAAGGAATGCGTTTCCCCCGAATCATATAACACACAGCAAGGAACACCATATAGCAAGCAAGTACTGATGATAAGGTTACCTGAACTTGCTGCCTCCACTCCCGTCAAAGCATATACTCGGCCTGTTGCTTGGGCCCTTCCATTACCTCTCTGGGCAAACCTTCCTGCAACTGGAGGTCTCATGACTGCTCGGCCTCCCATGTTGCATTCAGTATCAAGATGTCCATTTTGTCCACACTGAGAACAATGCTTGTATCTTCCTAGCTGAGGGCAAGACGAACGGTAGTGTGGTCCTCCACAGTTATAGCAAGTGACCGATCCCTGCTGTCTTGCCCGGTCGGTTGAAACTGGAGCTTGTGAGGAGGGACCAGACCCGGACGGTAGAGGTCGAGAGTAGGGTGACCTTCTCCCAACTTGGCCGCTCCGAGATGGAACAGATACTCTACCGATCGGCTGCTGCTGCTTCTTCTGTCGTTCTGCTTCCGTCATGTTCCTTTCCAACACTTTAGCTCTTTCTACAAGTGTTGGGAAAGACTTAATACATAGGCTGGAGATCATCACCTTTAAGTCAGGCTTCAATCCATTCTCATACTTCCGGCACTGCCACTCCTCATTGATTCCCATGGTGTAGAACCGAACGAGATGTTTGAACCGGTCGGTATATTCAGACACTAACATTCCTCCCTGAACCAACTGATGGAATTCCACCTCCTTGGTAAACCGAACACTGTTGGGAAAATACTCTTCATAGAACTTCTCTTTAAACAATTCCCAAGTGATATGGACTCGCTGTTCTTCTAATAACATCTTCATCGCGTTCCACCAGTGATTTGCCTCGCCGGTTAGTTGATACTCAGTATATAACAATCTATTTTCGCCTGGGCATCTCTTGGCATTATAAATCTTTTCCATGTCTCTTAACCAACGATCGGCTTCATCAGCACTACACTTTCCATCGAACTTGGCCGGACGGTGTTGGAGAAAACTCTCCAAACTCCATTCAGCCGGATTGGGTACGGCAGAAACGGACGGTCCACCAGTCTGCACCCCGGTCCTCAGTAATTCCATTAATTACCTTTGGGTTGCCTCTGCCGCTACCCTGGCAGCTTCCGAATTCTGCAATGCAAGTGCGTTTTGCTGAATCAGATTGGCATTTTGCTGCTGAAGCGCTGCTAGAACCGATTCCAGTAAATTGTTGTTATTTCCGGACGCATCTCGATCGGCAGGTTGTGGGGGTGGTCTTGGAGCCATCTTCTGTTTTAAACAGAAAGAAAGATCCATGAGTTTTCAATAAGAAGTTAGAAAATCTAACTGATCACGTGAGTACACAGCACAAGCAAGGCATACTCATAACCTACAGGCATTCTATGGAAGAAACTGCTCTGATACCATTAATGTAACATCCCAATAAATATAACCAAAGCTATAATTTACTCTAGGAGTTATCATGAACAATATTAAAGAACAGTGGAAAGAGAGCGAGTAAAAGGAGAAAACGAGGGATGTCATATAACATAGAAATTGAAAAGTACAAAAGTAAAGAAGTCTGAATCCAAATGATAAAACTAGAACGAACGGTTTTACAAAATACATAACTGGACGGTTCATCTATATTAAGCAAAAGATAAAAAAAATCTAGACTAAGGGTCGGATGGTCCAGCACAGCTCTCCGGTACGACATCCAGGGGTTGCTCCGCTTGCAAGGCTTCTTCCAAAGTTTCCTCTAGAGTTCCCTCTGCTCACACCCAAAAAGGACGATCATTGCAGTGAAGAGAATAACCGAATGGTCGGATACCGAACGGCAACATAGACAAGACAAAGGCACACAAGGGTAAGCTTATAAAAATTCAGTGAATCATTAACATCAATATCACAATCATACATTATAAGTCAAATCTTTCCATTTAAACCGAACGATAACATCATCAAAATCCATTACTCTAAACCCTGTTCGGACGATATGACCATGTATGCTCGCCGCTCTCTGCACCCGGGTGGATCTGGCCGGGATACACTCAACGAACCTCCACCCGAGGTTAGTCCAGTGGAACCACCTCGGTATAGAAATACCCTGAGGCTAAAGGACCTCCTGCCATTCCCACGCATGACTTACTCTCCTCTACTTGAGAAGGCGTAATCACGGAATATCAGGATAGAGTCAGAACCTGAGCCTTTTGCCACGGTCATACTATACCAACCAAAATCAATCATGAGACATTCCTTCTTGGAATTCTCTTATATAATCAACAAACCGAACGACAACGCAATGGAAACATATCTTTCAAAATCAACCAGACTAAGTTAAGAAAACCCGGACGGAAAAATCAACGGGAAACTCAACAATGGAAACAAACAGATTTAGTCAACGGATGGTTCGAATGAGACCGAACGTTTTTTTTTAAATAAAAGAGTTCTCTTCAATAAAGTGAATGTCAGTACAAGACCGGACACTCCGTGAGGAATCAAGTATCAGTGTAAGACCGAACACTTTCCAAATAAATAATATTATTATAAAACGGACGTTTTAAGAATTCAAGTACGGGTATAAGACCTAATATTTATCAAATAAGAAATCTTCCTTACAAGTCGAACGTTCATTGGAAGACCGAACGTCCCGAATGGTTAATATGAGGCTAAACACTCAGTCTATGACCAAGTAATTCCAGAACGGACGTTCCGTATAATAAAGGCAATTAATATGAAACCGAGTACTCAGTTTGTGACCGAGTACTTCTCAGGTCGAGCACTCGATTTATGACCGAGTACTTTCAATAAACATTATCAATATAAAAACGAACGTTCAGTGTGAACGAACGCTACTATAATAAACATAGTTAACATGAGGCTGGGTAATCGGTCTATGACCGAATACGTTAAAGTCGAACACTCAGTATAAGACCGAGCGTTCTGTAATGGATAGATTATTATGACTGACTAAGCAAGGCATTTAAGTTTCGATACAATAGTACAAGAACGATCGTTTTGGGGAAAACCGAACGGTCCTAATGACCTTCGATCTCAGATTCACATTTTTCTCTAAGTTTCATAATCAAGATAAGCAATTTAACACATCATACACATTTCATCATACCATATAAACCATCAAACATACATTAAATCATGTTTTCAACCATACAAGAAAATCATAACGAAATTTCATAAGCTTCCCTTACCTCTAAAGTAGGTTGATATGAACTATTCCTTCTAAAGGTACAAACTCCAGACCGAACGTCCAAGTGAAAGATACGGGCACCAGGAGTCTTCAGACGTGATCTGAAGGGTGATCGGAACAGTATTTGGGTTAGAATTTTAGAGAGAAGGTAGGGAGGTTTTAGAGAGAAGGAGGAGGATTTGAGATTTTTCAGAAAGACAAGTTTGAGGAAGATGAAGTTTGCATGCAAAAGTGGCTGGTGATTGAAATCCCAACTTAAGTACCTCTGCCAAAACCGATCGGTCCTTTCCTACGCTGCCACCTGTACTCCACTTTCTGGGGCTTCACTGTTCTGCTGCTGCTGCACGGATCACGAAGGAAGGGAATTAAAAACTTGGCAGAGTTGGTCTCCCACTCTACCGGACGGCTGACACGTATACCCTACTAAATGGGGTGTGACAAGATTCATAAAGAGCTTTTAAAGTGCTTTAATCTCAATTTAGTGTAGATCAACACGTAGTATGAGTGTAAATCGTTGAAAAATATAATCTATACATGTATAATTATCATCGTTGAACATGAGAGACAAATATACTTCACAAATTTTGAATATGATAACGAAGTTAACATTATTTCATTAATGTTTTATTTTTTTTTGCGTTTTCTTTTTCTACACAATATACTGGAAAGAAATATACAAACAAAAACACCAACCCTTTAAAGTCATTCGATGAAACATATTCAAGTTTTTGTACAGGAGTTAATAAAAATTAATTTGTATAAATAAATTTTTTTTACAACTTTTTTTTCTCCTTCATTAGAAGAAAATCGTGTATTATCAATTTATATAATTGATCGTGATAGCAAAAATTTATCCATAATTTAAGTTTATTGGCAAGTAACTTATATTAAAAAAATCTGATAAAAATATTTTAGTAATTACTAACATGATCGATAAAATTATCGATAAATATTATAATTTGGTCTTCTTTTCCTCCTTTTCTCTTATTTTTCATTTTTTCTTTCATTTTCTTTTCTCTTATCTCCTTTTGTTCATCATTGTCATCACCAACTCTTCCTCCTCATTTTCCTTTTCTTTTTTCCTTTTTTTTATCTTTCTTTTCCTTTTCTTCCAACTATAGTTGTCACTGTCGATAAGTCGTTATATGTCACTTTATAACCATTGTTGTGCCTCCTCCTTCTTTTCCTTCTCTTCTTTTACTTTTCTTCTTATCCATATCATTTTAAGATAAAAAAAATTCTCAATAGACTTGACATAAAATTTGTTAATTTATTAATAAAAGTATCCATCAATAATATAAATTACAAATTATTGATAAAATTACATGATCAACGGAAATATATTAATAATATAAATTTTAATTTATTGATGGATGACAACTTTTATATTGGTAATTTAAACTCTAAAATATGTTTGTAAATTTGAGTTATGAACAAATTTATTTTTATTGATAATTTTCTTTTATATTTAAAATAATATTATAATGATTATATAATATGTTTGTGTTTTGAATTTGGTATTTTATATAGATAAATAAATTGAGTGGATTTTATTAAAAATAGTGTGTATGTTAAACTATTAATTCTTATGTTTTTATATGTTAAGATATGTCAAATATTCTATTAACATATATTAGCCAATCAAATATTGTGTTAGTTATAATTTAGATATTATTTTAATTTGTGCATATTTGTACTCCTTTAATTCGTTTAATAGATAAAAAATGATAGGATCCTTTCATATATATATATATATATATATTACTATACTCTTTGAAATAATACATTAGAATTATTATTTAAACCTTTTATTAATATAAAAGTTATTTTATTCAAAATACGTGCTCAAATCAATAAATTACTTTTCTATGTGGGATGAAGTAAAGTTTATAGAAATATATAGTAGTTAAAAACAATATTGAAGTAAAGTTTATAAAATGTAGATTGAGTTGGTTCAAAATAGTAACAATAGTATGATTCAATTAAAGAAAAATATTTAAGATTTTTTTATTCAAAAAGTCGCAATGAATATGCTTTTATTTCTTGTTTTTTAATTGTTCATAAAAATTATAAGTGATATTGAGATGTAAAGATAATACAAGATACTGAATTAAAAATTTGAAAACTAAAATTCTAAAGAACAAATAGTAAGAAACTAAAATTGTACAAACAAATAGTAATTAATTATAACTTGTTTTAACCATTTTATCTATTACAGATAGAAATGCATTTGTCTACTTTGTGTGTCTATTTTTTTTTGCTAACTTTTATAATGTCAAAATCAAATAATAGAAGTATTGTAATTTTCTATTAAGACAATTATTTCTTGTGGTAGGAAATTTTTTATTGGTTGAAAAACCAATAAAGTTGATTATGTTTTAGTTAATTAGGGTGAAAAAAAAGAAGTATTAGAATGGCATAGATGGTAAATTTGTAAAAAACTGTATACTGAAAAAAGAAAATTCCTTATTAATTCATTAATGGTATATTACTACTAGATGAAAGAGTCCACCTTTTTGTATTAATTTTTATAATAATATAATAAAATATATCTTTTATTTTTACTATTAAAAGTATTTGTATTAGAGATGATAAGAGTTGGATCGGACACAGATAGTGTTTATTTACAATCCGATTCGTCGGATGAAATTGTACTCGCTACCTGACATGTTACCCGTTAGATATTCAATAAAAAAATTTGCCAAATTTTTTCAATCTATGGATACTCGTTGGCTCGTTGGGTATTCATTTTCAATCCGCGAATATTATAAAAAAATCATTTTATAAGATTTTAAATGAAATCCAAATTAAATTACAAAAAAATATAAATAATATTTAAAACATATATCCAAATAAAGTAAATGGATAAATAAAGAGGTTGTTACATAGATGAAAAAAAGCAAAAAAATAAAACCTAATTTAAACCTAAGAATAAAAATAAAATTTTAACTTTTTAATAGGTAACGAATATCTGTGGATCGAATAATGTAATACTTGCATCACCTGTTTATAAACTAATAATAAAATATCCGTTATCTATGGATAATAAATATCCGAAAATACATACTATTTATAAGTGAATTTTATTCGTGGATATCTTTTTTTTTTTTATAACCTACCTATTATATATATATATATATATATATATATATATATATATATATATATATATATAAAAGATAATAAATTATATAAAATAATAATAGAGTACTGAATTTTTTATGGGAATAGTAAAATTATAAATGATAATTAAATGTATATACTAAAAAGTATATACAACATAAATTTTATTATAGATAGTTGGATAGTTATTGTTTTTTAAAATCAATGAAATAAACAATATGAATTATTTTATAAAAGTAAAATGTATACACGACAATATAATTTAAAGAAAAACCGAGGACATTTGATTGCAAATTTACTTGAAAAACACACATAAAGCAAGTAGAAGTGAATGTCCTTGTTATAACAGAGGCGGCGGCGGCGGCGACAGAGTAGCAGAGCGGCGAACAATGGCGACGGAGATGGAAGAACTCATCTCCTTTCTCTCTTCTCCTTCGCCGCAGGTAAACCTCTTACACTTGTCTTTGATTTCACTCTTTCTTCCCAAACTCCTAGTTACCGTTTCTCATGTGTGGTGGCGTAATGGTTTCTCCTTTCAGATCACAAAAGCCGCCGTCGACATAGTTCGCGGCTTAACCGGTTCCGTCGAAGGCTTGCAGTCCCTCGCAAATTACTCAAACTCCCTCCTACCAGCGTTGTCTCGCCTCATAACGCTTCCCAAGGTAACACACGGGCGCGTGCACTATGCTACCTGTGCTAGCTCGGTTTGTTTCTCGTAACTTAAATACAGCGTGCCGTTTCAGGAGGTTTCGGAGGCTGCGGCGGAGGCCCTGGTGAATTTGTCGCAGAATTCTAGTCTCGCCGAAGCGATGGTTCGATTGGGATTAGTGAAAACGACGATGGACGTTTTGTACAAGCCTGACTGCGGTATTGCGCAATTGCTTGTCATGCTTTTGGTCAACCTCACTCAACTCGATGCTGGTGCCATTGCCGTGCTTCAGGTGCGTGCTTTTATTTATCTGAACACAATTTTCAAATGGGAAAAAATGTTTATGTTTCAGACTTGTTATCATTAGTTTTGTTGGTATGCTAAATATATTCGATCATCATAAAAGCTATGAGCATTTGAAGTCTTGAAAGGAGCGAGTCACGTTAGGATACGATACATGAAACTGTAGTTCTTTTTTTAAGTTAGGTTGTTTTTGGGTAACTTACTCTGATTTTACTGTAGAAAAAAACGAGGAGAAAAATGAATTCTACTTCTCCCGTGAGTGAAAACCAATTATACGTTTTAACTTTAATAGAGGTTGTCTCATCCGACTTCTCAGAAATTTGGAGGACATAAGTTGATTTTAGCTTATGAGAGGAGTTCGATTTATTTTACCTTTTCTTCTTTTCTCCTATAAAATATTTATGATGAATTTGATCAAAATAAGACTTGATCCGTTGTATTTTTCTGTTAATCAGTGTTTTTCTTGTGATTAACAGATTGAAGATGAGAAAGTGCGTGGATTGTATGTTATGAAGCTTGTTAGATCGTTTTGTAGAACCACCCATGAGAGTGACGGTGAGTCCCTCTCTACTTAGGATAATTATTTTGCTTAATATTTTGTGAGAAGTTTTTTCATGCCATGTGTGTCTATAGATAGTTAATTTTAAGCTCATTGGATCCTGTGATGTGTTATTGAGTTCTGAAGTTTCCTTGTAGGCTGAGGTGAGGCACCTATATTAAGACTTAAGATTCAAAGATGTGGTTTCTTTTCAAATAATTATGTTGGAGATCTCACATGAGCTAAAAATATGACCAAATTATAAAATATAAATGCAAGAAAACCTCACCTTATAAAGTTGGTTTTGTGAGTTTGGGTTAGGTTTAAAATCTATTTTCTTATTATGATATTAGAGTTATTTAGAGTCTATCATAATTAAATTTGTTGAGCCTATCATGTCATCTACTATTGGGTTTCTCCTACACTCAAAATGTTCAATTCTCAAAGTGAGGAAGTGTGTTGGGAATCCCATATTTATTAGAGATATGACCTAACTTATAAGATGTACGTGGACATAATCACAAATTACTAAACCAGTTTTGTAGGATTAAGTTAAACTTAAAATTCATTTTTATAAGAAACTAGATAACAAGTATAGGGACACAAAATTTGTCTGTTAAGCGGCTTGAGAAGTGAAACTAGAAAACTTGGCTCTCTTTTCGTAGATTCATTTTGAATTTTTTTCTGCACCTTTTAGATGGCTGTTGTGATTGTTGGTAATTCTTCAGTTATTGTAATTCTGATACAGTAAAAGTGTATTTTTTTTTCACCAGATGATGCTTTTGAACATGTTGGTTCAATACTTGTTAACATCTCAAAGCAGCGGGAAGGGAGGAAGCTTCTACTTGATCCAAAACGGGGTCTCTTGAAGCAGATAACCAGACAGTTTGATTCAAATAGTTCATTGAGAAAGAAAGGGGTATGCTCAATACATACACTGAAAATGATTACTGTTTCCCAGCCTTGGGTATCGGGTGCCGTTTGAATAGTTTTATATTTAATTGAATTAGGAAGTACTTGATATTTTAATGTTCTGTTCTGATTTTTAAACTACTTTTGAAAGAAGTTTTCAATGCCTCAATGGATGATTAGTTGCTTCCCCACGAGTTCTTTACTGATGGGGCGTACATTACTGGCACATGGACTGACTGGTGTTACTTTTAAACTTGGTATTTGCTTATAATGGCTTAGAAATTAAATCTATAGGAGGTGTGTATCATGTACTGTGTGGATTGTCTTGTGGTAAGTGTCTGATGTAGTTTTGCTGTGTTGCCTTGCAGCTTGTATTGTCTGATAGTCCACTTCCTTGTTAGTTTGTCAGTTAGTGTGGGAAATGGGCGTCTCGAGTCATGAAATTTGTGATTCACAGGGTTTATTCCAACTATTTTATATAGGATATATATGAATATATATAATAGATTGATAGATAGACATCTTATGTTAAAACGTGTTGGTGAGAGAGAATTCATCTGAGTGTGAAAGAGAAACCATTTGTTCTTGTGAGTGATTGTAATCTCATAAGTTTTCTATGTAACACTTTATGGGAGAGAAAGTTATCTTTTAGTGAAATGTTTGTGAATGTAGATTGGAATTCGTTAATACTCTAATTGAACCACATTAAATCTTTTTTAAGAATTCAATTTTTTTCTTGAAGCCTCTGTTTCTTATGTATGGTGTTGTAAAACTTAAGATTAAAAACAGGGAGAAATAATATTTTGGAGGGCTTAAAGGACCCCTCTAATGATCTTATATTTATGATGAAGAAGAGTTGATACAATTGATAATGAAAAATCAAAAGACTGTCCTAGATTGCTAGGCACAAAACTAGGTACACCTAGAAGAAGTTCCCAACACACTTCTCCTTACTTTAGACCTAATGATGATTACACTGGCTTACATAGATTTAATAATTATTCCAACACTCTTCCTCAAGCTAAAACATACAAATTGTATGTACCAAGCTTGGAAACAAATAAACTCAATCCTAGGCCTCCATAAAGACTTGGTCAACACATCTGTAAGTTAGTCATTTGATTTTACAAACTCAGTACATATTTCTTTTGTTAACAACTTCTCCTGCACAAAACGGCAATCAATTTCTATATTAGTTCTCTCATGAAACATTGGATTTGATGCAATTTGGAGAGTAACTTTAGTCTGGATTTCATAGAATTTAAGTTCTAGAAATAACTGCTTCACCCATATAAGTTCACACATTAGTGATGCCATTGCCCTATATCCAACTTCAACCGTCGATCGGGCCATTACATTTTGTTTCTTACTTTTCTAGGAAATAATATTCCTTTTAAGGAAAACACAATACCTAGTACCTAGAGACCTAAACGTTTCCTCTATCCTCATATAACAAACTTTGCCCTGGAGCCTTTTTGAGGTACCTTAGTATGCGAATGATAGCATTCAAATGGCGAACATATGGAGCTTAGATAAACTAACTGATCAGTCCAATGACAAAAGATAGATCAGACTTTGTAATAGTAAGATAAATCAATTTTTAAGCTTCCTATATCTTTCTAGGTCAGAGAATAATTCACCTTCTTTTGATTAGTTTTTTTATTTGGGTCCATAGGACTACCTACTGGTCTACAGTCAATTGTATCTAATCATACCTATTTCTTATAAGATATCAAAAGCATACTTTCTTTGAGAGATTATGTAACGTCCCGACAACTTACAGGAACTGTTGATTGCCCCCACACATCACCACGAGGCTTTCCAGTGTGCTTTGTCATCACTCGCACACTTTCTGGGAAAACTTCCTGGAAGGTCACCCATCTCAGAATTACTCCAGGCTAAGCATGCTTAACCATGGAGTTCTTATGGGTTAGGCTACCGAAAAGCAAATGCATTTTGGTGATATGAGTTGCCAAATCAATTCCTTTAAGCTATCCTTCAACTGTATAGTCCCATACCTATACAGTCTCCAGATCCCTCTCATTCCGGTGTATGTTCGATTCGTCCATGTGCCCCTTCCACTAGAAGCCTGCCAGGAGCCGCTCCTTGTCCGTGCCTCTTGCACCGACGATCACTCCACGCCCTCTCAGTGCTCGGGCGTCACATGTCCACCAGCTTCCGCTTGGTTCGTCCTCGACCCACACCGTATTGGGAGAGGCTAGGGTCTGATACCATCTGTAACGCCCCGACAACTTACAGGGAGTGTTGACTGCCCCCACACATCACCACGAGGTTTTCCAGTGTGCTTTGTCATCACTCGCACACTTTCCAGGAAAACTTCCTGAAAGGTCACCCATCCCAGAATTACTCCAGGCTAAGCACGCTTAACCATGGAGTTCTTATGGGTTAGGCTACCAAAATGCATTTGCTTTTCGGTAGCCTAACCCATAAGAACTCCATGGTTAAGCGTGCTTAGCCTGGAGTAATTCTGGGATGGGTGACCTTTCGGAAAGTTTTCCCGGAAAGTGTGTGAGTGATGACAAAGCACACTGGAAAGCCTCGTGGTGATGTGTGGGGGCAGTCAGCAGTCCATGTAAGTTGTCGGAGCGTTATAGATTACAACTCCGTCTTTTGATCGAGCTTCTTCAATGCAAGAAGTATTTAATGAGTTATTTTTCAAAAGGAGTGACAAGTTTTAAAAGCTTTAAGAGAAATCAAAAGTCTCGGTTCCACATATTGTCACAACTGGGCACATAGCTAGAAATCAACTTGCTTACATTTTGAGTAGGCACATGGCTTCCATCTTCCTCAAGGTAGTCATGATGACCTTGGCCAAGGAACCACATTTCAGAGGTTGCAAACCAAGAGTGATAATTTTTTCCGTTTAACTTCTTGGAAGTAATGGGGGATTTACAGAGAATGAGACAACCTTTCCAATAGCCATTTCTGACCAAGGAGAGAAAAAAACAACATGGACAAACGAAAACCCTAGGGTAAATTCCAACAAGGATGATTTCGAAACACATTGGAGTGAAGTTTTGACAACCAAAATGGAGATAGCGAGGTCCGGTGAGACTAGTGTCAGTTGATAGAGTTTCAGTGAGTGGAAGGCAGCACCTGGGTGTTACGTGCCTAGTAGTAGGGTTGAGCATGTGGAGGACAACTAGCTTCTGGTGCTGGCGGGGTTGGCCATTGCTCAAAGAGGCGCTCTACATCCGATGGTTGCCAACAAAAACTATGGTGGCTGGCAATCGATGAAGACGGTTCCGAAGATGATAGAGATGGACAGAGCGGGATCAACCAGCTCTGATACCAACTTAAGATTAAAAATAGAGAGAAATAATATTTTGTAGGGCTCAAAGGACCAAAGTACCGCTCTAATGATCTTTTATTTATAATGAAGAAGAGTTGATACAATTGATAATGAAAGTTTAAAAGACTGTCTTAGACTGCTGGACACAAAACTAGGTACAGGTTGAAGAAGTTCCTAACACACTTCTCCCTACTCGAGACCTAATGATAATCACACTGACTTACATAGATTTAATAATTATTCCAACACTAAACATTCTTGTGTTTTCTGAACCGTTCCAGTGAGAGACTGTGTTTAATTTCACAATAGTATTAGTTAATAAATAAAACTATTTAGCCATAAAAGAGTGTTCTTTAAATTAATCCTTGCTATTGTTTGGTTCTTAGTGATTTTCCACTTAATGGATTTGCTTATGTGATTATGGTAATTGTATCAATGATTATGTTTATTTTCAGTTACTATTTCTAAAGGCTTAGCCAACGTGGTGCCTCTATGCGAGTCAAATTTTATTGGACATAACTTTGTGTTCTTCTGACACTTGTTGCAATATTTGCAGGTCTCTGGAACTATTCGCAACTGTTGCTTTGAGGCTGAGAGTCAGCTTCAAAATTTGCTTTTGGTATCAGAGTTTCTCTGGCCTGCGTTACTTCTTCCTGTAGCTGGCAACAAGGTTACATGCTTTACCTTTTCTTACCTCAAAGCATTGTTGCATATTAAGAAGTAGATTTCCTCCCACCTTACCCAATTTACTTTTAACTACCAACAAAGGGAAGATAAACTATTTTCAATCAAGTAAGCTTTTGTTTACTTGATGCCTATAATTGCATCATGAAGAACTTCCTGTTTGTTTCCGGGGACGGAAACAAGGGACTCTGATTTGCGAAGCAAGCACAAAAAACAAAATGAAAAAAAAAATACAAAAATTGAGAAAAGTTATTTTTGTAAACTTTTCCACCTGATGAGCACAGCAAAGCTGAGAAAGTTTAGTAAACGCAAGCATAATGGACTATCGTATCCGAGGTAAATTGATAATGTATTAATAATTTATTATATTTTATCAATTAATTATGTTATATACTCTTAAATTAATATATAATATATAATAATAAATATTTATAAATATATTGTATTATTATAATAAAATGAATAATTAAAATAGTTAGCAAAATAAATAGTATATTTTGTTAATATATATTTTGTATTAAAATAATTAATTAATTAAAATTAAAATATGCCTAAAAATTAATTTAACAATTTTTTTAAACATATATAAAAAAATTATTTTATCACCCACTTTTTCTTCATTTCTTTCCTTTTCCACTCCCTAATCCAAATGAACCTTAATGTCTACATGTCATTATGCGTTGGTCCTTCTCATTATGAGAGGAAAATATAAGCTCAGTTTCTTAAAATTCTTTATTCGTTTTATTGTGCTTGGGATCATTTTAATATTATATCCTTTAAGTTTCAGAGTGTAATCTTCTTGAGTATTGAACTTTGTTTTTGTGTCAAATGCATTGATTAGTTAATTTCTATGCAGATTTACAGTGAACAAGACAGATCGAAAATGCCACTTGAACTTGGGACCGCACTCTCAATTGATCGTGAACCTGTTAATGATCCAGAAATTCGTATTCAGGCCTTGGAAGCCATATACTTAATCATATTGCAGGTAAATTTGGACTTTTTGCTCCCTTAATTTTTCTATTTCTCATTCTGTTACATATTTGATCAGACTAGGTTTTGGAGAGAAATGTGTTTTGGAATCTAGCACGCACATTATTGACACTAAACACATTATGACTCAGCATCTCTTGCAATTCTAGCAGAAAAGTTGCTATTTTCTGACTTTTGGTATATTGAATGGTTTACGAATCGATTACACACCCATAATTCTGTCATGTAATATATAATCATATTATAGGTCTACCATAAGAACTTTCTCCATTCCCCCTGGGCCGAGTGTTGGAGACGATTACTTATATATCCTTAGTTAGCAAGATGGTGACTTCATTAAATGGTTGGACCTGCAATTAGTTTATATGATGACTTAACTATGCCTTAGGGTTTTGGCATAATTGGTCGGAATTTATATATTTCCACTGTACATTATTATTGATTTCAGTTTGAATTAGGAGCAAAGGTTTGGTCTTAATCGTGTCGTAGTAAGCACATATGCTACTAGTTTTGAATCTTTTGACCAATATAATGTAATAATACGTTTAACATTTAAAATCTTTATATTCTTTTTGGAACTTCTACTGATCCATTCTAAGGGGGCTTCTCTGAGATACTATCTATGGCGCCATGTTCTCTTTCTGTCTGTCATCAACCAAACCACATCTCTATACAGTCAAAACACTAGTCTGACAGGCTTGGCGGGGTTCAGTCTGTCTGAATGAAGGAAGATTTTCTTCTCAATGCCATGATACTTCTTTTGGTTGCTAGAAATCCAGAGCATTCTGTTTTGTATCCCAGCCTAATCTTTTGCAGCAGTTCAGGTTTACTTCTTTTGTGAGTAGTTCATTTGAGAGCTACAGTCTTAACATTCCTATTCTTTATGTTGATGTTCCATATTCAAAGAGTTGAGATTCACAAAGAAGTATTGCGCTATTTACCAGGGAGCGTCAACTTACTAAGAATATGTCTGAAAATTGTGTCAATATGTTATCATGCATTAATTTACTACTGAACTTTGTTAATCCGTTTTTCCTAAGGACTATTTACTCTGTAATGTAATGCGTGGCTTCGACTTGTCACCTGGCTCAGTTTTCGTGTATTTTTATGATTAGATGCGAGAAATATTTCTTCTCTATGCATCAAATTTTGCTGTGAATTTCCATTGTTTTGTAGGATGCAGGTCGGAGGGCCTTTTGGTCAGTAAATGGACCTAGAATAGTACAAATCGGTTATGAAGATGAGGAAGATCCAAAGGTTATGGAAGCATACGAGCAACTGGGATCCTTGGTAAACATATGTTCTATCAATGTTGTCTCTTAAACCTTCTCATATTTCTCTTTTAAACACAGCTTATTATCTGCATGACTATTTTGTTTTGATCAGTTGGTTCACAGCAGCAGTACGGAGGAACCATCCAGTGAGACCCCTCAGTAGTTATTTTGTATTTCGATCAATTGATCCTACAATATCTCTCCATAAGAATTATGTAGTAGTTATGAAGGTCATTCGAATTAAATTTTTCATTGAGGGTTAGAGTTACCATTTTTAGAAATATGTAAATTATGAGGCTCAGAATACTGGTCAAATTTATTTTCACACAGCAGAATGAGTGAAAGATGCTCCCTTGATGCACAAGTTCAGTTTCTGTATTTCGAATTTTGAATTCTTTAAAAGGCAGGCAGGATATAAATCCTGTTTCCATGGGTAATTATAAAGTATTTATTTGGTGATTTTCGGTGTTTAAATGTTTTTTCTTTCATTTGGAGTTAGTTTATTTGAAAAATATTTGATAAGAATTTGAAACAAACGATCTACCTTATTAGGAGAAAAGAAAACAAAAATATGATTATATTTTAATGAACAATAATATATCAAACCCTTCCTATTTCTTATATAAAGGTGATCTTTTTAAATTCTTGAATTTTAGATGAAAGTTAAAAGCAAAAAATTATAATTAATTCATTTTCATTGTTAAAATTTTTACATTTTAAATTTAATTTAATATAAAATTCGATCAACAAATTTTAAATTCAATTTTCCACGAAACACTTCGAAGATTCACCCCTTAGATCACCAAGCGGCATTGTATTGCAGACTATGTATGAAGGTGAAAAGACAATTTTAGATTTATTCATGTCTACTCACATATTCTGTCTATTTTTTGGAATGCATCCCAAACCAAACCAGTCCGTTCAGAACCATTTTATCTTACGGGAAATTTTCACATTCACTAAGTACAGCATAAATATAAATATCTTTTTTAAGTTAGATATGAAAATGATGATAGCTTTGTACATAACCTTTTCGTTCTCGTCTCAATATCTGTTTCGATTCACATTCTTCCTTTCATATCCGTTTTAAATCACCAAAAACACCTTTAATAATATAAAAAACTTATACTAAGCTTTTCTTTCGCCTTTACTTTCATAACTTATTTTCATAACTTTTCTTTTAGATTTTCTTTAAGAAGCATAAATTGTTTCCTTTTTTAAAAAAAGAAAAATTACTTTAACAATTGGATACAAATATAATCTACTGACATTTTTATGGTGAAGAATAATGTGATAAACATTTATAAAGTTATAATAAACAGAGACAAACAATAAGTATATAGAACTGTAAAACCCCATATACACTGTAATAAAGAAATCAATTAGATAGCAACTCCAAATTGAAACTTCCTCTTTTTCCTTCCAAAATTTAGTAAGATAAAAATTGGATTTATAACATTTTAGGAGATGAAATGGAGATTTTCAATTCCTATAATTATAGATTTATAATGTCTCTCACCATGTTTTTAATTAAATCAGTTATTAAATTATTTCTACAAAATGATAAAGAACATTTTTTCATTAATTATAATGAAAACTAATTTAAAACATGTATACTATATAGTTCTGTGACTGTTAAACTTTAATAAACTTATGTAAAAGTTATTGTCTTAGTAGTGATAGTGGCTGCTACAATAGTGGTTATTGGGAGAATTTGCAGAGATTGAATAAGAACTTTTTTGTAGATCTACAAAGACAATTTTTTATATCATATGCTTGTATGCTGAATATAGAAAATGTCATGACGTTTGTCTAAATGGAAAAGATACCTCGGAATAACTGACCAAGATGATGCTATTATCAGTTGTTAAATGAATAAATTACCATTGCATTCAGTTTATTATAAATTACAGTATATTCAAAACCTGGGTTTGTACATAATAGCAGTTCTTCTCAAACCACCATGTCAGCTTCTTTCGAAGTTGATGGGATCCCCACATCCAGCCGCATGGTTGATTTATATTGTTCTGGTAAGGCAGCACCAGCCTGAATGCAAATTTCCACTACTGCAGGTGCCTGCCCATAAAAATTCCTAAGCTCTCGATCTAGTGGCACGTTTACATCAGGAACATGCCACACAAATCTAGGTGGGATCAAATCATCCAGAAGTGCAGATTGCCAACCATGCTGCCCATTACGTTGTTGGTGTTTATGTGCTCCACAGTTTTGAGCTTTGTGACCCTGGGCACCCACATGAACTTCTGGGCAATATCCACATACCCTTACCTTGTACATCCTCATCAGTCTCTTTGCACCTATTCTCATCCTTTCCCATGCTTGGAGTGTTTCCTCGGCAAGAGGGACTAGTTCATTGTCCAATGGAGCAACTGTTTCTTCATCAGGTATTTCAGCCAGTAATGGTTTTAAAGGGCCCTCAGGGACTTCATCCGGCAGTTCACTTTCATCAGCATCGATGAATTCCTTCCTCCCAATACGGATAATAGGCTTTCTTCTCCTTTTAGTGGGAAATTCTGGAATTTCAACACCAGCTTGAATGCAGAGCTCAACCACTGCTGGAATTCGAGGGATTTGGAATCTCTCTTCATGAGTAATCCTCCTTCCAAGGCGATCAAAGAGGTGATAAGCTTCAATTGGTGTTAATATGTCTTCAACGTATGCATTTGACCATTCGTGGAGCCCCTTGCGGATGTTGGCCTGTGCGCCTTTACATGACTTGAATGGATGTCCAACAGGTCCTACATGGATTTCACTGCACCACCTGCATAGAATTCCAGTATTAAGACCCTAAACATTAAATTACATTTATTTGCAAGGGTGAATCGATTGTCAGTTGCGATTCTTATTAAAAAAAATATTTAGAGCACCTTTTTCTTTATTAATTATTAATCAAACTATGATTAACTTCTGTACAAAGTCAATTAAACAAGAGTTGCAAGTTGGTAATAGACACATTGGAATAGCAAAAGACGCTCTGTATTTGTAAAATCAATATACCAGGGGAGGGAGGGGGAGGTGGTAGATGCGAATGAGATGGATGTAAATTTTTTATCACGTGCATTAAAATATGCTAGTAAATAAAAATCACTCAGGTACCATTTAATACTTTGTTACTAGAAGGATATATCATTACTCTAAAATGAAAATTCAAACTTAATTTTGCGAACATTAAGACAGCTTTTCAAATGACCTATATAGTATAGTGACTATGCTTCAACCTCAATGAACCCCCTCAATCTTGAAGTTCCGGCAAGCATGATTACCATGAAAATGTCCATGCAGTAGACACGATTATTTAGGACTGAAAAGGAAGCGAGTGGAACTAGTAGTCCTCCTATGAACCATATCAACCATTTTCATAACGGGTACAAGACTCACAAAGGTCAAAGTATACAAACTTTGCTTTCTTGAAGAAACAGAATAAGAAACTATCAATCACCTACATGATGAAAATTTATAGAATGTATTGGTAGTATCTGATTCAGGTTCTAGATACACCACAGTTAAAAGCAGGAATGTGAAGCAACATATAGGTTTACAATGAAATAAGCATATCATTTTAAACAAAGTGTCAATGCTGGAATATCTTGAGGCCAGAGGCAACATTAATCTCTCTATTAGTGCATTCACTCAATCAGAACAAAAACATGAAACTTTTATTTGTTAACCAGAATTAAAATTAGGTCCACATTATCCAAAAGCATGGTAGAGAATATGAAGACAGAAAATTACCCACAAGCATGCACAGGAACTACTTTGAGCAGCTTCTTCAGATTGTTAATCAAAGTGATCCTAGCATTATACACATTATACGCAGTCGGTATAAGGTTCTTCACTAGCAACCCATTCTTAGGGGCGGACATAGGTTTTCTAGGCTCATCTTTCATATTCTTCATCCTCTCCCTAGCTGCTCGTCGTAGCTCTAAAATGGGAACTGGAAAAGGTTTCTTCTCTCTTCTCGAATACTGCCGTGGAAAATCAGCATTTTGCGGCACTTCATTCCTGACAGTAAGCATATACTGACAAAACCTCTCTGGTCGCATTCTAATCATCACAGGAACTCTAAGCATACTGCTACCATACTGTTCAAGAAAGTAAGAACGAAATAACAATCATGGCACAACAAAAATAATCACAAAGTATGAGTGTTGTATAGGACATTCAACGGGTAAAACTTAAAAGCTAGGCTACAAAATAAGAACTATTTCACGAAATTCAGAAACTTCATGCCATAATTTGATCCATAAAGGTTCAGATAACATATACCTGGAGAGAGTGGAGTGAACTAAGGGAAGATAAAGGGTTAGCCTTGAGAAAATGAGAATCTCTTGGAGCTGCCGCAGTTACTCCCTTGGCACTAGGAACTGACACAGTTATATTCATAGTGATTCCTGAAGCCATTGAAAATGATTACTCTCTCTCAAAAAAGAAGTTACATTTGAGGTGCATATAGGGCAGAGAGGGAAACGGATTAACAAGCGTCACTTGGGTAATTTCACAAACACACAGTGAACACTACAAAGCGAAACGAAAGTCTTTCCCTTGGACCCAATTTCAGGCACCTAACCAAATAGCCCCATCCAGAAGCTTCTTATCCTCAACAATAGACTGAAGCAGTGGAAAATAGGTGGCACCAATTTTCCACTTTCTTTTCAATACCAAAATTGTTTGGGTGTTCGCTCTCTCCACCTTCTCAAGTGGGACCTGTTCCTCCCCATTATTTTAAATTATTTTAAAAATATTTTACATCTCTCTATTATTTTCTTTTATTCCAAAAATATCTTATATCTCCTCATTATTAACCATCTTTCTTTTTCTCTCTCTACATTAACGGAGCATTTACATGACTCATTAATGGAGTTGAATATATTTTTTTCTTTTCAAATCACTTAATAAATGATAAAATTTTATTTTAAATTTCTAGAAAAATGTTTATATATATGTGTTTTTTTTTACATATAATGTCTATAAATTTTAACATAAAATTCAAAGAAAACTTCAATATTAGTACTTCTACCATTTCCATTTTATAAAATTAAAAGTTAGATGCAAATACAAAATAATAAATATAATAATATTAATAGTAAATAATGATATATTATTATTATTATTATATACTAACTTTATAATGACGAAAGAACTAAATAAATTCTAAATCTTTAACAAATAACTTTTTTTTTTATATTTTAAGTATTTAATAATATTTTTATATTATTTATCTAATAAATTAAATATTTTATTCATGTTATTTGAGTCAAACATGTCGGTGAGTTAAAACATAATATAATGTTAAAAATTATAGATATTATATGTAAAAAAAACACACACATATATAAACATTTTTCTAGAAATTTAGAACAAAATTTTACCATTTATTAAGTAATTTGAAAAGAAAAAAAAATATATTTAAGAGTAAAAATAAGATTGAGTCAAACTTATTTAAGAAAATATATCACAAGTTCAAATTTGAATCATGTAAATCCTCCATTAATGAGCCATGTAAATGCTCCACTAATGTAGAGAGAAAAAGGTAGTGGGGAGGTGTAGGGTATTTTTGGAATTAAAGAAAATAGTAGGGATGTGTACAATATTTTTGTAATAAATTAAAATAGTAGGGAGGTACAGGTCCCACTTGGGGAGGTGCAGGGAGCAACACCCAAATTCTTTTAATCCTAATAACATCTTTATTTACACAAATAAAATAACACATTCTTTACTTGTGGAGAAGTATAAGGGGAATCAATTTCTTCACACGAATTTTGTTTTGTTTTTGTTCTTTTTAGAAATCAAGCACAATTATTTTTTTTCCTTAATTGATTTTAAAAGAGTTTGCTATTTTGTTAATAATGATTTTTTATTTTATTTTAAATTAAATATATTTTAAATTTTTTTATATATGAAAATTGGAATTTGTTACTTTCTCAAAGTTCACATAAAATTTATTCTTATCCTTTAGTAATATATGAAATATATTTTTCAAAATATGTTTTTTAAAAATAATGACGTTAACTTTTAGGTGACGTGTCTAACAATCATAATGATAAGATTAAAAGGTTAAAACACATGGTTAAGACTAATAGAAAAGATCAAAGTCAAAATTACCAAATTTGACTAGAGTATCTAATGTGAAGAGATATTCTGAGCAAATAAGGACCTCTCATCTACTCCTCTAATAATGCAAACAAGTCTCTTAATCAAATAGTCAATTTTGTATGTCGATGTGTCATTAAATAGTAAAATTAGTGGTTTAGGAATAATAGGGACCTAGTGGACTACACTTTAAAAAAACTTTGCATTTTGAGTTCAAAACATCTAACAACAATATCGAGTATGATACATTTATTGTTGGACTCACTCTACTTGGAGACATGAGTGCAAAGGATATCCAAATGCAAAAGTGATTCCTAGTTAATGATATGACACATGCCCAGAGAGTTCCAAGTAACAAATCCTTTGTTGCTTAAGTACTATCACTTTGAAGCTAAATTTGACATATTTGACGAGAGCACAACATAAGGGTATAATTGTTAGTAAAGCCTTCAAGCATTAAGAATAAATGCCAACAATGATATGTCATCCAACAAACAATATAAGGCCTTAATGTTAATTATGTCTAATGCCTATCGATCAAAGAAGATGAATCATGGATGACCCCATAATAAAGTCCCTTGAAAAGGGAGAATGTTCTCCATGTGAAGAGAAGATTATGTGGACAAGTGTTTTGTTTTATAATCACTGGTAAAGATTTGTTCAAAAGAAGTTAATTGAAACTTCTCTTGAAACGCCTCACAAAGGCTAATCAACATATGTCATAAATGAACTTCAACTAGGGATCTACACACTTTAAATTTTATTTTAATTGAAGTTCCTTGAAAGTGTACTCTTTCTCATTCAATTTTTTTTCCTTAGGAGAGCTTTAGCCAATAATCAAACAATTACTCTTATTGTAGTTCTCTAAAGGTTTATATCTAAATTTGAACAATTTCTCTTTTATAGTGATTAAGGACTGAACGTAGAATCTTTTGATTCGAACCAGGATAAATCATTTGTGTGATTTTCTTTATCCTTTCATCCTTTTACTTATAAATTGTTCGATACAAGTTCTCAAAGAGAACCAAAATTTTAAAAGAACCAATTCACCCATCCCCTCTTGGTTACCGACTATTTACACGCTCTTTAAAACGTTTAGTTCACAATACGAATCTAAACAATTAGTATCAAGCCATGAAGAACTTCTTGAGATGCATCAATCTCATTATTAAATATTTTGATGCTAGGCTTGGAAACATTAAGGATCGTTTTAACATTGAACCTCCTTATCAACCACCTAGTCCTGACTTTTCAATTTAAATGCCATTATGTTTGAATCCTTGTTTCCTTGTATTTCCTAATTTATGATGTACTTGTCTTTGATTTTATGAATCTATAATTTTATTATTTTTGGTTTACATCATTATTTTGTTGAGGGGAGCATACTTTGAGGGGGAGTTTCTCCTTCTTGTGACCTTTTTGTTTATGATAAAAAAGGGGATAAAGAATATAATATATGTGCCGTTATTGTTTAAAGCTATTAACCTCTTTATGTTGTTTGTAAGTATAAGACATTGCAAATAAATGCTTTTAACAAAGAGGATTTTTTATCATCATCAAAAGGAAGGAAATTGTTACCAATGAGAAGCATTGATGCTTTGAAGTGATTTTGATGATGATACACTTGAAGACTTGTAGAACTTATATTGTAAATGTTAAAGGCATTCATTTTTGAAATTATTTGTATAGGAATTATTTTACAATTGTAAGCATTTAGAAAGTTTCATAACTTAGTGATTTATTACTGTAATAATCGATTATCCCAAGCAATAATAGATTGTCACATGCAACATTAGAAAAGAGTTTGTCGCAGCAATAATCGATTATCACAAGGGATAACCGATCACTGCAAGTTTTGATATTGTCTAATGTTCGACAATAATTTATTATCACTAAGGATAACCGATTATCACATTTTCTAAAAACCCATAACGACCTGAAATAATCAATTATGACTTATGGTAATCGATTATCACTGGCAATTGGAATTTTCTTTTCATTTTCCGACCTTTAGCCTATATACAACGCTCTTAAACCTTTTAACGTAAACCATTTGAGAGCACAAAATAGTTCTGAGGAAGTTCTCTAAGTTTAAGTGTGAGTTTAATCAAATTTTGTGAAAGGAGAAGCTTGTGGTTAGTGTGTCTAAAGATGCAAGTTGTTCTCTTCAAGTTGATTGAGTTGGTAATCATGCCATCGTGTGTCGAAGAAAGGTGTAATATGTTCTTATTGTTTCACCATTCTCATTGTAATCTGAAACTGATTTCTAGTAAAAAGGTTAATCACTCTTTTATAGTGATTAACGTCTAGACGTATGATGAATCAATATTTTCTCCACTTCACTTAGCTTATTGTACTATATTTAATTAGAGAATTGTTCTTGAATGTCCATTATTTAGCCAGTTTTCGTAATTGTGCTTAATTTGACCAGTAATTGTTATTTTATTTAATTTGAATTATCTGAAGTTAATTATTTCCATTATTAATTGCAAGGAAAATTTTGGAATCATATTTTGGGACTTCAAGAGGGTAAAAACGTCAAAACCCCTCTCCACATAAGCAATTTAGATTTATTTCAATTATAAAATTCGTTTTTATGAATATTGGACCAGATTTTAATTTTTGGACTAGATTAGGTCTTGGGCGCAATTTTGGGCAAATTTATAAGGGCCCATTTTTGGAGGCTGACCTAGATGTGTGTGCCCATGCACCAGACACACTTACTTTCCCTCATTTTTACATTTTCTTGCTTCTTGGATAGAGGAGATCTCTCAAAGTTTAGGTTTCATCTTTCTTTTTCGTTTTCCTTTTCCTTTTCTCTGTATTGAATTTGAATTATAATTCTCATTGAAATTCCATTTTCATTTATGTTTTGCTTCCATTGTTCATTCGTTTTCTGCACTTGAGGTTTCTCTTCAATGTTCATTTTTGTTTCTGTTTTGTGTGCTTTGTTGGGCTGGGTTGTTGTGTTTCGTTTCTGCATTTCGTTTTATTTCCCATTTCAATTCCAGTTTATAATTTCATTTTAATGTTCAATTTCGTTTTACATTTTCAATTTCGTTTTACAGTCCCTAGTCCATTTCATTTTGATTTCTGTAGTTTAGATGTTGGTTCAACAGTTGCGTTTTTCTTCTCTCTGCCATTTAAATTTCGTTGTTGATTTCAAGTTCATATTTTAAGTTGCATTTGTTTCTGGTTTGAATTTCGTTTTCTGACTCATACTCTGTACTGCTGCATTGTGTTGTTCATTTAGGAGTTAATGAAAGCTTAATTTTCTTGGTTGGTCATTAGTTTTGTTGCAAGGTTTCCATGAGGTTTCTGAACTGTTTTTGCAAATCTAGTGCTCTGACTTTGCTCACATCCCATCTGTTTGTGCAACTGTAATAGGACACACTTAGTGGTCTAATTGGGGGTTTAATGTTCGCTTAGTCATTAATCTGTATGGTGCATAATTGATTGAATGTGTGCAATTCGTTTGCTTAATTTGTTTTAGGAAAACCCAATTAATCTTCGCTTAGGGTGAGAGCAACGTTTAATTTATTGCTAATCAAGGATTGAAAGTATTGTAACTGAACTAATGACCAACATGTCCTTAATCAGTGTTTTAATTCGAGTCTTTGTTAGTAAAATTGTCCAAAATTCTCCCAACCATTACGTGTATGACCTATTGCCTGAACCATATTTGATCCTTGAGAGATGACCTAAGAGCCACTTCCTAGTCTATACTACATTTAATTGCATATTAATTTGATTCGGGTATAGTCTCAATCAACGTAGAATCTATTGATTCAAACCAGGATAAAATCATTTGTGTGATTTTATTTATCCCTTTATCCTTTTACTTATAAATTGTTCAATAAAAGTTTTCAAAGAGAACCAAATTTTTAAAAGAACGAATTCATCCCTCCCCTCTTGGTTATCGTCTGCTTACACACTCTTTAAAACGTTCTACTACGTGATACTAATATAAAAAATTGGTATCAAGGCATGAAGAACTTCTTGAGATGCATCAATCTCATTATAGTTATGTAACTGAGCGTTTTGAATATTTTGATGCCAGGCTTGGAAACATTAAGGATCGTCTTAAAGGGAGAGAAAGAATATAATATATGTGCTTTTATTTTTTTAAAGCTATTAACCTCTTTGTGTAGTTTGTAAGTATAAGACATTGGAGATAAATTTGCTTTTAACAAAGAGGATTTTTTATCATCATAAAAAAAGGGGAAATTGTTACCAATGAGAACCATTGAAGTTTTGAAGTGATTTTGATGTTGATACACTTAAAGAACTTATATTGTAAATGTTAATAGAATTCATTGTAGAAATCATTTGTATAGAAATTATTTTACAATTGTAAGCACTTAGAAAGTTTCTTAATTTAGTGATTTATTACGCTAATAATTGATTATCTCAAGGCATAATCGATTATCACTTGAAAAATTAGAAAAGGGTTTATCGCGACAATAATCGATTATCATAAGGGATAATTGATTATCATCGCAAGTTTTGATAATATCCAGGGTTCGACAATAATCGATTATCACTAAGGATAATCGATTATCACGTTTCCTAAAAACCCATAACGGCCTGAAATAAAAGATTATCACTAGTAGTTAGGAAATGTCTTTTCATTTGCTGACCCTTGGCTTATATATACAACCCTCCTACACCTTTTATAGGTTAACCTAAACCACTTGAGAGCACATAATAGTTTTGAGGAAGTTCTCTAAGTTTAAGTGTGAGTTCAATCAAGTCTTGTGAAAGGAGAAGCTTGTGGTTAGTGTGTCTAAAGGTGCAAATGATTCTCTTCAAGTTGATTGAGTTGGTAATCATTCCATCATGTGACGAAGGAAGGTGTAACCTGTTCTTAATTTTTTATTATTCTCATTGTAATATGAAACTGATATCTAGTAAAAAGGTTAATCACTCTTTCATAATGATTAACGACTGGACGTAGAGTCTTTTGATTCGAACCATGATAAAATCATTTGTGTGATTTTCTTTATCCCTTCATCCTTTTACTTATAAACTGCTCGATAAAAGTTCTCAAAGAGAACAAAAATTTCAAAAGAACAAATTCACCATTCCCCTTTTGGTTATCGTCTGTTTACACGCTCTTTAAAACGTTCTACTGTTCGATACCAATCTAATCACAATTAATTGATTCAATTAATCAATTAAACTAGTCAAGGAACAAAATAAAAATATCATTAAATATAATTTGAGTCCAATTGCCAAACAAAGATTCAATTGATTCCAAATTTTATTTCTAAAATAAAAAAACATAAATTATAATCATAAAGTTCAAATTTGAATATAGAGAAAAGTAGAACAAACTCAAAGCA
Organism: Vigna mungo; assembly: GCA_036885675.1. Taxonomy (NCBI): domain Eukaryota; kingdom Viridiplantae; phylum Streptophyta; class Magnoliopsida; order Fabales; family Fabaceae; genus Vigna; species Vigna mungo. The sequence goes on along the minus strand of CP144700.1, from coordinate 41,726,517 downwards.
TGAAATAATTGGTGCAAAACTTAATTTGGATTTGTGACCTTGATTTCCTAAATTGGTCTTCAAGAACTTATTAATATAAAAAATGCTTTTAACTTCACAAAATAATGATGAACACAAGATAACTGTCGTAAAAAATGGTTATGGCAATATTGTAAATACTGGGAGCTTTTTAATGATGATTGTCTCTATAACGGTTGCAAAAAAACTAGTGCAGGACATATGATGACAGTTCTTCCTTGAAACGTCATTAAAAAGTATTTGGGTGCACTTTTAACAAAGGTTCTTTATATTTAACCATCATTAAAAGTTATTCCCACCTTCCAACCTTTTCACCTTTTTCTCTTCACTTGCACATGTTGAGTTTTCTTCCTCTCTCTTTTGTCTTTCTTGTCAAACGCATTGTTCAATTGCTTTTTTGGTTGCATTAAGGATAACAAAACCAAAATCCCCCTAATGTAGTACAGGGAAAAACCATGGTATCAGATCCATGGAATTGGTTCTTATTATGCTTTAAATAATATAGTTAAACTTGTTGAAAACAAAATGCAAATGGTGGACAAAAGACAATGCAAGTGAATTCCTATCTAAATGATAACATATTCTTTTCATTTGAAAGCTAAAATCTATAGAATGATATAAATGAATTAATAAATGTGATCGCAGTGACTAATGTGTGTCTAGAATGCTATGAACGTCTACAATTAAGTATCAATTAAAATGCTAGAAATTGAAATTCATAATGAATGGCGTGCAAGAAAAATAAAACTATGTATACAATGCAGGAAAATTGAAAGATATTACAAAACAAGGTAATAAAACATATATACTATGCATGGACCAATGTACAAAGAAAACAACAAAGAAAAAACCCTAGAATTGATTATTCCATTAGTATAGCTGTTGAATCTCAATTACTCTCAAAAAAACATTTTGAATCATTCAAGCATATTTTGGGGTCTTATAGCTGTTGAGACAGGATCGTTTAACAATTCTGATTTTGATGTTTAACAATAAGTATTAAACGAAATATCTTTTTAGAAAGAGAAGGGCCTACTTGACCTAAAGTATCTAAGCATTTGCTTAATCAAAATAAAAACCTAAAGTTTTATACAAGTCACGCAAATCGCCCAAGTGCTAATACAAAGTCTTTTGAAAATAAGAACATACAAAATGTTTTCGTGAATTTTATATCATGTAACATGTTATTTACAGGAAGTGTCTGATCAATAAGAAAAGTCTACATGAACCGTTTGTGTCAATATGCTTAAGGATTTTCATTGAAAAGAAAAACACCTTACAAAGGTACCACTTAAGGGATACGTGCAAAACAATAAGATGTGTTCTCAAGCTCTTTGATTGAAACATCTATTCTAAGAATCATAAAAACATTGAAGCTTAATGTCTTACATCTAAAAATAGTATTAGAAGCGAAAACATATTATGAAGAATATCGTCTAATGAAAAACGCGTTAAGTTCTACATCTAAAACAACTTTTCATTCATAAATGTCTAACACTTTTCATTGTCTATTGACAACATGCTATACATCGTCTAACATTTCGTGAACGTTATACTTGAATGATTGATGAGTCAATATTTTCTTTACTTCACTTAGCTTATTGTTCTAGATTTAATTAAGGAATTGTGCTTCAATGTCCATTATTTCCCTATTTTTGCTAATTGTGCTTAATTTGACTAGAAATTCTTATTTTAATTAATTTAAATTATCTGAGTTAATTATTTTCATTATTAATTGCAGGGGAATTTTTGGAATTATTATTTTGGGACATTAAAGGGATGCCACATCATTCTCTACTCGCCACATCAACATTTTAATTTAATTTAAATTGTAATTTTGTTTTTAGGGTATTTTTGGACAGATTTAGCACAGTGGGCCGTTTTTTTTTTCCATTTTTTGGGGAGGCCCAATTGTTAATTCTGACCTAGTTATGTGTGTCAAAGGGGGGCAAATCCTATACACCCTTTTCATTCTCTTATTTTCATTTTAGAAACTTGGACAGAGAAAAGAGCTCCTTGTCTCCATTTAGGTTTTTCTTTTCCATCTTTAACTCATTTCCATTGTTCATGAACTCGTTTATGATTTACTTGAAGTTTATTTCACTACATTGAGTTCGTTTTCTCTTTTAATTCATTTTCCATTGTTGTTGCGTTTTCCCCCATTGTGTTCTCGCTTTCCAGTTACATTCTCGTTTTCGTTTTACGTTTCTGGATGCCTCCATTGTTTGCGTTTCTGCTTCAGTTTCATTGGGTGCGTTTTTAATTCGTTGTAGTTTTGTTTTTGCATTCATCTTTGCATTTCTGAATTGGAATTAGTTTTCGCTACTGCAATGAGTTTCGTTTCTGCATTGGTTTTGTTAGAATGCTTCAATTTTCGCTTTGCTGTTTCAAGGTCATATTAATGGAAGCTTAATCTGTTGGATTGGTATTTGGTGAACTGCATTGTCTCCATGAGATTAATTTGCTATCATTGTGCTCATAATCTTGAATAGTATTTGTTGATAGTGGGAGCATAGTGTTAGCTAAACCCATTCCTTGATGTTTGTTTTTGATGATGACAACACATTGTTAATAAAAGCACGTGTGTGTACTATGTACTATGTTATATATGCTTATGTTTATTGTGAAATTTGCACATGCATATTTCTAGACATATTGTGTTGATTGATTATAACGGGTGAAAATACCGTTATCTGTGATGTAATTTTGATACTAAGTGCACCCTTTTCTTCTTAGAACTTGCTTGAAATCATGATTTTCTGTTAAGTTTTGTGAATAAGAGAGTTGAGGTTGAGTTTAATGAAATAATGACTGAATTCCCTTGTTTTGGCAGGAAATGAGATAATATGGAAAGCAGTGGTGAAGAGCCAAGAAGACGGAGGTCAGAAAGGCCTGGAAAAGCACCAAAAAGGAGTTAAACACGAAGCATAGGCGCCCTTTTAGGGGGCTTAAGCACTGAAGAGTGTCATCCACCACCCATGCGCCTCTTTGGGGCACTTAAGTGTTAAAAGCTAGAAGTGACGGTATCGTAGGGGGTAATTTTCGCAAAGTTTAATACAGCGGAATAAATAACTCAAAGAGCAGAAAGCGTATTCGATCACGATTAAAAACAAATTGGTCCTTGTTACAAAAATAATTTTCTTTCAGAAAATTTAACGAGCAGTTGATATACTTAATATAAAATGAGTATAGGGCACAAGAAAAACACACAAGGATTTTTATACTGGTTCGATTCAACAGAATCTACGTCCAGTCGTTAATCACTACAAAGAGTGATTAACAGTTCCATTAAAAATAGTTTAACAGATTACAATGAACTACAAGTGTTTGATGCAGTATCCTCCCAAGCAATGTAGGCCTTCTTCTTTTTGTGAGATTTCTTTGCTTTTCTTTCTTTATTTATTTTGTTGCTTGAACAGTCAGCTTTCACATGGCCTCTTTCACCACATCCATAACATTTAAAGCTTGATGCGGAGCCTTGATTGTTCTCCTTCTTTTTCTTCAAGATTTTTCTTTCAGATAAAACATCGTTGACCATTAAGCATAAATTTACTTGCTTATTAAAATCGCTTGAGCTTGATGTAGAGCTTGAGTCAGACACTGTTAACTTATCCACATCTATGACTTCATTATAAGTGAGTCTTAAAAAGTTCCACATTTCCTGTGCACTTTTATAAACAGAAACTTTGAAGAATTCATTAGGGGTTAGTGTAGATAAAATTATATTTCTAGCCTTAAAATCAAATTGGGCTCTTCTATTTTCCTCAGCAGTGCAATCAAAATATGATTTTTCTACCTCTACACCATCAACTGTAATTTTAGGAATAAAAGGACCATTTTGTACAGCTTCCCAGATGCCTCTATCAACAGACCCCATAAAAATTTTCATTCTTACTTTCCAAAAAGCATAGTTATCTCCAGTAAACAATGGAGGTCTGTTAATGGACGCACCCTCAGCATAAACAACGTTTTGACTGTGACCGGCCGTTTTCGCAAAGATTTTGAAAGAATATCAAAGCAAGCTCTGATACCAATTCACGGTATCGTAGGGGGTAATTTTCGCAAAGTTTAACGCAGCGGAATAAATAACTCAGAGAGCAGAAAGCGTATTCGATCACGATTAAAAACAAATTGGTCCTTGTTACAAAAATAATTTTCTTTCAAAAAATTTAACGAGCAGTTGATATACTTAATATAAAATGAGTATAGGGCACAAGAAAAACGCACAAGGATTTTTATACTGGTTCGATTCAACAGAATCTACGTCCAGTCGTTAATCACTACAAAGAATGATTAACACTTCCACTAAAAATAGTTTAACAGATTACAATGAAGAATACAAAAATAGAATGAAAAGAACCACTCTACCAACTTGAAGAGAACTGCTCCGGCAATCGACAAACGATTCACGAGCTTCTCCTTTCAAAAGACCAGGCAGAGAACCTTGCCAACTTGAAGAGAGTCCACTTCGACTATCGACACACGATACGTAAGCCTCTCCTTACACAAGACCAGGCAAGGGAACAAAGTAAAAAAAAAGCTCTCAAGAACGTTCCTCTGACTACTCAGTGTTCTAAGCTTTCTTAGTTTACACAAAGTTATTTTCTGAAGCTTTCGAAAACCAATTATATAGCCAAGCACACTGAATGCCAAAGGTCAGCTCCCAACTGCCATGAATAATCGATTATTGTAAGTGATAATCGATTATTCAAGTCCGTTATAGAAATTTCAAAAAGTGATAATCGATTATTTGAAGTGATAATCGATTATTCAAGTGTGACTTGTGATAATCGATTATTGCTTCATGATAATCGATTATTTTAGTTCAAAAGCATCTGATAATCGATTATACCTTAATCAAAATCGATTATACAAGTAGAAATTACAATATTTATCATTTTCCTACTCCATTCAAAATCTACAAGTTGCTTTTTAAGTATTCTCCTATTACAATCAAGAATTACAATTTGCAGCATCATCAAAACTTGTCTTTAGGTTTTACCAATACTCCCTTATTGGTAACAATCTCCCCCTTTTTGATGATGATAAAAAAATATTCTTTTAAAAGCAACTCAGTTTTACCTGCAATATATACAAACTAAAAACAGCCACAGAGTTAGCAGTACCTGTACACTTGAAAAATATTATTTCTTCTCCTCTATAATATTAATCTTTCTAATCTCCCCCTTTTTGATCATAAGCAAAAAGTAAGAATCTCCCCCTTAATATGAGCTCCCCCTCAAAAAGATTATATATGCATAAAAGCTCATTATATTAAAAACAGAAATGAATTACAGGGAATTTATAAAGATTTTAACAGAAAAATGCCAGCAATCAATCTTAGGAACCTAAAAACTAAAATTCAGGGCTAGGGGATCTTTCGGTAGGTGGGATATTGAGATGATTCTCATGTTATGTAGTCGAACATTAATCTCAAGAAATTAATCAACTAAGTACTCATCAAGAGATTGCTGCCACTCATGTACTTCATCAAAATGTGTCTTCTGTGCTAGACTCATATCCTCCAATTGTTTAGATAATCTTGGAAAGTGTTCTTCCATAGAAGTTGAGGAAGAGAAGGGTATGTTGGAAGGTCCAGCATCAGATGGAGCTGCAGCACTCACTGGGTCAGCCATATGAGTGTCCATATCGTCATCTTCATCATCATCAGGATGGTCATCATCTTTGTGAATAAGAACTCTTCCTCTAGTGATGAATCCCATCTAACGAAAGGTAGTATCTCCAATTTCTGATCCCACAACTTCAATGGTTTGAACAAGTTCTCCTTTAACAGGTACTCCTTTATATTCTAAAATCCTAGAAACGAGAAAAGCATAAGGAAATTGATAAGAATGGGATTTCTTGGCTTTTACCATGGTGTCAGCAATGAGAGCAGGCCAGTCGATGTGTATGTGATTTAAAATCCCATACAAGATAAGTAAATCCTGCTCAGAACATTGAGCATGGTTGGTTGCTCTAGGACAGAGAATCCAAACAATCAAGTAGTGGATCATCCTCTCTTCAACTTTGAATCCTCCAACTAGTAGTTGCCTTCTATTTGTTTGCCTCTCAGGATGTCGCAGAAAGGATTGGAAAGTTAGCATCCTGTTGAAGTCTTCAAGTCCTAAATGGACTTTGACAGCATCATCCCAGATAGGAAGTTGAGCAACATTTGTCCAAACGTCATCATCTAAAATGATGCGTACGCCTTTGACCTTGGTAGATATTATCCCATCTCGATAGCGTCAGTTGAAATAGAAAACTCTTATGAGATCGGGATAAATATTTCCTTTTTGTTCTACTAGATGTGCTAACCCCTGCTCAGCAAAATTATTTGGAAATTGAAACCCATAAAAGCGAAAGAAATCAAGATGGATATACTTTACCGCCATGATTTTCCTTTCTTGCCAGGAGTTTTCGAAATCTGCATGTTTCTCTTGATCGGAGATCCATCCATCTATGTTGGCGAGTTGTGGTTGAGAGGAGGAAGAAGCTCCAGCTGTTTTGCGACGATACCTTCTTGGTTCAGCCATGGATGAAGATGAAAAGATGAAGGTTTATGAAGTGAAAGAGAAATGAAGAGATTTTGAGCTATGGATTTGATTTTAGCAGTATTTGGTTGCAAAGAAATGTCTAACAATCGATTATGGGGGGCTATTTATAAGAAAAATGGAAAAACTAGCCGTTTATGGCCGTTTATAGCCGTTATGGGACGCTCCAACAGCTCTATTTTTGAAACTGTTAGCGTGATAATCGATTATGGCTCGTGATAATCGATTATCCGTTCATTAATCTCTGCCTAGAATTGCATGATAATCGATTATGCCTGATGATAATCGATTATCTGCTCAAAGTTTTCCAGAATTGACTTTTAAGACTAAATAATCGATTATGACTTAGTGACAATCGATTATGACGTGTTAAGGTCACAAAAAATGCAATATTTTGCATAGACTTTGATTCTAGGACATGTCTAATACTCCTAATTCTCTTCTAAGCTCAAAGAATCTATCTTTAGGTAGAGCTTTGGTAAAAATATCATCTAACTGATGCAAGGTATCAACATATTCAATTTGACAATCAAGATGCTTATGATTCAGCTACTAATTTATAAAGTACAAAGAACACAACAGTAGCTTCAATGAACATGATCACATCACAACTCTAGATTTATCAGGAAATCATTTCTTCAACATAATTAGTTAAAAAAAAAAAACTAATGTTGACAACATAATTTATAATCTCCCAAACAACAACTATGATTCATGCACTCTTATATCCCAATATGTTCAATTCCATGAATCCAGCTATGCATATCAAAACAACATATATAAAATTTAAACACAAAAGCTGATTCAGATTTTATCTTTTAACAATTGTTAAACCAAAAACTTCACATCAAAAGTTGTGCAAATTATATCAGTTCATTTGCTGCATACAAACTCTCAATGTGCATTAACATAACTCATATGGTATACATTTGAATTTAAAACTAAATCTCCAAGAAACAACTTTAAAAGAGAATTGTTAATTTAATTATCAAGTGTATTTAATCATACAAAAATGCCAATGAAAACCAACTCATTTGAGTGACTTTTTCATAATTTTTTATGCTAAACAGAGATTATACCAAAGGTAACTTCAAAGTACTCATGAAATTGAATACTAAACCAGTTAAACACAGATTCAATTTAAAAACAAAAACAAATAATTGCACATGACTAATCATTCCAAAAGATTAAATTTAGCACATGAATATCTCATAATAGAAGAATTTCACTGATTAAAATGTGCAAACATATAAGAACACATCACAGGATGAATGAATCAGTGATGGACATATCATTTGCTTAAACAGAAATGGATATGACAATAATCAAATAATTGAAGATCAAAAAGAACAAAATACAACAACACAATTTAAACAATACTTAGCTCAATCACTTTGTGCTCGAACCAAGGCTTTGGAATTCACTTGATGGATTCACTTCCTGGCTTGGAGCATCAATTCCAAAAGCAGAATATCAGAAACTTCTCTTCTCCTTTTGAAAACTTAATCTACAAAACAAAGAAATAGTACTTTTGGTATCCATAATCATATTTGGGTCCTTGAGGTTAGACACATATTACTTTATGACAGGAACCCAAGCATATTTTCCATTTGGAACACCAAAATGTTTAATGTTGCAGTTGTTAGAAGTGTGTCCCTTTTTCATGCAATAAAAACAACAAACATCATGCACCTTGTTTTTCACAAAAGTTCCCTTCTCAACCCAAACTCTACGAGTTCTTTTAACTTTAGACTTCTTGTGCATGTTTCTATTTTTCACATTGCTTTTGGTAAAATTTGTTTGAGCATGTGAATGAGGCTTAGTTGCCTTTGCAAGTAAATTCTCAAGAATGTTAATATCAAACATATGACTCTTACATGATAAACATTCAACAGGTTGTTCAATTGCATTAAACTCAGACAATTTAATTTCTAGATTACTAATTTTATTTCTTAAAACTACTTCTTCATCTAATACTTTTTCAAACTTCAATTTCAATTCGTTATGTTCCTTTTTCAAATTTTTATGATCCACATCCAATTTCTCAGATTCATTTAACAATTCAAGAAAAGCTTTTTGTAAATCAAACTCACTAGTGTCAAGACTAGAGCAACTTACTTGGCTTGTAGTGTCATCAGTAGCAACCGTCAAACATAGGTTTGCTTCTTCAACAAAATCACTTGAACTACAAGTGTTTGATGCAGTATCCTCCCAAGAAATGTAGGCCTTCTTCTTTTTGTGAGATTTCTTTGCTTTTCTTTCTTTATTTCTTTTGTTGCTTGAACAGTCAGCTTCCACATGGCCTCTATCACCACATCCATAACATTTAAAGCTTGATGTGGAGCCTTGATTGTTCTCCTTCTTTTTCTTCAAGATTTTTCTTTTAGATAAAACATCGTTGACCATTAAGCATAAATTTACTTGCTCATTAAAATCGCTTGAGCTTGATGTAGAGCTTCAGTCAGACACTGTTAACTTATCCACATCTATGACTTCATTATAAGTGAGTCTTAAAAAGTTCCACATTTCCTGTGCACTTTTATAAACAGAAACTTTGAAGAATTCATTAGGGGTTAGTGCAGATAAAATTATATTTCTAGCCTTAAAATCAAATTGGGCTCTTCTATTTTCCTCAGCAGTGCAATCAAAATATGATTTTTCTACCTCTACACCATCAACTGTAATTTTAGGAATAAAAGGACCATTTTGTACAGCTTCCCAGATGCCTCTATCAACAGACCCCATAAAAATTTCCATTCTTACTTTCCAAAAAGCATAGTTATCTCCAGTAAACAATGGAGGTCTGTTAATGGACGCACCCTCAGCATAAACAACGTTTTGACTGTGACCGACCATTTTCGCAAAGATTTTGAAAGAATATCAAAGCAAGCTCTGATACCAATTGACGATATCGTAGGGGGTAATTTTCGCAAAGTTTAACGCAGCGGAATAAATAACTCAGAGAGCAGAAAGCGTATTCGATCACGATTAAAAACAAATTGGTCCTTGTTACAAAAATAATTTTCTTTCAGAAAATTTAACGAGCAGTTGATATACTTAATATAAAATGAGTATAGGGCACAAGAAAAACACACAAGGATTTTTATACTGGTTCGATTCAACAGAATCTACGTCCAGTCGTTAATCACTACAAAGAGTGATTAACAGTTCCACTAAAAATAGTTTAACAGATTACAATGAAGAATACAAAAATAGAATGAAAATAACCACTCTACCAACTTGAAGAGAACTGCTCCGACAATCGACAAACGATTCACGAGCTTCTCCTTTCACAAGACCAGGCAGAGAACCTTGCCAACTTGAAGAGAGTCCACTTCGACTATCGACACACGATACGTAAGCCTCTCCTTACACAAGACCAGGCAAGGGAACAAAGTAAACAAAAAGCTCTCAAGAACGTTCCTCTGGCTACTCAGTGTTCTAAGCTTTCTTAGTTTACACAAAGTTATTTTCTGAAGCTTTTGAAAACCAATTATATAGCCAAGCACACTGAATGCCAAAGGTCAGCTCCCAACTGCCATGAATAATCGATTATTGTAAGTGATAATCGATTATTCAAGTCCATTATAGAAATTTCAAAAAGTGATAATTGATTATTTGAAGTGATAATCGATTATTCAAGTGTGACTTGTGATAATCGATTATTGCTTCATGATAATCGATTATTTTAGTTCAAAAGCATCTGATAATCGATTATACCTTAATCAAAATCGATTATACAAGTAGAAATTACAATATTTATCATTCTCCTACTCCATTCAAAATCTACAAGTTGCTTTTTAAGTATTCTCCTATTACAATCAAGAATTACAATTTGCAGCATCATCAAAACTTGTCTTTAGGTTTTACCAATACTCCCTTATTGGTAACAAGAAGCTTAGGTGCCATTTTGGAGGCTTGAGCGTCAGGAAGTGCCGCTCATCGCCTGTGTGCCCTAAGTGGGGTGCTTAAGCGCCAGCGATATGGGCTGGACTTCGTCTTCTGTTTTGTTTCGCTCTATTTAAAGGACCCATACGTCCTAGGTTTTGTATCTTTGGAAGAAGGAGCGCAACTGCACACTCTCTCACCCTCTGGAGGCGGATTTGGATGCGAGAGCTTCCATTCCCAATTTTTAGGGTTTTTCTATCTCATTCTTCTCCATTGTTCATCTAGTATCTCATGGGGAACTAAACTCTATTTGTTGTTGGGGGGATGATGTAACCTTGTTGTTGAGATTGTTGATAACAAAATTTCTATATCACTCTAGTTTTTCATGATGACAACACATTGCTTAATAACACACATATGTTGTTGCTGAATTACATGTTCTTATGCTAATTGATTGTTATATCTATTGAACATGTTTATGTACTGTGTTACATGTTTCCATGTTGATTGATTGATATATCTGTGGAACATGTTTATGTGCTTTATGTGCTATGTGAAATGCATCATTACATATGTTTTACTGCACATGTTTTAAAGCTGAAAACCACAAGCACTTTCATGAACTTATCACTGTGTGTTAAAGCTATAGTGCAGTCGACTCCATTATTAATAGATTCGAATATGCTATAATCTTTGTATAGATTTTGAGAATCAGTGCCTTGTGAAATTTGGAGAAGAAAAAAATTTCAAAATGTTTTGCATGTTGAAGTCGACTATGTGCGCCACACATTCGACTGTGTTTGTTGTCTGCTTTGAAATTCTATTATGCTCTTGCACTCTAAGGGCTATATTTTCAAAAGTTAGTTGAGCATTGATGACTTGGTCAACTATATTAAATGTGTTTTGTTTTTGGTTGACTGTATGCTACCAGTTTGACTGATATGCTATAACTGTCATAATCTAGTCGACTAAATTAGTAACATATTCGACTGAGAGACTATCTGATTAACATAAATATATAAATAGGCTGAACACGAATTTGTTCAGAGAATTTTTGATGATCTAACAATTTCATTTCTGTTTGAGATTGAATTCTCTGTTTTGAGAGCTCCAAGAATTCTCGAAGAAGATGATGGTGATCTTTCTTGAAAGAGATTCAAAGGGAGACCGACTGCGCACACATTGATTGATCATATTCTGCACAAGGAAGGTGCTTTTGGTTTGATTATGTTGAGGCTTGCCATCCTTGAAGGCTGCTGCATATTTTTTGGCTTGTCATCCATGAAGACTGTATTGGACCTGTTGATTACAGGGGATAGTTCACTTTGAGGATTGTTCAAAGTGGTGGTTGGCAGATTGTAGAAGAGAGGACATTTTGCTACAAGTCTTGCTGTTTCTGTTGCCTAGTTTGGTTAAGGGTCAGAGAGGAGATTTATATTTTTGACGTGAAGGTCTTCTATAAATTCCTTGTTGTAAAAACCGCAACCATTATAGTGCATTTGCTTCCTGGGTTGGATGGACATTGAATGTAGGCATTGTTGGCCGAACTAGTATAAAAACCAGTGTTTGATTTTCTCTATCTATGCACTTTTACTTTATAGTTGACTTTACATTTAACGCAGTCAACTACGTTTTTCCGCTGCATACGAATTTTCATTACTTGGATTTCAAGAAGGTTTGAAAAGTTTCATACTTTGATTTCAAGATTGCGAAAAGAATATGTTTTTGATAAAACACCAATTCACCCCCCCTCTTGGTGTAAAAATGAAGCCTACCTATTTTCCAACACTTGTGAACTCTAATGTATTTGAATTAATTCTTAATAATATATGCTTTTTCATTAATTGTTAGAGTAATTCATTTGTGTTTAACTCATTCATTAGCATGATTTATGAATTGTCGGAAGGTTCCTTACAATTCAGGTTCTTGTTGAATTACTCCCAAGAGTAATATTTCTCAAGGATGAGGGTATGAGTCTTGGTCGTCTTAAAGCTCTTGATCTTCAGAATTAATTACTAGGAATGCTAGGGATTGTATGAACTGGTAATTAAGGATAGACTTTTTTCACTGAAGGATCGGGTTTCAAGTGATTTAGTGAGTGACATTAAATTAATGCAAGAAGAATAATTCTTATATACATGAGAGCAAACTTGGTGAAATCTAACCCTAACAACATAATCATCTCATATTATCAACATCATCCATTCACTTTTGTGCTTATCCTCAATTGATCAATTTGCATTCATATTTATTTTTTATTGTATTTACATTTAAAAAACGATGCTTACTCTTACCATTTTATATTACTTGTACGACTCGGTACACTTGCCGATCCATCAACAACATGTCTCTTTGTTGGAGCCTTTGGAGTTTGTCCATTAGCTCTCTATGATAGTATGAGGGAATGTGCCTTCTTCTCAGGATACTCTTTAAGTCATTCCAATAGGTGACTTGGGGAAAGTTAGAAATTATTCTCTATTGGAAAACAGGTTGGCTTCTTTCTTCACCAAGAGGAGGGGGGGTGAATTGGTGTTGTTTCAAAAATAGGTTCTTTTCGCAATCTTGTTATCAAAGTCTAAAGCTTTTCAAACTTTCTTGAAATGCAAGCAATCAGAATATGTATGCAACGGAAAATACGTAGTTGACTGCGTAAAGAATAAAGTCGACTGTAATGTAAAAGATAAGGGATATAGAAATTCAAACACAGGTTTTTATACTGGTTCGGCCAACAATGCCTACATCCAGTGTCCTTCCAACCCAGGAAGCAAATACACTATAATGGTTGCGGTTTTTACAACAAGGAATCTATAGAAGACCTCCACGTCAAAAATATAAATCTCCTCTCTAACCCAAGACCAAAATATAGGCAATAAACTAGCAAGACTTGCAGCAAGAATCCCCTCTTCTACAATCTACCAACAACACTTTGAACAATCCTCAAAGTGCGCTATCCCCTGTAATCAACAAGTCAAAAACCAGCAGTCTTCACGAATGTCAAGCCGCACAATCAATTCCAGCAGTCTTCACAGGATGCCCAGTCTTCATAGGATGCCAAGACTTCACGATCAATGACAGAACACCTTCTTATGCAAATATTGATCAGACAATGAATGCGTAGTATAATTTCCTCTTTGAATCTCTTTCAAGAAAGATCACCACCGTCTTCTTGGAGAATTCTTGGAGCTAAGAGAAATCTGAAACAAAAATGAAATTGTCAGTTCATCAAAATTCTTCTAAACAGACTTGTGTTCAACCTATTTATAGATTTTTGTTAGTCAGATGATTTCTCAGTCGAATACGCTACTAATTTAGTCGACTGGATTATGACAGTAATAACGGAACAATCAACATAGCAACTTTCAGTCAACGAAAAACAAAACACATTTAATACAGTCGACTAAGTCATCAATGCTCAACTAACTTTCAAAAATATAGTCATTAGAGTGCAAGAGCATAATAGAATTTCAAATCAGACAACAGATACAATCAAATGTGTAGCACACAGTCGACTATCAACATGTAATGCATTTTGAATTTCTTTTCTTCTCAAAATAACACATAGCACTGATTCTCAAAATCTGTACAAAGATTTTAGCATAGTCGAATCCATTAGTAATGTAGTCGACTGTATTATCACTTTGTCACACAATAAGAAGTTCATAAAAGTACTCGTGATTTTTAGCTTTAAAACATGTGAAAAAAACATATGAAATGATGCATAACACATAACACATTAAAGCATGTAAACACGTTCCAGATATATATCAATCAATCAACATGTAACACAATACATAAACATGTTCAACAAATATCACAATTAATCAGCATAAGAACATGTAATGCAACAACAACATGTGCTTGTTATTAAGCAATGTGTTGTCATCATCAAAAACTAGATTGATATAGAAATTGTGTTGTCAACAATCTCAACATTATCTCTCTCACAAGGGAAGTCCACCAATACATGACATTCCCATGAAAATTCAAACTGACTAAGGTGACCTTGCACTCTTCACTCACTTGGTGGAACTCAATGAGTTTTTCCACTTTTATTTTCCAATCTAAGTAAGCCTCTACATCTTCTTTCCCATGGAAATGAGGGAGGCATACCCTAACATCTCTTCAAGGGTGTTATCTTTCACGGTTGGCAAGCCTATTATCCTCCTCATAGTGTGTGAGATGTGTTGGAGTTTTGGAACTCCTTCTTTTGTGACTCCTACTCCTACTTTTGCTCTTACTTTTTCTTATTTCTTTGAGCCTTTTCTTGTTTTTCATTAAGGCCTCTAAGTTCCTCTTCCAATTTAGCAAGATACTCCCCTCTTTCAATTCTTTCTTTTTCTTTTAAAAGAGCTTCTCGCTTTTGCCAAATTTTAAGCGACTTTAGTTCTTTAGCCAAGGTTTTCAAAGTTGATTTGGCTTCATCATTGGAGTCACTCCCAATTTGGTAGGATGCGGATTTAGACATCCTTAAGGTTTTCAAAAAGATGATATGCATCAACAATCACTTAGAGTTTCAAAATAATTTCCTTAAGAGACTTAAGGAAGAAAAAGATACCCAAGTTCACTTCCCAGAAAGGGAGGTGAATCACAAAGGATTACTTAAGAACCAAGCCTTTCCTAGCTAAATCTTACCTTATGCACTCTTACACCAAACTTCTCAAAGGGAACTAAAGTTGAAATAAAAGTATACACACACTAAGTTACCACAATTAAAGAAAATAATAAGCTAAGTATGTGGCCTAGTGACTAAGTTAGAAGAAATTTAGTTCCTCCAACCTAATCAACTAAAAATGAAATTCATTAAAGTTTAAAGGTTCTTGTTAGGAGATGAGATTGAGCACCAAAGACTCCCTAAAGACACCTAACAAGGTCGTGACATACAAAGCAAAACGGAAGCAATTACAAAGTAAAGAAATATAAACAAATGGTTATTCCTCCCAAATGTTTATCTCTTTTCTTCTACGGTACGATTCTAGACTTCAAGCCCCCCTTAGGTCTCCACCAACTAGGATGCTAACTCAAAGATATTGGCTCACCACAAAAAAAAAGAGAAGAGAACATACACCACAAATATTGCACAAAGTCGAGAAGATAGAGTCCAAAGGAAGAAACAAGAAAATGTCTAAAAATAAGAAAGGGTTTGCCAAAGGAATTTGTGTATGAAAAAACCATGAAAGCCAAGAAGACATGCAAGAAATTAAATGGTAAGAAAAGAACGTTAAGCACTCAAAAGATGTCCTAAAGAAAAGTATTAGAGTAGATGCACAAAAATAAAAACTACTAGAATCTAAAGTTGGCACTTCTTGTCTTTGGCAATCCTTGAGAAAATGCGGTACTAAGGCCACTATTTTAGCATCATTGGGCAAGTATTTAGCTTCTGGAAAGTGGGATAAAATGCACAAAATAAAGAGCAAAATGTTCAAAACAGATTCACCAAGCAAAACAATGGTAATGGTCAAATACACACAAATTTTCAGCACTTTTCTAGGCTCTCTTTGGTACTTTAGTACTTCTTTTTCCACTATTTTTAAGTGAAAAACAAGACCATCACACACTAGAAACGGAGATGATATTTTGGTTTTGAAAGCTCCAAGAACAAGAAACATAACGTAGAAGAAAATCTACTATAATTAAAATTGAGTTTGAAACTTCAACAAGATAATAAAGATCTTTTTTTATGAACCCAATGATCTAATGACAAGTATGAACCCAAAACTGTAAAGATAAGGCACTCAACAGGTTTTGTATGATGTAATTTTGAAATCCAAGTTCTATATAATTTTTGGTGATTTTTCAAAGTACACACTAGAAGTAAATGACAATAAACGGACTACACATGACTCTAGACAACATGGATGGATTAATAAATAAAAATGACTCAAAATATTGAAAGTGAACGGACATATATGAAGAAAAGACTCAACAAGAAACTTAAAAGCACACAAACAATATCCTAAACTACCAAAACAAAACTTGGAAAATGTTGATGAAAACATTATGGCAATTTTGACCTTTACTGACTATTTTGATCTTAACTTTTTCCACAGAACTGCAAATGATTTTTTTGTTTTTGGAAACTATACTCAAAGGCATTTAAGTTGACTATAAATATGTACTTTTTGGACCTCTAAACTAGATGCATTTTAATTTTGAAAATCATCAATGTTAATTGCAGAGTAAGGGAAGTTGATTTAAACCATTTCAAGATGGCTACAACAAGACAATAAGGAGATAACATGAACAACAAGAAATTTAAAAAGAAAGATAGAGACCAAGATACTTTTCTCTTGAAGAACATAAGCTCTTGATACCAAATAATGGAAATCTCCTAGCTAGGTTGGACTAAAACTAAAAGGGAAGCCATGGGTGTGGGTGAAAGGACGATGAATGCGAAAACTTTGATGGACAAGGGAGCTAAGCTCATAATTTTGTGGTGGATGATGGAGGTGGTGTTTAATGGTGGTGGTATGGTGTTTGAAGGCTCTAAGAGAGGTTAGGCCAACTCAAAGTGGAAAGTGACTAGAGAGGCCTCGTGGGTTGCTCTAGTCTTGATCTTAAGATAAGTAGTATGGTAAAAAATGGGCAGCATAACTTTACTAAACATCAAAGAGAATACAAGGTGTGAGAAACCACTATTTATAGGTTAAGGGTGGATCTTAATTCGTAGAAGCTAGCCTAAAAAACCCTAGCTTGGCTAACTTGGAGAGCAAGGAGAAAATCCTCTCCATTAGAAGAAGGACAAGTGGCAAAAATCCTATCTAATGAGAGGGGGACATATGGCTACTACCTATGGAGAATTCTCTCCATTGTTAGAGTGACATGTGACCACTAACTAAGAGAAAAAACTATCCAAAGGGAGTGTGACACATGGCATGGACAACCCACCCCTCGTTATTGTTGAGATTGGTATCGCGCAACAGAACATTTTAGAGAAGAGTGTGATAAATGGATAATAAACAAGAGGGGAGGGCTAAATTGGTTCAATTAAACATTATGATTTTCTTTCAGTAATTTTACCGAATAGTTTATAAGCAAGAGATGCAAAGATAAGGAAAAGTACACATGATTTTTATACTGGTTCAAATAAAAGGATTCTACGTCCAGTTGTTAATCACTATAAAAAAGTGATAAACCTTTAACTAAAAATCAATAACAAATTACAATAGAGAAATAAGGATTTAGATTAGAAACCACCTCACTTAACATATAAGAGATGAAAGACACCTCCTTTTGACGCACACAAGGATGGACGACTTGACTCTGCTTGTAGGTATACTCCACCACTTAGACACACCAAGAAAGAGTACTTCCTCCGACAAGCACCAAGTTCACAAGCTCCCTTTTCACATACAGAGAGTTTCCCTTATGTTGAGATTGTTGACAACACAATATCTATATCACTCTGGTTTTTGATGATGACAACACATTGCTTAATAACACACATATGTTGTTGTTGTGTTACATGTTCTTATGCTGAATGATTGACATGTCTATTGAACATGTTTACGTGTTGTATTGCTATGTGAATGCATACATATTAAGCTTGTACTTGTTACATCATTTCTGGATGCATTGCACATGTTTTAAAGCATGAAAACCACAAGCACTTTTATGAAATTATAACTATGTGACAAAGCTGCAGTATAGTCGAATCCATTATTAATTGATTCAACTATACTAAAATATTTGTACAAATTTTAAGAATTAGTGCTTTGTGAGATTTTGAGAAGGAAAGAATTTCAAAATGTTTTTACATGTTGAAGTCGACTATGTGCGCCACATATTTGACTGTATTAGTTGTTTGTTTGTTTAGAAATTCTGTTATGCTCTTGTACAGTAACGACTATATTTTGAAAATTTAGTTGAGCATTGAATAGTAGGTCAACTGTATTAAATGAGTTTTTATTTTAGTTGACTGAATGCTACCAGTTTGACTGAATTGTTATAACTATCATAACTCAGTCGACTGAATTAGTAGCTTATTCGACTTAGAGAATGTCTGTCAAACAAAAAACTCTAAATTCACTGAACACGAAGTTGTTCAGAGACTTTTGATGATCTAACATTTTCAATTCTGTTTCAGATTGATATCTCTAGATTTTAGAGCTCCAAGAAGACGATGGTGATCTTTCTTGAAAGTGATTCAAAGGGAGACTAATTGCGCTCACATTGCTTGATCACATTCTGCACAGTGAAGGTGTTTCTAGTTTGATCAAGATTCTGTTTAGCATTCGTGGAGTTGCTGTATTGGACCTGTTGTGATTACAGGGGATAGACTCGTGGAGTCTGGTTCACTTTGAGGATTATTGTTCAAAGTGGTGTTTGGCATATTGCAGGAGAGGGACATCTTGCTGCAAGTCTTGCTGTGTATGTAGCCTATATTTTGTTTAAGGGTTAGAGAGGAGATTTATATTTTTGATGTGGAGGTCTTCTATAAATTCCTTGTTGTAAAAACCGCAACCATTATAGTTCATTTGCTTCTTGGGTTGGAAGGACACTGTATGTAGGCATGGTTGGCCGAACTAGTATAAAAACCAGTGTTTGATTTTCTCTATCCCTGCACTTTTACTTACAATCGACTTTACAATTTGCGCAGTCAACTACGTTTTTCCGATGCACACAAATTTTCATTACTTGCATTTGAAGAAAGTTTGAAAAGTTTCATACTTTGATTTAAAGATTGCGAAAAGATTCTGATTCTGATAAACCACCAATTCAGCCCCCCTCCTGGTGTAAAAAAGAAGCCTACCTGTTTTCCAACAATTGCCACCAGAGCTGGTTTTCATAAAATATTTGAAAAACTAGTCGACTTTGTTTTTCTTTGATTCGATTATAAACCTGGGGATGGCTTCCTGTTTTCAAACTTTTGGTGAAGGTGCTTCAACAAACAGACCACCTCTGTTTGCTGGCGATAATTATTCATTTTGGAAAATCAGAATGCAAATTTTCTTGAATCACAAGATAAAGGAATTTTGGATGCTACTTTAAATGGTCCTTTTGTGCCTACTAAAATTGTTGATGATAATTTAAAACCTTTTACTGAGTGGACTGTTGATGAAAATAGAAAAGCTCAGTAGGATATCAAAGCTAGAAATATTATTACCTGTGCACTAATAGTTGATAAATATTTCAGGATATATCAATGTAAATCTGCAAAGGAAATGTGGGATGTCTTAGAGGTAACACATGAAGGCACGAACAAAGTAAAGGGAGCAAGAAAGAACTCCCTGATACAAGAGTATGAATTGTTTAGAATGAAGGCTAGAGAAACCATCTATGATGTACAGAAAAGATTCACTCATATTGTAAATCATCTCATGGCTCTCGGGAAGGTGTTTGATAAAGAAGAAATCAACATCGAGATTTTGAAAAGTCTGAACAGAAATTGGCAACCAAAAGTCACAACAATCTCTGAATCTAAAGATCTTACAACGATGAACATGGCTACCTTGTTTGGCAAGCTACGTGAACATGAATTGGAACTTGGTAGATTAAAGGATGAAAAGGAGATTGAAGAAAAGAAGTCCATTGCTCTGAAGGCCACAAGAAAGAACAATTCAGAAAGAAACATGGACGAGAAAGAATTGATGACCTTGATTAGTTAGAAAATTTAGTTGACTTATACATAATGATAGTCAACTGACTAACAATGCAGGTCAAGGCAAAAAGAAAAGCTTTAGTTCAAATGTTGTCCAATGTTACGAATGTGGAAAGGAAGGACATATCAAGCCTGAATGTCCAGAATTAAAGCCTAAGCAGAAAGGAAAGAAAAGATTCCCTCAAGGCAGAAACTGTTACCAATAAGGAATATTGGTAAAACCTGAATAATTGTTTTGATGATGTTGCAAGAAGTATTATTTGAAGAGAACAGTAGAATTATTTAAAAAGCAACTTGTAGAATTTGGATGTAGTAGGAAAATCTTAAACCTTGTATTTTTAACTTGAATAATTGATTATGGACAAGCTATAATCGATTATCACTTGCATTTTGTACTAGAATAATCGATTATCATGAAGCAATAATCGATTATCACAAGTCATACGTGAATAATCGATTATCACTTCATATAATCGATTATCACTTTTTGAAAACCCTGTAACGGACTTGAATAATCGATTATCACTTACAATAATCAATTATTCATGGCAGTTGGGACCTGATCTTTGACATTCAGTTCAATTGGATATATATTTGGCTTCTGTAAAATTCAGAGCCAACGTTTTTGAACTGAGAAGCTTAATAGAACACTGTTTGTCAGAGGAAAGTTCTTAGAAGCTTTGTTCATAGTTCCCTTGCTTGGTCTCGTGAAAGGAGAGGCTTGCGTATCGTGTGTCGATAGCCGGAGCATACTCTCTTCGAGTTAACAAGGTGCTCTGCCTGTTCTCGTGAAAGGATAAGCTCGTGAATCGTTGGTCGATTGCCGGAGCGATTCTCTTCGAGTTGTCAGAGTGGTTTTCTTTTGGTTCGCTCGTCGAAGGAAGGTTTATTTATTTGCTTTTCATTCACTATAATTGTAATTTGAGAAACATATTTTTAGTGGAACTGTTAATCACTGTTTATAGTGATTAACGACTGGACGTAGATTCTTCTGAATCGAACCAGTATAAAAATTACTTGTGTGATTTTTCTACTCCCTGCACTTGTTACTTTTGCCTGCAGTCAAACTGTTCGATTAATTTTCTGAAAGAAAATTATTTTGCGAAAAAGGACCAACTTCGTTTTAACAGTGACTGAACACGCTTATACGCTACTCTAAGTTTTAATTCCGCTGCGTTATACTCTTCGAACTATACCCCCTCAGATACCAACAATTGGTATCAGAGCTTGCTTTAATAGTTTTTCAAAAATATTTGCGAAAATGGTCGGTCATAATCAAAACCTTGTATATGCTGAGGGTGCTTCCATTAATAGTCCTCCACTTTTTACTGGTGATAACTGTGCTTTTTGGAAAGTTAGAATGAAAATTTTTATGGGGTCTGTTGATAGAGGCATCTGGGAAGTTGTACAAAATGGTCCTTATATTCCTACGATTATAGTTGATGGTGTAGAGATAGAAAAACCATATTTTAATTGGACTGCTGAAGAAAATAGACGAGCTCAGTTTGATATTAAAGCTCGCAATATAATTTCATCTGCTGTTGTACTTGATGAGTTTTATAGAATTTCAGTGTGTAAGACAGCACAAGAAATGTGGGAAGTCCTTAGAGTCACTCATGAAGGAAGAACACTCTCATTCAGGAATATGAGATGTTCAGAATGCAACCTGGAGAAGCAATCTCTGATGTTCAAAAGCGTTTCACTCACATTGTGAGCCACTTAACAGGGTTGGGTAAGACTTTTGATACTGATGAATTAAATGTGAAAATCATAAAATCATTAGACAAGGCCTTGGCAACCAAAGGTGACTGCCATCTCGGAGTCTCAGAACCTCACTCAGATGTCAATGCCAATTCTGTTTGGAAAGCTCCGTGAGCATGAGCTTGAGTTGAGGAGACTAACTGCTGAAGAGGATCAAGGCAAGAGAAAAACATTAGCCTTCAAGTCCGAGATCTCTAAAGGAAAGAGCTCTAAGAGGATTGAAGATGATGATTCTGATGATGAGGAGAACATGAGCCACATGATAAAGAAGTTTGCGAAGTTTATCAAGGCAAAAGGAAAGGACAAAATTTGTAAAGAAAGGAGAGAAAATCAAGAATCTCCTTCAAGTGTAAAATGCTTTGGTTGTGGAGAAAGAGGACACATGAAATCTGAGTGTCCAAAGAACAGAAAAAATGAAGAAAAGAAGGAAAGTAAATTTCAAAAGAAAAAGAAAGCTTACATAGCTTGGGAAGACAATGCTTCCAGTTCAACAAGCTCAAGTGATTCAGATGAAGAAGCCAACATTTGTTTAATGGCGGATTCAGAAGATACTGGAAGCCAAGTAAGTGATTCCAGCTTTGAATCTAGTGAATTAGATTTACAAAAGGCTTTCTTTGATTTGATGAATGAATATGAAAAACTTGATGCTGCACATAAAAAGCTAAAAAAGGAGCACAATGAATTGAAACTGAAGTATGATAAATTGCTTGATGATGAAGTTGTTTTAAGAAATGAAGTTAGTACTCTAGAAATAAAATTGTCGGATGCACATGTCACTGTTGAACCGGTTGAATGCTTATCTTGTAAGAGTCATATGTTTGACATTGACATACTTGAAAATTTACTTGCAAAGGCAACCAAGACAAACTCACATGCTAAAACAAACTTTAATACAAGCAATGTTAAAAATAGAAACATGCATCAAAATTATAAATCCAAAGTAAGAAGAACTCGAAAAATTTGGGTTGTTAAAGGAACTGTTATTAAAAATAAAGTAAGTGATGTATGTTGTTTTATTGTATGAAGCATGGTCACACATCAAACAAGTGCAATATTAAACACTTTGGTATTCCTAATGGTAAATATGCATGGGTTAAAGTTGTGAAATGATATATACTTGCATAAACTAACCCCAAGGACCCATATTGAGATTGAGGACCTAAAGTTCTTGCTAATTTGTTTTGTAGGAACCAACTAAGTCAAAGAAGTCATTGTGGTATCTTGACAGTGGTTGCTCAAGACACATGACTGGTGACAAGAAAAAATTCATCTCTTTTGAGAAGAAAAAGCTAGGATTTGTAACTTATGGAGACAATAACAAAGGTAGAATCATGGGTACCGGAGACATTGGAGGAGGAAACACTTTGACCATAAGAGACGTCCTATATGTTGAAGGCCTCAAGCATAATCTTCTAAGCATAAGCCAATTATGCGACAAAGGTCTCAAGGTGATGAGGATTATTTAAGGGAAGCTCTTGAAGAGATGTACCTAAATGAGAACTATCCTCCGGAACATCAAGAAACACCCCAAGTTGTTGATTCTAAAAGCTATCAACAACCAAGAGGACTGTCTTTGGACAACATCATAGGAGATATATCAAAAGGGGTAACTACTAGACACAATCTAAATAATTTTTGTCTAATTGTTGCTTTTGTGACTCAGATAGAACCCAAGAACATAAAGGAAGCTCTTCAAGATGATAAGTGGTGCATTACTATGCAAGAAGAGCTAAATCAATTTAAAAGGAATGAAGTTTGGGAACTTATTCCAAAACAAGATGAATTCCAAGTCATAGGAACCAAATGGGTATTCAAGAACAAGCTTGATGAGGATGGAAACATCACAAAGAATAAAGCAAGGCTAGTTGCTAAGGGCTACTGTTAAGAGGAAGGTATAGATTATGATGAAACTTATGCACCGGTATCCAGGTTAGAAGCAATTAGATTATTACTTGCATATGCATCTTTGATGAAATTTAAATTGTATCAAATGGATGTCAAAAGGCTTTCTTAAATGGTTTTATAAAAGAAGAAGTGTATGTTAGTCAACCTCCTGGCTTTAAGGATTTTAGATTTCCTGATCATGTTTACAAGTTAAAAAAGGCTTTTTATGGTCTTAAATAGGCACCTAGGTCTTGGTACGAAAGACTTAGTACCTTCTTGATTGACAATGAGTTTTCTAGAGGAAAGGTTGATTCAACCTTATTCATTAAGAAAGCAGGAAAAAACATTTTAATTGTGCAAGTTTATGTAGATGATATTATTTTTGGGTCAACTGATGACTCTTTGTGTGAAGAATTTGCAAAAATAATGCAAGGTGAGTTTGAGATGTCTATGATGGATGAGTTAAATTTCTTCTTAGGACTGCAGATAAAACAAATGAATGAAGGTACTTTCATCTCCCAAACAAAATACTGTAGAGAAATTCTTAAGAAATTTGGTATGGATAGCTGCAAAGAAGCCAATACACCTATGGGTACTTCATGCTATTTAGATAAGGATGAAACTGGAAAAGGAGTGACGAAACTATGTTTAGAGGCATGATAGGATCTTTGTTGTACTTAACTGCTAGTAGACCACATATTATGCAAAGTGTATGTGTATGTGCTAGGTACCAAGCTAATCCTAAAGAATCACATTTGACTGCTGTTAAGAGAATCCTAAAATACCTTAAGGGAACCACTTCATTTGGACTTTGGTATCCCTCTGATGCGTCACCTAGTTTAATAGGTTACTCTGATGCTGATTATAGTGGTTGTAAAATTGATAGAAAAAGTACTAGTGGAACATGTCATTTTTTGGGCTGTTGTTTAGTGTCCTGGCACTCAAAGAAACAAGCGTGTGTAGCCTTGTCTACCACTGAAGCTGAATATATTGCAGCTGGCAATTGTTGTGCCCAAATTTTGTGGATGAAACAGCAACTGGAAGACTTTGATATCTTCCTTGACAATATCCCTTTAAAATATGATAATACTAGTGCTATAAATCTGACCAAAAACCCCATAATGAATTCAAGAACTAAGCACATAGAAATTAGACACCATTTCTTAAGAGATCATATTCAAAAGGGGGATTGTCAAATTGAATATGTTGATACGATGCATCAACTAGCTGATATTTTCACCAAGGCTCTACCTAAGGATAGTTTTTTTGAACTTAGAAGAGAATTAGAAGTATTAGACATGTCTTAGGATCAAAAACTATAAAATTTTTGCATTTTTGTAACTCAACGCTTCATAATCGATTATCACAAAGCAATAATCGATTATTCAATCTCAAATCTTAAATCTGGAAAATTTTTGAATAGATAATCGATTATCATCAAGCATAATCGATTATCATGCAATTTCTGGGCAACGATTATTGAGCAGATAATCAATTATCACGAGCCATAATCGATTATCACGCTGACAGTTTCAAAAATAGAGCCGTTGGAGCGTCCCATAACGGCTATAAATGACCATAAACGACTAATGTTTCCATTTTTCTTATAAATAGCCTCCCATAATCGATTGTCAGACACTCCTTTGCCCCCAAATACTGCTGAAATCAAATCTAAAGCTAAAATCCTCTCCATTTCTCTTCACCTTCTCAAAACTTCATTTTCTTAAAATTCCTCCATGGCTGATTCACGAAGACATCGCCGCAGAGCTACTGGAGCATCCTCTTCCTCTCAACCACGTCCTGCAACCATTGATGGGTGGATTTCAGATAAAAAAAAACATGCGTACTATGTTAATTCTTGGCAAGAAAGGAGAATCATGGCAGTCAAGTATATTCGCCTTGACTTTTTCCGTTTCTATGGATTTCAATTTCCAGATCTTTTTGCTGGGCAAGGACTCTCGCATCTTGTAGAGCAAAAGGGTTGCATTTATCCTGATCTCATAAGAGTTTTCTACTTCAACTTGAGATATCGAGACGGGATTATATCAACTAAGGTGAAGGCTGTCCGTATAATTTTAGATGATGATGTGTGGACCAATGTTTCCCAACTTACCATCTAGGATGATGCTGTAAAAGTTCATCTAGGACTTCAAGATTTCAATAGGTTGATGGCTTTCCAATCCTTCTTGCGTTATCCTGAACAACAGATCAACTGAAGGCAATTGCTTGTTGGTGGCTTCAAAGTTGAAGAAAGGATGATTCACTACTTGATTGTCTGGATTCTATGTCCCAGAGCAACCAACCATGCTCAATGCTCTGAGCAGGATCTACTTCTTCTGTATGGGATTCTAAATCACATATACATCGACTGGCCTGTTCTCATTGCTGAGACGATGGTAAAAGCCAAGAAATCCCATTCATATCAATTTCCCTATGCTCTTCTTATTTCTAGGGTTTTGGAGTACAAAGGTGTTAATGTTGAAGGAGAACTTGTTCAAGCCATTCAAGCTGTTGGTTCAGAAATTGGAGATACTACCTTTTGTCAAATGGGATTCATTACCAGAGGAAGCGTTCTTATTCACAAAGATGATGACCATCCTGATGAAGATGAAGATGATGACATGGACACTTATATGGCTGACCCAGTGAGTGCTGCTGCTCCATCTAATGCTGGACCATCCAACATACCCTCCTCTTCCTCAACTTCTATGGAAGAACATTTTGCAAGGTTATCTAAGCAATTGGAGGATATGAGTCTAGCACAAGAAAACACATTTTGATGAAGTTTATGAGTGGCAGCAATCTCTTGATGAATACATGGTTGATCAATTCCTTGAGCTTGATGTTCGCCTCTCTAACATTGAGAGTCATCTCAATATCCCACCTACTGAAAGATCCCCTAGTCCTGAATTCTAGGTTTTAGGAAACTAAGATTGTTTGTTATTTTCTTTGTGTTATTTAGTAGGTTTAATACCTATTTTGGTCCCTCTTTTTGGGGGGTTTGTTCAAAGTGGTCCTCCCTTTTTTAAAAAGTTCAATAAAGTCCTACTTTTTGCAAAAACTGTGCAAGTTAGTCCTTTTTGCTAACGGCGTTAATTCTGCTAACGGCAGAGCTGCCAGCTGGAAAATATTTGATGACTTGTACAAATAAAATTCGTTTTAGTCCTCATATTGGATTAAAAATGTTCATTGTGGTCCTCGTATTGGTTTAAAAATGTTTATTGTGGTCCCGTTTTAATACATGTTAAAGATTTCACACGTGATCTAGTAATTCATGCGCTAACCTTTTGGGAAAGTATAATCACAATAATTTGAAGCTTATCAGTGTAGTTTCACGTGTTATATTAGTAAGTATGGAGATGTGAAAAAAGAACGCATCAATTTTGGATTGTAACACGTGAAATTTTAGCTGTTTTTTTCTTAGAAAACCACAAAACTTTGCACAAGAGCAACCATTGACAAATTTGTGAAGTTGCTTACTGTCTCTAAGGATGATTTTCCTTTTTAGTAAAAAGGGACCACAATAAACATTTTTAAACCAATATGAGGACTAAAACGAATTTTATTTGTACAAGTCATCAAATATTTGCCAGCTGGCAGCTCTGCCGTTAGCAAAATTAACGCCGTTAGCAAAAAGGACTAACTTGCACAATTTTTGCAAAAAGTAGGACCTTATTGAACTTTTTAAAAAAAGGAGGACCACTTTGAACAAACCCCTTGAAAAGAGGGACCAAAATAGGTATTAAACCTATTTAGTATTGATCTTTATGAATTTCATGTAATTCCTTTCTGTTCTTAATATAATGAGCTTTTATGTCAATTTTATGCATATATTATATAATTGAGGGGGAACTCATATTAAGGGGGAGATTTTTACATTATTCTTTTTGCTTATGATAAAAAAGGGGGAGCAAAATATAAGGAGAATTAAGGGGAGAAATATTTTACAATTTAAAAATTGGTATTGGTACAGGTACTGCTAACTTTGTGGTTGTCTATTAGCTTGTATGTGTTGCAAGTAAACCAGAGTTGCTTTTAAAAGTGAATTTTTGATCATCATAAAAAAGGGGGAGATTGTTACCAATAAGGAATATTGGTAAAACCTGAAGAATTGTTTTGATGATGCTGCAAGAAGTATTATTTGAAGAGAACAGTAGAATTATTTAAAAAGCAACTTGTAGAATTTGGATGTAGTAGGAAAATCTTAAACCTTGTATTTTTAACTTGAATAATCGATTATGGACAAGCTATAATCGATTATCACTTGCATTTTGTACTAGAATAATCGATTATCATGAAGCAATAATCGATTATCACAAGTCATACTTGAATAATCGATTATCACTTCATATAATCGATTATCACTTTTTGAAAACCCTGTAACGGACTTGAATAATCGATTATCACTTACAATAATCGATTATTCATGGCAGTTGGGACCTGATCTTTGACATTCAGTTCAATTGGCTATATATTTGGCTTCTGTAAAATTCAGAGCCAACGTTTTTGAACTGAGAAGCTTAATAAACACTGTTTGTCAGAGGAAAGTTCTCATAAGCTTTGTTCATAGTTCCGTTGCTTGGTCTCGTGAAAGGTGAGGCTCGCGTATCGTGTGTCGATAGCCGGAGCAGACTCTCTTCGAGTTAGCAAGGTGCTCTGCCTGGTCTCGTGAAAGGAGAAGCTCGCGAATCGTTGGTCGATCGCTGGAGCGATTCTCTTCGAGTTGTCAGAGTGGTTTTCTTCCGGTTCGCTCGTCGAAGGAAGGTTTATTTAGTTGAACTGTTAATCACTGTATATAGTGATTAACGACTGGACATAGATTCTTCTGAATCGAACCAGTATAAAAATTACTTGTGTGATTTTTCTTCTCCCTGCACTTGTTACTTTTGCCTGCACTCAAACTGTTCGATTAATTTTCTGAAAGAAAATTATTTTGCGAAAAAGGACCAACTTCATTTTAATAGTGACTGAACACGCTTATACGCTACTCTAAGTTTTAATTCCGCTGCGTTATACTCTTCGAACTATACCCCCTCCGATACCAACAGAAACATGAAAAGAAAAGGAGCATACATTGCTTGGGAGAATACAGATTCTGAAAGCTCTAGTGATGAAGATGTTGATCAAGAGGAGGAATCTAACATGTGCTATATGACTGGAGTAACATGGGACGATTACGAAGTGATGAAGACATCTCAAATGAACCAGTGGAAATAAAAAATGATCTGCTATGAGATGTTTTTCGAGAACTGGATGCTGAAGCAATGCGACTACAGTACAAGGTTAATCGACTGAACTCTGAGAGGAGAGATTATGAATATTGAATTAACAACCTTCTTGCTGAAAATGAAAAATTAGAGAAAGAATTGAATGATGCTTTGTTATCTGCTAATGATATTAAAATTGAAACTGTTACAGTAGAAAAACCTTGTGGAAGTTGTCCTACTCATATTGAAAAGATAGATTACTTGACTAGCACTCTAGCTAAGTTTTCTCAAAGTAGAGACAATTTAAATGCTATTTTGAAATCCTTTGGCAGAGCTATATACAGGCAAGGAATATGATACAAAGCTCAATCTAAAATAACCAATACAAAGAGATTTATTGATTTAAGTAAACCTGCTAAAATTTGTTTCTATTGTAATTGTGTTGGTCACAATGTTAGAAATTGTTATTACAGAAATGTTGTTGTTCCTAAAGGATTATATGTATGGAGACCAAAGGAACAAGTGACAAAGACTAACAATCATGGACCCAAAGTTAAATGGGTACCAGCAACCAAAACTTGAATTGTTTTGCAGGATACATAGCAGGTGCAATATGATCTCAAGGATGAATCACTTTGGAACAGTCAAAATCTTGAGTATCTACAACTGGTAAATCTATATCAATCTGCTGCATTATACTTAAATTGATTGGTTGTTGTTGTTTGATTGCATGAATGCATTGTCTGATTATTTGATTGATTGAATGAGTATGAAACTCTGTTTTCATGATGACTAGTCGACTATTATTTTAATTCATTCGACTATGTTCTGTATGTGTTTGAAACTCTGATTTTAGAACGTTAGGATTTGATCTTCTGAATTTGAGGGTCTCATGCAAATCTTTAATGTGTCTATATATATGTATGTATGTTTTAACTCTTGAAACTCGATTCACTCTGAGCATCAAAACCCTTATTCTGATTCAAAAGGGACCTTTCTTTTATTCTCTGCAAAAATGGATGCTTCTTCATCACACTCTAGAAAACCCACTGCGTCTGAGGTGCGAAAAGCAAATCCTTCAGGATGGATCAATGATGAAAATGTCAAAGAGAGATTTATGTGATTAAGGATGTTCAAAGAAGTTGTCAAACATAAGTCAATTGAACTGTCTCTATTCTGTCAAGAGAAGTTCGACTTTCTTGAGAAAATCTGGCTTTAGAAACTTGACACCTTTACTCAAATGAAGGGGGACTGCTATCCTGAACTTGTTGAAGTCTTCTTGATGAGTCAATATTTTCTTGACTGTATTTGGTTTATTGCGCTAAATTAAATCAGGGAATTGTGCTTAATTGTCCGGTATTTTCCCGTTTTTCCTAATTATGCTTAATTTGATCGAAAATTCTTATTTTAGTTAATTTGAATTTTCTGAGCTGCTTAATTGCATTTTTAGTTGCAGGGAAATTTTGGAGATATCTTTTGGAGCATTAGGAAGGAGGCACGGTCATTAAAGATTCTACAATTAAGCATTTCATTTTTAATTAAATTGTAACTTAGTTGTTTAGGAAGCTTTAATTAAAATTATGAACAATGGGCCATTTTGGCAAAAATGTAAAAGGCCCAATTTTGTAGGACACATGGCATTAACCCTAGGGTTTCTTTTTGGGGTGGACCCCACCCATTTAGTGTAACTCTCGACATTTTGAGAGAGGGAGCTGTCACACTTCATTTTAGAGATTTTGCTTGGAGTATTTGGTGAGGGCTGGAACGTTTTCTTGGTGTGGAGAAGGGAACTCATGGTTTTGTCTTTCATGGTGGAATGAAGAGCACATTTTCCTCTTCTTTTGCTTGCAACGTTACTTACCTTGGATGAATGAGAAAAACTTTGTCACTTTTGTGTGTTGATTCTTGTGTTGGGAGAAGCAATTTCCGTTTTCTTACTCTCCATTATGTGCAATGAATGTTCCTTTTCTTTGGAGTTTCCATTTGAATGAAAGAGGCTTGGCTTAGAAATCCGTGTTCTTCTCTTGATTGAAGCAACATTTCCTTTGCTTTTCTACTTACTGGGACGTTAACTTTGGTGGAGAGAATAGGGTTGGTTCATTGCTTGGGAAGAACCATGTGGTGGTCAAAGAAAGAGAATGTCTCCTTTAATTTTTACTCCATTTGAGCATACACATGTAAGGGTATGGTTTCCATAGTAGGAGTGTTTCCTTTTTTGTGTTCATCCATTTGGGAGCATTGACCAAGAATTGCTAGATGGAAGAGAATGTCTTGTGTTTGTTTTATTCCATTTGACCTTGCATATGTGGCACCTTGGTAGAAGCAACTCAACTTTTTGTGTTGAAGCATTTAAAACATCTAATTTGGGTTTTGGTTTTGGAAACACCGAATGTCTTTGGGTGTTTAAGAGAGAGAACGGTTTTTTTTGGTTTCATGGAGAGAGAGGGCACGATTTTCACAACAAAGTAGAAGGCACATGTTTTTCTTGAAAGATGGAGCACATGGGACAAGGAATCAACATTTTTAATGGTTTATTTGAAGAAAGAAAGGGGAATTTCGGTTGGAGAGCTGCACCTCACAGCCAAGAGGTTTCTTTGTGCCATTTGCAATTTTAAATTCATTTGGTAGATGAATATTGGTAACGTGAATTGCTAGGAAAAAGTCATGTTTGTTTATTTCTTTTGTTTTCAATTAGTTTACATAGTAGGTTGAGTTGTTTTTCATGTCTTTAATTTAGTGTTGCATTTAAATAATTTTAAATGTGGTAGATAATTGTTTGTTATAGTGTTGGGGTCTAGTATTTTATTTTGTTTTAATGATGTCTAGTATTTGCGGTGGTGATAATTTGACTGTGATGTTAGCTTAAGTTAATTTGGTTGGTCATTAGCGATATTATAAGGTTTCCTTGAGATTTCTGGACTGTAATTGTGTTTGCCACTCTGACTTGGTTAATGTGAAATCTATTTTTGCACTTGCAATTGGGTATACGCTTAGTTGGCCAATTGGTGTTGAGTCTTCGCTTAGTTGATGAAACTGCATGGTGTAAATTGGATTTGATGTTAACATTGCGTTCGCTTAGTTCGCTTTTATGAAAACATGATTAGCCTCTGCTTAGTTGGTTAACTGTGTTGGATTAGAGGTTTGAGGCGCCGCTTTATTTTGTTGATCTGTGGTAGGAAGCATTGTAATTAAGTTAATGACCAACCGTTTCCGTTCTGTCTTTGAAACCGTTTTTAGATCTGTGTTCAATTATCAGTTTGCGTTAGTGTTTTGATTTAATTCATCCGTATTCACCACACAACGTTTTCACAAAACCCCCCCTTCGTGTTTGACCTAATTTCTGAACCGCAAAATTGGTCTTGAGAGACGACCTAGGAGTCATTTCCTAGTTATACTGCATTTCTAATTGCACATTAAATTTGCATGGGGCGTGACACCCATCACTTCTACAACAATGTAAAAGAAGTGAACAGAGATATTCATTCTCGAGTAAAAGGTGTGGATATCATAATCAACAATGATACCTGGCTAAAGATAACAGGTCTGAAAAGTGAAGGAAATATGTCTCATCAGTTTGACTGCCGACAGAATCGGATAACTAGGAAAACAGAAATGTTTAAAAATTGCATGAGGTATCGTGGAAGATATAGGAAAAAGGAAATATTTCTGTTCAAATGGCTTGACAAGGAAGAGAAAATCATTGCCTTTATCATTGGTCATATTTTGCTGCCTGGAAGACCAAATATGATAAAGTTAACTCCGAGAGATTTTTTTCTGCTAAATGCGATTATGCAAAGGATACCAACAAACTGGGTAGCTGTATTCAAATGGCACATTCTTGATGTTGGGATCAATGATTGGCATAGGCTACCTTATGGTGTATTCATAAGCAAAGTGTTGGAACAAAGTGGTGTTAATCTATCTGGAGAAAAGAAACTCTCTTGGAGCAGAGAAAATCTTATTGGAAAAGCTACTTTAACCTACATTGGACTCAAAAAAATTGATCTTGGATGGTATTTCAGTGATGAAGTTGACTCGGCAAAGAAGAAAGGGACACTACTTAATTCTGACGGTGATCAAGAACTTCCTCCTTTAAACTCTGAGTTTGAAAGGCGTGTAGGAGAATGACTTGATAGTGCAAACAAAAGAATAAACTTACTAAAGAGAACTTTATCTAATCTGAATGAGAACATGGATGAAATCTTCAAGCACTACATTGAGATTTCCTCCTCCTCAGAAGAATCTGTTAGCAAAGATGTTGACGACATAAGTGAAGAAATTTCCACAGGGTCTTCTGAATCTGAATAAAGTTTTGACTGCTCTCCAGTGTTTGAGTCTCTAGGTTTATTTTGTTTTGTCTTGGCTTAGATTGCCATCTTTCTGTTTTGGTACCTTGTCTTGCTCCTATCACTATAGTATCTTTTAACAAGGAAATGAAATCAATGTTTGAATCAATTTCAGTTGCTTTAATTTGATTAATTGAAATCTGTTGTGCTGAATGTTGATTGATTCGACTGTAATATGATTGAAGTCGATTATGCTTGATCTATTACACATCTTTACATATTGACGTCTTAATGATTATATTTCTTGCATAACTAAAATGCTTGATCAGTAGAAGATCTTTGAAAGGTTTTGTAGGAAAAACATTACTTTGAAAACTACAAGTGGAAGTCAACATCATGGGGAAGCAATGTATTCGATTGGGAAATTAATTCAATCGACTGCATCATAACAGGGTTATAAATTCTATTGAGATTGTTGACAACACAAACTTTATATCAAACTGGTTTTTGATGATGACAACACAATGCTTAATAACAGTACATAAGTTCCAGTATTACATGTTCAGATGATATACCAAACTGTTTTGAAAAATGCCTTTTGTTGAACATGTCTTGTTACTTTACAATGTGTGTTCCTATGAATGATTATGTGTTATATGCTTGGAACATGCTTGTATTGAAATGTGTGATAAAATGATTTTGAATATTTCTGCACATTTCTAAAGAAAAGATCACAAACACTTTTATGAACTTATATTTGTTGTGACAAAGGTCTAGTTTAGTCGAATACACTGGCAATGGATTCAACTATGCTAAAATCTTTGCACAGATTTTGTGAGCATGTGCTTGATGAGATTTTGAGATGAAAAGAATTTCAAAGTGTTTTTCAAGTGTTAGTCGACAGTGTGGAACACCTATTCGACTGTACTGCTGTTATTTTTGGAATTTTGTTATGCCTACTTGCTCCAACGGCTATATTTTTAAAAGTTAGTTAGGATTGACTGACTGGGTCAACTATTATGAATGTGCATTGATTTGGTTGACTGAGGAGCCTTTGTGTTGATTGTCTGTTATAACTGTTTTAATACAGTCGACTGTATTAGTAGGCCATTCGACTGAGAATGACAGGAAAACTATAAATAGTCAAAGCAAGAATTGCTTTGTATGACTTTTGTGATCTAACACTTTCATTATCCTGTTTCAGAGAAAGTTCTCAGTTTTGGAAGATCCAAGAATTCTCCAAGAAAGCGGTGGTGATCTTTCTTGAGAGAGATTTAAATTGAGGAGTCTTTTGCGCATACTGGTTAATCAACATTTGCACAAAGAAGGTGCTTCTGGTTTGATCCTGAAGGTTTGACATCCTATGAAGATTGTTGTATTTGACTGAAGGCTTGGCAACCTGTGAAGTCTGCTGTGATAGGCTTGGCAACCTGTGAAGCGTGCTGTGATAGGCTTGACAACCTGTGAAGCGTGCTGTGATAGGCTCGGCATTCTGTGAAGAGTGCTGGTTACAATTTGAGGATTGTTCGACGTGGGTTCAGATTGTAGAAGAGGGGATTCTTGCTGCAATTCTAGTTTTGTGTGTGCAGCTATATTTGGTTTTGGGTTAGAGAGGAGATTTATATTTTTGCGTGGTGCTTCTATAAATTCCTTGTTGTAAAAACTGCAACCATTATAGTGCATTTGCTTCCAAGGGTGGAAGAACACTGGATGTAGGCATTGTTGGCCGAACCAGTATAAAAACCAGTGTTTGATTTTCTCTATCCCTGCACTCTATATTTCAGTCTACTTTAATTGTGTTACAGTCAACTACGTTTTTCCGCTGCATTAAATTTTTCATTAATTGCATTTCAAGGAAAGATCAAAAGCTTTGAATTTTCATACCAAGATTGTGAAAAGATTTTGTTTTTGAACTAACACCAATTCACCCCCTCTTGGTGTAAAACGAAGCCAACCTGATTCCTAACAAATTCCAATTCTAGAATTTGGTTATTTTGTTGTTGATTTATTACCTTATCCTGATTATCTGCAATTATCTCTAATCTAAATTGATTATGCATATCTTGATTGAGATAATATTGCGAGATTGTTGAAGTTTGTACCATTGCATGACTGAATTGTTTGATATCTTGTCTTTGATACAACTCTGTGCTATACTATTTGTATACTCTGATTATCTGTACTGCATTGTGCATCTAATCTGGTTTTGATATCTATGCATAATGATAGGGGAAGTATTACATTTTACACATTTTTCATCACATGCCTGCATTTTAGGGGGAGTTATCTTTTACGTGTGATTAAATGTGATAGGGGGAGTATCATTGCATTTTAAGAAATTGCACATATTTTTTTGATGCATCTCTCTGTGAATATCAGCATAAATATCTAGAGCATTCCTTTTTTGTTAATGCACAAAGGGGGAGAGAATTTATGAAAGCTTTATGAAAGGGGGAGAATGTTTTTTGTTTCATATTCTGCTTGATATTTTGCTGTCTAGTTATGCTATATGCAGAGTATTTGAACTATGTTATATCATTTGTTACTCTGTTTAGTATATGGTTGTGCGAACATGGTTGGTTATTAATCATGGTTGTGGATCATCAAAAAAGGGGGAGATTGTTGACAACACAATATCTATATCACTCTGGTTTTTGATGATGACAACACATTGCTTAATAACACACATATGTTGTTATTGTGTTACATGTTCTTTTGCTGAATGATTGATATATCTGTTGAACATGTTTACGTGCTGTATTGCTATGTGAATACATACATATTAAGCTTGTACTTGTTACATCATTTCTGGATGCATTGCACATGTTTTAAAGCATGAAAACCACAAGCACTTTTATGAACATATAGCTGTGTGACAAAGTTCCGGTACAGTTGACTCCTTTATTAATTGATTCAACTATACTAAAATCTTTGTACAAATTTTGAGAATCAGTGTTTTGTGAGATTTTGAGAAGGAAATAATTTCAAAATGATTTTACATGTCGAAGTCGACTATGTGCGCTAGATATTCGATTGTATTAGTTGTTTGTTTTGAAATTTTGTTATGCTCTTGTACAGTAACGACTATATTTTGAAAAGTTAGTTGAGCATTGAATAGTAGGTGAACTGTATTAAATGATTTTTTATTTTGGTTGACTGAATGCTATCAGTTTGACTGAATTTTTATAACTGTCATAACTCAGTCGACTGAATTAGTAGCTTATTCGGCTCTGAGAATGTCTGTTAAACAGAAATCTATAAATTGACTGAACACGAAGTTGTTCAGAGACTTTTGATTATCTAACATTTCCAATTCTGTTTCAGATTGATATCTTTGGGTTTTAGAGCTCCAAGAATTTTCCAAGAAGACGGTGGTGATCTTTCTTGAAAGAGATTCAAAGGGAGATTGACTGCGCACACATTGCTTGATCACATTCTGCACAGTGAAGGTGTTTCTGGTTTAATCAAGATTCTGTTTAGCATCCGTGGAGTTGCTGTATTGGACCTGTTGTGATTATAGGGGATAGACTCGTGGAGTCTGGTTCACTTTGAGGATTGTTCAAAGTGGTGTTTGGCATATTGCAAGAGAGGGGACATCTTGCTGCAAGTCTTGCTGTGTTTGTAGCCTATATTTTGGTTAAGGGTTAGAGATGAGATTTATATTTTTGACGTGGAGGTCTTTTATAAATTCCTTGTTGTAAAAACCGCTACCATTATAGTGCATTTGCTTCCTAGGTTGGAAGGACATTGGATGTAGGCATTGTTGGCCAATCCAGTGTTTGATTTTCTCTATCCCTGCACTTTTACTTATAATCGACTTTACAATTTGCGCAGTCAACTACGTTTTTCCTCTACACACAAATTTTTATTACTTGCATTTCAAGAAAGTTTGAAAAGTTTCATACTTTGATTTAAAGATTGCGAAAAGATTCTGATTTTGATAAACCACCAATTCACCCCCCGCTCTTTGTGTATAAAAGAAGCCTACCTGTTTTCCAACACCTTAGGCACACAACTGTAATACTCTCAAATGAAAAGTTACTTTCTAAGAGTTGTGGAGAACTCTATTTATAAACCAAGGTTCGTGCAAGGTCAGAAACTGAAAAAGGTAGCTCCCAACTGCTAGTAATAATCGATTATCAAAAGTAATAATCGATTATTTCAAGTTGTTATGGGTTTTATAAAACATGATAATCGATTATCATAAGTGATAATCGATTATTGTCGAACCTTGGACAATATTAAACTTGCAGTGATAATCAATTATCCCTTGTGATAATCGATTATTGTCGTGACAAAACCTTTTTACACTTTTGCTTGTGATAAGTGTTTATTGCCGCAATAAATCACTAAATTAAGAAACCTTTTAAGTACTTACAAAAGTAAAATGATTCCTATACAAATTGTTTCTACAATGAATGCTTATAACATTTACAATAGGTTTTTCAAGTCTTTAAGTCTTCACTTGCATCATCATCAAAAATTACTTCAAAGCAACAATGCTTTCACATTGATAACACTTGTCCACCAAATTAGATGAAACTTTGATGTCTTGGTCAACAAGCCCAAAATCACGTCCCACTTTGGTCAACATTGGGCCTTGGCCCTTTGTTGACTTGAGTGGCCAAAACCCTATTCTACTTGGCCTAAAATTCAAGGCCCAAAATAAATCCTAAACTACTAGGCCTATAATACAAAACCCAAATAAATCATAGTCTACTTTGTCTAAAATAAAAGGCCCACAAATATTCTTACTCTACTAAAAGTTTCATGATGGCTCAAGATGGCCCCAGAGAGAAAGTTTAGACCCATCTTCCACAGATGACTCCAACTCTTCTTAAATGTATTTGGCCATGGCTAGGGGGTATGCCATTAGTTATGTTGGGTTTACATATTCTGTGATTTGAGTTATTGGTTGGTTTGAATGATGATAAAAAGGTAGTCAGAGGGTTATGTTGGGTTTTGAGTTATTCATGGCTTGAAATTGGTTTGAATAATGATGGCAAGGTATTGAAAGGGTGGGTTATATTGGGTTTACATGTCTTGTGATTTGAGTTATTGGTTGGTTTGAATGATGATAGAAATGTATTAAGAGGGTAGGTTATGTTGGGTTTACATACCTTGTGATTTAAGTTATTGATTGGTTTGATTGGTAGAACTGAATTAGATTGTGAATCATGAGAATGTGTTTTGAAGTAATAAAAAGTTTAACATAGTTTGGATAACTTAGAATAGTAATGTGAAAGATAGTATTGTGTTGAAATTTATTGGACTTGTGTTATTGAATTAGGATAAAATGAGGGTATTGAATTATGTTTGGTACTGGATTGATTATGTGAGCTTTGCAATCTTTAGAATTAAGACTTTGACTGGTTAGAAGTTTATTTTTGTACTACATCATTTATATCGTTGGGCGTCGAATAAGCATCGTCGGACGTTATACTAGTGCAAAAAGGGCTTTAGACGTCTGTTATTTTTTCCTTTTAACGTCAGATCCCGAACCGACGTCTATTCGAGTGATGTTAAATGAGACGTCGGACCCTATAGGTCAGACGTCTATATAGACGTCAAACTTTATAGACCAGATGTCTAAAATGTCTGGGTCATGGTGATTAGAGTTTACAACTTTATATTTTAGT
This sequence comes from Vigna mungo, assembly GCA_036885675.1. Classification (NCBI taxonomy): domain Eukaryota; kingdom Viridiplantae; phylum Streptophyta; class Magnoliopsida; order Fabales; family Fabaceae; genus Vigna; species Vigna mungo. Next base: position 41,687,685 of record CP144700.1, on the reverse strand, counting down.
TGAAGAGAATGGATTGTACGTTCTTATTTTGTATTGGACGGTTTTGATAATGTAGTGGAGGAAATTGGAGGAGTGCAAAACGCAAGAAATCGCCGTCCAAGAACGCTGCCTAAGGACAAGAGCAAAACTGCACAAAAACTCAATGAAAACGCATTTTAATCGGTTCAAATGAAAAATAATTCATCAAAGAGTAATGTAATCAGAGTAAAATTAATTTTATACGGCGCAAAAGTGAGAAAATGAACCTGAAAAACGTAGCCTGTGCAGAGAAAACGCGAGGAAGATAATGAACAATGAGTGTGCATAACTACTGCCTCGCGTTCGCGGTGTTTTAATGCAGACATTTAGACGTCGGTTCCCCTTACAACAAACATCTAAAGTGCTTTAGAAGTCGGAGTGGCGGGATTTGACGTCTAAATGGAGTCAAAAAGTGACTTTTTAAATTTTCGGACTGAGTATTTAGAAGTCGGTTCCCGCCATAACAAACGTCTATAGACGTTGGTTCCCCCCACAACAGACGTCTAAAGTGTTTTAGAAGTCGGAGTGGCGGGATCAGACGTCTAAATGGAGTCAAAAAGTGACTTTTTAAATTTTTGGGCTGAGTATTTAGAAGTCGGTTCCCGCCATAACAGACGTCTATAAAAGTCGGTTCCCCCCACAACAGACGTCTAAAGTGTTTTAGAAGTAGGAGTGGTGGGATCAAATGTCTAAATGGAGTCAAAAAGTGACTTTTTAAATTTCTGGGCTGAGTATTTAGAAGTCGGTTCCCATCATAACAGACGTCTATAGACGTCGGTTTCCCCACAATAGACGTCTAAAGTGTTTTATTTACGAAAAATGCCATCGGTCATTTTTTATGTCTGATACTCGAGGGTCAGACATCTAAAGGGTGACGTTAAAAGTTTTTTTTGCACTAGTGTCACCATGAAAATTGTTAAACAAGGTGTTCGAAGAGTCTCACTATCGGAGACACTTAGGTACCGTTGAGTGTTGTCATGATAGTGAGCTCTTAACTCTTTGGTGTTGGGTAATGGTTATTTGTTGTCGGGCGATAATTCTATGAAAACTTTTCTCACTAGAAGTGATTATAATTTACTATATAGTTAACCTTTTTATACCACAAATTATAATGATGATTGTACTAAGTTATGCTAGTTACTGTATGATTGTTTGTGAAAATTGGTATGATATTAATAGTCAAATTAGTTATTTCTACAAGGGAAATGTTACTCTAGGATAAGTGTTGATGTCCTATTAAAGGGTGTAAATTTATCCAACAAGTGCACTAGTTCAATTGTAGCATAATAAGGTCGTATCCAGATGATTTTGTTCGATAAAACGGTAATTTATAATCTATTCAAGTTTGTCATAAAAAAATGATAAGGATTTGACAGTTTTGAAAATAAGTTTGATAAATAAATATAAGTAGTGCTAATTAAGATGTTAGGATTGAACTTGACTTCTTTTCATTCAACTACACTGCCCTTAATTCTCTATAAGTTATGTTCTTTACTTTAGTGTTCCTAGAAGTACTCTTTAATGTAATTCTAACCCCATGTCTAAAGTATTAGAACCTAAGGTTATCAAACCTAGTGTGATGTCTCACCCTTGGTTGAATCTCCTTAGACTAATGAATAAAACTTTTTGAACCAACTAAAGTCATAGATCCATGTCTGGTGTCTACCAAGCTTTAGGAAATTTGATTGGATCTAAGCTTTAACCATTTTTCACTGCATTTAGGCTGATGAAGTATAATGATTGATCAAGTCATCAAAGCAATAAAAGCAAATCAAATAACCAATACATAATGCAAAAACATAATATATATTTAATCAAGTGCAGTACAAGGAGTTAGAGAAGTTACATCTAACTCTAACTAGGAAGAAATTAGTTGCTCATAATGATGTTTACAACAAAGCACGGAGTTGCTTCCTTCCTCCCATGGTTCTATTAGGATATTACAATAAGTGCCTAAGAACTCTACTAAGTCTCTCTAAAATGGTATACAAAATTAACATATGAATAATAGAGGCATACTCTGTTTTTATAGAAATAGTGTTTTGCCTTAACTCTAAAGAAGTTGATCAAGTATGAGGTTTGCACCCTAGGTGGGTTTCCTTTATGCTTGGCTTCCAGGTTGGCGTTAAAGCAATAGAGCTTTCCTTCTAAGGTGGTTTTCATGTAAGGCTCAACTGCCATTCTAGAGCTTGAACTTTGCTTACAGTGAAGGTTTTTTCATGAGTGACTCAATGCCAAAATCACTTCTTAGTCGTAAGGCTCATATTTTGAATCTTCATTAACCGCCTTACATGCTTCAATGCCAACTTCAAGGTTCAACACTATCTTCATAATTTGCTTTATTTTACCTGTAAAAATGGCACAAACATATCAAATTCCTTTTTTTATAACTTATCTACTCCTCATTACGTAATTAAAGGTAAAATGGGTTCTTTTACTAGGATCTACATCAAATTCATACAAGATAAGTGTTTAAATAATATGCAATTATAATTAAACTAGACACTTATCAATGAATCAAAATGTATTAAAGGGGATTTGTCATGTGAGTTTATCCTAACTCTACTAGTATCCAACTCATATCAAGGAATATATGTAGGTGGTGAGAGTTGAAGGAGACTTCACTTGACATAAAATATAATATGAAAGAAGATCATACTTAAAGGGCTAACGAAGTTAACTAGCGTGACTTGATGGATCAATATTGATTTATTCATGATATAGAGTTTCACAAGTATATTCAATACATTAGTTTTTTGGAAGCAGAGTCTAGATTCATTGTGTTGTTTGAGTCGCTTGAAGTTGATACTTGTTTGAGCCATGTGGGCTGATACATGGTATTTGATTTGATGAATGTGAAATGTTTACGTTTTTGAACTAGTTTATATAATTATGTGGTTTGAGTCATTTAGGCTATGATTTGAATGAGCTGATAAGAGACGTGGGATCAATTTAAATAGTTGGTTTTGATTAATGAGAAATATGTAAGTTTTTATGTTAGATCTTAAATAGAATGTTCTCTAAGTGAATAATCGAGTAGTAAAATATGTAGAAATTAGACATGTTATTCTAAGAATTGGTTTTTCTCTAAAACATAAGTTAATAACATTATTTTCTTTATGTTTATATATCTTTAGTTCTTTTCACTTAAAATGCATTAACTTATTCTTGCTTTTCTTTCTTTGTGTTCATTGGTTTTATTTTTTTTGGTGATGATCATATACTAATGTGTTAGCTTAAATAAATGGTGTTATTAGGGAAAAGGTCACTAAAGATCTAGAGTAATAATTAATATTAATTATGATGAATGTGAAAAATATATTAATTGTATCCATTATTTTAAAATATTTTATGACTATATTGAGATACTATTTTTTTAATTCGAATACAAGGAACTTATGTATGTGTTATTTAACTTTTTATAATTCATCATATTTTGGTGACCTTAAGTTTTAACCTTTCAACCATGTGTTTTCACCTATTTTTAGAGCCATATATTTTGATTTTAAAATAAAAACCATAACTATCGTTGAAATAAAATAGGAAACCAAAATTATATGTTATTCTATTTTTTTTTTCCCTTTTGTCCATTGTAGTCAATCTTTACTAAAGAAATTGATGTTGGACTACCTACCCTGGTGTCATTTTGTCTATCTCATTGCTGACTTATTTGGAGCTATTTTGCATATAGTTCTACTTGCAAGCTTTTCTATTTCGAATATCTTGCTATTGCTTAGTGTTGGTCTGTGGTTCTATTTTGAGAAAGTTAAAATCATGTCCAAACAAAGGTAAAAAGCAACTTTGATTTAATCTTGGATCGCACAACTAATTGTGATTCAGTGACATGGATGTATGCATTTACCATTTATGTGATTTCATGTACGTCAAAAATTGTAAGGATTGAAGTGATGTGTGTACAAAACTTTTTATGTACAGTCCGTAGTTTCTGATCAACGATGATGCACTTATTATTATCTTTTTCACCATCTTCTTGTAAGTGTTTGTAAAATTAGTTTTAAAAAATATTATTAAAATAATTACAATTAAATATGAACAAGGTTTTAATTTTGAATAATTTCATTATAAACATAAATTATATAAAATAACAAAATGTGATATAAAACTTTATCACTTTTCTTTCGAACAAAATTACAGCAACGGCGGTATAACTCATGTTTTGTTCACCGACAAAATATGCCTTCTTATCTAAAAGGAAAATATTATGATAAATAGAATGAAAATGAGTGATTTTATTATATGTACGAATATTTACGAAATCTGCCGATAACTTTTTTACTGATTTTTTAAATAAAATAAGGAAAAGCAATCTCAAATTAAACAGAAAATATCCGCATGAGATGTTCACAACCATATCTAAATAATGTCTCGTATATGTACTATTGGACTGAATGGTTTTTATTAGTTGTTAAAATTGAATATTTTTCAAAATTGCTATTAATAAATAAACAAATAATTTCTAACCAACTTTTATCCTTTACATTAGTTTTATTTTTTAAGAAAATTTTTAATATTATCATTAAAATGTAATTTAATTTTATATATAAAATAAATTGTATTTTATAAAACAGAAGATGAATGTGAGAGATAAAGCTTCTTTCAGTAACTTTATTTTAATATATTTATTAGTGAAACCTCCATACACATTCAAAGATGAAATTGAGCATTTTATCTATATTCGTTTTATAATTTTTTTTTTGTATTTTCTAATCAATTATTATATTATTTTAATTTTTCGCTTCAATTTGATATTATTTTTTAATTCTCATAAAATTTTATTTTGTTTATATAAATTCCTATTTTTTAATAAATATTAATGTTAGCCTTTATTATTTCTTACGACATGTTAGTGTTTATTATTTAAGAAGCGTCGAACTTGTTTTTAATTCATTATAGTAACAGGACTTAACACTGTAAGGAAAAAAATTTATTGTTTTCTTCTATCACAAGAATAAGAATATTTAAATAAGGTAGGTATTTGGATTGTTCCAATTCATATCAAAAAGTGACATATTAAAAAAAAGAAGAATTGTAACAGTCATATAAATACATTTAAACCTAATTCTTGCAATTAAACAGTTCTCTCATAGCAAAATGTTTCACAATATATTTACTTAAAATGTCAAATTCAAGCTATGTTAAAAAATATATTAATCAAGCTTAATGATCTAATTAAGTTTTAGCTTATTTAAACTTAGCATTAGTATTAAATTAAACTTATCGTTACATTTTTATGCTATACATAAATCAGTAATTACAAACTTAGTTTTAGCTAGAAACCATATAATTAGAGCTACTTTGATGGTGGTGACAGAACAAATAACACATGACATCTTGTTAGAATAGTTTTATGTACAAAAGAACAATGTTAGTTTATCTTATAAGAGGAAAATAATCTTAGCATCAGATAAAAAAGTGAAAATGATTCCTTGCACCTTAAATAAAATATATGAAACTGAAAATATTTGTATAGCAAACCCTAGATGATTGTTGAAGATCTGAAAGGTGGTGGTGTAAATAAATTGAAAAGGAATACTGAAGTTATGGTTTGTTTGCCATTATTGCTTGATTCGAAAATGTTAAACATTATGCAGTCATTTGCATAAACATTCTGAAGAATTTTAATATGTGGCTATAGTTTTAAGAGGGAAAAGTCGTATTCATGGAACAAATATACCTCTATAAATTTCTTGGCTCATAATGAAGATATTAAATTACTAGAGCATGGCCCGGGGACAACCATTTCTTTCAATACTTTTCAAGTTCTCAACCCATGCCCGTTTAGAGGCTAATTTATGCTCCACGAAAGACTTCTGTAGCCAAATCAGACACCATAAATGTCAATATTCCACATTAAAAATCAACAGATTTCTCACAAACTTAAACAATTTCTAGCCTTCCAATGTGTCGCACATATCTGCTACTGTATATGTCAATGCCTTAAGAAATATTATTATTATTATTATTATAGCTTGATGGAACACCTCTTAAATGAGGTGGTTTAGAATTAATTGCAGAAGGAAAAATTCCTTGGTTCTCATATATACATGTCTCAATCGTTAGTTGCATGTCCCTTTAACGACATTCTATTCAAGTTTCTCTTAGCTGTGTCATCAGCATTGTTACCATTCTTCATACCATAAATGAAAGAATTAATAGTGAGCATGCAGTGCAATATTGTAACACCTTATGCAGGTTTCTTTCTATACTAGTGATCGAATAATTCAAGTCTGAGGAACTAAAAAAATGCATACAGTACACTTTTTTCATGCAAATTTCATTGTATTTGAAGAGTACTTGTTTGTGATATTATATTGGTAACCGTATGCAGGGAGACAATTTTACTCAACTAACTTTTTGGGTTAACTTGCTATGATTTTCTTTGCGGTCTTTTGTTGGTAGAAATTGGATGTACTATTTCAAATATTTCAAATAACCGACAATTGCACAGTAAGAAATTTGGCAATTACTGTTGTTTTATTAGACAGTAAGGAAAATATCATCAAAAGTAAAAGGGAAAAACTATTCCATTTATATGCTAAAATAAGCTTTCTGGACATAATTCTAATCCAAGGACCAGATCCAACAAAATACATAGAAACAAAGCTATGAAACAAGCAGAGAAGTTTTTCTCATGTTTTCACTTCACAATACGAGGTCCCCTTTCACATCTCTTTTCTTTTTATGAGACCAAAAGCATGACTACAAAAACATCCATTTTCGTCACCTTTTTAAACAGAAGCTGCAAATTCTGGATGGAAAAGCATTCATGATATGAAAGCTTACAGAAAAATACAACAAGATTATTAAGATGATAGGACTATAGCAGTACACAAGAAGCACCTTAACCTTACTATCGACGTGGTGATTTGAAGCCCATAAGATGCACTTTTTGGCTTTGTCACACATAATTGAACAAATTCCAAGAGAAAAATATCATGCTAAATGTATAGTAGTTTTGAGGCATGTGGTGAGTGAGAGTGCTGCAGTGGTGATGCGGCGTAAGTGTGATGTTGTTGTCCATATTTTGCACCAAAGTTTCCCAGTTTGGTCTCAGAAGGAAACCTAACGATCTGAGAGGTATTAGTCCTGTTACGAATTTTGGGTGTAGAAGTTGGATGTTCATATGTTATGAAAGCATCACCGGCAACTCTAACTGATTTGTGGCTCTTGCAACCCAACAGCATGCTAGGGCGCCTTCTCTGAATCTCTCTAGGGGCTTTTGTTTTTCCATCTGATAAAGTAAATGCTGTCCTTATTGGACTCCTTATGGTTACTTCTGACATCTGTTCTTCACAGTCTGACATTACTGCAGCACTGGCAGTGGCCACACTCCACTCTATGCTTGCCTCACTCGGTGCATAACCATTTGTGGGGCTCACACACCCATCTGATGATGTTTGCCTTGCAAGGAATGGGTTGGTTTTGCTTTTTATGCTTTCGATCTCAAACAAGTCTGAACTTGCATCACTTGCCGCATCATTCATGTAGTTTGAATCAATTTCTTCCGTCCTTGGAACACCATCTCTTGAGGACATTTCCATCCTTCTGTCAAAGCTCAAGGACTTTATCTTATTCTTCAGTACGGGGGACCCAAACACCTCCAAGGATTTCCTTGGTTTCATCTCTTCTTCCTCTTGTTGAGCTTGCATTTTGACAAGATGGTTTTGGTTTCCTGAGGCAGAACTCATGGGCGAGAATTGCAGACTGTTCTTTCTGCTGTTCACTCCCACCCCAAAATTCTCTTCCTTTTGGAAGTAAACATTATTGATTTTCAAGAGTTCTGCATTAGGCTTGCTTAATTTAATTGAATGGCTAGCATCTAGAGCAGCAATATCCACCAGCTTTCTTGTTGTTTTGCCATGAACTGCACTGTAAGTAGCAGTTTTGCTAAAACTGATTTCACCTGCATCAACAGAATCTTTGCCAGAACAAGAGCATTTGAAGCCAAGACCAGCTAGAACGCTCTTGGCTTGATACTTATCTTTTTTACTCCTTAAAGAATGTATCTTCCCACTCTGCAGAAAAGCACTCTGGCTATTGCTAGTTGACTCAGAACGCATGCTTGGAGTTCCGTACTGAAGTGTGTGCTTTCTAGTTGCTAGAGCCACTGGTTCATCTCTCTGGTGCAGGTACTTTGAAGTGGATATGCTGCTGGCAGATCTAGGAGTCTCAGATTCTCCTACATTGAAGTACTTTTCAGCTCCAAACACTCCGATTTCTCCATTCTCTTCTTTCTTTTCTAGCTTCTGAAGAGGGGACTTTTTGCTGCTGGTGAAGGGATTGAACTTTTGGCTTGGTTCACCAAGCCTTCCTACAATGGTCCCTTCACTGCCATTCAAATATGGAGAGAAAGTGGCATCATAGAGGTGACTGTTATTGTTCTCAGAGTTAAAAGTATGTAACTGATGAAAGCTGGCGTTGGCAGTGGATGAAATGGTAGCCATAGTTGAAGGAAAAAAAGTTGTAGGTTAAAGCCAAAAAGAGAAAATAGAAGGAAGGAGTTTGGAGAAAGGTTATGAGAAAGTTGAGCATAAAAAGGGCTTAAAAAACATGAAACAAAATTTCCTAGGTGCTTTTGAGGATCAAAGTTGAGGGGGGAACATACTTTATGCAATGAAAAGGCAAAAGGGTGGTTAGATAGAGAGAAAGAAAATGGATTCAAGAGAGGGTATATGAGATGAAAAGTTGAATAATGGGTGCCATTCTAATTTTGTAGCAGCCCTATATGTAGGCTATTGGAATATGCAAAATCATACATAGTAGGACCATGTGTTAGTAGCTGACCTGACACTTCACCCCATATTTTCACGCCGAAATTACATTCAATTCAGACACAACTATTTTTAATTGGAAAAACTATTTTTGTATAAATATTCCTGAGATATAAGAGAAAACTAAGTTAAGATAGTCACATATCAGAAGTCATGTAATAGAAAACCCAATAGTTATCTTCATTCAATCGATCATAAATTAACATTATATATAACGTTTTGTTTTTCTTTTGAAAGGATATGGAGGAGGAGGTTATTTGTTTTATATTTTTAATGAAAAATAATTTTAATCGTTAACAGTTTTTACCATTTAAAAAATGACTAATTATTATGAGAAATTATTTGAAGTAATAACTTCTCTATCTTATTTTATACTTCTCTTCCTTTTCTACTTGTCTCAAGTATAGTTTGGTTATATTTGTTTTGTTAAAGATTCGTCTCTTTTCTGGAAGAAAGGATAGCAAGTACGGAATTGCAACTGTTCAATATACACTCTCATCACCTAATTTCCACTCTTATCATCTTTTCCTCTTCATGGCTGGAGATATAGAAGCTATAGTCTATTCTAGAATTATTTTTCAAGTTCATAATTATTTTGTTTACTAAAGAAAATTTTTTAATCTAGATTTTACATGTTCACAACTTCAATACCAAAGATAGTTGTTCCATTTTAATAACATTAAGTAAAAATATATTTGAATGTAACTTTTATTTTTTAAATTAATTTTAAAAGATTGAACTAAATTTAAAATCTATTATATTGTAACAAGGTTTTTCGGGTCTATCTATCATGTTTCTTACGAGGTTATCTCTATTTCTATATTTATACTCTGTTAAGGTTAAAATTTTCATATAGGATTGTAAAGGGAAATAAAAATATGAGATGTGTGTTTGAGTTGCAACTGACCAAACTTCAAACAATTAATGCGTGTATATTATAAGGACGCAAAATAATCAATTGGTTGGTACTCCAATACAAATAATGCTATATATAACGAAGAGTTCTAGAGAAGAATACGATTTATTTACATGAAATACCTATTTTTAAATTTTGGCAATATTGGATTGAATAGATAACTATTTTGTCATAAATTATTACAATACACCAAATAGAAATATTATAAACTCATTTTTAAAATTTAGTTCGACCAGTTCAATCGATTTGGTCAGGAACAAAGTTTAAGATAAGTCCAGTTACTTTATAAAACTGGACATCTGTGAAGATTGGAAGAAATAATAGTCACAATGATTATCTGCGATATGAACTGAAATAATTCTTTTTTATTTTTTATCTTGTCGTTCATTAATTTATTTTATCAATCTTATTCTTAAATTAATTGTATTTAATTTTTTAAATTGAAATAATTTTCAAAGAACTTGAAAAAGGGGTAAATCTTTTTAATTGTTTTAACAAATTCACAGTTGTCGGTTTAGTTAAGTTTTTTCTTTTTTTTCCTTTTCTAACACGGTTTGTTTTTATTGTGAAAACTCATAAGGTGGACAATTAAGGACAAATTTTAAATTTTTTTTCATCCAAGATAAGGTTTATTACAAGTAGGAGAGTTTACATTGTTATTGGAATAGAAAATGTTCAAAACAATTATCTAATCCAAGATACATATTTCAAGGGTAAAACTTTGAAAGTATTGTATGATTCATCAATCAATTAAGTTCTTCTTGAAAAGTCTATAATAATATCTTTTGAGAATATTTTTTAATTTATTTGTTGAATATATATAGTAAAAATTATGTATAAGATTAATCTCCTTTATGTTGAATATATATATATATATATATATATATATATATAAAAGATATTGTATTAATAATAAAAGAAATATGAATTAAGCCCAAAATACAAATAGGAAATAATAACAAACTAACTAAAGATAAAAGATACATATAAGATAAAGATAATATATCTAACACTCTCCCTCAAGCTGTCGCTTATAAATTGTATGTACCAAGCTTGTTACTAATATAATCAATAAAAACTTAGTGAAAATATTTGCTTCTACACTCGAGTGACACCAAATTGTTAATGATTTGCGAAGACGATATACCAACTCAGAAGATGAAATATCAACCCAGAAGATTCCCTTGAACAATAAATCTGGGAAGTTTGTTCTGTGTAAATCACTTCCTGCAAATCATCATTGATGAATGCATTCTTGACATCTAGTGGATAAAGAGGTTATCGTTGAAGATACAAACGACTATAAATAAATTAACAAAAAAATCTTTGCCACCAGAGGAAAAACATATATGGACAGGTCAAACACACCGGTGACAAAAGAGAGGTCAAAAGAGACTACAACGGAAGAATTCATGGACAAATAGGAGAGAGAAATCATAAAAGTGATGGAGAATAATATTGGACAGCGGTAGGCAACCATGAAACTTCACCTAAGATGACTTTCACAAAGTATATTACCACTAGTAGTGGATGACGACTAATAGTGGCTGAAAGCGAAAAACTACGACAAACTAGGTTGCCATCAACAATGGATGATGGTCTATAATGATGGATAACGATAGTGGATAATGATAAACTATAGGGACTAGATTGGGCCATATAGAAACAGACTCCCCCTCACGGTAAACGATGAAAATGATGGCGAGCCGATGACAGATAATGAAGGTGGAAGATCTGACTCTTCAGAAGAATGTTCTATTTTATTTATCAAAATTCCTAGAAACATACTTCCCTCATAGGGAACGTCTGTGGACAAAGGAAACAAACAATGGAAAATAATGAAAAAGACACTATAGAAAGCTAAAATTAAGAAAGTAGGACTAAGGTACTCAAACACAGGTGTTGAAAGAAAAATTTCTTAGGATGGCTAATGTTGAGATTGTTGACAACACAAACTCTATATCAAACTGATACACTCCATATTGCAGCAATAACAGCAGCAGCAGCGAAATCCATAGTTGCTCTGTGTGACAACGAAAAATGGCAGAAGCATAGGAGAGTATTTCTGGTCTGCTAACTAGCTCAGACAGCTTCCCATATTTGGAAAGAAGCTAAAGGGAAAGAGATGGAAGCACAAGGAAGATGACTTTTGAAAGCGAACAGTTGGAAATGCATCAGCAGAATTAATTCTCAAGGTTCAAAAGTGTTTGCCTAAGTTGTTTACAAGTAATTCTCCAAATTATGAATGGTGCAGGTGGTTGTGGAAGAAGCTCAGATCTTTCCACGTGGTAGCAGTGAGGTATGCATGTTCAAGCTTCTGGATGCATCGCCCGTGGAGGTGCAGCAACAGTTTCTTCCAAAACATGTTTTTGATGCATGTGAAACATATGCATTACTTGAGACAACTCCAATCTTGCTAAACTCACCCCCTCCCTTATGCAAAAGACACCTTTGTCCTCATGCCAAATCAGCTTTGATCTTCCACTCAAAAATGGACAGTAATTGACCTTTTGAAGATCCTTTAGGGACGTTGTGTAGTTTTCTGATCATTCCTCTAGTAATGAGACCTTGATGTATCACTGTGCTAGATCCCCTTGTATCATCTCCTCCCTCTTGAGAAGGATTTGTCCTCAAATCTGAAGGATCTTCATCATCAGTAACATAACCTGCAAAAAGTTTAAGGTCAGACACATTGAAAGTAGAATGGATGCAATATTTCGGCGGAAGATCAAGTTGATAAGCATTATTGTTGATCCTCCACAACACCTTAAAGGGACCATGTCCTCTAGGATTAAGTTTGAATTTTCTCAGTTGAGAGGAAATCTTTCCTTTCTAAGATGTAACCAAACCAAGTCTCCTCCATTGAAGATTATCTCTTTTTGTCCTTTATTATGTTTCTTGGCATATTTTTCATTTTGTTGTTGAATTTGGTTTCGAACCCTTTGATGTAATTCTTTGATAAACTTAGATTTAGATACCCCTTCTTGATGGAAAAGTCAAAAGAAGTTGGAAGAGGTATTAAATCCATAGGTGTCAAAGGGTTGAATCCATAGACAACTTCAAAAGGAGAAAGTTTAGTAGTTTCATGAACTACTCTATTGTAGGCAAACTCAACATGAGGAAGATATTCATCCCAAGATTTGTGGTTGCCTTTTAGAACTACCGTTAGTAATGTTGATAGAGATATATTTACTACTTCAGTTTGACCATCTGTTTGAGGATGGAAAGTAGTAGAAAAAGACAATTTAGTCCCTAATCGAGACCACAATGTTCTCCAAAAGTGACTAATAAATTTAGTATCTCTATCAGAAACTATTACTCTAGGTAAACCATGAAGTTTGACCACATCACTAAAGAATATTTTTGCAATGTAGCTTGCATCATCTACTTTGTGGCAAGGTATAAAATGAGCCATTTTGCTAAAACGATCCACTACCACAAATATAGAATTAAATCCCCTAACAGTTTTAGAAAGTCCTAAGACAAAATCCATGTTAATCTCTTCCCAAGGGGTTGAAGTAACATGCAAAGGGGTATAGAGTCCATGAGGCATTGATTTAGATTTTGACTCCAAACAAGTTATGCACCTAAAACAATGCCTTTGGACATCTCTCTTCATGTGAGGCCAAAAGAATTTTTCTTTCAACATGCCAAGAGTCTTTTCTACCCCAAAATGTCCCATCAACCCTCCCTCATGTGTTTCCTTGACAAAGAGTTTTCTATGTGATCCTTGAGGTATACAAATTTTTCCTACTTTAAAAAGATATCCCTCTCTCACATAAAATCCTCCTTGAGCTTTGTTCAGACATTCCTCATAGATATGAGAAAACTCAGGGTCTTGTGAATACAACTCAATTATGTTATCAAAGCCAAGAATTTGAGTTCCCAAGGTGGCCATAAGATTATTTTTCCTTGATAAAGCATCAGCCACAACATTGGTTTTTCCTTTCTTGTATTTGATAACATAAGAAATTTTTTCAATGAATTCTAACCACTTAGCATGCCTCTTTTGTAACTTGTGTTGACTATTGATAACGGTTGAAAAACCGTTATTTTCATATGCTATTTTAGACCAAATTTCTCCCTTTACTGCTTAGAATGAGCTTGAAATCAAACAAAACTTAATAAATGAGTCAGTTGAGAGTCAAAAGCTATTTTTAGCGATATTATGCTTGTTTTGCAGCAATTTTGATGGAAGTGAAGAATGGAGGCAGAGATGAAGGTCTTAGACTCAAGACAGAGGAAGAAAATCAAGAAAAGGAGAGTCTAGGAACCGCCCGGCGGCAAAATTGCATCGCCGGGCGGCCTGATGCGAGGAGTGGCACCCTGGCGGTGACGCCTGGCGGATTTGCGGTACGAGGCAAACCGCCAGGCGGTGGACCCCTGCCGCCGGGCAGTTTTGCGGCAAGAGGCAAACCGCCGGGCGGCATAAGTGTGACGCCGGGCGGTGGTCTGCTGGACTTGGGCCTGTTTTCTTATGCGCTCCTCAGCTATAAATAGCCCTATTGCGACTTCATTCTCATTCTTTTGACAGAAGAGGACGGCCAGACCTACTTTTCACTCTCTGGTGAGGATCTCTTGGATGCTTAGGCTCCTTTTGATCTTTTCTAGGGTTTGCTCTTCCATTCTTTCATTATTTTCATCTTGGTTCACCATGACAATGGTGAACTAAAACCCTTTTGTTGTTGGGGGAACCATGTAATCTTTTGAAACTCTCTTTTATTGAAACTCTTGTTTAATTATATGATTGTCATATGCTTTGTTTATCGATTGTTGGGTTTCTCTTTTGCACTTAAAGCTTTTATCGTTTAACTCATTCGATAACTGTTGTTTGTCTTTATTGATACGGGAACGTACGGTACTTTCATGAATTGGGGGAAATTCCTTGATCAATGAAATACCACCTAGGGATAGGGAGGTAGGACGGTCAATTGTTTTTGCTTCTGTTCGGTAATGCATTGCTAGTTGCTAGGGAAGGCTAGGGATAACAAGCCGGTAATTAATAATAGACTCTTTTCGCCGAGGAATCGGGCTAAGGGTAGGCCAAGAAAGTTTGCATAACAATTAGATAATAAAGCATATTAAACAAGAGGAGTAGATAAGAGAGGGCAGATAAGATGAAATTGTAAACCCCCAACAACTCCATTCATCCATACTCTTTTCGTCAATTGAATCAACGCATTGCATGTTTATTTTCTGCTTTTGCATCCACAACAATTAATTTTATTTCTTTACAAGTCTTATTATTTTAATTACACGAACAATAAGGTCGTGAGTCCTTTGGGAAAGAATGATATCGGGTTCTACCGATTTTATTACTTGAAACGATCTGGTACACTTGCCAGGGAGTCAATAACTCTTCAAATATTTTAGTGATTCATGATCACTATGAATGATAAACTCTTTAGAAACAAGATAATTTTCCCAAGTTTGAAGAGCCCTCACAAGAGCATAAAGTTCTTTGTCATAGGTGGGATAATTACAAGTGGCTCCATGATGTTTTTCACTAAAATAAGCAATGGGGTGGCCTTCTTGTAATAATATAGCACTTATTCCAAGGCCAGAAGCATCGCATTGCTCAAAAGTTTTGGAAAAGTTGGGAAGAGCTAGAATGGGTGCTTGAGTGAGCTTTTCTTTGAGTAGCTCAAAAGATTTTTGTTGTTTCTTTCCCCAATTGAATGTAACATCCTTTTTCAACAACTCATTGAGAGGTGAAGCTAGACTAGAGAAGTTAGGCACAAATCTTCTATAAAAACTTGCCATCCCATGAAAACTCCTAACTTCTCCTACATTCTTTGGGGGTGGCCAATCTTGAATGGCCTTTATTTTCTCAACGTCAACATGGACACCCTGTTTATTCACTACAAATCCTAAAAAGATGATGCTATCAACATAAAAGGTGCATTTATCAAGATTTGCAAACAAGTGATTAGTTCTAAGAATTGTTAAAACAAATCTCAAATGTGTTTCATGATGTTGCAAATCTTGACTATATACCAATATGTCATCAAAATAAACAACTACAAACTTCCCAATGCAATCCCTCAAGACATGATTCATTAGTCTCATGAATGTACTTAGGGCATTTATAAGACCAAAAGGCATCACTAGCTACTCATATAACCCAAACTTAGTCTTAAAAGTAGTTTTCCACTCATCACCTTCTTTGATTCTAATTTGGTGATATCCGCTCTTAAGATCTATTTTTGAGAAAATTTGAGCCCCATGTAACTTATTCAACATGTCATCAAGTCTAGGGATGGGATGTCTGTACTTTATTGTGATGTTGTTGATAACCCTACAATCCCAACACATTCTCCATTTGCCATCCTTTTTGGGCACCAACAACACAGGCACAACACATGGGCTTAAGCTCTTTTAAACCCAACCCTTGTCTAATAAGTCTTTGACTTGTGACTCAATCTCTTTTGTCTCTTGGGGATTAGTCCTATAGGCAGGCCTATTAGGAAGAGTTGCCCCTGGAATAAAGTCAATTTGATGTTCTATTCCCCTTAATGGTGGAAGCCCAATTGGAATCTCTTTGAAATAAATCACCTAATTCTTTCAAAAGATTGAAAGAGAGAGAGTGGAAGTCTTAGACTCACTAGATGTGCATGTGAGTGTTCCTTGACAAAGAAAGAGGTATGAAGGTTGCTCAACTTGAAGAGTATTTTCTAAAGTCTTTTTATTTAAAAGAACTTCAGGCTGAGTACCTTGGTGGGATGGAACACCACTCTCCCACACCTCTTTTTCATCCCTAAGGACTACTCTTTTCTCTCTTTTTTTACTTCTTTTTTTTTTGCTCTTTTTCTTGTTCCCTAGTGAACTTTATTTGTGCTTAATCTTTTGCCACCTGGGCAGGTGTCAAAGGATGAAGCACAAATTTCTTGTCTCCTTTATGCACAATTATTGTATTGGTAAGACCATGGTGTATAGTGTCATGATCAAATTGCCATGGTCTTCCCAATAACACATGACAAGCTTCCATGGGAGCTATATCACAAATAACTTCATCTTTGAAGTTCCCTCTGGAAACTGCCAACTTAACTTGATTCTTGACTGTTATATCCCCATCTTCATTTAGCCAATGAAGTTTGTAAGGTTTTGGATGGGGTATCACAACAAGAATAAGCTTTTCAACTAGCATGGTGCTACAACAATTGCAGCAAGAACCACTCTCAATAATGAGAGAACAATATTTGTCTTGAATTTTACATCTTGTATGAAAGATGTTCTCTCTTTGTGATAAGTGTTCTATGCTAGGTTGACTATTGAGCACCCTTCTCACCATGAGAAATTAACAATCATCAGCAAATACTTCCTTTTCTTTCTCTTGTTCACTCTCACTCTCGTTGGTGGGGGATTCACTTTCACTACTATAGATGTCACTACCTCTAAGAATGATTATTCTCTTGGTAGGACATTGAGAAACTACATGACCCCTACCCAAACGCTTGAAATACTTAATGTCACTTGTGCGAGTGTGTGAAGAGGATTCTTGCTTTGGCTTTTCATTTATTTTGGCTAGAGGTTTAAAAGGCTCTTTTTTTTTTAAAGTTTTCTTTTCAAAGGTAGGGTGAACTTGAACTCTTTTTGAAGAGGATTTTCTCAAGTTTTGTTGCTCTACCTTTATACACATTTGAACAAGATCATTCAAATCTCTATAAGGTAGTAGTTCAACCCTATGTCGAATATCAAAACTAAGCCCACTTAGTGATGAGTGGTTATTTCTTGAACTATATTTATTTTATTGCACTTAAATAAACCAGGGAATTGTGTTTAATTGTTTGTTATTTCCCCGTTTTCCGAATTCTGCTTAATTTGGTCGAAAATTCGTAATTGTGCTAATTTGGGTTTTTTGAGTTGATTAAGTGTATTTTGGTTGCAGGGAAATTTTGGGAAACATCATTTGGAGCATTAGGGAAGGTGGTGTGATCATTCAAGACTCAACATTTAGTCATTTCCATTTTAATTAAGTTGTAATTTCGTTTCCTAGAAGTCCTTAATTAGAATTAGGTGTTTTGGACCCTTTTAGGGACATTTTTGTAAAAAACCAATTGTGGGGACCATGTGGCATATCTTTAGGGCTGACTTGTAGTGTGTGGACCCCACCAAATTTGAAATTCTAGGTCATATGGGGTGTGAATACCGAGCCACACACACACACTTCCATATCTCACGTTTTTTGCTTCATTTCTTCTAGGTTTTCATGTATGAAGACTCTCTCATGGGTGCTTGCTTGATACCACTGTTTTGGACCATTTTCAATGACTGTTATGCAGATTTTCTTCTTCCCTTGACTCACTCTTGGCTGTCTTAACTCATTGGTGGTGAAAATCCATTCATTCTTTCTTCCATTTGCTTGTTTTTGATGTTTGAAGCTTGAGCTTTTAAGCTTTTCTTTGCATTTCAATGGTGATTGTTGGGTTTGAGTGACTTTATATTTTCGTTTTTCCTCTCTTTTACTGCTGTTCCTCACGTTTTTCTTTGCATTTTGGTTGGTTGGTTGATGAAAATGAGGTTCTATGTGAGTTTTGGATTAAAGAGAGCTTAAGGTGTTGTGTGGGTGTTGTGGGTTTGGCTCTTTTCTTTCATATTTCGGTTTTAATGTTTGAAACTAGTTTGGAACCAGAGGTTGATGATGTTATTGGGGCTGGACAGTGCTTGAGTTTAATGGTATAATGTTATTTTCATTTTTTTTGCACAAAAGCTTGAAGAAATGGAAGATTGGGTTGAGTTGAAGTAGTAGTAGTGTGGGTTTGTTGTCTTGAATGGAGTTGAACTTTGAAATGGGGTCTCTTGGGTGTGTGTCTTTGGTGTGAGGAAGAAGAAAGAGCTGGAAGAGTGTGTTGTAGAGTAAGAAAACCGACATGAACAAGGAAAAGAAGAGAGAGGAGTGCATTTAAGTTTTTACCACTTTTGGGCAAACAAAAAAGATGCTTCTTGTCATCCTAGGAATGTTTCCCTTTTAAGCTTTGCTTTTGTCTCTTGTTAGCTTGTATTCTGCCGAGAATTGTATTTGCATGGGAAATTTTTGGTTGTTTATTTTCATTTGACTTTGCTTACATGGCACGTTGGTTAGATCATCCAAGTATATTCCATTTGCACATTGGTTTTTGAAGCAACTTTTGTAGAAGTTCCTTGTAAATGCATTTGGTGATATGAGTAGCCAAATCAATTCCTTTAAGTTATCCTTCAACTATATAGTCCCATACCTATACAGTCTCCAGATCCCTCTCATTCCGGTGTATGTTCGATTCGTCCATGTGCCCCTTCCACTCGAAGCCTGCCAGGAGCCGCTCCTTGTCTGTGCCCCCTGCACCATGCCTTTTGCACCGGCGATCACTCCCCGCCCTCGTCAGTGCCCGGGTGTCACATGCCCACCAGCTTCCGCTTGGTTCGTCCTCGAACCACACCGTACTAGGAGAGGCTAGGCTCTGATACCATCTGTAACATCCCGGCAACTTACAGGGACTGTTGACTGCCCCCACACATCACCACGACGCTATAGATTATTTTCAATTAAATTAGTTCACTATAGAGAATTAATACACTCTTCCTAGGATAAATTATTCAATTGACAAATTAAGTGGAATATTTATATTTTCTAGAAACAAACATACTTCCCCCACGAGGAACGTCTGTGGACAAAGGCAACAAACAATGGATAATAATGAAAAAGGCATTGTATTATACTAAAATTAGGAGAGTAGAACTAAGGTACTCAAACACAGGTGTTGAAAGAAAAACATTTTAGGACGGTTGAGACGATCTAAACCGTGTAGTTGCTAGTCAAAATTGGAACGCCAACGGTGGCAACGATAGACGACGGGCTCCAGCAATAGATAGTGGCACTACTGGCAACAACGGTAGATGGTCGTCGTCGGTAGTAGCGGGTAGTGGCTAAGGCGACAAAATGTTTTTTCTCAAAAGGACCTTAGGCTCTAGATTCCAAGTTGAATATAGTGAAAACTATATATGAGATTAATCTCCCTTATGTTAAATATATACATTGGATATTGTATTTTTAATATAAGAAATACAGGATAAGCCCAAAAGACAAAAAAGGAATAATAGCAAACTAATTAGAGATAAAAGATAAAAATAATATATATAACAAAGTTAATAAGTAAGGTTTTAAAGAGTGAATTTTAAAGGCATTTATTATTATCTTCTATGAAAGTAAAAGAAAAAGTCAATTTTAAAAATATCAAGTATTCAAAATTTTCTATTTTTGTTTTTTGTGATGATATTCCTAATTTATCTCCTAATAAAGATATTGAAATTTCAATTGATTTGATAGATAAATATAAACCAATTTTAATGTAACCTTGTAAGATGTCACCCTTTGAACTAGAAGACCTAAATAAATAAATGAATGAATTACTTAAGAATGTATTTGCTCTGGCATACAATGTTGAAGAGCTCATGTTTTGTTACTAAGAACAAAGATGGAAGTTTTTAGGTTATGTATAGATTATTTTCAATTAAATAAGTTCACTATAGAGAATAAATACACTCTTCCTAGGATATTATTCAATTGACCAATTAAGAGGAACATTTATATTTTCTAAGACATTAAGACAAGATCGTCTAAAGATTAGACCGTCTAATAACTCAAGTTTTTAATTTTAACTGATAACATTAAATGAAATATCATTTTAAAAGAAAAGCATAGAACAAAATTATATTTTTGAAAATCATTCTAGACAAAAATACAAGCTTGGAATAACGTTTTCTAGATTACATTGTCTGATAGCCAAAGTTTTGTAAAAAGCGTCTAAACAAAGGAAACGTCTTTCATAAAGAATCATCTAATGAATCATAAAATAATGCTTTTAAACATATATCTTCCAAACAGAAAACGTTTTACAAATAATGTCTTATGAAAAGAAGTGTCTCTCTGAAGCTTAAAATATGTTTTATTCAAACATTGTTATTTAAATAATTGTCTTACAAAATGTATCGTCTAAGAAAAGCCCGTTAAACTTTATAAATCACAAACAACTTTTGAATATAAAGCATCTAATGTTTTACACCATTTAATAATTATATCTTGAACGCTTGGCTAAACGATGTATTTATTAATGAGTTGACAAATGAAAAAATGTTGTGAACACGCAATACAACTTAATGTTTATCAATGTTCAAAATATTAAATTCATGTACCATAAAGTGCTTCAATGCTTGTATATCTTGTTCTTTATATTTGTGCGTACCATAAAAGTACAAAGACTTGATTAATTTCAATGCACAAAAGATAAAGACGTTGAGAGATATGAAAAATATTCTTGAAATGTTTCCCTTGAAGTATTATGCTCTAACACATCCTACAAGCTATGTTTTGATAAAAGTTATGACAAAGCGTTGTACCTCTGCAAAGTAGATCTGAGTCTGACTTTTTAGCTAAAAAAGCTACCAGCTATACATGAAGTCAATCTTTCTATCTAACGGACATTTCTCAAAGAAAACTATATATAGACAGATGCATGAAACAATGACAAGTAGGATACCATAGAAAACTCTCAAGCGCTCATACAAGCTTGTTATTATTCTATACCTACTAAAGCTAATTTCTAAGAGAAATAATGTCTGCAAAATCTCAAATTTCATTGTATCGTTTTTATCCTCTCTTTAAGAGTTATTAATTTGTATTTGCTCATAACATTTATTGTATTGTATATTCTAAAAAGAATTAAAATACTGGGTGTTTAGCTTAGTTGAGTTAAACAATCTAGACAATTGTCTAGGGTTGTACTAGAAGTGGTTACAATATTTGTATTCCAAAAGTGGTTAAACTCAGACTAATCGTGTTGACTAGGTAAATCAAGAGTGGTGCTAATACTCGTTGTAAACCTGAAGAGGTAAAACATATGTAATATTCTTAAAGATTACTTGAACCACTTAGGAGTTATTAAGGGAAAAGTGGACGTAGCTCATGTTGAGTGAACCAATATAAAATCTGTGTTGTATTGCTTTGCTATTTGAAACGTTTATACATCCTTTATAAAATCCAACGTCTAAACATCTTATTTAAATCATCTATCTTTTGTGAATTAATTAGACAATAATATGTAAAAAAAGTTGTAAAATACTATTCACCCCCTTCTAGTGTTTTCATATGATATTGTTGACTCCCTAGCAAGCGTACCAGATCGTTCCAAGTAATATAATCGGTAAATCCCGATATCGTTCTTCCCAAGAGACTCGAAAGGCCTTACCGTTCGTCTGAATTAAAATCGTAAGACTTGTAAAGAAAAATTAATTGTGTGGAATGCAAAAACATAAAATAAACATGCAATGCGTTGATTCAGTTGACGAAAAAGACTATGGATGAATGGAGTTGTTGGGGGTTTACAATTTCATCTTATCCGCCCTCTCTTATCTACTCCTCTTGTTTAAATTGCTTTGTTATCTAATTGTTATGCAAACTTTCTTGGCTTACCCTTAGCCCGATCCCTCGGCGAAAAGAGCCTATTACTAATTACCGGCTTGCTATCCCTAGCCTCCCCTAGTAACTAGCAATGCATTACCGAACAGAAGCAAAAACAATTGATCGTCCTACCTCCCTATCCCTAGGTGGTATTTCATTAATCAAGGAATTTCTCACCAGTTCATGACATTATTGTACGTTCTCGTATCAATAAAGACAAACAACAATTATTGAATGAGTTAAACGATAAAAGCTTTAAGTGCAGATGAGAACCCAACAATTGATAATCAAAGCATATGACAATCATATAAATAAAGAAGAGTTTTAATAAAAGAGAGTTTCAAAAGATTACATTTTTTCTCCCAACAACAAAAGGGTTTAGTTCACCATTGTCATGGTGAACCTAGATGAAAATAATGGAAGAATGGAAGAGCAAACCCTAGATAGGATGAAAAGGAGCCTAAGCATCCAAGAGATCTTCTCCAGAGAATGAAAATTAGGTCTGGCCGCCCTCTTCTGTCAAAAGAATGAGAAGGAAATCGCACTAGGGCTATTTATAGCTGAGGAGTGTCACAGAAAACAGGCCCAAGCCCAGCAGGCAACCGCCCGTCGTCACACTTATGCCGCCCAGCAGTTTGCCTCTTATCGCGCCACTGCCCGACATCAGGGGTCCACCGCCCAGGGGTTTGCCTCTAATCGCAAAACCGCTAGGCATCCCCGCCAGGGTGCCATCTCCTCGCATTTGGCCGCCCAGCAGTGTATTTTTGCCGCTGGGCGGTTCCTAGACTCTTCTTTTCTTGATTTTCTTCCTCTATCTTGAGTCTAAGCCCTTCATCTTCAACTCCATTCTTCACTTCCATAAAAATTGCTACAAAACAAGCATAATATCGCTCAAAACAGCTTTTGACTCTCGACTGACTCATTTATTGAGTTTTGCTTGATTCTAAGCTCATTCTAAGCAGTAAAGGGAGTAATTTGGTCTAAAATAACATATGAAAATAATGGTTTTTCAACCGTTATCACAACCCCAAACTTAGAAATTTGCTTGTCCTCAAGCAACAAAACAAAACTAAAAACAAAACGAAACTTGGCTTTCTACAATTTCATCCGATGGTTCAACAATCCTAAAGTACATTATGAGAACTACTAAATTTCAGATTATCAGTGGTAATCAAATCAAGATGCATGCATGCTTTCAATTCAGTTATCTCACACATTCCTCAACAGATGTTTCATATTATGAATGACCAATCCACTAAGCCAAGATGCAATCATCAAATTTAGAAATCTCACCAAGCAAGTGTTTCACTCAATCACTCAAGTGTTTAGGGTGGCACTCCAATTCTTCATCATTCACAAGTCACATGCAATAAAATTGCCATTCATCTCAAGCAATCAAAATCGTTACATGCAAATGCCATCAAAAGGACTTTTCCAAGGCTTGTAATGAGGCTGGGCTATCAAGAAAAATTGGTTTTTCTGGATCACAAAATCTTTGAATCAAGAGAGCTCATTATCATTCAAGGTTCAAGTTCAACTCTTTTTCTTAACCAATCTCACTTGCCCCCAACTTCTTCCCTTTTTCTTTTATTTTTACATTGAGCTCATCTTGCATGATTTTTCTTTTTCTCATGTATTTTTCATTTTCAACACTTGATCTCAATGCCTTTCTTTTTGCCATTCAAACTTTCCCCACAACCCCAAACTTGAGCCTTGAATGTACCTACAGTCATTAACCCAATTCAAACTAAATAGTTTCAGCACAAGGGTTTTCATTTTGTTTAGGGCCAAAGTTCAAAAAGGGTATAAAATTTCAAGCACTTTGGGTAAAAATTTGGCTAAGTAAGGGCTTCCAAAAATGGCCTTGATCATATGACATATATATGCAATTCAATCAATCATCAAGACTTAGGCAATATCATTCATGTTTTCCTGTGAATAAGTTCATAAAACAGTAAAACTCTGGAGCTCAATGCCTCACACAACATGTTTTCTCACACACATTCATTCATACACCCTGCTTAGCATCATAACCACAATCATAATTCATCACACATCTGTTTCACAGGATATCAACATGCAACACAACTTGTTAATCATCCACATCAAATCATCATCAAATAGACTCATCATGCAAATTATTCAGTCAAACATCTTTAGAAAAGTATTCAAGCCAAGCTTACACACTGAAAAATAGAATTCAACCTATTCTAAGAATTTAAAATGGAAAGGCGAAAGAAAGAAAAATAAAACCTTGTCTACAGTATGGGCATCCATCAGTAGATGCCCTCACTCATCCCATGTTGTCATCTGAGTCCTCCTGGTTCCCATAATCAGCATCCTCAAAATCTTCTTCATCTTCATCCTCATTTGCTGTTCCAGCTGCTCCAGAACCACTGCCCTGTCCCTGCTCCTGAGGCCAAGTTATCACACTGTAGAACTCATCCATAGTCCACCTGTGCGCTGGTGGATAATCATATTGCCCCACTAATATCTCGGTAAGAGCTACCTGTCCTCTGCGAAGAGAATTCATCTTAGCTTCCAATAGGGACATATACATGTCTCGCATCTGAAATGGCTCGGCATGTTGTGCTGGTGTGTTGTCAGGTATCTGCTCCTGCTGTGTTGCAGTTCTCCTAGGACGTCTCCTGGGTGCTGCTCTTGCCTCAGCGCAGAACTGATGGATGTAGGATGCATCGATAGCATTCCTGAGTCTCTCATATGGGGGAACTGCACTATCCACCCCAGCCTGCTAACAAAGAAAGGTAATCAAAGATGGATGCCCCAATGGAATCCTACTACTCACTGTAGTGGCACAACTCTGTATCTCGTCGGCGTTGATCTTGCCGACGTTCACATCCATCTGTCTCAGCATGCAGAAAATGAGAACGACCCTATGCATCGTGACATCATAGATATGGGAACATGGTTGGATGTTGGCATGAGTGAATGCCATCCAGTATCGTGCTAAAGGCGTCAAATCTCCTAATGTTGACTAGTGCTCCATTAGGATTAGTCTGAAAATGCCTTCCAGGGAGGCACATAATCCTCTCAACCTCAGTTATTTCATTGAACATGCCAACTTGTGTCGCATATTGGCACTGCTCTCCAGGCCACTCTGTGCCCAAGAAGCTGTTTATGGTATCGGGGTCATACTTAATAGTATGCCTCCTCACAAAGCTCCTATATCTTCCAGCTGAAACTCCACCTCTGGATATGGCGTTGGTGTAAAATTCCTTTACCAACTCAATACTAGCTGGTGCAGGATAAGTGGTCAGCCTCTCCCAGTCTCTCCTCAGAATTTCTGCTCCAAATTCAGGAGCTAAGTCAGGGATAAAGGAAGCCTTCCTCTCCATCAAGAATCTCTTCTCCTGCACAATTGCGAAAGTGATCCTCATGCTGTTTAGAGAGGAACCTCTGAGAGGCAAATCCTCTTGACCTTTCAGGCTCCTTCCTCTTGCTGCCAGTGTTTCTCCCCCTTCTTGATGCTGATGCCATTCTTGAGTGGAGATGCTAAATGCTTGCAAGAATCCTTCAATTGATGATGAAGAACTTCCAAAGCACAACTCTCACCAAAAACCCCCAAATTTTAAACAAGAAATTAGGTTTTTGTGAGTGGGTGGTAAGAAAGTGTGGAAAAATCCCTTTGGAAACCCCTTGAAGGTGCAAATTGGGTGCTAAAACTCAAGAAGACTGCTTGGCGAAATGCAAAGGAGGAGAATCAAGTGCAAAACACCCAAAACCGCCCAGCTTTTAAAGGCTCGGGCTAGGGTTCTCGCCGCCACCGCCCGGCGGTAAAGTTGCACCGCCCGGCGGTGGCGGTACTTTTCCTCCCTTTTCTTTGCTCGCTTTTGAGTGATTCTTTCCTGCAGCACCTGATTCTTTCCTTCAATTTTTCATTTACATATTTTGCCCACTCAGATGTACATGCAAACCTATAATGCACTAAAGACAAAGTGTAAAAACAAACAAACAATCAGCTAGGCTGCCTCCCAAGTAGCGCTTGTTTAACGTCACGAGCCTGACCCGAACCTGTTCAACACTCATCAGTGAGTGCAGACATCCCTGGTATCCTTCAGTAGATACAGAGATTAGCATTTCTCAGCAGATGCAACCTAAAAATTGTTTAAACAATCAAGGAATTACAAGTTCAAAAATAAAATAAACCTAAACTAAAATAATATAAGAAAATGATTTAAAACAATTGGGATGACCCGAACAAACACCCATCAGTAGGTGCTACAACCCTTGATATTCTTCTCTTTTTCTTCTTTCTGCATAATTCCTTCAGAAAATTAAGAATACCAAGCACTTGCTTCCATGATTCAATCATAGGAACTTTAATCTCCAATTTCTTGAAGATCTCCATATAGCACTTGACTTTTTTTTCCTTCCTATGATTTTTCTTTCGATGAGGAAGGGTCTTTTCATATGATCTTTTCTTCTTTCCTCTCTTCCTCTTTTTCTCACTCTTTTCTCTCAACTTTCTCTTTTTCTCCTTTCTTCTTTTTTTTTTCTTTATTTTTGCATATCTTTTCTTTTTTTCTTTTCTCTCAACCACCTTTTTTTTTCTCTTCTCAACTTTCTCTCTCTCACTCAACCTTTTCTCTTCTTCTTCCTCTATTTTCTCCTCATATATCTCTACCTTTTCCTCATCCATCTTTTCCTCAGCAACAACTTTTTCTGTTTCTATTTCTTCTATCTTTTCCACCTCTATCTCAATCTTCTCCTTATCAACAACCTCATCCATTTACGTCTCTAAATCCCTAGAGGTAACTTCATAGCTCTTGGGGTCACACCTCTCTAGAGATTTGTCGAACTTTTCATTCAAGCTTTTGACTTGTTCCGTCACATCAGCTATCTGTTGGGAAAGTTGTTGATCATACTCCCACGTTTCTATTGGTGAGGAATATTGTTGCTGCCACTGATATTGTTGCCTCTCCTCCATGCTTATATGAGAAGAAAATCTTGTATACACGCCTTGTGGCAAGAATTCATCATTTTTTTCAATCTCCTTTATGCCTTTGACATGGTACATTTCCAAATTCATAATCCTCTAAAGAAGTTCATCAGACTCTGTATTTTTCTTAATTGGTCTAATTTGTGACTCAGCAGCTTGCCCATATTGACTTTGATCCATATATGAGTGAGGTTCCCACCAGTGGTTGAAATTATTTTGGTAGAATTGAGTGCCCATATAATCAAATTCTTGTCTAAACTGCATTCTGCAAACGTTAGGCACAAAACCCTAGAGAACATTTATTAAAACAAAAATAAAAACAACATAAAATCAAGACAAATTCAATCAATTCACACTACTTGAAAAAGTTAAACCTCGAGTCCCCAGCAACGGCGCCAAAAACTTGTTGACTCCCTGGCAAGCATACCAGATCGTTCCAAGTAATATAATCGGTAAAACCCGATATCGTTCTTCCCAAGAGACCCGAAAGGCCTTATCGTTCGTGTGAATTAAAATCGTAAGACTTATAAGGAAAAACTAATTGTGTGGAATGCAAAAACATAAAATAAACATGCAATGCGTTGATTAAGTTGACGAAAAAGACTATGGATGAATGGAGTTGTTGGGGGTTTACAATTTCATCTTATCCGCCCTCTCTTATCTACTCCTCTTGTTTAAATTGCTTTGTTATCTAATTGTTATGCAAACTTTCTTGGCCTACCCTTAGTCTGATCCCTCGGCGAAAAGATCCTATTACTAATTACCGGCTTATTATCCCTAGCCTCCCCTAGTAACTAGCAATGCATTACCGAACAGAAGCAAAAACAATTGATTGTCCTACCTCCCTATCCCTAGGTGGTATTTCATTAATCAAGGAATTTCTCACCAGTTCGTGACATTACTATACGTTTCCGTATCAATAGAGACAAACAACAGTTATCGAATGAGTTAAACGATAAAAGCTTTAAGCGCAGATGAGAACCCAACAATTGATAATCAAAGCATATGACAATCATATAAATAAACAAGAGTTTCAATAAAAGAGAGTTTCAAAAGATTACATTGTTTCCCTCAACAACAAAAGGGTTTAGTTCACCATTGTCATGGTGAACCTAGATGAAAATAATGGAAGAGCAAACCGTAAGATAAGATGAAAAGGAGCCTAAGCATCCAAGAGATCTTCTCTAGAGAATGAAAATTAGGTCTGGCCGCCCTCTTCTGTCAAAAGAATGAGAAGGAAATCGCCCTAGGGCTATTTATAGCTAAGGAGCGTCACAGAAAACAGGCCCAAGCCCAGCAGGCAACCGCCTGACGTCACACTTATGTCGCCCAGGGGTTTGCCTCTTATCGCGCCACCGCCCGGCGTCAGGGGTCCACCGCCCGGCGGTTTGCCTCTAATCGCAAAACCGCTAGGCGTCCCCACCAAGGTGCCATCTCCTCTCATTTGGCCGTCCAGCGGTGTATTTCAGCCGCTGGGCGATTCCTAGACTCTTCTTTTCTTGATTTTCTTCCTCTGTCTTAAGTCTAAGGCCTTCATCTTCAACTTCATTCTTCACTTCCATCAAAATTGCTACAAAACAATGCAAAACAAGCATAATATCGCTAAAAAAAACTTTTTACTCTCAACTGACTCATTTATTGAGTTTTCCTTGATTCCAAGCTCATTCTAAGCAGTAAAGGGAGTAATTTAGTCTAAAATAACATATGAAAATAACGGTTTTTCAACCTTATCAGATTTCCTAAGATACATTTAAGGTTGGGTATCATTCCATAGAATATTGTCATTAAGATACCATGTAATGCCTTTTGCTAAGACCAATACTCTAGTAGTATTAATAAAAGATGACAATAAGATTTTTCTTCCTACATTTTTAGATCATTTTGTCATTGTTTTCATAAATGATAGTTTTATTTATCTATGATTCATGAGGAGAATTAAAAATATTTTCAAAATTTGAAAGAAGAACAATTATATGTAAATTTATACAATTGTGAACTTTGGTTTAAGGAAGTATAAGATTCACAAGACACATAATTTCCAAAGAATGAACTTTTGTGAACCTAACAAATGAAGTAGTTTTATGATGGTAACCACTTGATAAGGACATATTTTACCATGATTTCAGTATTGAATTGAGAGAAAATGTCAACTCTTTCTTAACTTTGCACCTTCTTTATGCCTCAATTTGTTAAGTTTGTAAGTAGCTACACTTTAAATTGAATTAATGTAAATTTCATCATTAATCCCCACTTTTTGGTTGTTAGATCATGTACATGAAGCTTGTTGGCCGAACCGAGGAATGGAAGAATCACAAAGTTTAATTGAATGTAAAAGAGGAAATTTTGAGCAAAGAATATTGTTGCCGCTGGGGTGCAGCTGAGGTACAGCTGAGCCCCATTCTTCTCTGGAAGCCTGCAGCTGGGGTACAGCTGAGCGCCCAGCTCTTTGGAAGCCTGCAGCTGGGGTACAGCTGAACGGTGGCAATGCTGATGTGGAAAAATTAGGTCTTTTTAGACCTAACACGCGAAGGGATTAGGATCTTTTGCTACCCAGACGCATTTTCTCTGATTGGGAGCTCTTGAGGCAGCTTGGAGCTGTAGGAACACTCCTTCTTCATCCTTGGGTCTCCTTTCTTCTTCCATTTCCACCATTGTTGTAAGCTCAAGCTCTCCATTCATGGAGAGCTAGATTCATTGTTGTTGGGGGATTGTTGTAGCCACTGAACTTTTATGTAAATCATTTTGTTTTGAATGAGAATATGCCTCTTTCATTGATTGCTAGTGTTTGATTTCTTCTCTTAATGCTTGTTGTGAAATTGCTACTCATAACTTGATTTTAGGGTTGCTTAATATTGGGAAATGTTGGGTAAATCCGGACTTGGGTTAAACACCTAAAGAAAATAGTATCTACGGATAGAACTAGGCCTTTTGCTTGTCTTAAAATCTCATTTCTTAATGCGAAACTAATTGTTAAGTTTTCCAAGGGATTGAAGCTTAATAAGGAAGTCTAAACTCTTTCTACCAAGGGATTGGGGTTTGAGTAACTTAGTAGATTGACTTTGACAATTTAATGAAGAGGAAGTGATTTTATTTACATAAGAGTGAAGTCGGTGAAAGCATAGCCCCAACAATATCATTCCATTGCATTTCTAATCTCTCCATTTCAAAGTGTTTGAGTGCTTAAGATCACTTTTATCATTTATGTTTTATAGTTACTTTAATTTCACCAAAACTCAAATTATGGAAACATTCTTTAGTCTAGGTTAGTTAGAAATTATACAATTGTCAAGTTACACGAGTCTCTTGGGAAATGATTTCCGGTCTTACCGGTTTATTACTTTAGACGATTTGGTACGCTTGCCACAGTCCCAACACCACTAAAGATGATGATTCAAATTCATAGTTTTATGGTTTTGGCTAGATTTTATAGACTATTCATAAAAGGATTTTCTAAAATAGTTATGTCTTTAACTTAACTACCAAGAAAGATCAATTTTTGAATCGATGGAAAAAATGAGAATAGTTTTCAATGACTTTGTAAAAGATTATTCACTTCACCTAATTGTACTAAGCATATTGTAATATTTTGTGATTCTTTTAAAATGAGATTAGAATGCGTTCTTGCTTAAGACAAAATATGCTTCAAGACAATTAATAGCACGTAAGAAAAATTACCTAACTTATGATCCTAGAATTAGCTAACATGCACTCAAATATGGAGGCATTATGTGTGTAGTGATATGTTCAAGGCTATTTAACTATCATAAAAGTTGAAAAATACTTATTTTATCAATAGGAATTAAAATATGAGATAGAAAAGGTGATGAGAAACTAGAGGATGATGATTATGACATCCAGTTTGGGGAAGAATATTGATGTCACACTAAAGAAAGATGAGAAGGTAAGTGATAAGTCATGTGGTTGATCGTCACAAGTTATCCTGATAAGATTAAAATTGGTGTTTTTATAACACAGAACTCCACAAAACTCTCACAAAGAGAAAACTTGGTTTCTTATCAAATTCATATTTGTCTCAATGTATTACAAATGCATCATTTTATGGGGTAAATTAAGAACTTGCGAATTCCACATTAATTATCAATTAGTACTCTTTATTACCCACTAATATTACATTTAATTCCTATTACATGAATAATTATTTCCTATATTTAATTAAAAAATAAAAATTACAATGAGAACTCAAAAGACCCCTCAAGATGTCAACTCCCGAAAATGACATGTGTAAAGGGGGAGAAGATGTGTGCATGAGAGTGAACCGAGTGTCATTCGATGGTATATAAGTCAAGTTTCCAACTTTTCATACCACTTTCTACGTGCCCGTTTCACTCCAATCTTCTGAATTTCCTTTTCTCCTTTATCTTTCTACAATTCTCCTACTTCTCTCTAGAAATTCTTCATCTCCTTTCATCTTTTCCTCAAACAGCCATCGTCTAAGCAATTTGGGAGTCAAGATCTTCAATCTCCACTGGTCAAGGTCTTGTTTAGAGTTGGTAACTTGTCTTCTTTTATTCTTGTTAGATTTTGTAACTTTTAGATACATGCAAGCCAAGTTTTTGGTTACATGTGTTCATCAGTGTTCTTTTCCCAATTCTGATCACATTTTTTGTCCTTTGGTTGAACTCTTCTCATCAATCGGTGAGCTTTAGGTGTTTATTGAATTTCTGAAATTGGGCACAAATTTCTGAAGGATAGAAGTTGTTCGGTCAAAGAGGTAAGGGAAGCTAGTTAATTTAATTAATTGGTTTTTATGTATGAAATTGATGTTTGATGATTATGCATGTATGTGAAATTTAATGATTTGGTGTTCGGTGTTGTTGGTGTATAATATTGATGTTGTGTGTATGATGATTGTGTTTATGCATGATTATGATTCAGTGGCCGAGTGAAATTGTAAGGAAGTAAGAGTGTGAAACTGGGGGATTTATGTTTCGGTTGGAGTTTTATAGGGATGGATAATCTGGATAAGATGTCTAAAATTTTGTTAGAATCCTTAAGTCAATCAAATTTCATCAAAAACTAGTAAGTCTGGTTCTCGGTCATTGAGTTCATGATTTTGCAGACTTGATTCTCAAATCTGTGATGAAACTCTCTTAATAATGTTAGAAAGACTTAGTTATTCTTAATTAATGTGTAAGGATGTATATGACATAAGTTTGAAGGATTAGAAGTTGAGAGAATGTAGTGAAATTGGTAAGGATTAGTGTTGATCATAACTTTGCAGTTATTCTGCAGAATTATGTAGTTCGTTGTGGGTCCTTCATGGACCGGTCGACATTTCCTAGCGATCGGTCTTAACAGGATTTTACTCGTATGGAGTTCTAGTTAATGACCGAACGTGTTCCTATACTAGTACTTGTTCTAGTGTTGGTGTCCAGTCTTAACAGTGTTTAGCCTCTATGAGGCTTTACCTGCTAATGACCGTTCGGTCTTACGTGTATGGGTGATCTCTTAGTACTGTTTGGTGCTCGGTCTTAACTGAGCTCTGTTATTATGGAATTTCAATTAATGACCGATCGGTCTTATGCTACTATTTAATTAAATATAGCGTTTGGTCTATTCATAACACTTGGTCTTAAATGAGTTGGTCTGTTATAGCTCTTATATGTTTATGACCTCTCGGTCATGTACGGTCTTAGAAGTGCTAGTTCATAGCACTCGGTCTGAGTAGTGCTCGGTCATGGACTAGCACTCGGTCTTAGTAGTGCTCGGTTTGTACCGGCACTCGGTCTCTTTGTAATACTCAGTCTTGTACTGGTATTTGATTTTAAAAGTGTCCGGCCTAAACTAATAGTATTCGGCCTAAGTCAGGAGTGTTCGGCCTAAGCCAATAGTGTTCGGCCTAAGCCAATGGCGTTCGGTCTAAGCATAAAACCTTCGTTCTAAATCATAAGTGTTCGGTATAAGGTTCAAGTGTTCGGCTCATGCTTGAGTCTTATTCTTTAAGTGATCATTCGGTCATGTTCGCATATAGGGAGTGCTCTCCCGTTCAGCCTTGTTCATAGGTTATGTTAATCTCTTCATTCGGGTCTTGTTCAAGGGTGGGATTTGTTTTACTATTTAGTTTGATTTTGTATGGATGAGGAAGTATGATGATATTCAAGTATGGTGTGATAATTGTAATGGAATATGAAAGTTGTGAAATTTATAATATGGATCTAAAAGAGAATTCCAAGGAGGAATGTCTCAGTGATTGGTTGTAATGTGGTAAAAGTAGGAATAGGGACAGCTTAGTATTGACGTTCATCCTGACATTCCAATGGTCACCGAGTCTCAAGTAGAGAATGGTGACGCATGTGGTGGGAATAGCAGGAGGCCTGGTCGTGTATAACTTGGTGGCTAACGGATTAAACTCGTGTAGACTTGGCTTTCCAACTACAGTGAGGGATGAAGGGCTAACCTTGTATGACGGCTTGGGTTTCCAGCTATGGTAATCATGAGGTTTCCAGATTACCTTTTCACGGGTGCAAGAACGGCCATAGCTCATATTCATACTAGTCCGAACAGTTAGTGTAAAGTGGTCGGTCATGATATGTTTGTATGATTTCTCTATATGTATGACTTTATTATATGCTTGTCTAGATTGTATGTTAGCATAGTTAATTAAATTACACTAGCTTACCCTTATTTCCTCTCATATCATGTTCTGTTCGGTCGTCCTTGTCACTGCAATCATCACCCTGTGGGTGTGAGCAGAGGGTGCTGAAGGTACGTTGGAGCAGGCGCTGGAAGAAGAAGAGTGTTTATGTTAGGGTAAGACCATTCGGTCTTGTATTCATTTTGTATCAGTGTAGTACCGTTGGCTTTTACTTGGTTTGTATGATTGTTCGGTTTGTACTTGTAATTGTATCAGTATAGGTTTTCCAGGAAAGTTTTAAATTTATGGTTATTTTAGGATAACTGTAAGTTAACTTTATTTTTTATTTTTTCCTATAAATGTTCTATCATATTATTAAATGACGACTCCTGTATATAGTTTTCAACTATATTAATGGGATGTTACACAAGACCATATCAGAAGGTATTATTATTAATGAAAGAATATATAGTGGCAGATGCTTTAAGTAGAAGATAGGTACATATCTTCTCATTAATTATTCATAAAGTGAATATTACAAAAGATTTCAAGATATGAATTTGTCAATTACAATATGTCACATATAGAATAAAAATAAACTCAATTCAAATTGCCAATGATTTACAAAGGAAAATTTGTAAGGCTCACCACAGGAAAAATACATTTACTGACGATATTAGATTTGTGAAATTACCGATGAACACATGTGTTGCATTTACTGACAAAAGTGTCTTCTCCCTTAAATTAACTCCTTTTACAAAATCCACTCTATTATCCTCTTTCACTCCAAGCAACAACCATTGTTCTTTCACTCATCTTTCACTCGTGGTCATAATATATGGTTGGATGTTGCATTAAAAATGTCGCAAGGAGGCTATTACCGTGATGCGATGTTGCATGTTATGTTGAGGGATCTTGATCGAGGGTTCGTTTTGCGTTTGAGGGGTCTTCATCAATGGTCCCTATTGTGTTTTTTGTCGTTGTCGTGGTCTAAGAAGGATGTTGTCATCGAGGGAGGCTAAGTAAAGGCCCTGCTATCGAGGTATGTTATGTGTAGTGATAGGGTGTTAAATTTGGGCGATGATAAGTATTAACATTTAGTTGTAAAATTTGATTTCATAATTTGTTAAAATTGAGGTCAACGTTGTTATTCTGTCAGTGGAAAAACTGTTCATATGTTGTGCACTATTAATTTCATCTATTTTTGTGTATGTTGTTTCCTCTGAAGTTGTTTCTAATTTGTGTGGCTCTTGGATGAAACTCTGGACTTTGTGTTGAATGTTATCAATGTACGTGATAACATGTTCAATAATTGTGCTTTATTCATCTAAAACCAAAGTTAGAGTTTATAATCAGGTTACATTGCATCCATAAAATTGAATGAAGAATCAGATAAAGAAGAAGGATCATATAAGAAAGTGAATAATTTAGGTAGTTGCATTTGTGGTGATAAGCATTATAGCACCAAGCATCAAGAGCATGCTACTGAGCTTTTCAGTCCTCCTTCTTTCATTATATAGGTTCTTTGATTTGATGTCTCTGGTGTCATCATCATAGTTCCTCTTTCGACTCATCCCTTGCTTGCTAGAACCATTCTCAATAGCAAAAGAAAACTCTTCCATAAACAAGGCATATTATCTAGCTAAAGATAAAGGCTAAAGAAAGTAATGTTTGAGGAACATATAATTAAAGACATAGATAAGGATGTTTCAAACTCTTAGCTTGAACTTGGCCCTCAAAATAAACAATTTTATATGATAGGTTAAGTGCATATTAAAACATTCATTTGTGATATACGTGCATGAGACATGCACACATGAGACATGGGCCTATTCTGGAAGCAACACATTACCAACATCATGAGTATTACTTCATTTTATCTACCTAATAGCCAAAAATTACTTAATGAGTATAATAAATCATAGTAATCTTAATAATACTATGAACTTATGAAATAAAGATACATTATGTGAATGAGAAGGGAGAAAAATGTTAATTGCCCATTTCTTTGAGTTGAAAAAGAAAACGGGGGAGGTTTTTATTAGTAGGGTCTGACATTAAACCTGATCTGGCCAAAGAGGATGAATAAACCTTTCTAGAGGATCTCCTTCTAATAAAAACAACTTTTATCGCCTTTACCATTTTTGCTCTTATTTGTTTGAAGTATCTGATAGGTGAAAATTTAGATTCCTTTGCAAATCTGAAAGTCCAACTGTTGGTGACCCTTTTTTGCTTCCATAGACTCTTCCACTTTGTTTTCTTGAGAAACTTGATTGGTTTCTCATTGAAATCACGGGTAAAACACACATTTTGGGTTGTTCTCAATAAAAAAACAATTGGAAAAGGAAACTGCATTATTAAAAAAAACAATAAAAAACAGAAAAGAGACAAAAAGGGAATAACAGTAAAAAGGAAGGACAGTAAAACAAAAGATTGACATGGAAGTATATATATATATATATATATATAATCTAATTTAAGGAAGCAAAACATAGTAACTAGCTATGGATACTCTTTTAGTCAACTTCAAGCAGAATTTAAGAAACTAAACCTAATTTACTAATTAAACTTAACTAAAGTGATGTAACTTTAGTTAGTGATAGAGGTGGTAGTAGTTAAATACACTCTAATGGTTGTTTTTCCCTTCAACACTTCTTATGATATGTTTCTTAAGGTCTCCACAATGTAGAACTTGCATTTGAGCTTTAAAAGATAAAGTAAATTATACAATCAAACTTCAATTCCTTAATTATTATTCTTTGAAGTAGTTTGATTCACTACTAGAAATTCCCCTTAATTCTTCTTCAATAAGCCATGTACAAGTCTATTTATATGTCTTCAAAGGTTTACAACAACTTGTGCATGACTTTGAACCTTCAATGTAAAAGTCAACCTTAAGGCCATCTGTGCAGATCTTTAGAATCTCCAAAATTTCTTCTTTTGCTAGAAATTCTCAATCCATCAGATGATCCTGATTTAGTTGTTATAAGACTCGGAAAAAATGTGGTAATTAGGAAATAAAGGGCCTTTGAGACTTGAGTACTATTGTGTGATAATTGGTGTTTAATGTTTAGATGTTACTTATAATTATAATTACTATGCTTATTATTTCATGTTATTATTAATAAAGTGCAACAGATGATTGATACGTTGATAATAAAGTGACTAATGTGTGGGTGATATTATCAATGTGATGTGTTGGCTTGTTAATGGAAGGATGATTTAGGATTGAATAAGTGTAGGTTCAATTCTAGGGAGAAAGGGAGTTAAAGGAAACCTTTGTTTTATTTGTATTTTTGCTTAGGAGAAAAATAGTCTTTTCCTTTATTTAATTGATGAAGAAATTAAATAAGAGGGGTGTAGAAAGTAAAAGTGTGTAAATAAAATAAAATAAAAGATAAATGGTGGACGTAAGATAGAAGGAGAATAGAGATTTAGATAGAGTTGAGTTGTTTTATAAATATTAAGATATAGAAAGAGTGATGGCATTTATGTTTTAGAAACCCTAGAAATTCTAAATCAAAGAGAGAAACAAAGGAGGGAGAGACGTTTCGGAGAGTACAGAAATAGCAAGAGAAACCCTTAGAGCAAAGGGAATATTGTGATGTTTTCAGTTGTAGATAAAGCCCTAGTATTGGCCAAAGTATGGGGAAACTTACCTATGTTTGTTTG
The DNA here is from genome assembly GCA_036885675.1 of Vigna mungo. NCBI lineage: Eukaryota > Viridiplantae > Streptophyta > Magnoliopsida > Fabales > Fabaceae > Vigna > Vigna mungo. The sequence continues at coordinate 41,650,299 of CP144700.1, read as the reverse complement.
TTTGTTATATGTCATGTAATTTTTTATTATCTTGATTGGTTAATTCTAGTTTTGATGCATGTGTGCATAATTAAGGAAATGATTATCTATCGTTATTGTTGGGAAAGGATTTGTGTATGCACAGAGATAGGGTTTATGTCATATTGTGGTAGGTTTTCCCTGTGAATGTGTGTATGGTTTTGATGGGTTATCCCATAATAGGGTTATGGCTATTGGGGAACAAAGTTATGATATTGGGGTTTTACCATACCAACCCATGATGTAAACATAGCCTGATAAACATGTGAAATTTTTTGGGTTTTGTTGGACATATGTGTAAAGATGGGATTTGATGAATCAAATGATGTAAACTATGTTTTTGAGTGTGTTTACAATGGTCTGTGATGATGGAATGCATGTATGATGTCTTAAGCAAGTTTTCACGTGATTTGGGATTGATACATAGGGGTTCAACCTTAGGTTTTGGTCTAGGAACGTGATTGTTCGCGGGAATAACTTATTATCTGGGATGAAACTCGATTATCCCTTCATGCGTGATGAATTCTGGTGATTTGCTGTGTGGAACCATTGAGATAATCAATTATCTTAAGTGATAATCAAATATAACAGTGTATTTTGTGTATATGTGTATGTTTCGGGAATAATCGATTATCACTTATGATAATCGATTATCCTAGAGTATTTTTATTGGAAACAATGTGTTTTGATGAAGGATGAACATGGACCAAGCTTGAGGAGCTGTCGAATGTGATGATAATCAGAGAATGAGATTAATAGTTGTGTTTAAGGTCAGTTTTGAATTGTGGTTGAGATTAGAGCATGAGTGAGTGTTGGGGTGTACTTGAATATGTGATTAATGAGCATGAGAGTGGTGGATAGATCTACTAGTTGTACCTAGTAAATCCTAGTTCTATCTATGGACGAGTGCTCCCTTTGGCATTGGTTGTTGAAAAGGGAGGGATATTTCGTTTGACATTGGTTGTTGAAAAGGGAGTAACTCTCTTCGGCATTGGTTGTTGAAAAGAGAATGGTGTTTTCTTTAGCAAATATTTGTAGAAAAGAGAATGATAATCGAGTGTTGAATCTTCTTTGGTGAGGGGATATATGTTCTGCCTTGTGTCTTAGGGGAACAGGTCCAAAGCCAAAAGAAGGATGACTCGAGTATATATATATATATATATATATATATATATATATATATATATATATATATATATATATATATATATATTGGGGAAGCTACAAATAGGTCTATAAGAGCGGTTATAGGCGGGTGAGGTAAAGTACAGGAGGGAGACTGGCTATTTCCACTATGGCGTTCATGGTACAGTGATGCTCATGGTGTTGTTCATGATTGGGATGGTTATGATGGTGGTGTATCTATGATGATGATCACAGTATTGAAGATGCTTCAGGTTGTGCTATATTGATAATAGTGTTACTATAATTGTTATAGTAAGTAGATAGTGTAGGTGTTAATGACTAATATGTGAGATGGTAGTGATGACATCAAGGGTTAATGATCAAGGATTGAGGATCGAGGTTCGAGGATTGGGGATCGGGGATCAAGTAATTCACTATGATTGAATTGTTTATGTTAGAGGATTAGGAATCCTATTATTACTACTATGTATGGGGTGGTTATTTATGATTGATATATTAAGTGTTTATATCTTGTTATTATGATTGTTTTAATGGCAACTTACCTATGTGTGTTTGTGTTTATGTTTTGTGAATGATATTATTGGAAATGATAGTATAATGTGTTATACGTGAGCACATGATGTTACAGAGGTTGCTAATGCATGATAGATTCGAAAGATGATGGGGAACAAACTTGGGATTTTTTTTTTAAGTTATTTTGTTTGAACTTGGAGACAATATATTTGGAGTTCTATATTTCCTTTGTTATTTTCATCATTTATGAATAATGTAATTGGAAAAGGATTTTGGAACTATCATGTTTTGAAATAAGTATTCAAGTTTAATTATTGAGATTTTTTAAAAGTACATTTTCGCGCTATGATAAAAGTTTGAAATTTTATCGATTCTTGTAACCACTCATGACACTCTAAATTATAGGGTGTTACATAATGGTGTTAACTCTCCTCTCCATCACTGACCAATGATTGAACCTAATGGTCAAGGGTAATATCCAATAATATTTGTAACTAATTTCTATGACATTACTTGTTTTACTTTGCCTTAATTTTGATGACTTTTATGTATTCATATTCAGGTTTCTTCCATCTAGAATTGCTTCTTAGGCCATCACAAGGTCTATTAAGCAACAAGTTTTGAAGCCTTGACCAATATGGGGAGAAATACCTCCAGAAAACAAAGATATATTCTGGCAGCGATTTAAGGTGAAACATTATCAAACTAATTGTGAAGTATGTACATAATTACCTATTGCCAACTTTATTTGAATACTTGCACAAACAATGGTTGTCAGCCAATGCATAACATAATACCCACACTCATACGAGTCAGGTTGTTTATTACACTACAATATAGTAAAAAAAAAATAAGTAATTGAGGAAGAAATATAAACAAACACTTATAATTAGACCAAAATATATAACCATGAGGGACATCTATGACAAATATTTTAGTCTGCTATTGGTCATATTATGTGTAGTAATTGCACTATGGATAAAGAGATTAGTTAAGATAGACTTATATAAGAAGAAAAAGGTTCATAAGATTGATGTTCTTACCAATCTGCAACTTGGTTCAAATGCATGGAGGGAGACTTGTGCAATGAGAAAAACCATACAATAATATCTTTTGATGAGGGAAATCACAAGTAGCTGCCACTGATGCTTAAAATTGAAAATACAAATATTTTTAAACCTAAAAATAATGGATTACAATTAAAATACAACAAAATATACTTATAACAGATGGATCCTCTTATATGAGTTTATCAAGTTCTTGTAATGAATCCTCTTACAACAGGTACAAAAACCTCTATATGATGAATCCACAATTACATGCAAAACAATTTAAGTAAGTTTAAATATAAAAAGTATGAAAACTTGAAAATAAAATAATGTAGCTAATGAAAGTCTTTATCAAGGGGTCCGAAGAAGCATAAACCAAATGTCTGAGCCAGACAATGAAAAAGTTAACTACTTATTCCACAATATATATCTCATCTATTAGCATAGAAACCAAAGCATTTAGTATGATAGCTTGCTCTACCGTGACCTTTACAGCATCGGGGATAACTGGATATTATACAATATTGTGACGAATTTAAATATCTTTCCAAGGGTCACTAGTGTTTTCTCCTTATCGTCCTTAACATATAATTGATATTTGCTTATGGAGCTAATCGCATTACTAGAAGGGTGTGGAGTTGAACAACTCCCCTTTGAGCTTCTCCCTGTTAGATTTTCTTTGTCAATGAAATTTTATTAAAAAAGTTTATCAATACTTAAGTTAGCATAGAGGAACTCCTAATTTTACTTGTCGGAGGGATATAAGGTTGTAATGAAGGATGCTCATAGCTCTCTAACTACTATTGAAACTATTGCATGATCCTATCAATGAGTTGCTAGTGACCCTCTCAATGACCGACTTAGAGAGACTCAATGACATGTTGAGTGATCAAATCAATCATGGTTTTTGTAACCCTCTATCTGACGTGCTCTGTCAAGATTTCTATAGTCTCAGCATTAGGTGAGCCAGAAGACTAGTTCCAAAATATTGTCATATGTCGGCTAATCAAACAAGCAGTAGATGTTTAGGGTGTTCAGGTCGTCCAATAGGAACGATAAGTATATCCTAATGACGTTCAAGAATGAAAGTACCTTGAGAGTTTTTCTCAACCAAGGAGTCTAGCAATATACAAAATAAAATTAACATTTAATCTATATAAAATCATAATATTGGTTAAAGAGAAGTTATATCTTACAATTCTTTCTAACACATATCATGCAATGTCAAATGTGTAAGAATCTGATGATTGGATATAGGCTTGCTTCCATTTTTCATGACAATATGGTGATGAAGGAGATTGAACAAATTATATGCTCAGAACATGGAGGCCTTTATTTATTCTTTTCCTTAATCAATCCTTCTTCAAGTTTTCTATACCCCTCACGAGACATATTGTGGGGTTTCATTTTGAACAATGATGGATTGTAACATTGATAACGGTTTAAAACACCGTTATTTGTGATGTGATTTTGATACTAAAAGCACCCTTTTTCACTTAAAAACTTGCTTGGACTCATGTTGTTTCATAAAGTTGTGTAAATAAGAGAGTTGAGGTTGATTTCAATGGATTTATAACTAATTCCCTTTGTTTTGACAAAGATTGAGGTAATACTGGAAGCAGAGATGAAAAGCCAAGAAGATGGAGCTCAGAAGGGCATAAAAAGGAACTTGAAGGAGGGAAAACACGAGCCCGACCATCCAGAGTCGAAGCTTGGGCGAAGAAAATTGACGTCCACCGCCCGAGCGGTGGCCTTGGCCGCCCGGGCGGCGGGGCCTCGAAGCTTGGGCGTCCAAATTCAACGCACGGGCCTTACATGAGCTGTTATGACTGCCTGGGCATCCTCTTGGACCGCCTAAGCGTCGACTTGCGTGGATCGGGCCCTGTTTCTGCTCTGTTTCGATTCTTTTGGATTGGGCCCTGTTTTGGCACGCCTCTGACACTATTTAAAGGACCCTGGGGCTCTAGGTTTTGCATCCCTGGCAGAGAAGAGCATAGCAATCCACTCTTTAGCCAATTCTTAGGCTTTCATTCTCCTTCTTTCTTCCATTGTTCATAGAGTTCCCCCATGTCTATAAGGAACTAATTTCTATTTATTGTTGGGGAATGATGTAACCTTGTAAACTCTCATGTATTTGAATTGATTCTTAAATTCCATATGTTTTTCCATTAATTGTTATAGTAATTCATTTGTTTCTATGCTTGCTTTTGTTTAACTCATTCATTAGCATGATTTATGAATTACATGAGTGTTGGGAGGTTCCTTACAATTTAGGTTCTTGTTGAATTACTCCTGAGGGTTATATTTCTCAGGGATGAGGGTACGGGTCTTGGTCGTCTTAACCTCTTGATCTTCACATCTTTTTACCAAGAATGCTAGGAATTGTAAGAACCGGTAATTAGGGACAGGCTTATTTACCAAAGGATCGGGTTTAAGTGATTTAGTAAGGGACGTTAGCAATAATGCATAAAGAAGAATTCTTATATACATGAGAGGGAACTTGGTGAAATCTAACCCCAACAACATATCCATCTCATATAAATCAACCTTCGTTCATCTTTGTGCTCCTTTGCCACTGATCAATTGCAATTTATTTTATTTTATTATTGTTGCATTCAAAACTCAATTATCTCTTTTCATTTTTAACTCTTAATTAATCTTATTATCACGCAACTGTTCAACGCCGAGAGTCCTCTAGGATACGATACTTGGTCTTAACATTTTATATTACTTATGCGACTCGGCACACTTGCAGATTCAACCCAACAACTGTTGGGAAAATCTCACGATACACACTCTGATATTTTTCTAAAATTGAGTCTTGTTACTCATTGATAATTGAAGGGCTTTAAATAGTCGTGATACTTACAATATTACGGGAATTTAAATAAAATATGAAAATAAAATATCAACTGTCTTAAAAATATAATCTGCTTAACCTATCATAAAATAATATTGTACCAAAAATCATAACTAACTATCCCTATTTTATCTCTATCAAATCAAACTAAATATTACTAGACCCAAAACTAATAAAATAAGACTTAAACAAAATTATTAATAAAACCCTAAAATTTAAGTTTATCCCAACAAACTCTCGCATAAACTTAAATTCTTCATTCCTTGCTTTCCATGTTCTTCAAGTTTTCTATACCTCTCACGAGACAATATGTAGGGTTTCATTTTGAACAATGATGGATTGTAACATGTGAGACAAATTTAATGAATTAGTTCACCTTATACTCAATTATGAAATAGGAAAGGATGATTTCAACTACTAACCTTCCATCCCTCACATAAAGGGTCATCCCTCACATAAAGGACTCTCAACAAACAAGAGTCAAGTTTCTTCATCAATTGTCTTGTATATAATAGTATAAGGATTTTCATCATTATTTTTACCAAACACGTATCTTAATGTCAATTTTGACTTAATTGTATGATCTAAAATGTATGAACAATTTTAGTATTCTCTAAATGAATTATCTCTTCACTTTGTATCAAGGTGTGACCCTTTCCTATTTAAGAAGATTTACTTTTTTTAACTCGTTGGTATATATCAATTTTAAACAACATATCTTAAATTTTATGAAAGTTTGTAAGCAATTTGCATTAGTTTTCAAGTTACACGATATGAAAGTTCTTATAAACCACAATCTAATAGGCACCCAAAGATCAATACAAAATACAATTAACAAATATTCATGAAATTTAAGATGTGTATATTAAAATATATATGCACTAATTAACTATTACAAAGTGATTAATCCTTAAACTATCCAACTGGACAATTCAAGATTCAATACATAAAAGTTATTAAAACTGTCTTTCTTTTATATTAATTTTAAAAAGAAATATACAACTTAAAAAGAGAAAAACCAAACAAAGGAGGCAATACATACTTTTTATATCAAACAAGAAACTGGGTTCACTCAATAAAACAACAATTTCAAACAAATTGAATTTAAGCTTAAACAATAAATATAAAAATAAATATGTCGGCTAATCAAGATTCAATACATAAAAGTTATTAAAACTGTCTTTCTTTTATATTAATTTTAAAAAGAAATATACAACTTAAAAAGAGAAAAACCAAACAAAGTGATTAATCCTTAAACTATCCAACTGGACAATTCAAGATTCAATATATAAAAATTATTAAAACTGTCTTTCTTTTATATTAATTTTAAAAAGAAATATACAAAAGAGAAAAACCAAACAAAGGAGGCAATACATACTTTTTATATCAAACAAGAAACTGGGTTCACTCAATAAAACAACAATTTCAAACAAATTAAATTTAAGCTTAAACAATAAATATAAAAATAAATAAAATAACATAAAAATAAATAGTTCAAATAAAAAATAAATAAAATCTGAACCTACGATGGGAGCAAACAAACAAAAATAGGACCTCACTCAATGAACCAAAAAGAGTGTTAAGGACAATAAAAGAAGAACAAGATGAATGAGTGGAATGAAAGAAGAAAGAGAATTTGGGACTGGAGGATCTGGAAGCATAAAGAACCTCAGAAGCAATGTGTTGGACAAAAATGGAAGAAAATGTACGAAGAACCTACGAGCAATGCATGAAGAACTCGTAACCAATACAACAACAACAACGTTGGACGAAAATGCATCAACATAGAGAAGACAAAATCACGGCATGATACATCACGGATTCTTAAATTTTATCCTAATAGCCAAAGATACAGTCTACGATTCTTTTAAATAACCTTAATATATACTCTGATAGTAAGATAATAAACTATGATTACTATGGAACCGTAACTTATTCTTTGTCTACCAAAATATATGCTATGATTATTTAAAATAACCATAACTTATATGCCATGATAATCGAAACATATTAGACATTGTAATATGTAATGATTGCACTAGTGTTATATTTTTAATTAATTTCCTTTCTTACAAAATCCAATATTTTTCTATGCATGGAATGCCAAATTCCACGACGTATGCATTATCGGTATTCACGATAACATAGACAAAATTTGAGGATGGGATCCTTACACGATTTCATTTTAAGTCTTTTGACAGAAAAACCAAATGTCACTTCTTCACATCAATATCCGAACCCAAATGTCACTGTCTTTTTTTGTTCATAAGATAAAATTAAAGACTTTGTTTATAAACATTCTTGTTAGTCATATATACACATTATAAACATTCATACACATCAAAATAGTCTAATAAAGTTGATAATTAAGCTTTAATGAAAATTTATTTGAAAGATATATGAACAATGAAATTTGAATTTGACTTAAGAAAATTTAATATTATTTATATCCTAAAATTTTAAGATAATAAATTTATAAATATTTTACTTTATAAATCAACTTTGTCATTTTTATTTAAAGTAAATCTTTTCTATTTATGACATTCAAAACCTATAAATTTTTGTACCCGTGCAATCACAACCCCACCGTCATCTTTTGCTTCAAAACAACATTTTCACCGTTAAACAAACATATTTATCACATAATCATTTAAATTTATATGATTAACTTTATTATTTTTTGTCAAATTTCGGCTATTTTTTTAAACAAGTCGAGACTAAATCATGTATCAAACTAAACAATTTATATAGTATCGATAAAAGATATTGTTTGGGATTGGAAAACATAAATACTATGTTTCGAAAGATACTTAAATTAAATGAATTATTACATATAAATTTATTCTCATCCTAACACAATTTTAAAATATCATAATAATTTAATGACGTAATTTTTTTAAATTATTTCTATCCTAAAGTTTTTTTATTATTATTTATGTATCTTCTGTCGGTAATGGTTGCACCACACACATATCTCAAATTAGTTTTGTTAAATGTTATAGTAGGTCAATGTTTGATTAATTCACAACCGTTGTAAACATGTCAGATATTATTCGTTGACCTATTTGAATGACTTTAGTATTAAAATGTCTTCTATAGGCATAATCTCTACCCGGGTTGAAAAGGATGAGCACCCTTGGAAAAGATGAGTATTCCTAGAGTTGGAAGCTTGAAGTGTTTTGTCAATATAAGGTTATCTAGAAACCCTTTATTTTGAAGTTTAACAAAAGCATATAAGGAAATACTGTTTATAAAAATAACATTCTAGGATAATAAGTCAAACTCTAAATATGTTAAACAACATTGAATAGTATTTCTTTGTCTGTTGTGTTGTTTCTCTTTATCTATGCAAATATATAAAGCACAAATACTTTATTCAAATGTTTTATGCTTGTTCAAAAGAACATTGAGATATACGAAGACATTATAGAAATGTTTCTTCAAAGCCTTATGTCTGCCCAATCCATACATGCAGCACAATTGCCTCTACAAAAGCAACATGGCATTTAACCTAGTACAAAAGGCTACAACACTTGCATCAAAGTCAATGCTTTTGAGTAACAGATCTTTTTCAAAATTGCCTATATAAAGAAGATCGCATGAAGAGAAGAATAAAAGAACTTTATTGCATATACTCTTATGTTGTCAAAACTCTCTTTCATTTATGTCGTCTAAGCTCTTTAAAAAAGAAAAATCTTTGTAAAGTTTTTCAGATAGATTTTGTATTGTTCAAATATCCTCTTTTAAGAGAGTTCTTATTTGTACTTGTTTTCATAAAAAACACTTTGTTGTTTTCGTATAATCAGAAGTGATTTAAAATACTTGCTTGTTTAACTCAGGAGAGTTAAACAATATAGTTAGTTGAACTATTTGATAATAAGAGTGGTTATACTCGTAAACTAGAAGTGATTAAACTCATTGTATTCTTTTCAAAGATTTGTGGATGTTTTAAGAGTGCTTAAAGGAGAACTAGACGTAACTTAGTTGGAGTGCTCCAGTATAAAAAAAAAACATTTTCCTTGTTATCTGTTTACCAGTTTTTCTAAACGTTTTATACAAATCCTTAAGTGTTCAACATTATATGTAGACCATCTAACCACTGTAAACAGTGTCTAACACTTTATTGCGAAAAGTTTTAAATATTATTAAACCCCTTTTCTAGAGTTTACCTCTGATTTCAGTTGGTACCAAAGCTAACTTCTTGGAGTTAGTTCATAGCTGAACTTGAGGAAATTATCTAGAAAGCAATGAAGAACGAAGGATTTTCCATAAAACGCCCTTCTATATTCAAGAAGGAGAAGTTTTATTATTGGAAACAAAGAATGATTGCATTCTTTGAGTCCTGCCACATTAATACGTCGGAAGTTGTGGAAAATGGGAACTACATACCCCTGAATAGAGAAGGGGAACCTTTGACAAGAAGTTTATGGTTAGAAGACTAAAAACAAAGGTATCTTCTGAACTTAAAAGTTAGAAATTCACTAATGTACACTCTTTCTGAAGAGGAAAACAGGAGAGTACATGCCTACAAAGGCATCAAGGAGATGTGGGACACGCTGATGATCACACACGAAAGGAGCCAACGAAGTAAAGAGGAATAAGCTAAGTTTGCTCACCAAACAATACGAGTTGTTTACCATGTTGGACAACGAAAGTATCTAGGCCATGTTTAGTCACTTCGAAATGATTTTAAATAATTTAAAATTGTTAGGTAAGTCATATGACAATTTTGATCATATTGAAAAAATTTTGCATAGGTAACTGCATTGAAGACATCAAAGATACTTGACAATCTTAGTCTTGAAGAGCTTGTTGGCATTCTTAAAGTCCATGAGTTGGAGCTCCAACAAGATGGGATGTTGAGAAATGAGAAAAGCATCACCCTTAAGGCTAAACGACCAATAAAAAGGACGCCCACGAAAGCCCTCAAGGTGGAAGAACCGTCTAAAGAGTCAAACACTGATGACGACTCTATGGAGGAAAAAGAAGAAGATGAATTATCGTTTATCTCAAGGAAAATCCACTCTATCTGGAGAAAGAATATAAACACACCTTTTAGAGGTAGACACATTAGATCCACTTCTAAGAGAAAACATAAGGAAAAGTCCAAGGAAAGACCAGTCTTGTTCTATGAATGCAAAAAGCCCAGACACTGTAGGTCCAAATTGCCAAACTCAGATGTCCAAAAACAAAGTGTTCTTCCCTAAACGGGATAAAAAGAAGGTGCTTATAAGTACCTGGAAAGACCTAGACTCATTTGAGTCTGAAGAAGAAGAAAGAGAAGAAGCCAACCTATGTTTGATGGCTAATTCAAGTGAATACTCGTTAGACAACTTTGACGAAGAGATAGATTTCTCTAATCTTCACTCTATCATTTAAGTATATAATAAGTTATTGTCAAATTCATCTAAATTGTCATAAGCTTTCAAAATATTAAGAAAGCAATATCGAAAAAGCTAAAAGGAATATGAAAATTTGAAAAAGGAATTGGTTGTTGAAAGATTATGTAAACTCTTTAAAACAACAAAATAACGACCTAGACAAGAAGCTAGTTGAACCTAAATGACAAATAGAAAAATTATTTTCTAAAAATGAAATATTAGAGAAAAATTTGAATATTAGTGAAGAAGTCAATTGTTTTTATCTTCTTCGACATGGAAATGAAACCTTGTTGAAAGTGTTAAATATGACATTTGAAGGAAACAAACATTTAGGCCTTTTAATAAAAAGTTGTAAACACCTGACAAGTCTGGTATAGGATTCAAAGGCAAGCCTGCTTATTAAATGCTTGCATCTAAATCAGTTAAGATTGTTAAAGCTAGGGAGAAAATCTCAAATGATGCATCTATTTCTAAAAAGAAAAGGATGTGAAAAATTAATAAGGTAGGACCCAATGCAAGATGGGTACCTAAAGACAAAATTATTACTCTTGCAGGTTTGCTTGATGATCATAAGGAGACCCTAGTCATGGTACTTGGATAGTGGGTGCTCACATCACATGACGAGCAAAATGTTTATGTTCCAAAGCCAAAGCAAGAAGAAGGGAAGAATAGTCATGTTAAGCGGAAACCAAAAGGGAATAATAATTGGCATTGGAAGGATAAGTATAGAATAGTCATGTTACTAGCAGAATGCCTTAAACATAATATGATTAACATAAGTCAATTATGTGATAGTGGATATAATGTTATCTTTGAAAAAAGTCAATGTAAAGTCTCAAACGACAAAGGTCAGAAAGTATTTTCTGTTGACAGACAAGGAAATTTGTACAAGATAGGTCTACATGAATTGTATGATCAACGCATTTCTTGTCTTGTATCAATAAAAGTTTAGGCTAAAATATGGCATAATAAATGTGGACATGTAAATATGATATTATCTCAAAGTTGCAATGCCATGACCTCATAAGAGGGTTGCCTAAAATGTCATTCAATGAAAAAAATATTTTGTTATACATGCATGAAAGTAAAGCAAGTCAAATATGAAGTACTTGAAAAACACTAAAGGGGGAAGGGGTATTGAATAATTTGTTAATGAAAAAAAATCTTTTCGCAACCCTTCTGATATAGTACGTAATCAAGCTTTGAAAATTTCTTCTGAAAGCTTAGATGCTCGACTTAATAAAGGTTGTAAACGATTGTTTCTTTTTACGTGCTACTCAGAATGTACACTGCAAAGTTTTATACGAACCCCCTTAGTTGAAGAGTAATGATATAGCTTGGAAGGTTCTTATATTTGGAAATAGAAACACAACTGTAGGTTTTTATAAGAGAAGTGTTTAGGTAAGAGAAGAGATGGATGCATAGTAATTTTTATACTAGTTCCCTCAAGCTGAGCTACGTCCAGTCTCCTCCATAGAGAGTTCCACTATAATCTCCACAAAATTACAACTAAGTATTCACACCACTCATGGTCTGAGTATTCGCACCACTCCTAGTCTCTGAGTATTCGTACCACTCTTGGTACTAAGCAACCTTGCCTAGATTTCCCTTGAGTATTCACACCACTCCTGGTACTAAGCAACCCTGCCTAGATTTCTTTTGATTAATTGCACCACTCCTGGTACTAAGCAACCTTGTCTATATTTCCTTAACACAATCTGAGTTCAATTGTAAGTGTTTTAATTCTCTCTAGAATTCCATTTAATGGTTGCTTACAAGTCGTACAGATTATTACTCTTGTAGAGAGTATATGGTTACAATACAAAAAAGTTTAAACACTTGCAGGTGTTTCTCTCTTTTCTCTTTCTCTCTTTATTACAATCAGTAAGCAATATAACAATGAAGCTTAAGAGTTTTTCTTTTCTTCTCTTCTCTTTTCTCTTTTTTTTTGTTCAGATATATTCTTTTTCTTGAGCTCTTTCTTTTTCTTCTCTTTTGAACGCTTGTAACGATAGATATTTCGTTGTAAGTTTTTCTCTTACTATCCTCTTTATTTTTCTTTTGAAAGATCTTCTATTTAAAGGCTTCTTGAATAAATGTCCATTAGACTGATCGTCCACCTTGATTTTTGTGCTTTCTCTTTCTTCGTGTACAGCACCCGTTAGATAAGTAAATTTGTAAACGCAAACATGTTTTTTCAGTATTTTGCTAGAAGTAGGTAGTATGTCCTTTTAGGCATGGCTTTAAGTGAAGAACACTCTGTGAATATCTCTTTTGTCTCTAACGTCCACTTCTGTTATTTTGATCTGAAGCTTTGTAGATGTGTGTAGAATAGCTTATCTACAAAGAGTAAACTAAATTGTGCATGCACCAGAAATGTCTTTTCTTATCACTTTTGTTGTTTTTAAACATTGAGCATTTAATGTCATTTAATTTTTGCTCAAAACAACAAAGTGCTTTTTGATTTCCTACCCTTAATGCAACATTTGACAATTAAGCTTTTTCTTTAAAGATATCAAGCGTTGAGTAAAGACTTCATCCTTTGACAAAGTATTGTTTTATCTCATGGTATCGTTTAGACAAGTAAACATTTATTGTGATATAGTCTTTTTAGACAGACAATGTTTAACTTTGTTTGTTTCCTTTTAATGTTTTATGCTTTTAATATTTTAGTGTGTTTTGTCAAAGTCATCGTCTTGACACTATTTTGTTTTTGAGAGCTAAACTAAATACCCTTTGGGTATGATAAGCATTAAGCGTTTAACTTTAACTCTCTTAGAAACTTTAGGTTTAATAACCATTTAGCACAACATATGGGTGTTTTGACCTAGATGTTTTTCTAATTCCTAAGAACCTAAGTGTTTTCCTGAGGTTTTCTATGTTGGAGATTTTGGTTCTAAGTCTTGTGTTTTCATCCTAAGTTGTTGTCTTTTTCATGTTTTAATGTTATTTGGTTAAAGTTTAAAACATGAGAGTAGAGTTGTCAAAATGAGTTATAACCTGCGGACCAACCCGGCCCACCAAGCGTTCGGGTCGGGTTGGATTTGAAAAAATTGTATTTTTTATACGGGTCAATTTCAACCCGGCTCATCCGGGTCGAACCCGTGGTGGGCCGGGTTGGCTCACCAACCCACCTACCTAATTTTATTTTATTAAAATTTAATTTTAATTTTATAAAAAATATTTATTATTTTTTTGTTTGAAAAAATTATTTAAGTTCCCTATTTTCAAAATCAATTAAACACCCATGTTGCACATATTCATTTTGGAAGTGAAATTTGTTTAAATTTGAATTACAAAAAATTTGTAATTTTTTGTATTTAAAAAAAATTGTAATTAAGTGAGCCAGTGAGCCAACCCATTTACCCACAAACCCGTGGTGGGTCGGGCCGGATTCAAATTTTTCTAGCTCACCAATAAATGAGTCGGGTTGGGTTGGCTCACTAAGTGATCAACCCGTGGTGGGCCAAGTCAAGTGGCCCATTTTGAGAGCACTACATGAGAGCATTTAGGCGCATAGACAATTGTATCTTAACAAAAGAGTCTTTTAAAAGTAAAAATGTCATTTCAACTTAAAGACCTCTTGTGCTATTGTATTTATATTTATTTGGTCTAACCAGAACATCATCTATCAATGGTAAATGCTATTGTTTAGTAGTCGTCAATGAATATACTAGATGAACATGGGAAAGGTTCTTAACCCATAAGGATGATGCTTTTAAAGCCTTCCATAAAGTCCGCAAGAAGATTGAAAACGAAAAAGGGTTGTAAAACAGTTTCAATCAGAAGTGACCATGGAGGGGAATTTGAAAATGATCATTTTCAAAAGTTTTGTGAAAACTCTAACATAAACCAAAATTTCTCTACTCCAATGACACCACAACAAAATGGTTCGTTGAGAGGAAAAATCATTCTTTACAAGAATTGGATAGAGCCATGTTAAACTATTTTAATACCCCTAAACATTTATGGGTTGAAATATTTAGTATTGTTTGTTATCTTCAAAACAGAATTCATTTAAGGCCAATATTAAGCAAAACTCCATATAAATTATGGAAGAACAAAAAGCCCAAGATATCATACTTTCATTCATTTGGATTTCAATTCTTCATCTTAAATATCAGGGATAGTTTAAGGAAGTTTGATTCCAAGAGTGATGAAGGTATCATGCTTGGCTATTCCAGAAACCTCCAAAGTGTTTTAATGGAAAAATGATTTGGTCCAATCCAAAATGATGGAGGTGGACCAAGTTAATCTTCATTGATCTGCATAAATACCAATGAAGGAGTATGATCCAAAGAATGGGTCAAAACTCATATGAGGAACAAGTATTGGTGCAAAGATGATGGAAACCATCTTCACTCAAGCTGAAGGAGAATTCATGGAGATAATGTATTGGACATGGAAGCATAAAAAGGTGAAGGATATAGTGTTTTGAGAGTTAGTGTAGAGTGTTTCTTGAAGGAGGTTGGGCTAAGCTTCAAGGAAAAGGTTTGGAGAAATCAAGTATAAAATTATCCTAATGAACTTAGAAAAAGGGAGAGCTGTAAAATTTTGGTAGAATTCTCTCTATGTTGAAGGATAAGTTTTTTTTTTTTATGTTAATCAACTTAAAGAAAAGAAGGCTACTAATTTTGGTAGAGATTCTTTTCATTAATTCCAAGTTGAATGTACAAGGTTTAGTCACTTCTATTTATAAGATAGGGGTTTAAACTCATTTGAAACTAGAGTACATTGAGTCAAAGAAAATGCATTGAACTTGAAAGCTTCTTGAACCTTCGTCAAGAGTAGATACAATATATGGGAGCCTTCTCACTTAAACCATGTTCCAGAAGCTTCTTAAAGGCTCAAGAAAGCCCCAAAACATGTTAGATCGTATTAACACTCAAGAAGTAAGTCAAAAGCTAAAACCTCACTTTCTGATGCAGTTTGTCTATTTTGATCGATTATGAACTTTCTTAATTAATTAAATCAGTATAAAATGCTTTTTTTTCAGAAAAACTGTTTGTTTTTATTGATTATGAGTTTTTTTTAATCGATTAAAACAATACCTATACAACAAAATTGGCCAAAATACAAGTCCAAATGAAAAGTAATCTTGGCCCAAATACAAGGCCTAAAGAAAACACTTATTTACATATTTAAAAAGCTTAAGAGAAAGGAAAACAAGATTTAAAACAATATCTTCTACAAGAGTAGAAGTCCTTCTTTTTCTTCCATTCTCTTAGCCTTGGTTAAAGTTGTGGATCCATGGATGGGCCTCCATCAAGCTCCCTAAATGGGATTCGATCATACTTTCCCTTTTGAAAATGATTTATCCTTAGATCATAAGGATATATAAGTGACGATAACTTCGGCTTTTTATTTCTTCCAAGATCAAAGATGTACCTGCAATAACCATCAAAAAAAATTGAATGGGCTTTTATACCATAGTAATAACATATCTAAAGTAAAGAACAAATGAGTAAAGATTTTTTGTATTTTCGAAATTATTTTCCTTTAGAAAAATTATTTTCTCTAAATAATTTAAAACTTTTTCTTCACTAGGTGAGGAATGAGAGTCATCCAGGCTTCCAATGTGTTGATCTTTTTTAAACATTATTTTATGGTAAGGAAATTTAGAAGAAATGTTCCCTTTTTTTCAAAACACTTGAAGCATTGATTACCTCTTGTTCTAGTTTCTTTATATTTTTCTTTAAAAGTAATGAGACCTACTTTACAAAAATGTTTTTGTCCAACTCGAGTTATTTGTAATTTTTTAGGCAACAACAAATCGAAGTTTGATTTTTCAAAAGCTTTTGAGGAGCTAAAAGCAATGAGGAGTGGAAGTGAAGTTAAAAAAATTCTTTAATTGTAAAGGTTGAAAGTAAGAAATGAGAATCGTTAGTGAAATGATAAGTGTTCAAAGATTAGAAAACTCCTTTTAAATGATTCACAAATTTGTTTTGAACACACAATGTAAGCATTAAATGTACAACATTCAAAACAACATAATTTATGAGAAAAAAATACATATCTGCCAACATGCATTTCTACTCTACTTTGTGTAGATGCCTATTACAAGTACCCATCTACTCTATCATGAACAAATCAAAAGTGGATAAACGGGTTGACTCACTAGCCCATTTAATTACATTTAATCACATCAATTGTTGTAACCCTTGACCCTTGTTCTTGTTGTCTCCAAATTCACTGATAAAGATTTTCCTAATATCAGAACAATTTCGACAATCAATAAAAAAATATTAGTAAAAAGAAATAGAACTAGTACTCAAGAACATCAACAAAAAATTAATAGTTTAATCTGTAATATAATTTCCCAAATTCAAAGATATCAAAAAGAACTTGTTCAAATAATGTATACTTAAATTGTTTAAATAAAATGAACAAAATCTTATACAAGCATGTCACAACATGAAAAAAATCATTCCATGTCTTCAAATCCCCCAGAACAAAAAACAAATTCGCAAACACCTATTTTTGAAAAAAAAAAAAGAGAAGCGAGAAAACAAAAATGTGGAGAAAAAGAAAAAAAAAAGAAGGGTTGAAGAATTTCAGTGAAGTGAGGGTGAGAGTACCGTCAAATGAGAGCAAGTACCGTGAGAGTGATTTGTGAGAGCAGAGGTTACTTTTTTGGTATACATAGTGAATGAAGAGAGTATTTTATTTTTTAGGGTTTTATAAATAAAATAATAAATTAAAAAATAAAATTAGGTTGGTGGGTTAGTAAGCCAACCCAGCTCACCACGGGTTCAACCCGCATGAGCCGGGTTGAAATTTGACCCGCATATAAGTGGGTTGTATTTTTCAAACCCAACCCGGCCCGAACCCGTGACGGGCCGGGTTGGTCTACGGGTTGTGACTCATTTTGACAACTCTAATAAACGATGAGAATATATTTACAAGTCTCATAAAGTCATAAGCTTACATTTATAAGAAGTGAGAAAGTTCTACAAAGTTTATTAGATTGTGTTGTATTGTAAACACGTCCTCTTTGTGAGAGTTATCGTCTAAGACTTGTAAACAATCTAAGTGATTGTACATTCTGAAGAGAATTCAAACACTTGGTAATTATCTCAGTTAAGTTAAATGCCTATATGCAGTGTATCAGGTAGATATCAGGATTGTCTAGTGGAAACCAGGAGTGGGTGAAACTCAAACTAGACAATGTAGAAGGTACCATGATTATCTAGTGGAAACCAAGAGTAGGTGAAACTAAAACTAAGCAGTGTGTCAGGTAGATACCAAGATTATTTAATGAAAACCAAGAGTAGGTGAAACTCAAACTAGGAAGTGCATTAGGTAGATACCGTGATTGTCTAGAATCCAGAGTAGGTGAAACTCAACTAGTCAGCCATAACAAGTGTTACCAGGATTCACTAGGGTTACCAAGAGTGGTTTACAATACTCAACTAGTCAGTGTAGTAAGTGTTACCATGATTGACTAGGTGTAACCAAGAGTGGTGTTAATACTCAGTTATAATCTTGTTGAGAGTATAGTAGAACCCTCTGAAAGGTCTTTGAATAAAACTGGACGTAGCTTAGTTGAGTGAACTAATATAAAACAATTGTGTGTTTATTGCTTTATCTTCACAAAACATATTATTTACAAACACTGAAATTGCTTGCAAAATTAATCATTAGTACGGTTGTTACTAAACGTCACTTTCTTCAAAGATTGTCTTTCTTCAAATACTGAAGTAACTTGACTAAAATACTTGAAAAACATTTTATCTTTAAACGTGTGATTTAAACAATGTTTTATAAATCAGATCAATCTCACCTTGCAATAGATTCCAAAAAGAGTAACTCATTGTTTAAATCTTTTAATATTGAGTATATTACCAACTACCAAAAAGAACCTCATTCACTTTGTCTATAAAGGTCTCTCTCTACAATGTCTTTGACATTCATTTTTTTTATATGAAGACATTATTTTTTTAGTATATGCTATATACACTTTGAACTCATATTACAAGTGCTCATTGTTCTGCATGAATTTTAAATTAATCTTGATATTCACTTGATGGATTAATCTTCCCTTACACAAAGAGTAAAAAAAACAGAAAACTAAAAAAATTAGAAGAAAACTTGCACATCGTATTACATACATGGTCGATGTTGTTCTCTAATTTTATATAAATTTTCAACTGAATAATATATGATACATTAATAAAACAATATCAGCAATATTTATAGTATAGTATGTAAATTCTTGAAAATATTTATTCATTCTTGAAGCGGTTGAAGTTGGAATTTCTAATTAATCTCTTAAAAGAAAAAAAAAATTCTTGGGTGAGAAAAATGAAACCCCTAAAAACAAATATGTTGAATGCGAGAGGCACAGGTATTAATTGCCCTGCAACTCAAGCAACCAGTCCCAACCAGACACAACATTGACAAAATGTCACATTATTTGTTTATGCCACATTCTAACAAAAAATCAAATCAAGCATGGATAAGAAAGACCCTCTGCCACATTTCAATTACTTTATTCAAGTAGTGGGTCAATTTGAAGTAATGAATGTGATTTAATGTGCCAAAGAAACTGAGTTCATCACACCATATTAGCTTAAAATCATAACTAGCTCAATCCAAGCCTAGTTGATAAAATTAATCATTGATAAACCCCTCTATTTGTTCTTTTTCTTTTTGTTCATTGTGCATCTCTTCCTATAGAAATAATCAAAGCATCGATAAAGTTTTATTCATTATAATTTCTACCATATTCCTCATAAGGCCATTAAATGTCACAGCCTAACCTAAGCATATATGTCACTTTAAGCATATCCAACTACAGCTAAATTGTCATATACTCTATATCTTACATTAGAAATCACCTCCTATAACTGCATATCTTACCAACATCTCAAAGTTTTAAGTTCTGACAATTTAACAATTGAAAAAAAATAATAATAAGTGGTTTAACAAATTACCTAAAATATCACCAGTTTAAATTTTGAGATAATTTTAAAATACCAAAGTTGATTAAAATATTAAAAATCATTCCTTGAAGAAAACCTAAAACAGAGTTTTCTAGATATAGAAACTTAACCACAAAACTTTAACAAATATGAGGGCAAAAAGACAAAAGAAAGATACTGATTTTAAGAACTAAAACTTAGAGTTTATATAGGTGTACAGACTAAAAGAAAACATGTCCAAATATAGGGTTCAAATTATTAAACCTAATGAATATAACTATAAAGAGGAAGTGAGAAAGAGGTTGAGACGGGTGTTCACTTCTGAATGCAACATTGTACAAGATATAGTAACTTGCTCCAAAAATTGCCAAGTGGCATAAACCTTAATCATAGGTTTGTAGCTTTCTTCATCAATAAATTAACATATAAACTTAGGTAAGTGACAACTGTGCAAAACTTCTTTAACCTTTAACTCTGTCACAGTTGCAATGACCAATTGAGCCCAAATACCATATGAATTCTGTGAAAATGGTATGCAGAAAGGTACTGGTAGCCAAAGGGCAAACCAGAATTTCAACTTTCGTTCAGTGATTATTGTGTTGATGTGGAATTTCCACCAATAACCCAATACTGCTTAACAGCAATCAGAACCTTCTCAGGAACAAGAGGACCGTCCTCATGATCAACCATTTTAGTATCCCATCTCATCCCTCCAACTATTTTCTTTACCTTAATTAACACATCCACTTCATCACGGAATATGACAGCTCCTTCTGGTCGCAGAATCCGGTCCATCTCCAAAAGAATATCCTCTGCATTGCATCTGCATTTGATTCTCACACACATGATTGAGGAACAGGAAATGAACACACAATTGCTATAAGCAAAGTCAACTAAATAACTAGTGTTTCTGCTAATGGTATGCCAAGTCCAAATATCTCAACCTCAAAATTACAAGATCTACTCTATAGGACTTGATTATCTTACAACCATACCACACATGTTAACAGTTACTTCTTCATGAGTCCTATTTTAGACTTCCAATATAATATTTTTACACGCCCAAAATTTATTACCGAATTAAACAAAAAGACAGAAATATGATATTACCACCTGATTCCCCACACAGCACCGTAAAATATCATCTAAACTATAATTACAAGCTAAGCAGGCCACAGATAAGGATTAACAGGTGACTGCAGTTTCAATTATAAGTTAACAAGTTGAATAGTGACAGAAGAAAACTTACTTATCCTTGTACAGACTAAAGAGACCGGGAGCATGAATGAGGTCATATGTTCGTGGATATGTGGAAAAGGCTTCACACCTGGGTGAAAAAGGAACCGAAGAAAGATCTTTAACAAAACTGACTGCTAAAAATTCACAAACTATGGTTAATCACAATTCAATACAAAAAAAGCATATAGCATCATCAGCAAACAACTTCACATGATATTATATTACAGCTATTTTGAGAATTATTAAATGATAGTATATGAAAATAGTCATAAAATGTATTTCAATACTTCAGATTAAGAGCAGACACGAATAAAATGGGATAAACTTATGAAACCATACCAATCATGATAGATGCCAATTAGTCCTCGTTCATATATCACACCCAGTGTATTTGTCTCAGCTATAGTAGGCACAACATTCATGACCCATAACTTTGAAGAATGGATAGCAGCAGCAAAACTACCCAATCCGGCATTCATATCCATAATATTACGATACCTTCCCGAGTCCAACAGTCTATTAGTTTTCTTGTAAGCATTTACATGCTTTTTCCACTTTTTGTTGTCATCCTGGTATGTCTCGGAGGAAACTCCAGGAACTGAGCCACTTGCAATTCTTGGAGGAATGGCATAAAGCCTGCTTGGAAATGGTTTAAGATTCTCACCAGAAACTTCAGGACTTGGAGTAATGCAGGCCTCCATTTTCTTATACCTATAGCCACAGAACAAAGCCATTCTAACTCAGTACACCACTTAATTTCAGAACAAAGTTAAGCAGTGCTCACATTTAAAGGACAGAACTATGTATAAATATCAGCTTTTTATCCCATCAATTTAGGTTTTATGCATAAAAGTACATGTATGTTTGTTTTCATGACTGGTAGAAAAAAGTAAAGGGAATATCAACACTAAACCATTAAAATGTAAAATTATAAAACTAAAAAATGTGGCAAACATACCAGACGTCATCGGCATCTGAGGACTTGCAAAATTCCACACTGTCATCATCTTGTCTCCTCTGACATGATTCAGAGTCTACAACCTTTTGCCAAATGGCTATTTCAGCCTTCTCCGACCTCTTCACCCAGCAAAGTTTCTTAGCAATCTCTTCAATCTTTCCTTGTTCTTTCTCAAGGTCTTCCTTAGGTCTCTGCCAGGCTTTGTAGTTAACTTTCCAATTGATTGGAGGACCCGAGAGCACCCAATAACCACCAGGTCTTAGAACACGATCAACTTCCATCATATATATCCCATCTGCAAATGAATAGCCCCAAAATGCAGTTTTAAACAGTTGGTAACACAAATAAAACAATGCAAGTTCAAAAATCAATCAGAAGCAGGAGAAAAAAGAATGGGAAAGCAGGGCCAGTGGTTTCTTATTTACAACAAGTAGATTATATATTAGAAGATAGTATTTAATGTGAAGTTCTTACTATTTGCTCCCCAAGGTATCAAACAGCGAGAACAATGAGCCATGTCAAAGGCTCTAGATGGATAGGGCAACTTTATGCTCCCCAAAACGCCAATGACAGCAGGGACACCTCTTTCAAGAGCAAACTGAACTTGTGCTTCATGATTATCCCTTGGTGCAAACGACATGGCGATAACATTTCTGCTCCAAAGATATGCACCCCAGCTGGCAACCTGAGCAAACAACATGACATAAGAATACATAGCCAAAAAGTAATAATGCAGGCATGCAGCTATAACATTAAAATATACAAGAACAGCCAAGGAGATTCTACAAAATTCATCAGGAATTTGAGATGAAAAATATACCCCACAACCGGTGTCTAGCGCTGTCCTCACTGTCCCATTAGTTATAGGTATCACAGACGCAATTTGATTAATATATTTATCAGCACCTTGAGGAAACTGTGTTCCACCACCAGGAAACTTGAACACATTTCCCTCATATTGGATCCAATTCTGAATAGCCTTCTCGACTGTAAGGCTCTTGTAGGGAGCATTAGCAAATGGAACATAGTCACGGCTCTTCGGCCAAGGAAATGGTGTAACATACCCCTTGGGTGCAGGGATCATACACTTTAACTTCTCTTCCTCTCGGGGGCAGTGTCTCTCTCTATAGATCATGTTCTCTCTAGGAAAGGTCATGGCACGCTTTTGATGCTGACAGGGAGTGTAATCAGTATAGCGAGCAGTACATGGTTTAAATGCCTTAGGCTTTGATTCTGCTTCATCAATTTCACCAACTTCACCATGGTGGGAGTCAAAACTTAAATTTGGAACTATATCACATTCTGCACTAGTCTTAGTAATTTCCAAAGCTATGCTATCTCCCTTTCCAAAACCACTTCTCTGCCACGCTCCTAATATATAGAAGAAACAGCACAGACCAACTACTATGACTATCTGTACAGAGCTTCTAGTCCTACCATCAGCTGAACTTGTTTTGGCCATTTAGAACCTGAAAAGGATCAATTCTTATTCAGAACCGCAATACCAAGGCTGTAATCCACAACAAACACTCAAGATCTAGCATAAAAATCTCATGTCAAAATTAGATAACTTTTGCTTCTAATGAAGGAAACAGACACGTTGCAAGTTTATGATGCAATCAAACAGAAAAAAAAAAAAAAATCAACTACGGATCATCAACTCATCTATCACTTAACTAACATTGAGGGTAAAGAAACTTCCAATCACACCAATCAACAAAACCAAGCCACTTTCAATCACTACCCTGAAGAAATTATTAACTAGTCAGTAATACACAGTGACAGTTGTTAAAAAAGAAAAGACTGAGAGAGTTTAAAAGTGAACTCCAGATCTGTTCAACCATATGAAGCTTAACCATCATAAGTTTCACTTGTTTGTCTTGGCTCTCTAATAAGGAAATAGAAGCATTTACACAACACCCACAACAACACCAACTTAAAAGAAAAAACATACAGACATCTTAACTAACCCAGAAGGCGAAAGGAACACGAACTCCTACAACATACTCGTGAAGGAAACCACCAAATTAAGAGCTATACATGAATACCCACGAAAACAAAGTAATCAAAAACAACTTCAGCTACATAATGAAGCATAAAAGACTCAACCTTGGATCCCAAGAAGAAAGAAAGCGAATTCAAAAAGACAAGGACAATAAGTAGAAGAAAGGAAGAAAATTTAGCTGCTAGAAGTTAAGATCTCTTACTGAGCATATGAAAATGGGGGAGAGCTGTAGTTTGGAGATCTGGGATTCCAAAGAGAGAAGGAGAAGGGTAAAAGAAAGAGGAAAATTTTGAGAAATGTTTTCTTTTTCTAAGCAATCAAACAAAACAATGAATTTCGTACATGCTGCACCGAAGAAAGAGTGGGAAAGAGAGAGCAATAAAAACCTACTACGGCTAGAAACGCTAAAATAGTTCCAATCTAAACTTAAAACATATGACTATACAAAAGCGGACCTTTTTGAATTCTGGTAAAGATGTTTTAGTATTATGTAAACTCGTAAGAGGTCTTGATATTACTTCAGTCAAAAACAAACATACAAGGAAAAGTGGGAAAATTATAAAGATAAAGCTTCCAATCCCTCCTCTGTCATCTGCTGCTAAATTATGAGATTGTGTACACTTTTACTTTATTTCATTTTATATTTTTATTTTTCAGTGATTATTAGTAAATCTCACCCACCAATCTCTTATCCTTCTTCTGTGATTCCTCTGAAGTACATGTAAAGTTTAGGATATATCTTAAAATACAAGTCTCCCATGTCCGAGTTAAATGTTAAATAATAAGAAATAAACAGGGAATAAGTTAATTCATATTGCAAGAGTTCTTTCAAAATAAAATAAAAAGTAGTTGAAAGTTGGAAATAGTTAAATTAATTAATTAAACTAAAATTGGTAGATAAATTTAATTATTAAATAATAAAATTATGTGATCTGTTTTAATTTTACTTTATGTCAAAAAAGTATACCTTTAGATCAATATAGTTTATCTGTTTTAATTCATTTTACTCTCTTATAATTTTTTTTTTGTTATCAAAGATTTGAAATAATATAATAATTAAAGTATATAATTTAAAATAAAGGAGATGGCAAATAAAAAAAAAAAGAGGTTTGTCAGTTTTTTTTTATTTTATTTTAGTTAAACAATCAAATGGAAAATTTTAACTTTGCAGTTATTTTAATTAAAGTGTGTGTAGTCGAATATTTGTTTAACATTATGTTTCTTCTTTTTATAATTTTTTCTTAATTAATTTTCATAAAAAATTTAATAATTAAATATTTTTAAAATATTTTGTATTAAACATATTAGTTGCGTCTAGGGTGAATTTAATTTAATTTATATTTTACTTGTTTGAGTTATATTTAAAGATTCTTTAAAATTAATTAATTTTTAAAAAATATTCTTGGAATAACTTTATCTCCTCTTAAAAGAACATTTGCAATCTGCTAGTAACATGACCAAAAATTATCATTAGATATGTTTTACTTGGTGAAAAGGTTCAGAAGAGATTCATAGACAGCTATAATTGGTGTGTATGCTTAAAATATTGGGGCTGTTTTTATTTCCTCTTCTTTGTTTTATGCACTGTCTTGATCAAAATTAATACAAGAGTACAGTAATTAATTTTCAATGTAAGTTTAATAAAAAAAAAAAAAGGGGTAATTTTATTGGTCCCAAAGCTTGATATGTCATTTCTCAATAATTAAACTTTTTGGAGTGATTAAAATATCTTACAAAAACTCTAAGATGTTGTTCCAAATGTAAAAATGTTGTACTAAAATTTTGTTAGTCAATAATGTATTAAAAAAATACAAATATAACTAGTAAAATCTATATAAAATATAAAAAAATCAACAAAATTATTTTATGATTTATATTTGTTAAAGTGACTAACATTAGTTTAAAAATATTTAATATCAAAAGCACTAAAGTTGTTATTTTGTGACAAAAATGTATGTGTACTGTCCTAATCCTAGGTTTAGTTTCCAAATTAAGAAATTAAAATCTTAAAAGTTAGTTGAAGTAGTGCAAGAGACAAGTGTGATGCAATAGGTGCAGAAATCGAGGTTGTATGTATTTATTTATTGACAGGAGAGTACCAGGTATAGAACACTTTATGCTACCACAATAATACAAGCATTTATTACAAATTAAATTTTACTTAATCAAAAGTCAATAATAATCTAAAAAAAAAAAGAATAAGATCAAGCTATAATTTTAGGATAAATTTTGCATAGAAAGTTATCAAATTGATATGTCATAGTAATTATTATATGAATAGTGTTAGTCCAAGAGATTATCTTATTTTGACATTTTAATTATTTTGTCATAAAGAATTATATTGGCAACCAATCTAGAAATAACTTTTTTTTCTCTCTTCAAGTTTTTTTTATTTAATCCTTTTTTTTTCTTTATTGATTACAGTATTTGTAAAGATGTTTTAGGAAAATAATTGTTTATTTGTACTATGACTTAGGGTTTAAGTAGCCACCGACAAGAGATGAAAGTGTGAAAGGAAAGTGAAATGATAATATTTTATGGTAAAAGGACAAAAACACAGATTTGTGTGTGAGAGGGCCATTGCTTCAATTATTTATTCCATATTTTTTATTCTTATCTATATAAAGAATTGTTTTTATTTACTCACAAAGTCCCAAATCATCATCTATAGAACAAAAAGAAAATATAGTGTAATCACAACATTCAGATTAGGTGTGTTAGCGGATAGTGGTAAATTTATATTATTTTACCTAAGGGCTAATAGACATTATGTTTGCACATTTTTGGTAAAATATAAGGGTATTCCCTCCACCTCCCCAACTCCACCCACACCTCTACATAATTATTTTAATTATAAAACTATCCTTTTTATTTTAATTTTTTACTCTTTTTTTTACTTTTTGATTTTTTTATGAAAACCTTAAATCTCTCATTTTTCATTCAGAGTGGTCTTCCACCCCCTCTTTCTTTCCCTCCCTCACCACTCTCACTTTCAAACTTTTCTCTTACATATCAGTTTCATTCCAACTATTCCAGATCCTTTTTTTTTCAACCCATTTTCTCCATAGTCATTTATTTATTCTTTGTTCTCCGTTTTTTCCCAACCCATTTTCTCTATTTCCACTTGACCCATTATCTGATAAAGGGCCACATTTTAGGTGTTGGTCATGATGATTTTCCTCCATTGTTCTTCTTTTCCTTTCTTTTTTTTTCATTTGTTTATTTCACGAAGCCCGCATAGAGTCCCTAATTTAAGAATGCATGCACAACATTGACAAAAAGATGTCGCAAGGGATCACGCAAGTGCACACGGCGGTGGTACCAGTGAGGCAGACGGTGACGTAGAGTTCACTGGTGATGATTTTGCAGTGGCGGTGACAGGTGCGGTGGAGCTTTCGTTTCTCGATGTCGGAGGCGCTGCAAGTGTTAAGGGTGGAGAAGAACATTCGTTTCCCGATGCACTCATCTTGGCCGGAGAGAGCAACATCGAAGAGGTTCAGCTCGATGACGTAGTCACGCTAGTGTTTAGGTTCGAAACTAAAACTTGCATCGTTCCTTTTGCCTTGCTGCTTTGTTTGACGGTGTTCATAACCAAGCAACATGACGAACGTGTTGTATACCGATTGAAGCGCATGGAAACTATGGTAAGTGTATCTATGATAATGGTGTAGGTCAAGTGATGGTGGTGGTGTGGTAGGAAAGAAACAGATGAAGGAAAAAGAAATGAAAGGAAGAACAGTGAAGGGGAAGTGAAACGAAAATCAGGAAATAGAGATCCGTAAGATTTAGGGGGTTGCACTTGCACAAAAAGGAAATAAGGAGAAATATCCTTAATGGTAAAAGTAAAAACAAAAATAATCTAGGATAGAATTAGAATTAAAAGAATATGGGAAAGTGTAAGAAGCGTGGTGGTGGAAGGAGGAATGCCCAAATATAATTATCAAAACATAAAAATGAATTTGTAATGAGATATGGATAACAATGTTTTAATTTTTCTTAATTGTAATAAAAGTTGAATAAAAGTATTTTGAATATTTTTATGGGTGGTTATAAATATTTTTTTCGTTTAGATTATGTATAAAACTAACGTGTAGGCCATCTGTATTTTTTTTCTTGGGTTTCTTTTTCTTTTATCTTCATAACTTTCTCGTCTCTCTTCTTTTTCAATTTTCATCTATAATTTCTTTTTCTTTTTAAAATTAAATTGCATCAAGATGATATTAGGATGTAAAATATTTGTTAGTCAAACAAAAGATATATATTATCAATTTCTTTTCTTTTTTAATACTACACATATGCTTTGTATATAAACCTTATTCTTAGCTTTCAATGATATAGTTGAGATATGATTCAATATTGTGATTATCTTGTTTCTTATGTTTAGTTCTTTTTCTTTGTTATCTATCAATATGTTAAATTTATTGTTATATTGGTTTAACATGACATTAAGAGCAAGGTTGTCAAGGTCAATCTTGGGAGGGAAGTGAGAATTTCTCATCTTTGTTGTTAGAATTTAGGTGAGTCTTGGTGTGAAAAGTGTGTGGCTATATCTCCTCGGTGCTAAGCAATCTTAAAAATACCAAAGAAGAGTTGAATGTATCAAGATTTGCGAAGCTCTTGGACTTACAAGTTTAAGATAGCTTGAAAATGAAAGTATCATTCAAGGTGCATTGTCGGTGTTTAGTAGAAAGGCTTTTGATGATTAGAAGATAAAGATATTAGTTGTTTTTGGTTTTCAAGAAGTAATAGATGTGGTGATGAGTAGGATTAAAGATTATAGAAACAAAGCTATAGAAAAAGCAAAGAAACAGTTCAAAAATCTTCAAAAGTTGGACAATATGGCCAAATTTCTCATCTACCAATATGTTGGACAAATGATCTTCAAGAAAATTTTCAAACTTGCAATAATGAAGGAGTGTTGGGAGATTTTATTGAAAGCTTATGGAGATGGAGACAAGAATAAAAAGGTCAAGCTACAAACCTTGAGGAGGCAGTTTGAGTGTTTCAACATGGATAAGAATGAGATGATTATTAATTACTTTGAGAAGATTCAAGAACGTGAATGTGACGAGGGCCTGTAGAGACACAAATTACTAATCAACAAATTTTTGATAAAATTGTGAGTATATTATTGTAGAGGTTTGATCATGTAGTAGTGGAAATTGAAGAAACAAAAGACTTGAAGAGATGAAGTTAGAAGGTTTGAAGCATTCTCTTGAAACACATGAGTATAGGCATTCTCTTGAAGCATTTCTCGTCTCGTCAAGAGTAATGTACATGTGAACCTCCTAGAAATCCACCTCCTTCATCTTTCTTATACATAATCCTCGTGTTACTCAATAACATGATCTTGCTACTAAATAACATCGTTATGCTTCTCATAAACATCAACATCGTGCAATGTCCCAACTTCTTTAGGGTGACTCCTTCTACGAGTTGATCCCATAGTCTCCTTCTCTCTTCATCTCTTGAAGAATTTTCACCCTGATATGTAGATGCACATCGTATTCTTATGATATTTATAACAAACAAACTTGTCAAATATCAAAACACTCATAAAAATATCAAAACATAAAAAACAATAGAGAAATCGGATTTCGAAATTCTATGAGCACTTAACACGATTTTGAAATCTAGTTAAGCTTTCGTCGGATTTCAAAAACTGATCAAGAACATAATCGGATTTCAAATTTTTTTCGAGAACTTAACTGAATTTCAAAATCCCTTGCCAGATTTTGAATCTGAAACCAATTTTCAACCAAAATCACTCACAAATACACACATTCATCCATGAACTGTCGATATAATGTCATAATATATTTAAATGGAAATGTAAACCATTAAACATAAAGGAAAACCAACCCGTTGTGTAGTGTGGGATGAAGGACTAAGCCAACCTTGGTTATTATAGTGAGCAAGAAATTTTTGTGCAAACATCGAAAGGAATAGAAGGGGTAAGTTCTAGTGTTTGTATAAATTGAAATTAAGTAAATGTGGGTGGTGATCTTTAGGTAATTATGGAGGAGAGAGAAAAAAAAGGTAAAACGAAAATGTTACCGTGTTAGAAGGGTAACTTTGACATTATTTGAAAATTTGGAGGTGTAGGAAAAAGTGATTGAAGCTTTAGGGAGAAATACTCATTTTTCAAACATAAGTAAAAAAATCCAAGATTAAATGAGATAAGAAACAAACTTGGAAAGAGAAAATACATGAATGTTATAAAAGAACTAGGAGACTTAACTAAACTGAGAGCTAAGTGAATTGACTTTAAAAACTTTTTGAAAAGATTCACCCTCTCTTCAAGTCTTTTGGAAGTTATTTGAATTTGAAAAATTAAACGCAATTGATTTAGGAATCATAATCAATAGAAGATTGATAAACAACAATGTAAAGAAGATAGATAAAGACAAAAATTGAATAGAAAAAAAGTTATATTGGTTCAGATTATAAATAATCTTACATCCAATCTTAACTATTCAACCTTAGAATAATTAGAATCCATTAAAGCATATCAACTTAATTCACTTTTAATCACAGAAGAGGATATACATTAAAAAACATTCTAACAACTCAAACAAAAAATGTACGGAAATTTCACAATAGAAGCAAATGAGAAGTAAAATTTAGCAATACAACACAATCTTTTGGATTTGAAATATTGAAAGCATTCTTTGACAATAGAATACAATTTAAATGATCTCAATGAATTTTATATGTATAAAAGATTAAATGAAATGTTCTATTTACAGAGTTCAAAATATTTTGATTAAGAATTGATTGAAATGTATTTAATCAATTATCTTAAGTTATTAATAAATTATTCTTATAGTGCAATTTGAAAACGAGTTATTAACGTTTTGGTTTTAATAAATTATGGTAAGTGTTAATCTATTATTTTAGTTTTTTTATTTAATTTAAAATAATTCATTGATTATGAAAGAATTTAATTTGTTAATTTATGAAAATATTTTAAAATATATAATTATGCCTTTTGCTTTAATCAATTAACAAAAACAAATGATTATCCTGTTTTGAAACATCATAAAAACAATTTAATTGACTACTTAAAACTTTAATTGATTAATTTAGTCATAAAACCTTTTCACATGTTTTTAACTTTTCAAAACAAATTTTATTATGATTAATTGTAAAATAGGGTGAATGTTGAATTAAAAAACGTTGCAGAAAGACTCCGAAACACGTGCAATTAACACTGAACACATCTACAACATTAACATCGTTAAACATTATTATCAAAATACCTTCATTTGAGACTTAATATTGCTCTTGAAGTTCAACAATTAGTGAAAGTGACAAAAGATCATTATAAAAGACTATATCACAGCTTATTTTATGTTATTATTAATAAAATTTAATTCAGATTTATTTGTTAATAAATTTGAGATAGATTATATCAATTTTGATATTTTATATTTTTAAATGTTATAAATACAACAATTATAACTATCTTAGAAATCATGTTATTAGTAATCTATATTAATTGATAAGAATAAATTGTATAAAGTACAAAAGAAATCTCCACTAATAAGTTTCTATTATGTGATACAAAATTATATATTTATATTTATTATAAATTGAAAAATTAAAGTATATCTAAGGCTAAAAAGGGGAGGTTGAATTAGACTATTAAAGAAAATTATCACTTAAAAACCATATGAAAACTTTAGGTTGATATTCATCTGACTCAGATACAGTTTTACAAAATACTGATTTCCCCTATATTACACTTCACCCTTGGAGTAGAACTGGGGCAAGTTTACACTCAAAAGGTCGAAGAGAACGTAGTTGAAGGAGGAAACAAGCTTGGGGCAACCACTTTCATGGTCCCTAGGAAAAGGCTTCAGCAAAGTATTGTGAGCATGACGATAACAAGGCAGTCCAAGCTGAAATCTTCTTTCCATGTTTGTTACACCAATGGATGTTAAGGTTGACAAGGGTAAATTTTGAAATGCTGAAAGAGGATGAGAGACCATTTGGTCTCAAGACTCATCTCAAGGCGTAAGGCAAGAAAATGGTTGATCATGCATGTGATGAAAAGTTGCTACTTCATTCTTCCAAGGTAGATTGGATGGCATGACACCAAGCTAGGGCACTCATCTTGAACCTTCATGCATATAGTCTTGGGAGGATCTAGTGGATGCATTTTGAAGCACTGTAAATTTAACATGGATGTGGCACTTGATAAACTGCAACTGCAGAGCTTGGTGAAAAAAGAGTCAAAATCATTCAAAGAGCATGCCCAAAGGTGGAAAGAGTGTTGCTCAAAGTAGAGCCTCCTATGAGTGACAAGGAGATGGCTGCCATATTCATCAATACTCTGCAATCACCCTTCTACGAGCATATGGTGTGTAGTGTTTCTTTAAACGTCACAAACCTGGTGATAATCAAAGAAAAATTTGAAATTGGTGGGAGATTGAAAAGATTGTACAAGGTCATATCATGGCGGCGAATGTGAACAAGTAGGGTCAAAGCATAGGAGGAGGAGAGAAGAAAAAGCTCAACCATGTCCCACCACTCAAATACCATTACCTTACCCTCCATCTGAAACAGTTTCAAGACAAAATTGGAAACCAGATCCAAACTCAACTTCCCACCAAGTTGCTGGGTAGAGAAATGTTGATCAAGACAAAGGGCATGTGAGTTTCACTACTATCTCTTTGACTTATGCAACGTTGCTACCAATTCTCCTACAAAAAAAGCTTGATCTCTACTTGTTACAAGCAAGAAATCTTTTGGCCAGGTCAATCTGTCCCAGTGTGAAGGTTTACTTTGTTATTGAGGGTAGTGACAATGTCTGTTGAGGAAAATCCTTTATTTTGGGAAAGTGAAGGATGGAGGTTTTCAAGCAACATGTGCACAAACGTCTAGAAATGAAACGTCAAATTGATATTTTTTATTATACACTTGACCTCGAAAAAGTCTGACATTGCAACTTTTGTTTTTGATTTATCCTCATTTTTTTTAAAGACGAGAGTTTGATGATTTGTAAGAAAGACAAGTGACTCAAGATTGCCTTCATCTTGTTTATTTTCAATTTTGTTTTCCTTTTTTCCGCAACACCCTTTCAGGACTCGATTTCCAGCACTACTTGGAGAAACCCTGTAGTGATTGTTCACATTACAAGTCGTGGACGACAGCACGATATCAATGAGCATAGATCTCCTGGCAAGACACTTCAAACATCAAATTCACTTGTATAATGACTTATGCTTTCTTATGTGGTCCTAAAGCCCACTTCATTACTCCGTGGCATCTGCAGGGATATTATTAAGCCTTGCCTCAGTGTTGGGTTGACTTGCCTCAAGCTTTGAACTATCAAGAATCAGTCAAAGATTGCCTTTGCGCTTGAACACCGAACACTTTTTGTGGAATGACAGATAGCCTCTCCATGGTAATCAAATTAATCAGAGTTCAAAATGATGTGTGGACTTCTTGTCTTTATCTTAAAAGCAAAAATATATATATATATATATATTTCCATTGTCACCCCGTTTGAGCCAAAAATAAATTCTTTTCCAAAATTTTCCCAGGCAAGGGTTGTCATCAGGTAGGAGTCAACTTGTGATGCAAATGAAGAACACTCAATGATCAAACAAAGAGAATTCATCAAGAAGAGTGAATAAAAAAAACAAAAAACAAAAAGAACAACAAAAAATCACAAAGTGATGTTGAACAAAAAATGAAAATCAAAGTTCAAGAAAAAAAAAGAGTGCTCAAAAGATCAAATAGTTGATGCAATGCCTAGATGATAACCCTTGTTTCAAAAAAATATAACCAATAAACATTCATTTGGGCCTTTATATCCTTTTTTTTCAATACCTTGTAGCCCTTAGCCACATTACAAACCTAATAAAGTTCACATTGATTGAATAATGTTTGCTTAAATTTTCATAAAGTTTAATTTTGCGATAAGGCGAAATGACTTTCAATATGTCGTAAAAAAAAAGTTGAAAATGAATGAATGAAAGCAAAAAAAAATTAAAATGAATGAAAAAAAAGAAAAAGGAAAAAAGAAAAATAAAACAGAGAAAAAAAGTATTGTCTTAGGAAGAGGGGATCTCCTTGCCAACTAGCCAGAAACATACAAAAGAAAATCAAACCAGATGGGGCCATCCTTTTAGCCAATCCTTTTCATGCCCACCACTTCTTCCAAATAAAACCCCTTGCAAAAGAAAAAAACTCGAGCAACTTTGTGGATTTCACCATGTGTATTCCCCCTGAAATTCATCAACCCTTTGCAAAAACTAAGGCAACTTTGTGAGTCTCTCACGAGTTTTTCATCAATCTGTGATCTTGAGACCGGGGCAACTTTATGAATCTCACTGGAATTTTTCATCCTGATTTTCATAAATCCAAACCCCATGTCCATTTTCCCAAACACCAAACTGGGGAAGCTTTTGGGTATCTCATTTCACCTTGAATTTCACATATCACATCTCCGTTTGAGGAGTGCATGAGGGATGATGTTCCTGTGTGGTTGTCCTGGTCTTCTCCAAACCCTTCTAAATGTCACCAACCATTCTCTTGCCAATAAATTCAAGCATGTGTGCACTGATGTCTCGGAAGAAAAGTCAAAATGTAATAAACTCAAAGTTTAGACCTTGGATGTATGACATTCCTCACTTTCACAAGATATTGAAAATAAAGATCAATTTGATGATAATTGCAAGTAAGGTGTGTGACTCAAGAAGAAAAATGAAACAAATTTGTTTAACAAAACATATGTTTTCACATGTGCATGACATAAGTTGCAATCAATTCATAAAAAAAAGAAAGCTTTTCTGATCGGAACCCTCTTCATTCATATGAATGGTTATCGAATACTTCTTCTTCAAAAAATACAAAAAGAATAACATTCAGGTTTTCTCTTTCAAGCCATATTGTTTCAAAAATCAATTTTTTGTCGAAAATCACCAAAACATTTCACAAAGCTACAAGTTACAAAAATTTCAAATTTTAAAAGCCCAGAGTTATCTGGCAATTTCAATTTTCAAAAGCCCAGTTTCATCTGGCCATTTCAAATTTCAAAAGCCCAGTTTCATCTGGCAATTACAAAATTTCAAAAGCCCAGTTTCGCCTAGCCCATAAGCCCAGTTTCACCTGGCCCCTAAGCCCAGTTTCTACACTAGCCCATAAGCCCAGTTTCGCCTGGCTCCTAAGCCCAGTTCTACACTGGCCCAAAAGCTCAGTTTTGCCTGGCCCATAAGCCCAGTTTCGCCTGGCCCCTAAGCCCAATTCTATACTGGCCCATAAGCCCAGTTTCACTGGCCCATAAGCCCAGTTCTACACTGGCCCATAAGCCCAATTTTGCCTGGCCCCTAAGCCCAGTTTCTACACTGGCCCATAAGCCCAGTTTCGCCTGGCCCCTAAGCCCAGTTTCTACACTGGCCCATAAGCCCATTTTCGCCTGGCCCATAAGCCCAGTTCCACCTGGCCCTAAGCCCAGTTCCACCTGGCCCTAAGCCTAGTTCCACCTAGCCCTAAGCCCAGTTTTTGGCCCCCAAGTCCAGTTTCCATACTAGCCCTTAAGCCCAGTTTTTTCTGGCACCCGAACCTCAAAATTTTCTTTTTTGTTTCGGCCCTTTGCTTGGCAATGGTCGAATTTAAATTTCTGTTCTGTGAGTTTGGCCCTCTGCGAGGCAATGGTCAAATCCAGGTTTTAGTTTTCTGTTATTGGCCCTCTGCTTGGCAATGGTTGGATTTAAATTTATGTTCTGTGAGTTTGGCCCTCTGCGAGGCAATGGTCAAATCCACGTTTTAGTTTTCTGTTATCGGCCCTTTTCTTGGCAATAGTCGGATTTAAATTTTTGTTCTGTGAGTTTGGCCATCTGCGAGGCAATGGTCAAATCTAGGTTTTAGTTTTCTGTTATCGGCCCTCTGCTTGGCAATGGTCGAATTTGAGTTTTTTTCTGTGAGTTTGGCCCTCTGCTAGGCAATGGTCGAACTCTCATTGTTGCATCCTGGTGTTTTCAATTGAGTTTTTGTTATCATATCTTCTTGGCTCAGTTTTTATTTTGTCTCTTTCTCTTTTGAAACCCGGACGAAATTAGTGTTTCTATCTTTACTTAGCTTTACTCAGATAATACGAAAATATCAAATTTTCATATTATCTAGTAATTCTAAGTAAAGAGGGGCAGTTGTCAACACCCAATTTCGTCCGGGTGAATAAATAATAGGACGTGTTTTTACTTTTGTTTTCATTTTTATTATTTTGTATTTAATTTAGTTTTTTTATTATTATGGGATTTGTTTCTATGTTCTTTTTATTAAAAAAAGGAAAAGAAAAAAAAAAAGAAAAAGGATTTTCAGAGGGGCACCACAATCAAATTGATTTTTGGTTTTGAAATAAGAAGCACAGGGCTCACTGTTACATCAACTATCCTTTGCAATATTTATTTATTTGCTTTTAAAAAGAAAAAAGAAGAAAAGCTTGGATAAAGAAGGGTAAGGGCTGATTCCATTTGGAGGGGGCAGAGTCGACACCAGGGGGAACCACCCTAACAAACATCACCCACACCTCATCACCTAGGGTGACACTCGAACACACATGCCATATTCTTCCAATCCATCACGTTTTTCTCTCTCAAACACGCACAACAAAAGGCCTTTCACTGGTCCAACTTCAACGGTTTTTTCCAATTAGCAAAGATACCACCAGAAGTTTTTGTGGCAGCTCATACCCATACCATTCCCTTACCTTCATCCCCATTAGAATTCTCAATCCATTCATTCATCCAAGCACTAAAAAAAAAGATGGACTCCCTTATCATCAATTAATCTTTGATCCTTCCCTTCCATCTCGTCGGATACACTAAAAACCAGAGTATCCACCATTTTCCTCAACCTCGTCAACTCAACAGAATCACCATCCCTCCCCTTCATCTGGTCCATCACTCACTTACAACAGAAAACAATAGAACAAGAGGGCAACACGAAGAGCTTCGAGACAGGTGAGCGTCGTATCGTCACCGCTGCCTCTTGCACTGGCCAATGTTGTGTTCTTCATCTATTTCTACCATCTCCAGTAACACCACTGGTACTATCTATCATCGTTTCCACAAACAGAAACCAAAACAGAGAAGGCAAAATTAATCTCCATCTCCATCACGCTTCCCATTGCTATCCGAAACTATTTCCCAACCATATTCGTCCTATACTGAAGCCATTTCCAATCACCAGCAACAGTGAGATCCTCAAGCAAGAAACATTATACCTCCAGCCACTACGTCGTGGTTCGGTGATGGTGGTCGACGGTACCAGTAGGGAGCCGCATCTCGTGGTGGTGGACCTGTAAGAAACCAAGCCCAACTCGAAAAAGGAAAGGAGGAATTAGTGTCAGTGTTACCCCCCCCGAGTCGTGGGTGGCGGAGCCAAGGTGGATGCCGGCATCGACACGCGCGTACCGCCGACAAATCTGGATCGCGCCGGATCGGAGGTCGACGAGGTAAATCGTTCCCCTGGGTTTGTTTCCGGTGAGATATCGTGACCTAGGGTGGTGAGTTTCTTCTCGCGCAAAGAGAAGAAGGTGAAAGGAGAGCTTGGGACGGCGTCGGCGCTGACGGCGTTTCGGGCTGCATTTGGTGGCGACCAGCCCAGCGGAGATGGCAACGTCCTTGCGCAAGGGAAGCAAACCTTTCCCTGGTTCATTCGGAGGGAGAAGAGGAAGCTCCACGCGACCCCATAGAAGGGAAAACGGCAGCGGCAGCGCGATGGTGGTGGAGGGAGCTCGACGGAGAACGACGGCCTCGACTTGGTGGCTCCGGCAACAAGCATCGTTACTGGCTAGGTCATGGACGGTGGTTGGTAGTGGTCGGTTAGGTGAAGATGGGTGTCTCTAGATTCGTCTCTAGAGGATGAGACCCCAGGCCTCTGAAGCAGTGCTTGGCATAATGAGGGGAAAACTTTGAATCCCCTAAAGTGTTTCTGATGCTAGGGCAAAAGGGCTTTGGGCCAGCTGTTGGGCCCATTCTCTCTTCCTGTCGCCACACGCAAATCCCCTTCGCACTCCCTCTATTTGGGTTGTAGCCCATTTCATTGCTACAAACAGAAAAAGAGCATTGGGCATGACCAGCAACTACTACATGACACCTCAACTTCGCTCATGCACTCCTACCTTGGGCCTAGACCAAGAAATTTCGTGTTGCACCACTGCCTTGCACCTCTGACAGATTACAAGGTTGGAAAGAAAGATTAGGCCTGGACAGGCTATTTCGCGCTGCACCGCCAATTTAATAATTACACCCCTGGCAGTCTCAACCTTGCTATGCACCCCTGGTTTTTAATTTCTCCACCTCATTCTTATTGGGCTTGTTCGACTGTTTTATTTTTATTGTCTTTGCTTTTATTATTATTTTAGTTTGACATTTGTTTTATTATTATTTGTTTGTTATATACTCATTTCTTAATAAAAAAAATTATAAATAATAAAAATTATAAAAAATAAAATAATCAAAAATAAATTTAAAAGGTTAATAGCACACGTGCGACCGTTCGCGTAGGCCTTGTGCTAAAAAAACCTTTTCCTCCTTCCTTTATAAAAATAATCAAAAATAAATTTTGAAAGTTTAATAGCAAACGTGCGACTGTTCGCGTAGGCCTTGTGCTAAAAATCATTTTCCTTCTTTTATAAAAATAATCAAAAATAAATTTTAAAAGGTTAATACCACACGTGCGACCGTTCGTGTAGGCCTTGTGCTAAAAATCTTTTTCCTCCTTTTATAAAAATAACCAAAAATATATTTTAAAAGGTTAATAGCACACGTGCGACCGTTCGCGTAGGCCTTGTGCTAAAAACCTTTTTCCTTCTTTTATGAAAATAACCAAAAATATGCTTTAAAAGGTTAAAACACACGTGCGACCGTTCGCGTAGGCCTTGTGCTAAAAAAAATTTTACCTTCTTTTATAAAAATAACCAAAATATATTTTAAAAGGTTAATAACACGTGTAGGCCTTGTGCTAAAAACCTTTTCCCATTTCTATATAAATCTTCCAAAATAAAAAATTCCAAACAACAATCAACCTGTCTCCCAGAAACTACGTGATCCTTGATTCTTCACCAAAAGTGGAGATACGTAGGAGCAAGGCCAGTTTTTTTCAGGTTCACTTTCCAAAACTCAAAAACAAACTCCCAATCAACTTTTCAAAACAAATTTTCCAAACAGTTTCAAAGAACTACTTAACCCTGATTTCTCATTTTGAATGAGAATACGTAGGAGCAAGGTCAATCCTTGTCTGGGCCAAAAAACTAAAAAATATTTTTGTTTCTTTATATTGTTGTTCTTGGGATACTTAAACATTTTGCAAACCACATCTTTATTCGCGTATTTAATTAAAGGTACTGCCTTCAGACAGACGTTGTAGGGTGCTAACACCTTCCCTACACGTAACTGACTCCCGAACCCAATCTTTGGTTTTCGTGGACCGTGTCTTTTCTTTGTGGTTTTTTCCATAGTTTTCCAGAATAAACTATGGTGGCGACTCCAAAATCTCTTTTCAAAAATTGTTTCTTTTTTTGGATCGTCGTCCCGTCACGATTCCGGTTGCGACAAGAGAGAAAAAGGAGAGGAGGAAGACGATGATGTTATCAGAAACAATAATTCAATGCAACAAGAGAGAAAAAGGAGAGGAGCCACAAGAGAGAAAAAGGAGAGGAGGAAGACGATGATATCAGAAACTACAATGCCGCGAAGAGTCTGTGGTTTATTTAAAATGAAATGGGGCATCGATTGCTCCTGAAACCGACGTTTATAGTCACCTCGATGTCGGGTATCTATCTAATTCGACGTCCAAGATAACATTTAAACTGACTTTTTCAATGCCCATTAGACGTCGGACTCCAGGGGAGCCGACGTCTAGGGCGTTGAACCGATTGACGTTTCATTTCCTATCAGGGAAGTAGACGACAATTGTGAAGGGGCGCCGACGTCTATAATAATATAGACGTCGGGGCTTGCTATCGGACGTCGAAGTGCCTCAAAGTTTGGTGAACATAATTAATTACAGGCACATAGACGTTGCGCACCCAAAAATGCGACGTCTATTTTGCAGAAATTTTTGTCTTCCCACCTTCCGAACAGGCCATAGACGTCGGTTTTTGACTACTTGACGTCTAAGTGCCTGGGAATCAGGTGAGGAGCATTAATTATAGCCAAGTAGACGTCGGCCCCCATCACAACCGACGTCGGCCCCTCATTACATTGGATGTCAATCTAGGGCAGAGCAGACGTGTACTATATAATAGACGTCGCTTGCCCTTGAAACCGATGTCTAGGTTACCAACTTATTTACGGTAATGCCACTGTCCACTCATATACGTTGGGCGACCCTCTAACGGACGTCTTATGGGTGATGTTAAACAGTGTTTTTCCACTAGTGAATATAACTTTACATATTGACTTTTCACCTACAAAACCATAAACTCTACCATTAAGACACCATTAATTTTCTATTATTTTCTAATAACCAGTACATTAAACTACCCATCCTTCCATTCTAGAATTGACAAAACTCTTAAACAAATAAAGAATCCAATTAAATTTATCACATTTAAGTTTATCCTAACACAACATCCTTTTAAACTTAAATGTTTCTTCTGTCTTTCATTCATTCAGACTTTTCCAATTGCATCAACTTAGACCGAACTTGCTCTCTTCATTAAATGTCAAGTTTTTCAGTTTCACCTTGGTCAACTTCTCTATTGTTATAGCCAACTTGTTCTTGGTAACAAAATATGTTTTGTCCAACGAAAACTACTCTAAATCCTTACGCTTACCATATCTAGAATGACGACCCTTCCTATTTGCCTCCTTCATCCTATGAGCACATGATTAGGATTGAATCTTAGTTGGCTTTCTAATGATAAACCCCTCCTTTACCAATTTCTTGATGTTTCGTCGAGAATTGGCCAAGGCAATTGCAACAATATCTTCATGGTCTTCTTTTGACAAATCTGGCACAATTTTTACCACTAATGGAGGTAGGCCCTCCTCACCCTACTGCATTTCATTATGAGTAGCCTGAACCTTCATAACAAGGTCCTTTAGTTGCTTTCTTCCTTGAAGCAAGCACAAACTCGAGATATTGGTCGATGAAACATTAATTACCAAATAATCAGCATATTGAGACAATGTGATGGGGAAGTGCATACCTAGAGAGAGTATACTAAATGACATACAAGAGAATGGAAAGGAAATAAAAAATGGAAAAGAGTAGAGAAGAGGAAACTTATGACTCATAGACACGCCACTTGAAGAAGGCTCCAAGATAAGTGTCGAAGAAGGACTGCCACTCGCTTTGCGGAAGATAAGGTCTACCCAAAATGGACTAAGAGACAGAAAATTATCCCTAAGAGGAATGCAAGAATGCAATTCTACTCAAGAATTCAATTCATTCAAAGGTTGTCTACAAAGAGTCCCCCTAGCTTGCTATATATAGTTTTTGGAGAGACTTGGATGAAGAGATTTAAGAGATGTGGGACTTGAATGCCAAGGTCTGACCAACAGCGTCCCTAGGCCTTTCTTAGCCCCACATTGCTTAATTCTCTCATTCAAAGAGGCTTTATAAGCTTCCTAGCAACGTAAAGTTCAAAGAATGAAAGCTAGCTAAGACTACTTGTACTACAAGCTATGGAAAACGAATTAGTCTTCTTTTCTTTTAAGTTCAAGCTATGTGAAGTCCCACATTTCTTGTACTAAAGGAAAATGAAGAGTTTATAAACGTTTCCTCACTAGAAATGAAACGAAAGCAAAAAAGACAAAATACAAGCCCATGAAACCTACACTATTCTTTTTGTACGTTTTGTCACTCTGAAAACTCTTCATTGTTGCCCCATCTATGATCATATCACAATGTATGAACTCCTTGAACATAGTATGTTGCAACGTCTTCACTTGTCTTGTTCATTCCAAGATTGACACCAAGGATGTTAGGGGCCAACTTTTCCACCTTGTTTGACTACATAGTTGGAAGAAAGTAAAGGGCCTGAACTTTCATCTAGTTTCCTCTTACCGTGTTGAACGCCCAACCTTTTTACAAAAATAACAATTTTTTCACTGTTAAAGCTATATCTATTTATTACATCACCTTTGTTTCACAACCTAAAGATTTGAGATTTAGGATTGCCATCCTGGGAATACGAGTAACAGAGCCTACCTTCTCCATATTCGAGCTATCAACATACACTGTCGAGCTCTGTAATTTCATCACTAAGTTCTCCAACGAGCTCTGCATTGAGTTAAGGGAGCTCTCTAGAAACCATTCTTGGTTGTTTGAGTTCTCTATAAACTCCTCCAAGCTCTCCATGCTCCTTTTTGAGTTGTTTGGGTTCTCCACCAACTCCTTCAAGGTCTCCACCGAGTTATGTAGATGCTTTTTTGTGCTTTCATCAGCAATTTTTGAGCTCTTATTCAACAACTCAGCCATCGAGCTTGGCAACTCGACATCCAAGCTTGACACCCAAGTTTGACACCCTGATCTTGAAACTAAACAACTTGGTCTTGAAGCTCGGTAGCCCGACATCCAAGCTCATACTTGGCAACTCGACATTTGGACTTTTTTCCATCAACAGAATTCCAATTTCTTCATCAACTTCCTGAGTAAGGAGATTTGTCTCCTCCTTTCTCTAATCCCAACAATATTTTACTATATGACCACTCTTACCACAAAAGTAACATTTGACCTATCTTACTATATGACCACTCTTACCACAAAAGTAACATTTGACCTATCTAAATCATTTGCATAGTGGCCATGCTTGCCACATTTATAGCATTCAATATCATACTTAATTTATCGATCTTCCCTTTGTCCATCACCACACCATTTTTGTTGACCGCTTTGCTCCTTATTGTCTTCATAATCACTTCCATCATCAATTTAACTATGACCTCCTCATCCACAACCTCTTCCTCTAAGACCACCTCGACCTCGAGTGTTATGAGCACCTTTCTTAAAGTCAAGCTTGTCTTGAAGTACTTGATCAAGTGGCTCAAACATCATCCTCCTCCGTTGCTTGTGTGCCTCTAAGGACCTAATAAGCTCTTCAACCGAGAGCATGGCCAAGTTCTTAGTTAGCGACCTTGGGTTCTTCTCCACAATCTGGTTGGTAGGAAACTCCTATCCATTTCTTCCTAGTTCATTTGCTACCATCTCCACTTGAGATATATACTTGGCCACTTATTCTATACTCTCTATTTTCATACTTTCAAATTCGACTCTGAAAGTTTGAAGTCTAACTTGTCGTACATGGTTATCACCTTTGTATACTTTTTCTAGAATTTGGCATGCTTTTCTTAAAGATTTTGCATTCATTATCTTCTCAAATTCAGATTCCTCAATAGCTTAGTATAGTATGTATAGAGTTGATTGATCCTTCACATGTAATTTTCTCTATGCAATAACTTAGGTCAT
The DNA here is from genome assembly GCA_036885675.1 of Vigna mungo. NCBI lineage: Eukaryota > Viridiplantae > Streptophyta > Magnoliopsida > Fabales > Fabaceae > Vigna > Vigna mungo. Next base: position 41,606,778 of record CP144700.1, on the reverse strand, counting down.
TATTTGCTCTTCATTTTTTGCGGGCTCTTCGTAGTTATTCGCAAAACATTGAATAATTTTGATGGGGGTGTGAGACTCTCGCGAGAATCTACGTCTAGAACTGGAGAATTCATCATGTGAGAAGGGAATTGATTCTTCTTGAGAGAGGCAAGAGAAGAATCAATTTTTGTTAAAAATCCAGGGCCTAAGAGTGTAACTTAGTATAAGTTGACCTATCTTTCTTCTCTTTTCTTCTCATTTAAGTGAGTGCACTTTGTTTCTCAATCCTACAATTATTTGTTTGCATTGTTCTTCAAATCACTTGACCTAAACAAGGTTATTCCTCATATTTCCTTCATCGTGAATAATACATCAAGTGAAACAAACAAAGGCTAAGAGACTCTTGAGGAATCCCCCCGTAGTAATATACAAACTTAGAATTTGAAATTTAAGTCTAACTAAACCTCACTCTTATTAAATGAGCTTGAAACCTAATTTAAGCTCCACAAAACTAGCTTGTAAAGTAAGGTTTGTGCTCATTATAAGCTTTTCGTATATCTAGTTTGTAAGGGATTTTCATCGCCCTTCTCACACTGAGACATATACATCTCGAGCATGAGACTAGATATTTATGGGTGATTCAATAGTAGCCTGATAACAAGTAGCACATATATCCAATAAACAAGAAACCTCATTAGGTTAGGCCTCTTAATGGCTCTAATATCGTCTTAAGAAGTAGACTTTAAGCCTAACTGAGTCCTATAAAATCGATTTGTAAAACAAGGTTTGCACCCATTTGTATATTATAAATTAATCTTATTTTTAGTTGATGTGGGATCTCTAACATACCCTATCACGCCAAAGCATATATATCTCAAGCGTGAGACTAAATATTTATGAGTGATTCGATAGTGGGTTACACAATAGGTCTAATAAGCAATAAAATTTGCTAGGATAGGCTCTAAATAACTCTTTTACCATATTAAGAAGTGAAATTTAAGCCAAACTTAATCCTACAAAAATGACTCATAAGGTGAGATTTACACTCACGGTAAATTTTTCTTATTTTTAATCAATGTGAGATCTCCAAAACACTAAAAAAATTTACTTATAAAATAAGGTTTTCATCCACTAATATAATAGTAAATTTAAGTTATATCTAGTTGGTATGAAATCTCCAAAAGCACTTAAAAAGTTGACTTATAGAGTAAGATTTTCGTCCACTAATATATTATAACTTATTCACATCTCTATTTGGCATAAATAGTCCTATAGTAAATAGAGAAGTTATAGCTATTAGAGACAAAACATCCTTAAGTCATACAGACTCTGTTTCTTTGAAAGGGATGTCGTAGAAGAAATTTCTTCTCTTCCTCCTTTGTTGCAAATACGACGCTTCTCACCACAATGTCAACTAGAATTATCATAGTTAACTATTTGAGGGTGAACAAACAAAAAGCTCCCTCTCATGAGGTGTCCAAACTAAATGTAATCAGTTAAAAAATGAAACATGAATTTCTCCCCATCAATCGTGAATACTTCTTGTTACTTGGAGAAGTTCTTGCTTATCCTTCCTATTTTACCTCTTAAGAATTTGTATATTTTTTTTCGTCTTTCAATAATATGACAAAGTTTCTTCCAACCGAGACTTGTGATGTTGATAATAAGGTTCACAAAACCAAGCACCAATAATGTCATTTTTGTGTATGAGTTCTTTTTTGAAGAGCTTAACATTCTTTTTCTCTTTCTCCTAAGTGTAGGATGTTATCAATGTTAGCAAAATGATGAAGATGAGGTTTTGATGATGTCCAAATCAAGTCAAGATTTATCAAGTTTCATGAAGATCCTTTGAAGACTTATTTTTGTTATGAAAAACTTTTGTAATAATTGTAGTTTAATTGTTTAGGACTTAGATTTGTAGTAGGTTTTGATTCTTGTACCTTTATATTTTGTATTTGTTGTTTAGAATCAAAACTTCCCTGTTTTAATCGATTAATCCCTGATACAATCGATTAAAATCGCTGCAGAAGCCAAAATCCAATCAGCTTTGGAATAATCGATTAAAGCAAGTTTTAATCGATTAATCTTGAGAATAATCGATTAATACTAGCCGTTGGAGGTTTCTAATTTGAAAAACTAGCCGTTGTACTTATTTTAATCGATTAACACTAATATTAATCGATTAAAAGCGTTAAATGGTCAGTTTCGAAGAATGGAAGAGTTTTTGCTTGAGTCTATAAATAGGCTCTCTTTATCCATCATCAGCAACTCTTCCCTTGCGCTCTAGTACTCAGAAATCATTGAGACTTGTGTGTTTTTGTTCGGCTTGAGAAACTCTTGTCTATGGAGCTGGTGAAGTGCTGCTACGGTGACAGAGGAATAGCCAGTTCATCCTTGGTGCGTCTAAGGAGGTGTTTGGAAGAGGATCATCCTTCGTGAAGTATTCGAAGGAGGTGTTTCATCCTTCGTGAAGTATTCAGAGGAGGTGTTTCATCCTTTGTGAAGACTTAAAGGAGGTGCAGGTTCATCTGTTGTGGTATCAAGAGAGGTGGTTTCTAAACTTTTACAAATCGTTTCTTTAGTTTGTAATTGTTTTGTGCTTAGTGAACTGTTTATCTTGGTTTGAGATAAGCGACTCGATGTAGGATTGGTAAGATCCGAACCAGTGTAAAAATCATCTGTGCAAATTTCTCTCAACCTTACTCTTTTATTTATAATTATTATTTGCGTAGTAAGATAAATTGAGTAGAAATTAAAAGGCACAAGTTAATATTAAAAACCCTCTTGGTTTGTTATTCCACGCTAACAATTCCGCTGCAGCCATTTTAACAATTGGCATCAGAGCTCGATTTGATAGTTATTCAAATGGCAGGATCATATCAAACTTTTGCAGAGGGTGCTTCTATCAATAGACCACCTTTATTCACAGGTGAAAACTATGCATTCTGGAAGGTTAGAATGAAAATTTTTATTGAGTCTATTGATATTGATATTTGGGAAGTTGTTGTGCATGGTCCTTTTGTTCCTACTAACAATATGCAGGAACTTAAACCTTGTGATTTGTGGACTCTTGAAGATAAGAGAAGAGCACAATACGATGTAAGAGCTCGTAACATTATTTCATCTGCTTTAATTATTGATGAATTTTACAGGATATCTGTTTCTAAGATTGCTCAAGAAATGTGGGAAGTGTTGAGAGTAACCTACGAAGAAATAGATGAATTTAAGTGTGCTCAAAATAACTCATTGATCATGGAAGAGTATGATTCAAGCTCTTCATCAAGCACAACATCAAGTATGGGTGATTCTGATGAGCAAGCATATATTTGTTTAGTGGCAGACGACGACGCTGGAAGACAGGTAAGTACATCTAGTGATTCTGATAATTATAGTCAATACAATGAAAGTGAATTGCATGAAACTTATGCTGCTTTAATAATTGAATCTGAAAAATTAGATAAAGCTCATAAGAAATTGAAAAATAATTTCAAAGAATTAAAATTAAATTTGTAAAATGTTCTTGAAGAACATAAAAATTTAAAATTGGATTTTGAAAACATTTCTGAAGAAAATAAGGATTTAAAATTAAATGTTGAAAATCTTTCTGAAGAAAATAAAAATTTAAAATCAAATTTTGAAAATATTTTTGAAGAAAATAAAGACTTGAAAAATAAAGTTTTATTTTTTGAAACAGGTAAATATATTAGGAGTGATGGATGTACTTCTTGTGAAAATTTTAAGAAACTACTAAACAACACAACCTTAGGAGAATGCAGTAAAAATAATGAAAATAAGGTTGTTAAAAATAAGTATGTTCCTAAAATTAAAAATAAGCATAATAATAGAACCCGTAGAACATGGATAGAAAAAGGAACAACTTATAGGAACATAAACTTTATATCATGCTTTTATTGTATGAAAAAGGGTCATACCTCAAATAAATGTAAAATTAAGCATTTTGGTGTTCCAAGTGGTAGATATGTTTGGGTTGTAAAATGATTTCATTCCAAGCATTTTAAAATTTAAAATTTACAATTTAAATTTTTTTCATTTAATTTTTTTTTAAACAAAATTTAAAAAAAAAAATTATTCCAAACATGTTGTCTTTGATAAAATTGTGGACCTTGAGGCAAAACCTTTTGAGTTGGTGGAATTAGATGCAGGTAATGATGAAGACTTGCAGAAGACAACAAAAGAAGAGAAGAATTATGACAATACCCAAGACTAAGATCTCAACAAATTATCATCATGGAGACATTTCTAAAGGGGTAACATTAGAAGAGATCTAGGAATTTTAGAAATCTCTTAGGATTGCATTTATATTCATTTGATCCATTTTATGCATTTAAAAAAAATTAACCATATTTTGTTTTATGCTTTAAAATTTCTATCTTGTATGGTTTAGAGTATGATTTTTCTTTAAAGTTCTTTATCCTAAAATTATTTTCTTTAAATCCCCTGTTGTGTATGTTTGAATGAATCTCTAAATTTAAAATATATTTTATGCATACATGCTTTTATTAAGGGGGAGTATTATCTTAGGGGGAGAACATGAAACACAACTTTTTCATTATGATCAAAAAGGGGGAGAAAATATCTTAAAGCTTATTGTTATTCACTAATGCCCTTGCCTTTCATGAGTTGTGTTTTTACTCAGATTATTACTAAAAGCTTTAATTCAAAGGAGTTTTTTATCATCATCAAAAAGGGGGAGAATGTTAGCAAAATGATGAAGATGAGGTTTTGATGATGTCCAAATCAAGTCAAGATTTATCAAGTTTCATGAAGATCCTTTGAAGACTTATTTTTGTTATGAAAAGCTTTTGTAATAATTGTAGTTTAATTGTTTAGGACTTAGATTTGTAGTAGGTTTTGATTCTTGTACCTTTATATTTTGTATTTGTTGTTTAGAATCAAAACTTTCCTGTTTTAATCGATTAATCCCTGATATAATTGATTAAAATCGCTGCAGAAGCCAAAACCCAATCAGCTTTGGAATAATCGATTAAAGCAAGTTTTAATCGATTAGTTAATTGATTAATCCTGAGAATAATCAATTAATACTAGTCGTTGAAGGATTCTGATTTGAAAAACTAGCCGTCGTACTTATTTTAATCGATTAAAAGCGTTAAATGGCCAGTTTCGAAGAATGGAAGAGTTTTTGCTTGAGTCTATAAATAGGCTCTCTTTATCCATCATCAGCAACTCTTCCCTTGCGCTCTAGTACTCAAAAATCATTGAGACTTGTGTGTTTTTGTTCGGCTTGAGAAACTCTTGTCTGTGGAGCTGGTGAAGTGCTGCTACGGTGACAGAGGAATAGCCGGTTCATCCTTGGTGCGTCTAAGGAGGTGTTTGGAAGAGGATCATCCTTCGTGAAGTATTCAGAGGAGGTGTTTCATCCTTTGTGAAGACTCAAAGGAGGTGCAGGTTCATCTGTTGTGGTATCAAGAGAGGTGGTTTCTAAACTTTTACAAATTGTTTCTTTGTGAATGTAGTTTGTAATTGTTTTGTGCTTAGTGAACTGCTTATCTTGGTTTGAGATAAGCGACTCGACGTAGGATTGGTAAGATCCGAACCAGTATAAAAATCATCTGTGCAAATTTCTCTCAACCTTACTCTTTTATTTATAATTATTATCTGCGTAGTAAGATAAATTGAGTAGAAATTAAAAGGCACAAATTAATATTGAAAACCCTCTTGGTTTGTTATTCCACGCTAACAATTCAGCTGCAGCCATTCTAACAATCAATACATCCAATAGTCTCATACCATTTAGGAGTTGAGACCAAAGACAATTTAAATATATTTTTCTCTCTTAATCCTCTAATGTACATACTAAGGACAAAATCATGATGGATCTCCAACCTCCAAAGTGAGCAATCCATCAAATGTAGTAATTAATAGGTTTAATGTCTCCTTAGGTCCCTATTTTTGTACAGAATCTCAAATAGATCCCCTTATTTTTTGGCGTCTCAATTGGGTCCTTATTTTTGTAAAATTGAATCAAATAGGGGTTTTCCGTCAATTTGAGAAGACAACATTAAGGAGGGTGTTACGTGGCACGCTGACAGTTTTCTTTTAAATGATGTAGCATTCAAAACGTGTGTGAAGTGTATTTTTTTAATTTTTGAGTTCAAAAATGAAGTACAAAGAGGGAAAATAAAATTTAAGTAAGGGCAAAGTGGTCATCTGCCAGCACCAAACATTGCTCTTGGAATGCCATTTTCATCTTCTCCGATGACCAAATCATTCTTCCATGGTGACCACCATAAACAGAATTGCAAATTGGAGGAACCCAATCGCGAATTCACCCAACATTTTCACCACTGCGAGACAAAATCAAAACCTACGAAAATTCCCAAATAAAAAATCAGAAAAAACCCTAATCACAAAAGCCCTAACTCGCACAAATGTTCAACCCCAAATTGACGAACCTTAATTGCGAGTTTCTCCATGTCGTCAAACCATCACAGGTGGGAATGAGTAATTGTTAATGACAACGCCGTTTTGGAGCATGGACAAGTAGAAGGACACAACGAGGAGGGGTAAACGCGCTTGGAGGTACCCTCTAATCATGGTGTTGTGCATGAAGGTGTTGCGGTGGGTGAGGTGGTAGAAGATGGAGCAAGCGTAGGAGAAAAACGAGGCGTCGTTAGAGGTGGCTACGACGGAGAGAAGCGACGCGAGGGCATTCGGCGGGTGGTTGTAACGACATCGGAGAATGTGAGCCTGTAACTGCTTGAGTTTGATTAGAGTGTTGCATTTTTGCGCTAGGCTTGTTAGAAACGCCTTCTTAATGGTCATATGAACATCAACTGGAGGGGCATTTCTTCTTCAACGCACTCTGCATAATTAAACACTAACTCAATGCATTTTATTTTATTGTTTGTTTTTTTTCAACAGTTTTTATTTCTTCCATAATTTTTTAAAGGAATACATTATTCATTGTTTAAATTAAATTTATTAGAATACTTATGAGCCTTAAATGGTCGTCTCCAATGGTTTGAGGGATGTTGTGTATGCTTCACTTCTGAGGGTTCTTCACGGTCGGAAATGGCTGCTATTGTACAGGTATGTATGTCTACTAAGGATGAATGTGAAGGCATTTGGAACTCTTCTTGTTGATTGTGCTGTTCTGAGGATAAGTTTGAAACTCTTCTTGTTTATTAATGTTTGTGCAGCACTTCGAAGCATGGTATATCACCTTCAACTCTCTATTGAAGAAGCATGCTTTAGCCCGGAGTGAGTTTGCCACGTCATTCAGTCACCTTAATTAAAAATATAGTATATTGTGCCATGTCAACTATACATTAACGTTGTTAAGTCTAATTTAACGGTAAGGGTCTATTTGATTCAATTTTAAAAAAATAAGGACCCAATTGAGACGCCGAAAAAGAAGGGGGCCTATTTGAGATTCTAGACGAAAATAGGGACATAAAGAGACATTAAACCTAATCGATACTAACAATGCTATCTCAATATGAAGTCAAAGTAGAAATAATAGTTTTAAAATTTTGGCTTAAATGCTTATTTTGTCCCCATGTAAAAAGGTGAATTTTTGTTTAGTTCCCAGTTTTAAAAATGCATTTGTTGAGTCTCAAAGTTGTAAACATTTATATAAATGAAGTCCCCTCCGTTAAATTGGCTTAAATGGAGTTAACTCCAGCTGATGTGGCGAAAAGTTGCACTTCTTTTTTTCTCTGCTGAGCTTTTCCTGCCATGCTGGAGCTTTTTCTCTCTTTCCCATATATTTATGAAATACTTTTTTTTTCTCTCTCCTTTTTTTCCCTCTCTCCTTTTTTTTTCACCAAACCCATCTTCCACTTCTTGTGAGCCTTGACTAGAAATTGTGAGAGCCTTTTCACTATTATTTCTCTTCCATCTGGTAGAATCCCCTGATAAAAGCTTGCAATAAATTAGAACAAATAGAAAGATGTCAAATGTAAAGAATCTATATTACAAATTCCAAATCATTAATACCTTATAAACTGGACCAAATCCACCTTCTCCTAATTTAGATGCTTCTGAAAAGTTGTTAGTACTATGTAGAACTGCGATTAATGGGATAGAAGGCGGATCTCCATTCAAAGTTTCCTCATCAAACATCACCTTATCTACAATGACAAGGTTTGAGTTTATATTTGAGTATGTGAAAGCAATCTATTTTAAAATACCAAGCAAGTGTTATTGTAGCAAATTACCTTTTCTGATTGTTTTCCTATACCAGAAGCAGTAGACACTGAAACATAGTACAGTTACAGACCCCAACACACTAAAAGAAAATTACCAACTTTCTTGACTTACAACCTCCATTGCTACAACAGTATAAAACATGAACAATTTTATTATTAAGCATCTACATGTAATTAAGATTCACATTCTGCCAATAAAAGGGAAATATAAATGTACTCAAAGCCAGATGTGCTTTTGGTTATAACAATAAGAAAAGTAAATCTGATAGTGTTGAAGGTTAGGTATAGCAATTGAAGAGAGAAAATAAAATGTCAATGTCACATGTTATGGGTATTGTTATTGCTAGATATTTTTCAGTTTTCTATTTTGGTTTGTAACACTTACATTTGTTGTTTGAAAAATGTAACATCCAATTAAGAGTATCACCCAATGATATTGCTCTTAACATAGACTAAAAGTTACAGTAATAAGTTGCTTCTCAGTAAATTATTTCCCAAAGTACGCCTATCTTGCACTTCGTAAGAGAATATGTACATAAACATCTCTAAAAATTCATAAGAGAATATGTACATAAACATCTCTAAAAATTCATAAACTCCAATAACATGCTTCAAGGCTACAGATAAGAACACTAATAAATAATCCTATCTTTTCTACAATAAAATTCTATAGAAATTGCTTCTCTCTTATATGTCTTCCTTCCATAGAACGTTTTTATGCAAAAGTTCTCGTGCCAATCATTGGCTACAAGCACAATACGGAAACAGAAAAGGGAATAACAATAATGCATATTTGTCAAATAAGAACTGTTGTAAGGCTTCTTTGTATTCTTCTTGGGTCGATAGGTTTAGGCCATGTTGTAACACATGCATTATAGTTCTTACCTAAACCTGAATTAGACAAATGAGAAAAATTAATATTATCAAGATGCTACTTCAAAATTTAACTATCATATCAAATGCACATTCAACAGAGTCTAAACAAACAGAATGCATCTGAAAATATAATCACAATATTATCTTGTTGTAACTTATATCCCATCAACTAGATAGCAAACATACAAAACAAAGATACAAGGGTGTGTACATTGTTGGATCACAAAAATAAACCCTCTACATATCTTACTACTGAATAATTTAGAGAGTATCTACTAAATCGATATTAGTTCGTCTCATAGTTGTAAACCCACTCTAGCATAATTTCGTTGTAAACCCACTAGAGCACAATAAACCCTCTCCTTTTTTTTCACCAAACCCTTCTGAAACCGATTTCATGATGGAGTATGTGGCCACACCGTGCCCCGAAGTTGCACTTCAATTGTTCGGAGTACACCTATGCAATTGACGTTTGGTCTGTTGGTTGTATATTTGGTGAAATTTTGACCAGGGAACCCTTGTTTCCTGGGAAAGATTATGTTCTTGGGAAAAGATTATGTTCTAATAATAACCGACGCATTTTTATCAAAGAAAATATTTTTGTCGGTAATTGTAATTTACCGACGGATTTTATCGACGGAATTCATTTGTTTTTCTTGTCGACGGAAATTACCGGCGGAATCATTACAGAAGGAATAATCCGTCGTTAACGCAATTCACATTTATCGAAGAAAAAATTCGTCGATAAATCTGTCGGTAATGCCTCCTTCATTTACCGAAGGCAAAATCCGTTGGTAATAGACCCAAATCGAAGGAAAAATTCGTCGGTAATGGACCCAACATTTATCGAAGACAAATATCCATCGGCAGATCCATCGTTATAGACCCTTCATTTACCGAATGAAAGAATTCGTCAGTAAACCTGTCGATAATGGATCCTTCATTTACTGAAGGAAAAATCCGTCGATAAATCAGTCGGTAAAATGGGTGGGAATTTTCTGACCCATTATTTTAATTACCGACGGAAAAAGCCGTTGGTACATCCGTCAGTAAAATGAGCGGGAATTTTCCCGCACATTTTTCTTCTTTGTCCGCGAGCAGAGTGTTATATATTTCATTTTTCTCATTTCTTCCTAATTTTTCCTCATTCTTCCTCATTTCCCACCCTACTTCTCCATCTTCCATTCCCTTTTTCTCTTCTCTTCCACTCCATTGCAGCTACAAATCAAAATTGTCTTCATCTCTGTTCAGTAAGATCGTTGCTCTATTTAGTCAGACCGCCTCCATCTTTCTTCTCTGCAACCACTGTCAGCACCGTTCAATGTCTTTTTTCTTCTCCTTTCACGCTCCAGCTCACTATCCAACCTTTTTTTTTTCTTCCGTTTTCACCGCTGCCATGTGCGAACGCCACCATTGTCGTGGGAGAACCACACGGAGTGGTGCTGCCAACATGGTGGCCGCATGTTGTGCTGTTGAAAATGAAGACAATATGGATGCTAAAAAACTAAGGCATTTTTTCCAATTTTAGGGTTTCTAAAACAATTGGAGAACCTAAGTTTAGTCTTTGATTTTGGTTTTGGAATGAATTGGTTTTGGTTTAGGAATGAAGAAAGTTTGATAAAAAAAAATTTGAAATCTAAGGAAAAAGAAGATGGGGAAAGAGGAAGAAGATGAACCAGATCGAGATATTTACCGACGGACTTACCGACGGATTTTTCCTTCGGTAATTACTGAAGAATTGTTCCTTCGGTAACTACCGACGGATTTTTCTTTCGGTAATTACCGACGGATTATATGTCAATTACTGACAAATTTTTTCTTTGGTAATTACCGACGGTCTTACACTACAAGAAAAATTGTCATTATCTACAGCCCAAATCCGTATATAAGGCCTAAAATCCGTATATAATTTCTGGTTATATACGGATTACATACGGACAAAAATCCGTATTTAATACTGTTGTAGGTAGTATTATATACGGAAAATCCGTATATAACTGTGTATAAGTTATATACGGATTATCCGTATATAACGATCTAACGTATCTACGGTTCTTTTTTTGGCAATAACATATTACGCATTTCCAGAGACATATATGTAACTTATATATGTAACACCTGCCCATTATATCAATTCATTCATTTGACATATAAAGTCTTAACTCAGAGACAAACATTTAACATTAATCCATCATACAAAAGTTTATAAAATTTTCAATTACAACAAATATATAAGTTCAAATAAGTTCTCCAGAGAATAAGTTTAAGTTCTAGATGCACTACTCTCTAAAAACATAACTAGTAATTTCTTTCATAACGATCCTGTTGTGGTTGATCCTCGTGTGGTTGATCCTCGTGTGGTTGATCCTCCTGTGCTTGTTGTGGTTGCTGAACATTAGGTTGTGAAAGATTTTGGGATTGAAAAAATTCTTGTGCAGCAGCTGCAGAAGGCGGAAGGTGTTGCAATATGGCGCCAATAAAACCTTCAAATTTAGAATTCATCTCCCGAAGTCGGCGAAGTTCCTCATCATGGGTTGATACTATATTTTGAAGGTTAGAAATGTCCTGCACAATCGGTTGCTGAGAAGAAGATGCCTGTGTCTGTTGTATGTAACTATCGACACAGTCATCTCTACCACTGACATGTCCAATGCCATAAACCCGTCCCTTGTACCTTCCACTAGCAACCTCCATCCAGCATTGGTTCCTCAATCTTTCCTCATCTGCGGGGTCTAGGGGAGTAGTAGCTGAAGCACCAACAGATCCAGTCTCAGATCTTAATTGAGAAAATCTTGCTTGAAACTCTTCCTGTGAATAAATGATTAACGTTAAATAGATAGAGCAAATAAGATTTAAAACCTAATAAAGAATATAACAGATTTAGTAGAAACTAACATGTGTCCTTCTAGACCTTTCATCGACAAATTGTCCTGTTGATGCTCTAATATGTGTCTGCTGAAAAATTTCATCGACATGCACTGTCCGACCAAGCTCCTGTGACTGTAACCAAAGAATATGTAAGTTGTTAACAACAAATATTTGTAAAATTAATGAGTAGAATTGTATAATAAAATTCATATGTCATCATACAAGACGAATAGCATGCTCATGCACGCTAATAGATCTCCCGGTGTGCAAACAACCACCCTTGTCAGATGTCTATGAATAAAAAAATAATATAAAATAAAATATATGCCCATACATAATTCAAATAAAAGAAAAACAAAAGAAAAACCATGAAAAATCGAAAAAGAGGAGAAAACATAATTATCGCACATAATCAAAATTACACTATAGAAAGCAAAACTGAATTTAAGTCTTCTATAAGTAGAAAATAGTTGTCAGAACAGAAATAAAATATTTTATACTTAAACATAAACTCTAATAGATCAAACTTGTTCAAATTCAATATGAAAGAGATTGTTTTATTATATTGTTAACAGTGATCAAGTTTATATTATAAGAGTGTTTAGAACTTCAATAGCTACATTTACATGAACATCGTAGTGAACCTTGAAATAGACAGAAGTTCTAAGAAGTGGCAAAGCATGATTAAATTCATCAACATGATTATGCATAAACAATGTTTAATGACTGACATTATATTACTGTTCTTGCATATTAATTAATTGTCTTTGTCTTCACATTTGAACTTATACAAACATTAAATTCCTACCACCAATATCAAAGTCTTCAACCGGCCTTCATCTCTCTGGTAAACATTAATTTTTATACAAGAAAATAACACTCAGGATTTTTCCATTTTCTCCCCTAACACCAACCTGCATCTCAATCATGTCTCTTAATTGGTATCAAAGACGAACAACACAACAAAACCCTTCACATATTGCTCCCTCTTAACAAGACAAGTGTGAAAAAATTGGCCTCAATCAGAACAGAAATTTCAAATCTTGGAAAAGTGAAAAAGTCAATCTAATTTTTCTCTAGACAGATTGAAGAGATACCAATCATATTGCAACTAAGAAGTGCAGATTTTGCAATAGAAACAAGGATAAGGGGACAGTGAGTACACAATTACAGTCTAGAACAAGAAAATAGGAACAAAGATTCAGAATTTGTTAATGATATAAGCGAAGCAACAGAATATACTGCACAATAATTCATAACTCATGCATGTCGTGTCAGTGTTTGGTTGTGTTGCAAGTTAATATATGCTAAATTTATTTATATAAATAATCATCATTTTATATTAAAGCGTTTAATATAAGTTAACTTGACATATTCACAGTGGCACTGTCAAAGTCTTATGATAAATTGCTGAGTTTATGACAGATATGCTCACACAAGCAACTTTGTTAGTCAAAATCGAAATTAAGAAAATCAGAGAGAGATGGGTGATAGAATGGTCCTAACAAGATCATTCATTGCTCTTACAGAAGAACCTTTTTCTTCCCTTTTCTCTGTTATGGCCTTTCTCATATGCCAAATATGTTGTTTACACAGACATCTCATCACAGGTTCTGTAAAAAATATTTATTTTCATATGTTGATTGATACTGGCTTTGACTAGTTGGTAACAAGTTTGGTGAAATCATAGAAAGAAGTGAGGTAAGATGGGTGGCTGTTTGTTATCACCAGATTATTTGACAAGGGTTCAATTATTAATTTTTCTATTATGAGTAAAGATGTTTCAACCAAAACTTGACTTCCAACAAAAGTTGTTTCTGATTAATTTGTAGTAGAAAAAATAACTTGGAACTTAATTCCTTTCAATAAACATTCTCTTCTCATCATATAGCCACGAGTTTGACTTTGAGAAAACACTATATTGTTGGTATCGGAGGGGTTATTTTTTTTTAAAGAGTTTAGCGCAGCGGATTAAAATACACAGAACGTACAGCGTAACAAGTCACAGTTGAAACAATTTTCTTTCAGAAAATTTACCAAGCAGATAACGTGCGTTAATTATAAAATGAGTATAGGGCAAAAGAAAATCACACAGGAATTTTTATACTGGTTCGATTCAACAGAATCTACGTCCAGTCGTTAATCACTACAAAGAGTGATTAACAGTTCCACTAAAAAATGTTTAACAGATTACAAGATAAAAACAGTAATAAAATGAAAGAGATAACTCTACCAACTTGAAGAGAACCTGCACTGGCAATCGACACACGATTCACGTGCTTCTCCTTACACAAGACCAGGTAGAGAGCCCCGCCAACTTGAAGAGAGTCCACTTCTTGTATCAGCACACGATACGTAAGCCTCTCCTTCCACAAGACCAGGCAAGGGAACACAGTAAACAAAAAAGCTTTCTCAAGAACGTTCCTCTGACTACACAGTGTTCTGGCTTTTTTCAGTTTACTCAAAAGTGTTACTTCTGATGCTTTCAAAACTCATTTAAATAGCCAAACACGCTGAATGCCAAAGGTCAGCTCACAACTGCCATGAATAATCGATTATTGTAAGTGATAATCGATTATGCAAGTCTGTTATAGAAAATTTGAAAAGAGATAATCGATTATTGTAAGTGATAATCGATTATTCAAGTGAGACTTGTGATAATCGATTATTGCTTCATGATAATCGATTATTGTAGTTCAAAAGCATATGATAATCGATTACAGCATGTCCATAATCGATTATATCAGTAGAATTTACAATATTAATTATTTTCCTACTACATTCAAGATACTACAAGTTGCTTTTAAATATTCTCCTATTGTAGACAAAAATTACAATTCTGCAGCATCATCAAAACTTGTCTTCAGGTTTTACCAATACTCCTTTATTGGTAACAATCTCCCCCTTTTTGATGATGATCAAAAATTCTTTTAAAAGCAACTTAGTTTTACCTGCAATGCATACAAGCTGAAAAGATCACAGAGTTAGTAGTACCTGTATACTTTGAAGAATATTATTTCTTCTCCCCTATAATAAAGATATTAATCTCCCCTTTTTTGATCATAAGCAAAAAGTAAAAATCTCCCCCTTAATATGAGCTCCCCCTCAAAAAGATAACAGATGCATAAAGGCTCATTTTATTAAGAATAACTGGAAAATTTATAAAGATTGAAAATGCCACACAGAAAACAAACAAACTTAAAATCCTAAAAAACTAAAATTTAGGACTATGAGATCTTTCAGTGGGAGGGATATTGAGATGATTTTCAATGTTATGTAGTCGAACATCAAACTCAAGAAACTGATCGACTAAGTACTCATCAAGAGATTGCTGCCACTCATGTACTTGATCAAAATGTGTCTTCTGTGCGAGACTCATATCCTCCAATTGTTTGGATAATCTTGCAAAGTGTTCTTCCATAGAATTTGAGGAAGAGAAGGGTATGTTGGAAGGTCCAGCTTCTGAAGGAGCTGCAGCACTCACTGGGTCAGCCATATGAGTGTCCATATCATCATCATCATCAGAATGATCATCATCTTTGTGAATAAGGACCCTTCCTCTAGTAATGAATCCCATCTGACGAAAGGTAGTATCTCCGATTTCTGATCCCACAGTCTCAATATTTTGAACAAGTTCTCCTTCAACAGGTATTCCTTTATATTCTAAAATCCTAGAAACAAGAAGAGCATAGGGAAACTGATAAGAGTGGGATTTCTTGGCTTTTACCATGGTGTCAGCAATGAGAGCAGGCCAATCGATGTGTATGTGATTTAAAATCCCATACAGGAGAAGTAAATCCTGCTCAGAGCATTGAGCATGGTTGGTTGCTCTAGGACAGAGAATCCAGACAATCAAGTAATGGATCATCCTCTCTTCAACTTTGAAACCTCCAACCAGTAGCTGTCTTCTACTTGTTTGCCTCTCAGGATGTCGCAGAAAGGATTGAAAGGTGAGCATTCTGTTAAAGTCTTCAAGTCCTAAATGGACTTTGACAGCATCATCCCAGATAGGGAGTTGAGCAACATTTGTCCAAACATCATCATCTAAAATGATGCGGACTCCCTTGACCTTGGTAGAAATTATATCATCTCGATATCGCAAGTTGAAATAGAAAACTCTTAAGAGATCGGGATAAATATTTCCTTTTTGTTCTACGAAATGTGCTAACCCCTGCTCAGCAAAAGTATTTGGGAATTGAAAACCATAAAAGCGAAAGAAATCAAGACGGATATACTTTACCGCCATGATTTTCCTTTCTTGCCAGGAGTTGATGAAGTCTTCATGTTTCTCTTGATCTGAGATCCATCCATTTATATTAGCAAGTCGTGGTTGAGAGGAAGAAGGAGCCCCAGCTGTCTTGCGACGATACCTCCTTGGTTCAGCCATGAAAAAGGATGAAGGGTTGTGAAGTGAAAGAAGAATAAGAAGGTTTTGAGCTCTGGATTTGATTTTTAGCAGCAATGGGTAGCAAAGAGATGTCTAATAATCGATTATGAGGGCCTATTTATAAGAGAAATGGAAAAACTAGCCGTTTATGACCGTTTATAGCCGTTATGAGTCGCTCCAACGGCTCTATTTTTGAATCTGTTTGCGTGATAATCGATTATGACTCGAGATAATCGATTATCAGTTCATTTATTTTTGCCCAGGATTATATGATAATCGATTATGCATGATGATAATCGATTATCTGCTCAAAGATTTCCAGAATGCATTTTAAGACTAAATAATCGATTATGTATTATTGATAATCGATTATAATTCAATAAACTTACGAAAAATGCAAATTTTTGCATGGATTTTGATCCTAGGACATGTCTAAAACTCCTAATTCTCTCCTAAGTTCAAAAAAAATCTATCTTTAGGTAAAGCTTTGGTAAAAATGTCAGCTAACTGATGTAGAGTATCTACATATTCAATTTGACAATCCCCCTTTTGAATATGGTCTCTTAAGAAGTGATGTCTAATTTCTATGTGCTTAGACCTTGAATGCATTATGGGATTTTTAGTCAAATTTATAGCACTGGTGTTATCACATTTTAGAGGAATGTTTTCAAGGAAAATATCAAAGTCCTCAAGTTGTTGTTTCATCCATAAGATTTGAGCACAACAGTTCCCAGCTGCAATATATTCAGCTTCTGTGGTAGACAGGGCTACACATGCTTGTTTCTTTGAGTGCCAAGACACTAAAGAACAACCTAAGAAATGACAAGTACCACTAGTACTTTTTCTATCAATTTTACAGCCACCATAATCTGCATCAGAATATCCTATTAAACTAGGTGAGGAATCTGAGGGATACCAAAGTCCAAAAGAAGTAGTTCCCTTAAGATATTTTAGGACTCTTTTTACTGCAGTTAAATGTGATTCCTTTGGTTTGGCTTGATATCTAGCACATACACATACACTCTGCATAATGTCTGGCCTACTAGCAGTCAAGTATAGCAAAGACCCTATCATTCCTCTAAACATGGTTTCATTTACTTCTTTTCCATTTTCATCTTTATCTAAATAACAAGAGGTGCCCATGGGTGTACTAGCTTCCTTGCAGTTATCCATTCCAAATTTTCTAAGAATTTCTCTACAGTACTTAGTTTGAGATATAAATGTCCCATTCTCCATTTGTTTTATTTGTAGTCCTAAGAAAAAGTTCAATTCACCCATCATAGACATTTCAAATTCTCCTTGCATTATTTTTGCGAACTCTTCACACAAAGAGTCATCAGTTGCTCCAAAAATGATGTCATCTACATAGACTTGCACAAGCAAAATATGTTTTCCTACTTTCTTAATAAACAAGGTTGAATCAACCTTTCCTCTAGAAAATCTATTATCAATCAAAAAGGTACTAAGTCTTTCATACCAAGACCTAGGTGCCTGTTTAAGACCATAAAGGGCCTTTTTCAGTTTAAAAACATGATCAGGAAATTTGAAATCTTCAAAACCAGGAGGTTGACTAACATAGACCTCCTCTTTTATAAAACCATTTAAAAAAGCACTTTTAACATCCATTTGATACAATTTAAATTTCATCAGAGAAGCATAAGCAAGTAGTAATCTAATTGCTTCTAACCTGGCTACTGGTGCATACGTTTCATCGTAATCAATACCTTCCTCTTGACAGTAGCCCTTTGCAACTAGTCTTGCTTTATTTTTGGTGATGTTTCCGTCCTCATCAAGCTTGTTCCTGAATACCCATTTGGTTCCTATGACTTGGAATTCTTCTTGTCTTGGAATGAGTTCCCAAACATCATTCCTTTCAAATTGATTTAGCTCCTCTTGCATTGCAACACACCATTTGTCATCTTGAAGAGCTTCCTTTATATTCTTAGGTTCTACCTGTGATACAAAAGCAACTGTTAGACAAAAATTATTTAAGTTACTTCTAGTGATTACCCCTTTTGATATATCTCCTATGATGTTATCCAAAGATAGTCCTCTTGGTTGTTGATAGCTTTTAGGATCAACCGCTTGAGATGTTTCTCGAAGTTCAGGAGGATAATTCTCATTTAGGTACATCTCTTCAAGAGCTTCTCTTAGATAATCCTCATCACCTGCAATGGGTTTATTTGACTCAAGAGGATTTCCCTCAAGGTCTACAATTTCATCAAAGACAACATGCATAGATTCTTCAACAATTAGTGTTCTTCTATTGAACACTCTATATGCTTTGCTATTTAATGAATATCCTAGAAATATTGCTTCGTCAGATTTTTCATCAAACTTTCCAAGATTAATTTTATTATTTAAAACAAAACACTTACATCCAAAGATTTTTAAATGAGATATATTTGGTTTTCTACCATTTAATAATTCATAAGGAGTTAATTTCAAAATTGGCCTTATAAGCATCCTATTTAATACATAACAAGCAGTGCTTACTGCATCAGCCCAAAAATACTTTGGCACATTTGATTCACTCATGAGTGTTCTAGCTAATTCTTCTAGTGACCTATTTTTCCTTTCAAAACAAGTTAACAGAAACTTTAGGTCCCCAATCTAAATATGGGTCCTTGGGGTTAGTTCTTAACAGCTTTAATCCAAATATATTTTCCACTAGGCACACCAACATGTTTAATATTACACTTGTTTGAAGTGTGACCGTGCTTCATACAGTAAAAACAACATACATTGCTAATTTTATTTTTAATTGAAGTTCCTTTAACAACCCAAATTTTTTGAGTTCTTTTTACTTTTGGTTTATTATTTTTATGTACATTTATATTTCTTTTACTAAAGGTTGTTTTAGCATGTGAATTTCTGTTAGTTGCCTTAGCAAGCAAATTTTCAAGTATATGAATATCAAACATATGGCTCTTGCATGATAAGCATTCAACAGGTTTAACAGTAGCATTTGAGTCAGTTAATTTATCTTCTAAAGTACTGACTTTGTTTCTTAACACAACTTCATCATCAAGCAATTTATCATATTTTATTTTTAATTCATTATGTTCTTTTTTTAATTTTTTATGAGCAGTATCAAGTTTTTCAGATTCATTAAGCAATTCAAGAAAAGATTTTTGTAAATCAAACTCACTGGTTTCAAAACTATAATCACTTACTTGACTTCCAGTTTCTTCTGAGTCTGCCATAAGACATAGGTTTGCTTCTTCTTCTGTGTCACTCGAACTTGTTGAGCTTGAGTCAATATCCTCCCAAGCTATATATGCTTTCTTTTTCTTCTGAAATCTCCTTTCCTTCTTGTCATCATTTTTCTTGTACCTTGGGCATTCGGACTTTACATGTCCTCTTTCTCCACATCCGAAGCACTTTATATTTGATGGAGACTCTTGACTCTCTTTCCTTTCCTTGTGAAATTTTTCTTTTCCTTTTGCTTTCATGAATTTTGCAAATTTCTTGATCATCAAACTCATATTCTCTTCATCATCAGAATCATCTTCTTCTACTTTCTTGGAGTTTTTCCCTTTGGATATCTCAGACTTAAACGCTAGAGTTTTTCTCTTGCCTTGATCCTCTTCAGCAGTGAGTCTTCTCAAGTCAAGCTCGTGCTCACGAAGTTTTCCAAATAAAATCGGCATTGTCATCTGAGAAAGATTCTGGGACTCCGAGATAGCAGTTACCTTTGGTTGCCAAGACCTGTCCAATGATTTAAGAACTTTAACGTTTAATTCATCAGTATCAAAAATCTTACCCAAACCTGTCAAGTGATTCACTATGTGAGTGAACCGCTTTTGAACATCCGAGATTGATTCTCCAGGTTGCATTCTGAACATCTCATATTCTTGAATAAGAGTGTTCTTCCTTGCCCGTTTCACGTCCTCAGTACCTTCATGTGTAACTTTCAGAACGTCCCACATTTCATGTGCTGTCTTACACACAGAGATTCTATAAAATTCATCAAGCACAACAGCAGATGAAATAATATTACGAGCTTTAATATCAAATTGTGCTCGTCTATTTTCCTCAGCAGTCCAATTAAAATAAGGTTTTACTGTTTCTACACCATCTACTGTATACATAGGAATATAAGGGCCATTTTGTACAGCTTCCCAAATGCCTCTATCAACAGACCCCATGAAAATTTCCATTCTCACTTTCCAAAAAGCATAATTATCTCCAGTAAACAATGGAGGTCTGTTAATAGACGCACCCTCAGCATAGACAAAGTTTTGACTGTGACCGGCCATTTTCGCAAAGATTTTGAAAGAATATCAAAGCAAGCTCTGATACCAATTGTTGGTATCGGAGGGGTTATTTTTTTTTTAAAGAGTTTAGCGCAGCGGATTAAAATACACAGAACGTACAGCGTAACAAGTCACAGTTGAAACAATTTTCTTTCAGAAAATTTACCAAGCAGATAACGTGCGTTAATTATAAAATGAGTATAGGGCAAAAGAAAATCACACAGGAATTTTTATACTGGTTCGATTCAACAGAATCTACGTCCAGTCGTTAATCACTACAAAGAGTGATTAACAGTTCCACTAAAAAATGTTTAACAGATTACAAGATAAAAACAGTAATAAAATGAAAGAGATAACTCTACCAACTTGAAGAGAACCTGCACTGGCAATCGACACACGATTCACGTGCTTCTCCTTACACAAGACCAGGTAGAGAGCCCCGCCAACTTGAAGAGAGTCCACTTCTTGTATCAGCACACGATACGTAAACCTCTCCTTCCACAAGACCAGGCAAGGGAACACAGTAAACAAAAAAGCTTTCTCAAGAACGTTCCTCTGACTACACAGTGTTCTGGCTTTTTTCAGTTTACTCAAAAGTGTTACTTCTGATGCTTTCAAAACTCATTTAAATAGCCAAACACGCTGAATGCCAAAGGTCAGCTCACAACTGCCATGAATAATCGATTATTGTAAGTGATAATCGATTATGCAAGTCTGTTATAGAAAATTTGAAAAGAGATAATCGATTATTGTAAGTGATAATCGATTATTCAAGTGAGACTTGTGATAATCGATTATTGCTTCATGATAATCGATTATTGTAGTTCAAAAGCATATGATAATCGATTACAGCATGTCCATAATCGATTATATCAGTAGAATTTACAATATTAATTATTTTCCTACTACATTCAAGATACTACAAGTTGCTTTTAAATATTCTCTTATTGTAGACAAAAATTACAATTCTGCAGCATCATCAAAACTTGTCTTCAGGTTTTACCAATACTCCTTTATTGGTAACATATATAGCATAGCAGATACTGATTATAACATATCATTCAATACTAGGCACACAAGAATAAAATTCCATATCAATCATATGTTAACTTTGATATCCTAAATAGAATGTTGGAGATCAGCGTTCCAATGACATAAGATATTCAATTGACATCTTAACAGCAAGATCAGCATGCACTTGTCACAAATCCATGAGGGTAAGTTTGCATTTAATTGATAGCGGGACCTTCTCGAGGTATCAGAAACCAAGATTTCTAAGATAATCCATACATCGAACTCTGGCTTGTAAAAGCTGTGCACTGAACTTGATTCAAAGGTTTTTGTTTGAAACATGTCAAAAATTAAATTGAGAGAAAAACAAAGATTAAAAGGAAAACATCAATAGTTACCTACAATTTTAGCACTAAAAATGAAAGAAATTTCAGAACAGATTTTTGACTATAGAAATTTTCAATTCGATTAAAAACTAAGAGTTGAAAAATCCAAAGCTAGCGTTTAACAGATGCCAATGATTAAAGTATCAAGTTAACAATCAAATAAGGAAAGAACAAAATTTCAGTACGATACTTTAGGTGGCTTAAATTACTTACCAGTCTCAGTGAATCATAGAGGCTGAATCAGTGTTTGTTGAGCACAACCACAATTAGGGAAAACGCTTCCAAGAGCTTCAGTGCGTTCGATGGAAGAGGATTTCACTGCGTTCGACAAAGGAGACTTCAAGTTAGGGTTCGACAAAGGAGACTTCTCGTTAAGGTTCGACACAGGTTCAAGTACAACCACAACTTTGGTTCGACTGAGGAAAAACGACAGCTCCGATGAGACACTGGTCGTTCAGCTGCACAGAAAGACCCTTCGATGGAAGAACAACAAGCCTCGACGACGGAGAACACGACTCGACGAGGGAGAACGATGGGTTGACAACACAATCAGACAGTGAGTGTGGGAGAATGATGGATTCGGATTCTTCCTTCGTAAAATAAGGAACGCAAGGTCGAATAGCTAGGTTTGAGAAGGGAAGAAACTTTTTGCTCGACAGAGGGAGGGAAACAAATGACATCAGTCTTCATCAAAATATTGTTTATTATAAAGTTTTATTATTTTATTATTTTATACGGATAATTATATACGGATATTCCGTATGTAAGTTTTTCCCATCATTATATACGGATATTCCGTATGTAAGCTTTTCCCATCATTATATACGGATTTTCCGTATGTAATATCCTTTTTACATACAGATAAAAATCCGTATATAATTATCCGTATATAATTGGCATTTTTCTTGTAGTGTTAATGTTCCGTAGATAAATATTACCGACAACGTTATTACCGTTGGAGTTATGACCGTCGGTAATTCGTCGGAAAAATGTCATTACCGACGGATTTTAGACATTTTTGACAGATTTCGATCGTCAGTAATGGAACGTATTTTTGTAGTAGTAGATTTTCCTTGGTTTCTCTGGCTTTTGCAGCTACTTCATGTAATGTAGAAGCTAAGGAAATAAGAGAGTTTGAGGAAGTGGAAGATGAGTTTGGTGAAAAAAAAAGGAGAGAGAGAAAAGAAGTATTTCTTAAATATATGAGAAAGAAAGAAAAAGTTGCGGCATGGCAAGAAAAGCTGAGTAGAGAAAAAAAGAAATGCAAATTTTTTTGCCACATCAGCTAAAGTTAACATTGTTGCTGTCAATTTAATAGAGGGGACTTCATTTATACCATTTATACAATTTTTACAACTTTGAGATTCAATACATGCATTTTTAAAACTGGATACTAAACAGAAATTCACCTCTTAACACAGGGACCAAGTAAGCATTTAAACCTAAAAATTTTAAAACAATAATCTTAATTGTAAAAGCATATAAAAGTATTACAATTTATAGTTATAATTAAATTTAAAAATTGAAATCAGTTTCAATTTTGTGGTTTAATTTTTTTAAAAAGGTATTCTATTATTTTTTTTAAACTTAAAATTGTTATTTATTTTTTTTCTTTTAAATGGGACTAAAATAATCGATTAATACCAGGCTAAATTTTTTAAACCCATTTAAAATATGAGCCTGACTAACATAATATTTCACTTGTCAGGAGATTCAACAGTACGATTTTTCCAGCTCAGTGCACCTGTAATTGTTTAACCAATAATATATTGTTCAAATTTCTGATAATTTCATTTTCCATCTTTGCACTAAGATGCTGACAAAGTTACATATTTAAGTTATACTATTTTTTAGAAGATTTTAAAGAGGGTCTATGCACGAAGCAAGCATGTTATTGGTTAATTTGTCAATAGAATACACATGCATAAATTAATTATTTCATAAATGAGTTGTATTCCTATTCCAATTAAGACAATGAAGACGATTATTTATTTATCTGTGATGGAGTAGCTCCAAAGGATAGTTTATGAAAATAAGTAAGAAAAATTAGAACAAATCACATTTCTCTCAATGCTCATGAAATGAAAATATCAAGAGAAATTTTCTACATACAATTCCTTACACATACACATGAAGAAAAAAAATGTCATTTGTCATTCTTCTTATAATGAATCCACAAAAAGTAAAATTTTCAATAATTTCACCATTGAACCTACTTTAATTCCAGTGAGTTGGATAAGTAACTAAGAACAATACCATTTTAGTAACACGTCAAATAAGTTCTTGGATACATAGTTTACAATATGAGTATTATATACTATGATATCTATGTCGAGCGGTTAGCACTCAATAACAATTTGTTTATCCATTGTAATAGCGTTCATCAGTCAAGTCAAATCAGGATTAGCGCTCGTTAAAAGTCAAACCAAGCTTAGCGCTCGTCAAGCCATGTTAAACGATGTTGGGCCACAATTGGACCAACATTAAAGTAATTTGGCTAATAGTCTAACAGAGAATAAAACAATCAAAGACACCTTATTAGAGATATTGATAGGGGGTTGATCCCTCCACCTCCCCATTTCCACCCTCCACCTCCCCAACTTTCTTCAATTTTCTTTTATTACAAATATAACCTTTTTATCCTTATCGGTTGGTGGTTAAAATATTTTACTTCACCAATATATAAACATATACCCCCACCCACGGAAATGGAGCATCTGTTGCACTACTATCATAGATATGAGCATCCGTTCATTTCCACCTGCAACTATTATTTTTTTATTTTGGTTTTTAAAACAGTTTTTACTCTATATTATAAAAAAATTTACAAAAATAAATCTAACAAGATAATATATTCTAAATATAATTTTAATAAATCTAAAAAAAATACATAATCCGAAGGCCAAAACAGAAATGAAATATATGTTTGGCCTTCACGGATGTATGGAGTCTGGAGGTGTGGGGTAAGCAGCACAATAAAAGGGGGGAGAAGAGAAGATTTGGGTTTTAAATTAAACATGGTAAAAGTAAAAAATAAAATTACTATAAGTTACTTTTGAAATATAAAACAATTGGAGAGAAGGGTTGGTGGTGTAGGGAGCAGCTCCCGAGAGAAGGAGAGGTGGGATGCTGTTACTGAAGTATAAATCTAGGGTTTCTAATTTAATAAGGTTAAAAGTAAAAATAAAAATATAAAAAAAGGTTACTTTTGTAATAAAAAAAAATTAAAGTTGGGGAACTGGAGGGTGGAAATGGGGAGGTGGAGGGATCAACCCCCCATATAAAGCTTATGAGTAACCAACTCCATTATAAGGTAAATTTGTTTAAGGTAAGTCTGTTTATATTTTATTAGGCTTGCGATAACCTATAAATACAGGACCAAGGTTAAAAGCCAACTTCATTCACACTCAAAATACTCCATAATCATAACAAAGACACTTTCTTGAGAGTTGAGGTTCCATAACCTAGTTTGAGCGTCGGAATGCCTTTTGCAGGTACATTCCCCCCCCCCCCCCCCCCCATCTACTGGTCCAGATAAAAAGTGACAAAAGTGCATCAGTAAGATTAGTTTCTCGGTCCCAAGATTAGTTTCTCGGTCCCATACATCCATACTTAAACAAGTATGTTTCATATGCATGAGAACTAGAAGAAAAGAAATCATAGATAATTGTGCAAAATAAGCCTAAATTTCTCAGTCGTTTCATGCTTTGGTTCGGTGTGTATACTTCACAGTGCATAACACTAAGACAGAGCATCGGTAAGTCTCTCATTCTCATGATAAAATGACATTGTTGTCTGATTACAGAGCCAACGCAAAGAAATTGATCCTTAACTAGAATCAAAACATCATACTTTTTGTTAATGATACAAATGGAAACTATTATCAAGTCATCAACATCTGGTAACTACTTGCACAAATCACCACAGTCACAAGCCTTTCCGAAATAATGATACATGATAGGTTCCATGTAAGATAAACTACTTTGGACGATTTACTTGGCAAAGTTTTTACCTTTATGTGTACCTGTGAACTTCATTGAGGATTCAACTAATGCTATAAAAAGAGGCAGGTTACTGAAAAGCCACTTATGATTTGCTCCAAACAATTTTTTGTAGCTATATATCTAAGTTAGCCAACAGATATTCATAAGAAGAGCTCATTCCTACCAAAAAGAAAAATACTGCTTTTCCTCTTGTGTAATGAAAATTACACGAAAGAATTCTGTCAATTCATTATGGAAGATTTTGAAAAACAGTATAGAACTAAAGAGGTTGACGGTATTTCATAATTCTACATTAAAGTTATCACTATATGTCGTCCCTTTGATAACAGTTAGGCCAAACTTCGCACTGAGGAAGCATTTTTGCCAATGAAAAACTTGCACCATCTGATACAGATCAAGAAAAAATGATACCCCTACAAAGTAATTGTCTCAAGTCCAAAATCGTTACAAAAGTTAAAAATCTCTCACTACTACAAAAAAAGCTATTCCCAGTTTTCCATCATACTACATGTACAAAATGGGCATATCAGTTTGTAGTACTTAGAGGATACTTTCAGAAGAATCTGGTAAAGCTCTGGCCCACCATATCCTCTAAACATAAGGCACCAATTTATCTAATTATCGCAAACGACCTAAACATAGAAAAAACCAAATGAAAATTCAATAGAGATATTTTTCAGTTTTATATATATATATATATATAGAATAGATATTTGTCTAGTAAGATCAACACAAGCAGAAGCTGTTCTACCAAAAACCTCGGAACATCATGGAACACAAAGAGAACATTGACGAGTGGCAAGAAATCGAACCTTCCGAATGGAACATGGAAGTGATCAACCAAAATTACCTCGAAGTTGGTGACCAAGCTTCTTCCACTGACGACCCTCCAATTCCCACTCCCACCCACCACGAACTCTCATTGTCACAGATCGTTCCAACCACAGTAACGGACCCAGAAGACGAAGCTTCCTCACCGTTAACGCCATTGACGGCGCCGTTAGATTGGCGGGTGCGGGTGGTCAACGAAGGGAAGAAGTTGTTGAGGCTGAGGTTGGAGGGTATAAGAGAGCGCGTTGTTGGCATCGCTTCCAAGGTTAGTAACTGGGCAATGTATACGGGGGCGTTTTGGTCATTTACGCATGTGGCCGGAGCTTCGGCTGCGACGGCGGTGTTGGTGTCGCTGGTTTACGTGGGGATACGGCGGCGGCGTCGGAGGGCTGGTCGGCGGAACGTGGTGGCTGATCGTTGCGTTTTTCTTCTCAAAGAGAAAGATGAGGTGAGTATGCGTATTAGTTTCTATTAGTTCACATAGAGGAGATAGTATCATAACAGAGAAAGTGCATTTGCATGTACTTTGTTAGGAAAAAAAAGGATGTTACTTTTATAATTAAAACACAGAGTAAAAGTAGAAAATAAAAACAAGATAGTCTTTAATGATTAAAATTAGAGAAAATTTATTTATTTATACTAAAAAGAATTTATTTATGTTTATACTTTTAATTTTATCTTTTAAATAACCTTTTCATATTTAATTAATTTTTTAAAGCTTAGTTATTTTTTAAATTTTAAATAAATAAAATTCATCTATAAAATAAATAAAAAAGATCTATAATAAATTATAAAAATGGTTTATATTTATTTTTATAATTATAATTTCATTATTTTTTATTATCATAAAAAAGTAAATATAAAGATAATTGTTTTAAGAGATTTCCTTTAGAAGTACCAAAGTTTTGTCAAATCTTCCCCTTCCTCATTCCCGATCTCGTCTTCGGTGGCTATCACAGCCTCTTTCTCAATTAGAAGGTTCCTCAGAAGCTGCCATCAAACTTTGTTCCTATTCTGAGTTAATCATTTTTTTCCATGCTTTAGCAAACAACTTTTCAATTCATCTGTGGACAGGCTGTTAGTTAGATTAGTTGAATATATCACCTAGTTCAATTTCAGATACAGCAATATCTTTTCCATTATAATTATGTCATAAGTCATGGATTAAATTATTTAAAATCCAATAACCGACATATAATCCACATATATTTAAATTAGATAAACTAAATTTGAATTTTTTTAAATTTATTTTAAATTAGATTCACGTTAAACTGAATTAACTTTCAATTAGATTAAATTCATGTAATATATTAACTTATTAGGACCACTAGATATCGATGGGATCAATTTGGGTGATTTTGAACTAAGGTTGACTAATTTAGAATTTTAGTTTAGATCGATTTAACTTGACATTTGGTCCAAACTAAATTCAATTGATTTTTGGTTTGGAACTGATTCACCTCAAGCTTCAACCTAAGCTGACTCATCAATCTTCATATTGGATTGACACATCTTAATTTTCGATCTAGACTGACTCAACTTGAATTTTCATCTCCATCCAACTCAGTTCAATTTTTTTTTTCAGGGTCTACTCGACTCTATTTAGACCGATTTGACTCAACCTTAATCTTAGATTGATTCGGTTCAACATTCATCCTTGATAGACGTTACTCAACCTTGGATCTAGACCAATTTAGTTTAATCTAGTCTTCAACCATCTTGATTTTAGATTTTTAAAATTCAAAATTAATCCAATCTAAATCTAATTCAAATCCAAATAAAAATAAGTAGATTGAATTTAAAATCCAAAAATATATATTTTAATTTAAGATAAATTCATTTAAATAAACTTAAACTAATATAAATTTAAATTATTATAAATTAATATCAAAATTTAGATTATTTTTTTCACCCTTACTATATCAATTTCGTTGCGACCATTAACCTTTATCTTATCCACAAAGCATAACTGTACTGCCAACCTTCACATGGAATGTCACAAATACCTTTCTCAATACTTTCAATACTTGAGAATTTTCTTAACAATAAAAAAAGGCTTGAAAACATTTTTTTTACTTTCAAGTCCTTAATTTTTTTTTTTGTCAATTTAAAGCTGGTACACCTCAGTTAATATCATTTAAACAGGTACAATTGAAATTTGTATTTCCATCAACATTGTTTTTTTAGATAGATAAACTACATTTTTAATATATTATTAATTACATTATTAATCCTTGATTTCTAATCAATGATTGAGTGTTTGTATATAATTTAAAAGAAAATCACTTTTATTAACAAAAAAAGAAATATGAAATCGAATAACTTCTCATAGAAATAATTTTCTAAAAGATACTTCTATTATTGAAAACAAACACATAACTAAAAATTATTTCACATTAAAACACATAGTCTTGTCCCTTTTAATTTATCTTAAAGTGCTTAGTTGCAATTTAATTGCATAATCTGCTTCCATTTGCAAAATGAGGGTTACACTGACCTTTCATGAACACTTTGTTGGTGCAGAAAATTAGCCAACTCTTACTTCAGATTGCACAATTGAATGAAGTGTTATCATCTCGTCGAAAGGTTCCAGTGCATCAAATAAACTGATGCAAGTTTTGCAGTATTTTTAATTACTATATTTTGTAAATTCTAAATGAATCTGTAACTCAACTCTTACATAGGTGTTCACTGTTCAGTATCTTCATAAATAAACAATATGTTGTGTTTTTGTGAATAATTCACTAATTGTAAGTGCCGCATAAGCATAAATTTAACCACTTTTAGAAAAATACTAGCCACTGCAAATTCTGCAAAGATGGAGATGTGATTTTATTTAAAATCGTTGGGATGTCTATTAAATATAAAAATACTAAGTTTATGCACATCTTACTATGATGATTTGAGATATAAGTGCACAATAAACCAATATTTTATGTATGATAATATATGTTGTCAATAGAAAAAGGATAATAAGAATTAAAGCTTATAAATATAAGTGTATCTTCCCTTGTAGAGAAACCAACAGTACTAACCTTTGGATGGCGTGTTATTATTGATCTAAAATTCTTTTATTAAGATAAATTTTAAATAGATAAAAAAAATCTACAAATATGTTATAAATGTTATTTTTTTTTATTTCACTATAAGTTTTATCTCTTTATTAAATCTCTTTCTTCAACTCTTTCTAAAGTTAAAGGATAATTGGGTTATAGTTGTTTTGATATATTGTACTGTATGGATTACTTGTTAGTATAATATCTTACAAACATCTACTCTAGATTATAACAGGCACTACAAGAGGCATGGAGGATCAAAGTGTAAGATTTCATTCATCTTACCATCTTTAGATAGATGGAAAATAGATGGACAACTGAAGATATCTATTCAATCTTAAGAATCTTTATTTAGGGGTGAGAAAAATTAATTAAACTACACTCAACTATCAATTAATTATACTCTATAGAACAAAAAAAATCTAAATTATTTATAATCAAAAATAAATTGTAATATTTTACGGTTCAATAAAAGGAAATTTTTAAAATTTTAGTTCAGTTAACTCAAAGCATGGGTCCTGATAGTCCTTCATTATCCTACATTATTCGTTCTCTCTCCTTCTTGTACAAGCTGTATGGGAGGTTACCTATCGGAGACACATCGATGCTAAAGTTAGTTATTTACTCAATAATTCTATAATAAAGATGAGTAATCAGAATTAATTATTTGACCTACCCCTTGAAATATATATTTATAAATATTATATTGAAGTTACCATTAGGTCTGACCCATTTATTACCAATTAATTGTCCGTTAGTAGTTATTATTGCTCTGATTATTTATCAATTAATGACGGTTTCGAACTAGTAGTTCGTTGACCGTTCGATCCTCTTGACTGACCGAGTGGTCATACCGTACAATATTGTACTTCGTTGAAGTGTAAAAACTCTTAGCATTAAAGCTTTCAAAACGGGTTTAGCCTACCACGGGTTGATCATTTAGTGGGCCAACCTAACCCGGCTCATTTATTAGCGAGCTAGAAAAATTCGAACCTACCACAAAGTAGTTAAATGGGTTGGCTGCTCACTTAATTATTTTTTTAAAATGCATTCAATGTATAAAGATTTTTATAATGCTATTTAAACATAAATGACACAAGTATAATAAAATTGATAAATTATATCTAATATAAAACTCACATATAACGTTACTTGTAAACGATAAATAGTGTAAAAGTCTGCTTTTATAATGAAAAAGAAGCATCAATAAAGTATTTAAAAATGGAGATAATTAGTTTTTTTTTAATATCGTAAGTATGTTTGACACTTTAATTATAAATAAAACTAATTTTTTGGGTAAAAGTTCGTGGACGACGCGTTGGATGTGAGTTTGTATTTTTAAGTTTCACATTGAATAACATTATCTGAGATTAAATGAATTATCCTATATAAAAGAAAAGAAACCCAATATAACAAAATGTATTAGGGTTTTAGTTTGTTGTTAGGCTTTCAGAGTGATATTATTTAACATTCCTTTATCACCGCCACCTTTACATCTTGAAAACTTTTTGTCATTGAAAGAGTTTCTCTCATTTAAATGGATGGATTCAACTGTCTACCCAACTCTAATGATAAAATACTACAAAATTGTTAAATTTTGAAATAAAATTTCTAAAATTAAAATTTCATAAAATTTTAATTAATTCATGATGTAAAAATCCACTATAAAAATGGAAATCATTAAAAAAAAAATTCTTCAGAAGGAGCTTTTAATATCGTGGTTTATAATAAAAAATATAAGATTAAAATACTAAAGAAAAATTTAAACTCTTCCATCAAACATCATTCTATAACAAAATGAATTTATTACCAGAAATTGTGTATTTTTATTTTAATAACATGTTAAAAAATATTTATGATATATTTAAATAAACTTTTGTATAAAGATTTTAAGAAAATAAAAAATAAAAAAATAAATTTACTGTTTTATAAATTACAAGTACAACATAAAAGAAATATTTTTTTTTTTTTGCTTATTACAAGTATTAAAATTAAGTTTGATTTGCTTGATTAATTAT
Source organism: Vigna mungo (assembly GCA_036885675.1). Classification (NCBI taxonomy): domain Eukaryota; kingdom Viridiplantae; phylum Streptophyta; class Magnoliopsida; order Fabales; family Fabaceae; genus Vigna; species Vigna mungo. The sequence goes on along the minus strand of CP144700.1, from coordinate 41,574,911 downwards.
ATTTTGAATAATACAAATTCCTGTTTCCTAGTCCATATTTTATATAAACGTGATAGCCATTTCTCACCTAACAAAAGAACGCCATTGATAGCCATTATAACGTGAATTTGAAGCGTGGAAACGTGGAATATCCACTTTTAAGTAAGGTGAAGATTTTGTTTCTATTATAATTATTGAATAAAAATTAGCCACAAAAGTTGTATTATTGCACAAAAGGAGTGTGAAAATAGAACTGGTAAATGAAAATTCCATTTTCTCTTGTAATAAATAAAAAAGAAATATATTATATAATAATTGATTGGTTGAAGCAATATAATTATGTATGGAAGGTATTCAGTTGAAGCGGTTAAATGGTAATTACGATGAAAAGTTAGGCCACGCGGATTGGAAGAGGGTGTGAGTTGACATTGAAAACATGGTTGAGTAAGGGAGGAACCAAACCAAAGGAAACGCAAAAGAGGAAGTAGAAGAAGATAATATAATTAGGCGAGTTTTGAAGAAAGGGTTAAGTTTGAAGCGATGAGTTCGGGAAGCCATAGTGATAAGGAGAAGGAGAAGGAGAAGCAGAGGGTGAGCCGCACGTCGTTGATACTGTGGCATGCTCACCAAAACGACGCCGCAGCGGTGCGGAAGCTCCTGCAGGAGGATCCTTCGCTGGTGACGGCAAGGGATTACGACAACCGCACCCCGCTCCACGTCGCATCCCTCCATGGCTGGATCGACGTCGCTAAGTGTTTGATCGAGTTCGGCGCCGATGTCAACGCGCAAGATCGTTGGAAAAACACCGTAATACTACTATATAATAATTACGATTACTACTCTCAGCATTGTTATTTCATTGTATGCTTGATTGTGAAATGGTGAATGAACTTTAGGTTTTGGTTGTTGTTTTGAACAGCCTCTGGCGGATGCCGAAGGAGCTAAGAAGACTGATGTGATCGAGCTTTTGCAATCTCATGGAGGCTCGTCTTATGTGAGGTTTTTTTAAGTATTGTGTGTAATTCTGTGTTTGTGTTGTCAATGATGAGGGAAGTTGAGGTTTGATTTTGAACGGTAACGGTCGTTGCAGGGGCAAACTGGTAGCCATTTTGAACCGAAGCCTGTTCCGCCACCGTTGCCAAATAAGTGTGACTGGGAAATCGAACCTACCGAGCTTGACTTCTCCACCTCCACGAGAATTGGAAAGGTAGGTTTCGCTTCTGCTCGTTTTCTTGGTTTGACTTTGGTCAACGGATTTCAAAGCCTGCTCTTTGCTTTGGTCAAACTCGGTGTTTCACTACATTTCTGCGACTGTTACATAACACTGAGATAGATTTGTGCTATACTTTAGTCCCTAGAGTGGCAACTTTGAAGTATTTGCTGCGTAATCGTCATTGAAGAACGGTTGTCGCGTTTCAAGCCTTTTTACCGATGATTCTGGGAAGGAAAAAATTTCTGTTCAGTTTCATTCCGCAGACTTTTTTCCTTTTTTTTTTTTTTGTGTCAAAAGCTGTTTTCTAAAACAATTTTATACTAAAGATCAATCGGTTTCTCATCTGAAATGAATTAAGTACTTTTTCTTTTTGTTTTTTCAAATCAGGTGTTTAAAAAACCCAATAACAGAAACAACTGAAAAGGGTTTTTTCCATTGTCTTTCTTTTGTTTTCTCTTTAAGGGCTCTGTTTATGTGTTCAGTCTGAGGATAAAGTCCATAGTAATCTTACCTGGATTGAACAAGATTTTATTTGGTGAAGGATATATATGATCTATGCCAAAATAGCAAAGACCACTTTTTTCCAATGGTTTAATTTGTTTTCGTGTATGTTTTATGTTTCATGAAGGGGTCTTTTGGTGAGATTTTAAAAGCCCATTGGCGTGGAACACCAGTTGCTGTTAAACGTATTCTTCCATCTCTTTCAGAAGATAGATTGGTGATGTGAGATTCTTTCTTTCGCCTCTGGCATTTGTTTCAATATGGTTGTTTGCTAGTTGGTCGTTGTTTGGGAGGCGAATGCCTTTAGATTGCTTGTTACTGGTGACGTTGTTAAAACGAAGGTCTAATAGCTTACTTTTACCTGTTATCTGTCAGAATTAGGAAAGTGATGGGTCTAAGGTTACACAAGTCTACAGAAGAAGGAAAAGTAGAGCTGAGGGCAAAGTGGGAAATGTGGAAGAGGCACATGGGTGTAACTAACTGGACACGTGTCTTGCTGAGAGGGGAGGGGAGTATATTGGTGGGGATTTGGAGGTGAGAGGGGGGCAATCATTGGGTGGATAGTGACGTTAGTCACAGGGCAGAGAGGAATATCCTTCTCTGATTTTCTTCTTTTGCAGTGGGTTTCCTTTTTTGGGTGTAATCTTGTACTGATGAGTATACTAGTACAGTGAATATAGATAGATTGCACTTCCATATTTCTTGTTCTTCTACTTTTCACTCTCTTAATTCCTCTTATTTTCTTATTTTATCTGGTATCTAACAAGTTGGTATCAGAGCTCCCGGTCCTGGGAGCTTCTGAATGGTCTCAACCAGAATGGAGAATCGGATTGAGATGGTGGAGAAGAGGATCGAAGAGTTGAGGGTGTCATTTCAAACACAGCTAAGGGAAGCAATACGGTTGCAAACTGAAGAAATGATGAAGATGATGGCAGATCGTTTGGAAGAGACAATAGGGGAGATGCGGGTGTGGAGGAGAGAGGTAGAGGGAGACACCGTTCACCGGAGGGATAGTTACAGGGAGGAAGAATCAAGGAGGGAAGCGCGTGTCAAGCGCGTGGAGGTTCCCTTCTTCTCAGGAGACGATCCTCACGGTTGGGGAACGTTATTTTGAGGTTAACCGTGTACCCGAGGCTGAGAAGGTTGACACCACGGTGGTTTGCCTTGAGGGGAAGGCTCTAAACTGGTACCAGTGGTGGGAGTCCAGAATGGTGGTCGCAGTGACGTGGCAGATGTTTCGGCAGGCTCTCATGGGGCGGTTTCAGGTGGCTTCATCTGAAAACCCGTATGAGGTGTTGATGGGGTTGAGGCAGAGAGGATCGGTGCTGGAGTACCGGGAACAATTTGAGTTGCGATCTGCTCCTCTTCGTTTTGCTGATGAGGAATTCATGAAGGGAGTGTTTATGAACGGGTTGAAGGAAGACATCAAGGCGGAGGTCAGGTTGATGGGTTCTGGTGATCTCCATGTGTTAATGGAGGTGGCTCAAAAGGTTGAAGAAAGGAACCGGGTTTTGGGACGCAGCATGGGCTTTGCGGGTCGGGGAAGTGGACCGGGTATGACCCGGTCCGCATTACCTAATAGATGGGCTGGCCCAAGTGAAACTAAAGAGTGGGCGGTTGGGCCCAATTTCTCACAAGGGGGATCAATACATCAGAAGCAGTTAGGAGGGAAAGGTGAGAACGCTCATTCCAAATCCCCAACGTTTTCTCGTGAAGGAAGCACATCCAGTTCTAACCGTCGTGGCATGGGATACAAAAGGCTGACGAAAGAGGAGGAGAATGAGAAAAGACGAAGGGGGCTCTGTTTTCGTTGTGATGAACGCTATAGCCCTGGACACGTGTGTCGTAACAAGCAACTTCATGTGATTCTGCTTGGCCAGGAAGAAGGAGTCGAGGAGGATGAGGCCCCATCTGAGAAAGAAGAGGGAGACGAAGTCAATTTGCAGTTGAATGTGAGCAGCATTGCGGGTATGACTTCAAAAAATTCTTTGAAGCTTTGGGGCACTATCAAGGGGAACAAGGTGATTGTCATGGTTGATTCAGGTGCATCACATAATTTTCTGTCTCCCAGAGTTGTTGGCGAATTGGGTATACAAATAGAAGAGACCAAAGGGTATTTTGTGGAAGTTGGCAATGGACAGCGGTTGGGAAGCCAAGGTGTTTGTAGAAATGTCGAGTTACAGCTTCCTACACTAATGGTGAAACAAGACTTCTACCTATTTGAGTTAGTAGGTGTTGATGTAATTCTGGGCTATGAATGGTTGAAGAGCTTGGGCAAATTCAGTGCAGATTTGGGTAAACACTTGTTGGAAATTCAGGGGGATGGGACGATCATTGAGGTTCGTGGAGATCCGGTTCTGTCCAGAACAGTGGCGTCCTTGAAGGCAGTAATGAAGGAACTGAGAAATGAGGGTGAGGCGTACTATGTTGAGTTGGGGATGATGAGCATGTGGGTTCCTTCCAATTGGGACACGCCTATTAGTGTACAGCAACTGGTGGAAGAGTATGCTGATCTCTTTCAGGAACAGAGAGGGCTTCCCCCGCGGAGAAGTTGTGATCATGCTATAGTGTTGAAGGAAGGGGCAGCAATTCCTAACATCCGACCCTACCGGCATCCACACCGTCACAAGGAGGAAATTGAGAAGTTTGTGAAGGATATGTTGGAAGCAGGTATGATTAGGCCTAGTGTTAGTCCTTTTTCTAGTCCTTTAATTCTTGTGAAGAAAAAAGATGGAAGTTGGAGGTTTTGCGTGGACTACCAAGCTCTCAACAGTGTCACGATTCCAAACAAATTTGAGGAGTTGTTGGATGAACTTGGAGGAGCTACGGTGTTTTCTGAGCTGGACTTAAAATCCGGGTACAATCAAGTACGAATGAAGGAGGCGGACATACCCAAAACAGCGTTCCGTACTCATAAGGGACACTACGAATACTTAGTGATGCCGTTCGGCCTCACCAACGCCCCGTCGACGTTCCAAGCTTTGATGAATGATGTGTTTCGACCATTTATGAGGAAGTTTGTATTGGTCTTTTTCGACGACATCCTCATATATAGTCAAGACATGGGCACTCATACTAGCCACTTACAGCAGGTGTTTCAGAAAATGCGTGAGCATGAGCTTTGAGGTAAATCGCAAAAAGTGCAACTTCGGGGTAAAGCAGCTGGAGTATTTGGGTCATTTGATTTCAGGAGAGGGCATCAAGGCTGACCCAAGCAAAATCGAGGCTATGGTTGCATGGCTTGAACCCAAGGATATTCGCAGCTTGAGGGGATTTCTTGGACTCACTGGGTATTATCGCAGATTTGTGAGGAATTATGGGATGATTGCCAAACCGTTGACTCAATTGTTGAAGAAGAATGGGTTCTTGTGGTCAGTGGAAGCTAAATCTGCTTTCAATGAACTCAAATCAGCGATGACGAGCCTGCCCACGTTGGCCATGCCCAATTTTGATTTGCCCTTCGTCATCGAAACTGATGCGTCGGGCTGTGGATTAGGGGCGGTTTTGATGCAGCAGGGAAGACCACTGGCTTTTATCAGCCAAGCTTTATCCGAGAAAGCCAAGGCCCGTTCTGTTTCTGAGAGGGAGTTGATGGCTATTGTGCTTGCTGTACAAAAGTGGCGTCAGTACCTCTTGGGACACCATTTTATCATTCGCACGGATCAAAAAAGTTTGAGGTTTCTCTTAGAGCAAAGGGTGCTGGCTGGTGATCAATTGAAATGGGTCACGAAATTGATGGGGTATGACTTTGAGATCCAGTACAAACCGGGGGCGGATAATCGCGTCGCGGATGCACTCTCCAGGGTGATGACATACAGTTCCACCATCTCAGTGATTACGAATTCAGATTTGATTGAGTTAGCGGAAGAATTGGTGAGGGATGAGAAACTAAAGGGGCTGATGCAAGAAGTCATTTTTGATCCGAAAACGCATCCAACATATGCAGTGGCACAGGGCTGTTTATGGCACAAAGGGCGATTGGTACTTCCTCAAAATTCGACACGAATTCCATTATTGTTGGAGGAATTCCATGCTTCTCCATGGGGGGGGTCATTCGGGAGTTACTAGAACTTACAAGCGGCTGGCCATGGTTTTCTTTTGGAAAGGGATGCGAAAGGATATTGAAAGGTTTGTGTTAGACTGTGCTGTTTGTCAACGACACAAATATCAGGCCCTTAAACCAGCAGGATTGCTTCAGCCCTTGCCTATTCCGAATAAGGTATGGGAGGATTTGTCGATGGATTTTATTGGTGGCTTACCGAAGGCGAAAGGTGCTGACACGATTATGGTGGTAGTGGATAGCTTAAGTAAATCCGCTCATTTCATGCCATTACAACATCCTTATTCCGCAACTGATGTGGCTCGAGTATTTGTGAAGGAGGTAGTTAGGCTACATGGGTTTCCTCGGTCAATGGTGTCCGATCGAGACAGGGTGTTTATAAGTTTGTTTTGGAAGGAGCTGTTTCGTTTGGCAGGAACTAAGCTGCATTTTAGCTCTGCCTATCATCCCCAAACGAATGGGCAAACCGAAGTCGTTAATAGAACAGTTGAGACGTATCTGCGATGCTTTGTGAGTGGCCATCCGAAACAATGGGTTCAGTGGTTGTCGTGGGCAGAGTTATGGTTTAATTGCTCCTATAATGCCTCTATCAAAATGAGCCCCTTTAAGGCGCTGTATGGCTGTGATCCTCCGACTATAGTGCTGTTCCGTCAAGAGACCACAATTGTGGCTGCTGTGGATCAGTTATTAGCAAGTCGTGATACTATTTTGCTAGAGCTTAAGCAGAATTTGGTGAAGGCACATCTGAGGATGCGGGAACAGGTGGATAAACATAGGAGGGAAGTGGAATTTGAAGTCGGTGACATGGTGTATTTGAAGTTTCAGCCATATAAGTTCCGTTCATTGGCAAGAAAAGAAAATGAGAAGTTGAGCCCTCGTTTTTATGGACCGTTTGAGATAGAGGAGAGAATTGGGGCGGTGGCGTATAAACTCAAACTCCCGGAATATTCGCGTGTGCACCCGGTTTTCCATGTGTCCCAATTAAAAAGGGCACCTCCAGCTAGTATTCCAGGCCAGCAACTTCCGGCAGGGCTTACCGAGGATGGGAGTTACAGGTGGTGCCGGAATCAATGCTCGCTAAGCGACGGCTCATAAATGGGAAGATAGAAGTTTTGATCAAATGGGTGCACCTTCCACAACATGACAGCACTTGGGAAGAGTTTGAATTAGTGAAGCAGGCCTTCCAAGACTTCCACCTTGAGGACAAGGTATTGCTGGTTGGGGAGGGAATTGATGGGCCTAAGGTTACACAAGTCTACAGAAGAAGGAAAAGTAGAGCTGAGGGCAAAGTGGGAAATGTGGAAGAGGCACATGGGTGTAACTAACTGGACACGTGTCTTGCTGAGAGGGGAGGGGAGTATATTGGTGGGGATTTGGAGGTGAGAGGGGGGGCAATCATTGGGTGGATAGTGACGTTAGTCACAGGGCAGAGAGGAATATCCTTATCTGATTTTCTTCTTTTGAAGTGGGTTTCCTTTTTTGGGTGTAATCTTGTACTGATGAGTATACCAGTACAGTGAATATAGATAGATTGCACTTCCATATTTCTTGTTCTTCTACTTTTCACTCTCTTAATTCCTCTTATTTTCTTATTTTATCTGGTATCTAACAGAAAGATTTCGACAATTTATTTAAGTGTTTTGCTGAATGTACTCATGGTTTATTCTAAACCTATTGGATATTGGATGCATAGTCATCTCTGTTTATGATAAATGATAAAAAATGAAAGGAATTGGGGAGGGGGGAGGAGGTGTTGCAGCATATAAATCGTATGTCACAGGTATTTTGGATATCTCATTTTGTGTTAATTTTTATACAGTCAGGACTTCAGGCATGAGGTCAATTTGTTAGTGAAACTTCGACACCCAAATATAGTTCAGTTTCTTGGAGCTGTCACTGACAGGAAGCCCCTTATGTTAATTACTGAGTATCTAAGAGGGGTATGTGAATAAAATATAACTCCTTCAGATTGAGTGGACTTAGTTTTTGATGTAGCGAACTTCTTAAATTGAACTTCTGTTTCGTTCATAAATAGGGTGATCTTCATCAGTACCTCAAAGATAAAGGTGCACTTAGTCCAGCAACAGCTATCAACTTTTCCATGGATATTGTGAGGTATGGTATCTTTCATACTTTCTTTTACTATTTTTGTTTTATCAGAAAGATATTAAGAATAAAAATTAAATACATTAGAGAAGGAGGATTGAAGGAAATTAGCATTGAAAAATTAAACCACGTCAAAAGCAAAATTACCAAAATGATCTCTTCCAGTTAGTCTTACATCTGTTATATAACACCCGTCGATCTTCTGAACTGCGTCATTGTACTCCAGCCACAGCAGCTCCTCGTCTCTCTTCAACCCTTTCTTGGCCCGAAACCTCAACTCACTCTTATTATCATTCAAAGTCCTCTCAGTAATCCGATATTAGCTAACTTGTTACCACCCATCATTATCTATCCTAATTTCATTTTGAACTTGTGATTTGCTTACTTTACCTTTTTTGTCATTCCTTTATTTCTTCTAACACGGTATTCATGGGCTCTATTCGTAGATGCATAGCTTTCAAGATCAAATAATCATCTTTTTATTCCTCTTTGTATCTTGAATTAAAAGTTATGATAAAATCTGTTAGTGAAAAAAAATAGAAAGTCTCACAATAATATTCGCTCATGTATGCGCTCAAATAAGGATCATACACACTCGTATTTGTTAGCTCGATTTGACTTTTACCGTCTAATAACGGCATATACTTTGACTTCCACCGCTCAATTCTTTCAGCGGAGAGCTTAAATATCACTAAATAAGATCGAGAGTAATATCCCAGTTGCTATCGGGCAGATACAAAGGGGCTTAGGACCATTCCAAACACTTTTATGGACAAAGATCAAAACAGATGAATTTTTTTATGTACAAAGTCCTTTTTTATCTTTTGATTCTTTTCCTTTTCTTTCTTTTTTGGCATATGCTCTTCTTTTTTCTATTCTGTTTCCTTTTTTAGATGCTTATGTAAAAGTGAAAACAATTTAGGGTTATAGAAAGATTAAGGGAAAATACTTGGTTGATTGAATGTGTGGAAAATCTAGAATATCTAAGATGGATAATTGACAAGAGATGAATGCGACAACTTTATGGTTACAAACTAACAAATAATAAACAAAAAGTATGGATGAAGAAGGGTTGATGATGATTCCAGTAATAGTGACCACGAGAATTTATAAAAACTGATAATTTACCAATAAGGATGTGAAAGAAATAGAAATAAATCAGACAAACTGTCAACAAACAAAAAAGGATGTAGAAATGAGAAAAATAATTGAGGAATAAAGTTCAAAATGCACAAGTGGTTTTTTCAGTACTCTTTTTTAAATATGAAACTACCAAAAGAATAATATGTAGCCTACACACAATCAAGAACCTCTGATATCAAACTAACGCGGAAAACAAGATGGATAAGAGGTATGTGGACAACACAAAAGCGAGTCTTCAATTGAAATATTATCCCGACTACGTCTAACTGCAATTCCTAAATCCCACAATAATGTTCAGCAGCTAACCAGAAATGGTAAACTTTGACCCCATGAGAATTTTTGCAGTCATGAACTCAAAGGTGAGGAACTTACCACTTGAATCATCTCGATTCTTGGTGCTAGTAGTATTTTACAGCCCCTAAGGAGAAAAGAAACTCTAATGGATATTTGAAACTTAATGTTCAACTCCTAAAATAAATCTTGTTCTTACCTTACATGGGAAAAACATAACCAGTAAAAATTTGATCATAATTAAAACAAAAGACACAAAAACTAACCTAAAATCCATAACCAACTGGCAAAAGAAAATCCTAAACTATTACTAGCACAAATTAGACCTTATCAATTGTTCAAGACTCATTAATTTCAACTAATTATTTTAGTTATGCTTCACTTTCTAACATAGCCTAAACTACTCCATTTAGTCTTTCAAAGCTTCATCAAGTAGACCTATACTGTCCAAACGGTATCCGTGACTACGAATTTTAGCTACTAGGTTTGCCATGGTCTTTTAGATCTCACAGGGCGTACAAGCTCTTTTCACTGGACCTGGACCAGGACCAACAACAATTACCAATGCATTACTTGTATTTGGCTCTGACTAGCCTCCTTCATCTCCATCAAATAATATGACCAGTGTATAACTAAGCTAATTTGATATCAACCTGTATTTTATCAACCCCGATAATTGAATTAGTAAATCCAGAGGGATCTGTTTACATTCATTTTCACTTAATTTGATCGACATGCTAAAGTATATTTTGTGGATATTGTTTTGCAGAGGAATGGCCTATCTTCACAATGAACCAAATGTTATAATTCATCGGGACCTAAAGCCAAGGTATGTTGGTTATATGCAACTTATATGTGAAAATATTATGGACAATATGCTATGACAGCATGTCAAGATGCATTGTGATAAAGACTTGGTTATTATAAGGTGCCTAAGTCCTACATCAAGTAGTATAGGATACTTATTGGAGTATTTAAATGTTTGGATACTCCTTCCTTAGTATATAACTTTTGAGAGTAAATTTCCAAGTTTTGGGTGTTTATGTACTGGTATGAGAGTTGGTTGTAGATACCAAGATGGGAGCAAAGTGTTGTAGAGTGAAAGCTGCTTAGCTTTTGAGGGTGTTGTAGGGTGAAACCCACTAAGATGTTGACTCTTTGGGATGGTGCTAAGATAAGGACTTAGATATTATCAAATGCTAATCCCACATTGAGTAGACTGAGATGCTCAATAGAATATTTAAGTGTTTAGTTTTCTCTCCTTAATGTCGAGTTTTTTTGGTGAGTTTCCCATTGTTTGGGTCCTTATCATATATGGCTTATAAACAAATTGAAGAAACTAGGTTGACTAAATTTTGTCTTAAAAACATCCAGCTGGAATTAAGAAGCCTCGGTATTCTATGTTGAAGTTTATTTTTTAAAATTTCAGGAATGTTCTTTTAGTCAATACTAGTGCCGACCATTTAAAAGTTGGAGATTTTGGATTGAGTAAGCTTATCACTGTCCAGAGTTCTCATGATGTATACAAGATGACCGGTGAAACTGGGAGCTGTGAGTATTGTCTGAAATTCTTTTAAAATATTAGTATCTATTCTTATGCAAAACTTAATTTTATTTCCTTGGGGATGAAAAAAGACCGCTATATGGCTCCTGAAGTTTTCAAACATCGGAGATATGATAAGAAGGTTGATGTGTACTCCTTTGCAATGATTTTGTATGAGGTAATTCCGCTTGCTTAAATGCAAAAATTTTATCTGATACAATTTGAGCTACTTATAATGCATGATATCTTTATTTCATGCAGATGCTTGAAGGTGAACCACCTTTTGCAAATCTCGAGCCTTATGATGGAGCAAAACGTGCTGCTGAGGGTCAAAGGCCTTCATTTCGGTCAAAGGGTTATATCAATGAATTGCAAGAGTAAGTCGTTTATGATACATTTCTTTCATTTAATTTTCTAGCTCTCTATTTTTAAAGGTAGCTATTGGCATGATGTCATTCTCTTTTTGACCAAATGGTCAAGAGCTTGTGTTGCTATCATTCTTCTACAGTTTGAGATGTATAAAATGGCTTTCACGTAACAAGCCATATGAGATGTATAAATCATTTCTAGGCTTGCATCTTATAGCTGAAGCTTTCGAGAAAGTAGGTCCTTTACATGACTTTAAAAAACTCAAATGTGTTTTGTGATGTCCTGGCGTATATCTTAAAATCGGTACTGTCAGAAGTCCACCTACTTTAGACGGGTCTTATAAACGGACTTACAAGATGCTTCCATTAGAGGAATATACTTCAGCTCAGAGCAATGCATTCAATTGATCATATTCTTGACATGTTCAGTCTGACCTCCTATCCTATTTGTTCAACATCTGACTTAGGACTGATTTCTTCTCTTTGCTTTATTTACTATTTGGTTTGATTTGAAATTTTCAACTGTACATACTCAAGTAGTGATTTGAGAAAATGTTCTATGATATCTAAAGCCATGCGATACGCCATTGCTTGGGTTGCTATTTATATTGGCCAATTGTCACGAAAGACATCTTAGTTTCATCGTCCCATTTTTTACCTTTACACTTAAAGGGATGGTCAATAATGATTATGATTTTGGCACCCTTTACCATAAATGGAAGAACCTTGACAACGCTTACTATTGCTGTTCAGTACATCTAACTTCACAAACCACCAGTTGACTAGCATTAATATGATTAACTCTTTCTTTCTAACCATTTCACTAGAGGTTCTGGTATGCTTTGTAAATTAGGCTATTAGTAGTTATAGCAAGCAAACATTTATTTCGTTTAGAGCAGCCCTGGATCATAGAAGTAACCTAATGAACTTTGGCCTTTCGTGTTCGTAGATTAACGGAGCAGTGTTGGGCTCATGACATGAATCAGAGACCACCCTTCTTAGAGATCCTTAAACGTCTTGAAAAGATCAAGGAGAATTTACATTCAGATCATCACTGGCATTTGTTTGCATCATAGATGTCTAATAGCATTAATTTGTTCAGAAATTCAGATGATTTATTTATCACTACCATCTGCTTTGCTGCGGCATTTATGGAGTGATTGGGCCAACTGGAAATCCTGCAAAGTCAATACTTGTTTCAACTGTTTGGATTAATGAGCAGAACAGGTGATTTTAATTGCCTGCCTTTGGTTTCTAGTATTTTTTATCTCATTTAAGCTCTCGTCTCATTCAAGTGAGAGCGTATGCAATTTGTTGCCTATGTGTAAAGCGTTTCAAGTGTACAAACTAATTGAGTAAGTAGGTCACTTCATGCAATCCGTTGTTTTATGTTCCATCTTTCGTTTAAAAAGATAGTAATAGTTTCCACTTTGCCTTACCAATTCCTTTGGTATTAAATGCTACCAACTTTTTTGGGATTGCAATTCTGGTAGCAGTTTCTTATTGGTGGTTTCACGTGAATTCAAGTGGGGGGGAAAACTCTTGTTTTAAGTTGTAGATGTGAAGACCGACAGGAGTAAATAGCTACAACCTCCAATCATAATTCCTGCCAAAAACCTTTTCTTTTTCTTTTTGCACAAAGGGTATTTAATTTACAGTAAAAAGTTAATTCCTTCCATAGTTTAAATATTACCTACCGATTGACCTTTAATCTTTCATATTAAAGTATTATCTACATACAATTTAAAATTAAACTGTAATCAATATGATTTTTTTTTCCTGCAATGATACATATATTATATATAGGGTACAAGGTAGACCTCCCTTTTACGTACCTAAACTGAACAATCAAAGAATTTTGTTTCCTACATAGTTCCTTAGTTCACAGACGCGGTCAAAACCCAAAACATAGAAAACCTAGTGACCCTACACCATAAACTTCTACAAAATACAAGATCCTATTTTTAAACTTTCACATAGCCAACTCATTTGTAAAACAAGTTTCTTATACATATTTCAGGGTTGGCACACCATTGGATAAACGTGGAACATCTCTCCTTATCAGTCAGTTTATACCACTACCAATAATATATCTTGATGTGTTGCATCACATCCTGTCCGCAAAACATTTTCCGTTCCATCAAACTCCTATTTCCCTCTTTCCATATACACCAGATAATTGCAAACTACAATCTAAACCATAGTTCTTTATTGAATACACACAGCCTCTATTTATGCTGATAGAAACGTGTTTCTGCTAACTCAGGGAAAACATTACTAATGCTCACTCATCAATTGCAATATTTTCATACCCAATCAAACATCCTGCAACTGAACAGAACATGAGATATGGTGTTTGGATTATCCTTACAAACTTCTTTTACACAGTTGGTCCCTAGTTGGAAGCCAATTTGTAATCATTCTTCACAAAAAAAAAAAGAAAAGAAAAAAGAAAGACTTACCTTTGGTGGTACTTTTGTCTCCCATATACATACATACTTCTTTATAACTTTTCTCATGTTGACTCATAGCTTGCTGCCCCTGTATTACCACATAAGCATATTTCATTGCATACTGACCACTCATGCTTGCTTTCTACTTCCCTTCTTGCAGTTGTTCTTTCATTTCCAGCCTTCTTAGAATCTCCTCCACGTCACTTATTCCTTTTCCCAGACAAACAACTCTCTTCTATTAAACTCCACATCCATATTCCTTCTTCCCACTTTCCTATCTAACAGTATCCAATTTCTGTTATGATATTATGAATAATATATTAAACTTAGTAGACAATGGCCTCTGTTGTTGTTCCATCCAGATGTCTGAACCTTACTTCATTTCTGTTACCAAGATTCCTTTTAGTTTTCTCATTAAACCATCCATTTTGACCTTTGTCTCTGCATACTTTCTTTACATCCTTCCACAGTGTAAATGATTTTCTATTATTTTGAGTAACATTGTAATGTATTAAACTGAAGTCAATATGCTAACAAGTAATCGTGTAATTTCAAAAACTATATATATATATATATATATATATATATATATATATATATATATATATATATATATATATATGTATGTATGTATGTATATAATGACCAATCTTAACTCATTTATTGAAGAAAAACAATTTTAAAAGGAAAGAACAGAAATAAATAATAACAAAAAGGGTTCGAAAGAACAAAGAAATAGGACAAAAAGAGAGAGAAACGTAGAAATAAAAAATGAAAGAAACATAGAAATAAAAAACAAAGAGATAAAATATTTCAAATTCTTAATATTCATTTTTTAAAAATTATTTAAGGAATTTTAAATAATTAAATATATTTTCATAAACTTCTAACTATCTTGTCCAAAAATCATATTTTCCCATAACATTTTATATCGTATAAAAAATTAATTATTATTTTATAAATTTCTATAGTACTGTATGATCACTCAATCAGCCAAGAACGGAACCGTTGACCATCCGTCAAGGAAGTTATTAATTGATAATTAATCTGAACAATAATAGTTGCTAATGAACCGTTAATGAAAATAATTGTCATTGATTGACAATTAATATGAATAATACCGCAAAGTCACTGACTTGACTTGATTGCAGGAGTGTCTTTTACATGTGTCCTCCCTGCGGTTAGGACAAGGAGAAAAGAGAGAACAGCACAACCGGATGATGTAGCGGATAACTTTAAATGTTTTGAGTTAATGAAAATATAAAGAATATTTTTTTTAATATTACGAAAGCCAATGAGTTAAGTTAAAGCTATTAAATCTAATTTATATAAGGAATATTGATAAAATGTGAAATCACTCATCAATTTTCAATTCAATCAGTTTGTATAGCAGGTTTTTCTTTTGCCTTTTATCTCCCTACAAATGAAATTTCCTATCCGACTTATTCTTAATCTAATCTAATAAAAGATCCAGTCAGGAGACAGACACTACAATAGTTGTAGTGAAAGAACTATCATTTCTAAAATTATTGATTCATTTTCACTCAATCCTACATAAACATTTAACCCATTATAACTTCCTTGAACTTCGTTTTCCTAAAATGTTCTATTAAGCAGTATATTTAGCTATAAATATTTTTAAATTCTTTAAAAGAAACAAATTGCTTTCTTAAAAGTTTCATCTCAACAAAAAGGGAAAAGGAAATCGAACTTCAACACTTTCAGGATGGGCTGAAAATCATCTGTCCCGTTTAATTGTGTTTCACCAATAAAAAATGACAATAGCACCTCATCATTTTTTAAATTTCAATAAACAATTTCGGAATATTTTTTGGAATTCAAAGCTCCCCTCCTTTTAAGGAAAGGAATTTCCGGAAGGTTTTAATGGGGTGGGAGAAGAAATTTGATGAGGTGGAGGAAACAATTGCCATAAAAAATTGAGACAAGTTATCCCTGGCTAGAGTGTGAAAAGAAAAATCTTGCATCAACCGTTCATTGGTAGACACAACGTGAGACCAAAAATTAAGATTGGAGTTTTCCTGTTCTTCAACAAAACACCATGAAAGAGATGCCAGTGTAAAGACGTTTCTCAATATGAAGTATAGATCTCAATACAAAAATCCCAAAAAATTGAAACGAACTTAAATTTTTTCCTCCATTTGTCACATTTTCGTATCTTTTACTTTTTTTTCCTTCTTCTATATTTCTCTAAATCAAATACAACTATTTTGTATTTTCTTTCTCTTCTATTTCCTTCATATTTTTCCCATTCTCATGTACTCTAACTTCCTCTTCTTTACCAAACGGACCGAGATGTTTGCTAAAAAATGGCTTGTTGCAAATCATAATTAAGGCACCTCGGATTGAAGAACGCCAAAATTTCCTTTGAAAGTCGTATTGCCATAAGCCTGATATGCGTTTAACAAAGGAACATATTTGTGATTTTTGAGATCATACTGACTACCGTTATGCGTATCCTCTGGATAAATTAATGCTGGAATATTTTACAAGATCACATAGGAAAAATGTAAAAACTATCACAAAATTTCAAATGAGTTTCTTTTTCTCGAAGAAGGTCTTCAGGTGCCATAGTTGCAGCCCTGCTACTGATAAGCAGACAAAGAGCGAAAGCAAACTCAGCCAGAACATTCTGCTATTGGTTGCCCTGTTCAGTTCCTGCATTTCTTCTTCTCTGCAAATTCAAAGCACAAAATAGTAAAGATTAATGATATTACAATATTCCATCAAGAAGTAATTCCAGAAACAAGAATAATGTTTTATTCACTTTCCTATGTCAGAGTATTCAATTAAGAATTTTCAGGCAATGCTTGGTTACCTTTCACGAAGATAAAACATCTCGTCATGAATTGAAGCAACAGAATCTTGCAACTTCCTTAGCTCTAGCTCCATTACCTGGTATATGAATTACATTGATATGAGTTTTTTTATTTTCTTTTATCGAACATTGTGTCAGCAAATATTCCAACTTCTTGCAATGTAATTCAAAATCAAAGAGTCTGTTCAGTTATGCCACAAGCAACAAACAACAAATGGGTGAGATGGGAAGGCTTTGAGTAGGTTTTGGTTTGTTCAAGAATATAGCATAAATTTTAGTGAAATCAACCGGACTGAAGTAAACTCCAGAAAATAGATAGTGTGGAGGAAAAATACAAATTAAAATAATAATCAAATCATTCAAGAAAGCCAATTTTGTAAGCAGAGAATAAGCCAAAGAAAAAAGAGCTGACTATCACACATAAAAATAAAATAAATGGGAGGTAGACAAAAATTTATAGGTAGGGAAAATATGTGACACATTTGTACGGATGAATGTGGTTTCCATTCAATATTCACATTATAAAGTAAAATGATTTCCATGATTAGGTACGTATCATACCCTATAAGCCTACCATAACTAGAAATTTCATGAGTGAGACTAATCTTTATTTCTAATACACATTTCTACCACTGGTAAGGGAAATCAGACATTACTTGATTGATCAGATTAGATTAAGCTTGAGGCACTAAATGAAAAAAAAAAAAAAAAAAGATCATTCATTTCTTGTCAGTATATGCAGCATAAGCTAGGTAATTGACTGAAAGACTCGACTTATACTGTCTTTGGTTGTACATGAGTAACACAGCAACAGCAACAAAAACCTTATCCTAAAAGAAGAGATCCTTCATGGATCACACTATGTAATTTTACTCGATTAAAAACCAACTCTTTTCAAGTTATTTGCCATGAGATCCTCACTGAATTCAGTTCAAATAAGCTCTCTTACGAAAACTATTTGTTGGAATGCAACAACCAAGTAAATCTTGCAAAACAAATTCATCTTTTTTCCAAATCTTTTAGCATAGATATCATAACACTATACTCTACACCAAAATTAACGGCTAGAAACACAGTAGTGTTGGATTACTCACATCAATTTGCCCCTTTTTAGCAACATTAGACCAATCCTTGGCTGCTACACCGGTTTTCCAATCAAAATCCACAGTCAACGTTATCGGGGGATTGTGATCTATAGCCCAAAAACAAGACATGTAATCTCCAGCCTCCACTGCCGCAAACGCAAACTGCCCCGTCTGAACGCGATCCCCGTAGTGATAGTTGTTCCCGTACGACGAAGTCACCTAACCAAAAAAAGAGAAAAAGCAGGATTACCATTTAACAAGAAACCAGAGAACACGACCCGATTCACTACTGGGCTCGAAAAAGTTTCAATTTTTGGCAGCGGGGTTTATGAAAATACCCGAACGGTGACTCTGTGGGAATCGGGCAGAGGTTGACCCTCGTTGTGATTGACGATAAGGTACTTGCCGACCGTCATGGAATTGCTCTTGATGTCTTCGGATATGCATTTGGTGTGGCCAGATTGGAGTTCGAATCGAAGAGATTGAGTTGAGGATGAAAAGAACACCAAAAGCAGAAGCGAAAGGAGCAGAAGGGGTCTGGGGTTTCCCCCAATCATGATGAACATGATGAATGGATGGTGTGTTTGGCGACAGAGAAAAGTGGGTTAGCAGAGATTAGGTTATGGGCGTGAAGTGAAGGCGGAGAAGAAGAATCAAAAGAGATTTAGCAGCGATGGATGAGAAATAATTAATATGGTAATTGAAGTATTAACCAAACCAAACACGGTGCTAACTACTTTGCAGCTGCACAACCACGATGTTGATGTCGATTGTCAAACTTTGATCTTACGTGGCGCCTTTTTATTGGAACTTACACGTAGTATTCATGGAGTGAATTTGACGGTTAGATCATAAATAAATTCAATTTTTAATAATATAAAAATAAATAAGTAAATATTGCAAATTTTATTTTCTAATTGGTCAAGAATTTTATCTTAATTTATTATACTATATTTCTTAAAATAATTACGTAATAAAAAATATATTTTGTTTCCTTGATATATTTATTTATTATTTGTTCATTTTATGATTTTATCATAATTTTTTTTTGCCTTAGTTAAACTTTTAGCCGTTCGAAAATTTAGATTTTTAATTAAATTTTTGTCAATTATTTTTTATACCAAATTTTCAAAAAAAATATATTTTTAATTGAATTTTTATTATAATATTTTTATTCATCACGTCATCTTGATTTAATTATGATTAATAAAATAATATTATAATCAGTATAAAATATTAAATAATTTTATTATTTTAATATTATTTTATATTAATTGTAAATTTTCATATTTTTAATATATAAATATAAAAAGTAAAATAACAAAACCAGATAATTATTAAATTGTCTAATTAAAGAATAAATACTTAACTAAAAAGTATAAAAATTTTAAATACAAATGATAAAAACTTAAAGTTTTTTTTACATTCTCTCCTTCTCTCCTTTCACAGTCTTGAACAGAGGTTCAATTGTGGTTTAATTGAGTGTTGTATTTTTTATAAAAGAAGTTCGTAATTTAAAATACAGATGTATAACTAAACACTTATGAAAACTAAAAAACTAAAAATTGATTTTATAAAGCGTAACCAAACAAATCCTTGGTATTCCAGATTCTTCTGACATTATGTCTACTTCCATGCTACGTTGACGGTTTTGTGTGACCACGATGTCGCTGCATTAAATTTGTGTCTTGGATAAGGGCTATGCCATGGCACCTTAAAGTGGTGAGTTTGAATATAATTCTTCACTTTTCTTCCAGGTCTTTGAAAGATAAGTAATCAAGACTTTTTTAATTATGAGTCATTTTTCATGTTTAATTTATTTAAGAAAACCTTAAAAACTGTTTTCATTTATTGTTTTTAGAATTCGGTAGAACCACTAAATCTTACTGAATTGGGACGAGTTTGTCCCCATTAAAACATGATCGAATAGTCACTTTTATTAAAATTTGTTCAAATTTAATGGAGTCAATTTCTATTGAAATTAGACTAAATGAGTTTATATAGAAGTTGATCGAAATTCAGTCAATGAAATCATAATCGAATCAAATTCAATCAAGTCGATCTTGATTGAAATTTCATTGAATTTCATCAAATCGAACCAAAATTTAGCAAAATGTGACTGAGTCAGCTAGAAAGAAACTTGGTCGAATTCAACGATGTATGTCCTCATCGAATTTTAGCCAAATTTGATCGAATCGGCACCAACCAAAAATTCAACCAAATTTGACTAAGTCGGCTTAGACCAAAATTTGGTAGAATTGAATTTAGTCTATCTCCCTCCAAAATTTGATTAAATTTTTATTAAATCAGTCATACCAAAATTTAGTCAAATTCGATCGAGTTGACCCCGACTGAAATTCGATCGAATTTGACCTAGTAGCCCTAGACTGAAGATCAACTGAATTTAAGTTGGGTTGGGTCTGGCTAAAATTTGGTCGAGTCCATTACCGTTGAAATTTGGCTGAGTTTACCCCTGTCAGCCGTAGACGAAATTTGACCAAATTTGATTAAGACGACACTGAATAAAATTCAACTAAATTTGATCGAGTTGGTCACCATTTGAAATTCGGTCAAATTTGACTGAGTTGGCTCTAGCATTTGGTTGAAATTCGGCCAATTTGCCATGACCAAAATTTGGCCTAATTTAGTCAACATTTCCCTTATATAAATGTGGTCCTACCAGTTGGTTGAGATGGGCTAGCCTGAGAAAGTCAAGTAGCTGAAGGTCAAGATTGGTGCGATCTACAGCAAAGGTCAAGACTAATTGACATTATTGAGGTCGAAGCTCGATTAGGATATATTCAAATCAAAGTTTGAGACAGGTTAGCTTGGGTCGAAGGTCGAGGTAGATCGATCTAAACTAAAGGTCAAGTTTGTTAATTTGACTAAAAATCGAGATAGGTCTATTTAGACTAAAAGTTGAGATAAACCGACCTAAATCTATCGCCTAAATATGTGTAATTTAATTAATGTTGTTCTTTTAATTTGTTTTTATCTATTTTTCTTCAATTCAGATTTTTGCTTTTGAGGTTGTCTTAGAAAGCATGTTGATAATTTAGTTTTAGATCTTAATTAGAATTTGTATTAGTTTACTTAATTTTGAAACAAAAATTTGTCACATGTATACACTATATGTGTAATGCAATAAAACACTTTATATACGTGTTGAAATAAGAAAAATGTTAATAAAATTTTCATTTGTATACATGGAGGAACAATTGAGAAATTAAATGAATTAATTAATACTAGTTTTGTTAATTCAAATTTTAGTATTAGTTTGCTTAATAAAATGATAGGAAAATCATATACATGTTAAAATGACTAAAGTATAACTTGAATCCTAATAATATATTTATTGAAATGTATAAGATTCTTAACAAATTAATTGAATTGTTATTTACTTAATTTTGAGTCATCTAATTTTTTTTTAAATTAATAAGATAATAATTTGATTGTTAATGAAGAATTAATTTAAGAAAGAGTTGAAAGATCAACTTATCTTTTATAATTATTTTTATTTTTTATTTAATTCACCGAATTAAATCCCCTATATATTGCTAACAGTTTCATGTAGACTTGGCATTCAACTCTTCGATATGGATTCCAACCTCTTATATGTCCCAATCAAATAGTTAGCTCATAACAACGTAATTAATATCTTTGGTTACTGATTCTACCTATCTAATGATTAATGACTAATATGAACTGATAGGCTTCTTCTATTTTTGATAGGTTTGGTAGCTGTTATTTATCTATATTCTTGCACAAATTTATATATATGGGGTTTGGTGTAACTCTTAAAATGTATCAAATTTTAGTTGAAAAAAATTAATATTTATAAAAAAAAAATTAAATATAGAGATATTTTAATAATTTTTATTTTTAATTTAAAAGTAAAAAAATTAAAAAAAAAATTAAAAATTATTCAAATATCTTTCACCTTAAAATTAATACATGAAAGATAATTTTGTCACTTAAAATTATTTATAGTTATCTACACTCATTAATCTAACAAATTTTATTTATTTATTTATGTACTATTATTAAGATTTTATTTAAAAATCTTTGTTTAAGAATTGTTTAGGAATTGTGCTTATTGTATGCAGGATACATATACGTTATATAAGTAGAAAAATGATTACATAATTATAATGGGTGTAGTCTTAATCAACATAGAAAGTAATATATTCTTTAATGATATAATTGTCACTTTCTCATGATATTTTTTAGGGTAATGATACTTTGATACTCAGTATTTCACAAATTTTTTATATTGTCATGTGTTGCATTCTGGGGGTGGTGCACGTATAAAATGAAAAAAAAGGTTGAATGACGTGGATTATGAATCGTACATTGAAAATTTGGTTTTGAAAACCCTAGAGAGAGAAGCACTCACGCCACCGAGAATCGCTCGACATCGTTTCCACCGTTAGTTGTCCCAAAATTGTGTCGTTCAACGGTTATCGGAGGACATTCTGCCGTTGTGCCGTCGATTGGAACTCGCGTGAAGTAATCCTTGGGGCTCACGTGTCTTCACATCGTTTAACGAAAGCGTGCCGCCGTTTGTCGATCAACGGAGCACATTTCGGCACAGGTCCACCGTTTGGAAACTGCCCAGGCACCGTTTGGAAAACCATTGTTCCTCCGTTGTTCCACGATCGATTTTAAGGGAGGAGATAGAATCCCAGGTTGGTGAGAGTAATCTTAGGTCTTGATTGTTTGGAAATGCGACTCTGATGAATGTGGATTGGTATCTTCTATTGGGTAGCTAATATGGGCAAGAAAATGGAAAGTCATAGATGATGAATGCTCTATTTAAAAAGGTAGAATGGGTAATGGGCTTAAACAGAAGATGTTTGTTAACGTCGAGAATGAGTTGGATTGAATGATTGTTAACTTAATACTAAAGTTTGTGAAAAAAGGTATAATGTGATTGTTACTTGTTCAATATTGCGATCGTAAGTAGGAAAGGTTAAACTCTGGAACTCTTGCTTGTCTATAAAGTAGTGGTAACTGACGAACTGTTGAGTATTGGTCTAAAATAAGAAGTAGTATAAATGAAGTAGATGGAGGTTGAATAATTTCTTTGTAGAATTTGAATTGGATGTGATTCTGGAATATGGTATTGTTAGAAACATCGGATTTTAAATTTAGAATGAACTTATATGCAATGAAGTATATATTCTGACCTGTCAATATGTTGTTAGATGTGGGCATAATATGAGAGTGTTTCACGTACTTGACCATGGTTGATATGCATTTACCAAATGAATATGCATGTGGCTAGAGTTAAAACGAATGAGTGGTTGTATGAACTGAATCAGGATAAATTGAAACTTGGTTAGGCTAATGTGAAATGGTGTTTAGTTTATGCTTGCTCAAAGGGGATTAGACAAGTGAAATGGTGTTTGTTACTTTATGAACCGCTAATATGAATTTTATGTTAAAATGTTTTATTCGATGTAACATGGGTATAATAAGGCATGTGATTCATTGGGTTCAAGCATAAAAAGGCCTATATCTGTTGTTGTTTGTGTTTAGGTTGACTGCATTGATGTTATTGCATTGAATTGAACAACTAGATGTTATTTTACAAATTTATGCATGTCTATTATTTTTTTGCTTTGTTTAATGTATGCATACTAAACTTGATTGAGAGTGCTCTATTAACATGCTTCTGATGATGCATCAGTATGAAGGATAATAGCTCATAACTAGTTAAGTATATTAGATTAATGTAATTAGGTAGACTTAGATGGATTGTATTTTAAGATGGTTAATATCTATGACAGGTTGAAATAGACCATGAAGTATACGTAAAACTTGACTAGTGTATGTGGTATTTTGCTTGTTTGGCTATGTACATTATGTGCTCTTTTTCAGTATCACTCATTGATTTTGGTATGATCATTTTAGGTGCCTACCTTTAAGAATGATGGATTTGAATAAAGAAAAAGGTGGTACCAATGTAAGTAAATTTGATGTATTCAAAATGTAATTATTGGTTTCAATAATGTAGGTTAATGATTGTATTTGTTATAAATAATATGCAGTTTCGATTGCGGGCGTGGTGTGACACCAAAGTCATTGTGAAAATTAATTCTATACTAAGAGAAATTGATCGGATTCAGATTCGGTAAACTCCATTCAAGCGGTGTGTTAATGTGGACAAGCGATAGACTTATGCACTCCATTGTTGAAGGAGATGGTGACCCGATGGGTTGGCCACAATGAATGCTTCATTGTGAAGCAAAGAATGGTACCCTTTACAGTTAGTAATGTTTGCATGGGTCTAGGTCTAGGTGTTGGGGGATTACATGTAAATTTTGATGATAATGTTGTTGGTGTTGTTTGTCAACATTTTTCTTCAAACTCATTTAGTCCAAAAAAGTTGTAAATAGGATAAAATTATTAATACAAAATGATGAATCTGATGTGGATTTCATATGTCGTTTGTATATATTACTTTGTTTTATATTTTTTTACTTTCCTAGAAAGTCAAAGACAATCAGTAAGATGCCTTTTAGAGTTTTAGATAAAATTGATAGTTTGTACCACACAAGGACAATTTGGACAAACTAGTGGACAATTTAATAGGCCACCACAACAGCAGCGACAACAGTGGCAGCAACAAACCTCTTTGAAAGACAGAACCACCAAGCTGGAGGCAACCCTCCAACAATTCATGCAGGCAACATTGTCCACTCAAAAAAGCACAGACACAGCTATCAGGAACATGGAGATACAGATTGGTCAAGTAGCCCAACAATTAAAGGAGATGCCTTTTAAAGATTTTGAGACTAATACTGAAGTTAATCCCAAAGAGGAATGTAAGACTATTGCAAGTGTGGAAAATGAGAGGGAAAAAGAGGAGAGTGAGAGAAAAGAAAAAGAGAGAAAAAAAGAGGACAATGAGAGAAAAGAAAAAGATGAAATAGAAGAGAAAGAAAGAAAATATTTAAAGGAAAAAGAGAGAAAGGAAAAAAAAGAGGAAGAAGAGGAAGAAAGAAAAAAAAAATTGAAAAAAATCATCCTGAGGAATGTTCCACAGGAGTAAAAAAGAAGCAAGCAGAATGCCTTAATGAGATCTCCAAGGAATTGGGGATAAAAATTCATGTGACAAAGGCTTTACAACAAATCCCTGAATATGCCAAGTTTTTGAAAAAGCTCCTTAAAAGAAAAAAAATATTCAAAGGAGGATACAATTGAGATACAGGGAGATCCAGTAAGCTTCACTATTCCCTACACCATTGGAAACCACAAAATAGGGAAAACCTTAATTGATTTGGGATCTAGTATCAATCTAATATCCTTGACTCTTCTTAAAAAGATTGGTGATTTGGAAGTTGAGCCGACAAGGATGTCTCTTCTCATGGCAGATGAATCCCCCAAAAGACCCTATGATGTGATAAAAGATAGGGTTAAATATGTTTTTAGTCCGTATACTTTCAAGCGGTTTTGATTTTAGTCTCTCTTTCAAAGTAAGGTACATTTTAGTCCCCTTTCTTAATGAAACTTTGATTTTAGTCTTTCAAAATTAACACCAGTTAAAAAAAATAAAAAGCTGACGTGGCTAACTTCAATGCACGTGTAATCATATCTTTTCTTTCTAACGTTTATCACGTTGGATCTTTTTCAGTGCATAGTGCAGCGTCTCCTTGATGTTGCCTTTCTTCTACCTGAGCAAAACAGGGGTCATCCCCTTCTCTTTAAGGTGGAGATGTGAAGATGATGATGGATTTCTACGTTGAAGCAGCGGCGACATTTATGTTTCAGGTTGTGAAGACAATGGAGACTGAATCACAATTGGTGGACGAAGACGAAGGAATTGTTATTGGGATTTCTCAATGGTAACGATCCCTTTCGATCTGGATTAGGGTTTTTGCAGGATCGTTGGTGGCGATCCTACGGCGGCGGCCCTGCAACGGCCAGGGTGAGAAATTGTTCTTTCCTTACGAAATCCTCTTATTGCTGTATGGTAGCATCTTAACCGTAAATTGTGAGATAAAAATCTCTACCACAGTCATCCCTCACCCCTGCCCCAAACCAAAAAAAAAATCTTCGGAGGTTTCTTGGAAGTGAACAAAATGAATGGGAGGAGGCACTGAAGCGAGAGCCATGGGGAGGATAGTGAAGCCATGTGGGAAAATAAAGTACTCGTTGTCTATCCATGGTCTCCTCCCATGCAGTCTAGAGGATGGAGGGTTGAAGAAATTAAAGGAGAAAACAATAAATTCCCAAGAAACAGAGAAAGAAATATCCATTTTTATCAGTCTTGGGTTCGGAAAAAAAAGGATGAAAACCATGGAATGAGCTCTCAATTCAAAAAATGGACCTTAACTATTTAATCGCATCTCTTTCCCCTTTCAATTTCTTACTGTTAATCTAAACCACGAGAGATTCATGGGGAGACATCGCAAGATCACATTGTGTTCCCCAAATCGTGCAAACAAACTTGGCTTCACCAACTAAACAAAAAATAACCAACAGTTGAAAGATGCAGCGCCAAAGACCCTTTAGATCTCCATCATCAGCTTGGTTGAGGTGGCACCACTTTCAAGCTTCACATCCATTCACAAAAACTAGGATCATCGAAATGAACAAAACTGGCTTTCAGCTTTGTACGCTGTTCTGATGTCAACGACCTAAGCTGTGGGAATCTTGCCTCCTGCAAAAAAAAAAAAAATAAATAAATACAATTTGAGATTTGGAGCAATCTTAAAATGTCGTTGATTTTTTTTTAACAAAATTATTTTTCCAACAATTTATTTGGTCTCAGAATTAAGAATAAAGTGCTAGTACTGTTTACCTGCTCATAAGGAGGATCCTTGTGCGCTAGGATAAGACAAGATTTGGGGGTTTTAGTTTTTTGATTTGGATCTTTGTGACGGTGGGAGGAGATGCACTGATACACGATTTTGGGGTTTTTTGGACAGTGTAGAAGGTTTTACTTGGCCATGAAGGTGAGGGTGGTGGAGGATAGTTGCACATGGCGGTTTTGGGGTTGATGGTGGTGACCACTGTGGAGGGAGAGGGAGAGGGAGAGAGGGAGGGAGGGAGAGAAGGTGGGAAAGATTGATCAGCAAAAAAAAATGACATGCTGTTTTGAACGGTATTAGTTTTTAAACACTAAAATCAAAATTTTTTTAGAAATAGGATTAAAATGTAACTTATTTTAAAAGATGAAGTAAAACTAAAATCGTTTGAAAATATAAAAATTAAAAATATATTTAACTTTTTTTTATTTAGTTTCAAAGTTAACCAATGATCATGCTAACGTATTTTTCAAATTTATAAATTTTGGATGATATGCCTTCTAAGATTCGCTGCAATTAATGTAATGTAGTTGTTACCAGTGTACAATGTAAAGATATATTTTGAAACAATAAAAATTATTTTATGAATATTAATATTGTACCAGTACAACTATCAATTTAATAATAAAATTTTAAAAAATCTTGCCAACTAAATATATTTGAAAAATATATTTATTAGAAATAGCTTGAGTATAAATAAAAATTTATGGAAAGTCTTTCCGTTAATATTAATCAGTTTATTCTTGCACATATATTTTTGCAAATAAATTCACCAATACTTATTACAAGAAACGTTTATTTTTTTTCACAAAAATTATGATGGAAAAAATACCAATTCAAATAAGATAGATTTAAAACGATGTTACTAGATAAATTAGATTTATAAATTATCTTGTTTTCGTCTATTAAATAATATTTTAATACCTGATTTTTTTTTTTTTTAATTTATCAAGTTGCCAATTTTTATTTATCAAGATCTGAATAATTAAGAAGTAAAAATAAAAATTGACAACTTTAGATAATTGTTTAGTTTATGAATGAACTAAACTAACATAAATTGAGTATAAGACTTATTTTTAGAATATAAGTAGGTCAGTGTAAATTTTATCATATAAATTGATTTTATAAGGTTTTTAGAATTAAAATTTGGTTGTCAAAGATAGATATAAAAAGGTTAAAAATTTGTTTTAGTAACATTAATTGTTTGTTGAGTTTTGCATCAGCATTATCGAACCATAATTAATATTTAATCTTATTCTTATGATGTTTATGTCTCGAGTAAATCTTATAGTAACTCCCATTACTTTTTGAACGTGAACATTATAATAATTAATTAAAAGTTAATAATAATATTCACATAAAAAAGTTAATAATAATGTTGGCATTAAAAAGAAGTTAATTTCGATGTTCATATTTCGTCACTCTTAATTATGTAACTCTCACAAGAATTTAAATGTGAACAATTTTAAAATTTTTTATTTAACTAATTTTTTCATTTTAGAAAAATAATTTAATTATATAATTAATTTCTATTTTTATTTAACTCTTATGGTCTAAAATAAGAAATAAATATTTATTGAGAGTCTCATCTAGTAAGAAATATGTTTATTCATTTAAAGATAAGCATAAGGAAAATTGTGATTTTCGAAACTACTAAATAAATAAGATAATTAAAATAGGTTAAATATGTTTTTAGTCTCTATACTTTGGGGCGATTTTGGGTTTAGTCCCTCTTTCAAACTATGGTATAATTTAGTCCTTCAACTTTAGAAAATTCTGGTTTTAGTCTTTTTTACCAAATTTTTTTAACTTTATTTGTTGTTTTAAGCACGTTTCATTATAACATTTGGATTGTTTATACTGTTTGACACATTTATGCTTCAATATTAATTGAGAAATGCGTTTGAAACAACAAATAAAGTTAAAAAGTTTTGGTAAAAAAGACTATAAAGCGAGAGTTTTATAGAGTTGAAGAACTAAATTGTACCTTAGTTTGAAAGAGGGACTAAACTCAAAATCACCCCAAAAAAGAACTAAAAACATATTTAATCCTAATTAAAATTAAGTAAATGTACAACCATAAAGCTACCCACATATTTATTACAAAGCGAGATGATAAAAAGAGAATTTTTGAAAATACAAGTTTCATTTATATTTATTTCCCACAGCTTCTCCCTAAGTGAAAAACAAAAAAATGACATGTTTTCTAAAATTGTGGATACTTCGATAATACTCATTTTTTAATTATTTAAATCAAGAAAAATAAAGAAAAAAGTATAAAATGGCGTCGCCCGGACTCGAACCGGAGACCTTCAGTGTGTTAGACTGACGTGATAACCAACTACACCACGACACCGTTTTGATGACAATTATTCTCTTTTGTAATATAATGTTGATTTTTACTTAAATAACAGTTTTGTATATTACAGAAAATTATATAAGATACCAACAACAAAGAAGTAGCAACTAAACTATATTAAGTTCAATTCATTTTCCTAAAAAAATTCTATTCAGTCACACGATATTTATAGTACGTAAGGTGTTTTAAAATTATTATGCAATATTTAAATTAAGAAAAAAAAAGATAATTACTGTCTCTCTATAAAAGAAAAAATAATAACAGTGGATGGTTTATAAATATATTATAAAATAAATTAATAAGAAAATTATTAATTTATATATTGTTATGTTTATAGGAGTAAAGTTGAATGTTAAAATATGTGCTCTAAATAATAGCACTATTTATTTATTTTTATAGTTATGGGTGAGTTTTAGGTCAATTTTAAAACTAAACTAAATCCATGAAATCATTATAATATAACTGAATTTATGATAAGCGGGGGAAATTCATTGCATTCTAAAAATTATTATATTTACTAATATTATTTTTTGAAAAATAAAAGGCTGTAATAAATAACAGTTGGGAAATATATTTGGTGAAGCCAACATATGTATTTATAGCAAAAACCATTACAACGTTTCTCGAAAAAAAAAAAAAAAACTTATGTCTTTTTCAAATTTTATTCTTTTACGTTTAAATTCTTTTTTAGTTTCTATAGTTTGTTTGGTAAATATATAATTTTGGATTTTAGAAAATTGCTTGCTTAGTTCTCCAGATTTTCAAGTTGAAACAAATTTAACTGACGTTATTATATCGTTTTATTTTTAAAATAAAATGTTAATATATCCTTCCAATTAATATATATTGAATTAGAGTTTGTTGTTAAACTTCACATATCAGTCTAGAATGTGTAATTGATATTATTATTATTATTATTATTATTATTATTATTTATTATTATTATTATTATTATTATTTTATTATTATTATTATTATTATTATTATTATTATTATTATTATTATTATTATTATTATTATTATTATTATTATTATTCACAAAGGTGTAACATGTTTCATTTTATTGTACCATGTTATTTATTTTTAAGGTCAATTTCTATGGGTAGAGAAAGTAAATCATTCTATTACTTGTAACTTGAAACTTATCATTTTGAAAGAGAATCTTCACGATGATGTTAGCTTTGAGATGTTGTTTATTTATTATTAAGTTTAGCTCATATGCACTAATTTTTAATTTTTTTTCTTATTCTTTTATAACAATATGTACAGAAAAAAATGTCCAAACAGAATCTTAAATCATTTTTAAAATATTAAGATACCAACATATATTACTAGCAAATTTTTCTTTTGACTGAACTTTATTAAAAATCTAAAAATTGTTTGGTTTCGTTAAAAAAATTGATGTGTCTCACGTCTGATTTTGTAAGTTACAATCATAAAGAAAGTGTTCAGGAAAGAGCATTGGCAGCAGTCTTAAAACAACTAATATTCACCATCACCAGCAACAACACAACAATTAAGCTGACGCATTTCGATGAACATGGATTTGTACAATTTTTTTAGGTTTAAACCCCTTTTTGGTCCTCAAGTTTTATTGGAGTGTTCAATTTAGTTTCCTATTTCACAAATGTCAACAATTGGTCTCCAAGTTAAAAAAACTATTTCAAATAAGTCCCACCCGTTAACAGCGTTAGAACGGCGTTAAATGTTGGTATGATGTGGCAAAGAAGTTATGAAACGTGACAAAGGATGTTATGTAGGAAGACAGATAAGTGAATACACTTTGAATGGAATAAAAATTATATATTGTTGATGGTCGTGGTCGTGCTTGCCCTAAGATAGATATTCATGTGGATGGAAGCAGGTTAGGTGAAGGAGCTGCTGAGGTGAACGATTTGAGTTGAGGGTTGATGGTAAAAGTTTGTCGTTGTCAAAGAATGGTTGTTCTTCGTTGTCATACATGAGCATCAACATCTGTTCTTCGTTTGAAGTGTGTGCCCTAAGGTAAGGAAGTTGGTTTCTGTTTTGTTAGGTGCGTACCCTAACCATGGGATTTGGTGTTCGGGTGTTCTCTGTTTGGGGTTCTTTTTGGTGATTGAGGTTGTTTTCTTTAGCTGGACAAAGTATTATTGCATTTTTTCGAGACGCAATGACAAAGAATCAATGTTCCTCTTGCTCATGGGGAGCTCTCATGGTGCTTCATCATCAAGAGGAATGGTTGGCAGCCAAATCTGCTATTGTGGAGAGCTTGCCGTATTGAGAGTAGCAAAAACTCCTAAGAACCAGGGCAAGCATTTTTGGGGCTGCCCTAATTACAAGCGGACTCGTTATGAAGAAGTGCGAGGATGTAATTTCTTCAAATGGCACAGTGAAGATATTGGAGATGAAAGGGATACTACAATTGGATGGCAAAGGAGAAAGATCATTAATTTGGAGAGATCACTTTTGGTTTGTCAGAAAAGGGAGAAGGTCTTAATATCCATGTTATGTATGATGGGGTTGATTATCATCATCCTTGTATGTCGTATGTTTTAATTTTTTTGAAGTGGTGTATCTGTCACATTTTGTGATGAAGAACTTGGTTATATTGTAATGGATGAGATTGAGTTTGTAATCAGAGTGTTTGTTGTAATGAGGTTGTAATGAATGACATTGAGGTTCTAATGAAGTTGGTTATATTGTGTTACTTTAAGTTGGTTATATTATAATGTTTCTCACTTGATGTTGATGATATCAGAATATGCTTCCATATCAGAATATAAAAGTACAAAGCAATTGAAAAATGATAATCAGAATCTGCTTTCATATAAAGGTCTTTGTAATATAAATATGATGTTCAAGGTGAAAGTACACAGAGCAATGTAAAGTGATGTTGTTGTTAAGAAACAACTCAGACCAATGTAAACATGTAGCTGTTGTTAACCAAAATACATTTCAAGTCAACCAAAATACATCAAATATTATCCAAAATACATCTAATATCATCCAAAATACATGACAGCTACATCTCCAAACTACAAATTAAGACAATCTAAATTGGTGCTGTTGTTTGATCTGGTTGGGTTTGTTGAGTAATATGAGATTCCTGGTGTGGTGTAGCTTGGTGGTCTGGTACAACTTCATGGTGTGGTGCTTCCTAGGGTTGCTGTTGATTTGCTTGAGGGTAGTTAGGTCGTCTATGCCCTACTTCTCTGCAAATGGAACATTTCTTAGGAATTCCCTTTTGTCCAATTTGTGTATCATCTTTCCTTTGCTCCCAACCTTCAAGTCTTCTTTTCTTTCGTGGTCTCCCTGGCAAGACTCTTTTTGGTGGAGGCTCAATGTCAGGTGTTGAAGTCCTTTGCCATAGATGAGGACCATTCAGAGGGTAAATGATTGGGTTGTATGTTTCTTCATACGTGCAGGTCCTAAACCAAAGTGGCAAGTATTCTTCAGGATTGATGTTGAGAAAGCTCATGGCTGTGACTGCATGGCAGCAAGGTATTCCTGTTATTGTCCATTTTCTGCAGCTACATTCTCTTTTTTCAACATCAACCACATACTTCTCAGCAATGATGGATGTATGAGTGATCTGAAATATTTGCATCCCTGACCAACTGCCAAATGATAAAAAATTATAGTTAACAACAACAGTTAACTATTTATACCAAATTCAGAGGTTTTCATACCTTGGCATCCAGTATTTTGTCTTCTCTAACTCCTTCTGCAGTCTTTTTTTAATCTTTGGGCATATGATACCTTCAAATTTGCTAACCTTCTTTCTATTGGATGTCCACCTGTTCATCAAGTACATCCGAATCTCTTCCAACATTGATATTATTGGTTTGCCCCGTGCATCTAAGATGACACTATTGAAACCTTCAGATATGTTGTTGACAAGTGTGTCACAAGAAGGTATTCCTGTAAACTTGGATCTAGACCAATGTCTACAACAATATAAAGTTAAACATTTACATAAATTTAAACAGCATGTTATACTAAAGATTTCAATGCGTCTACATTAACTTGCCTTGGTGAAATTTGAATCAAGTATTTAAATGCGTCAATATTAACTTCCTTCATCTGTCTCATTACTGACTCCCATGCTTCAGGGGTTGTTGATGTTGCAGCCTTCCATAGTAATTGTCTGAGGTTTAAGCCAGCAAATTTCTTCCTGAAATTTGAATAAATGTGCCTGACACAGTAACGCTGGTCCACATCAGGCAATAATGTTTGTAAAGCTGGCAAACGTCCCTATTCAAACAAAGTACGACCATTAAATTTCCTTACTTTATATGGTGAAGAAAGTAATGAATAAAAGTGTTTGTTGTTACTTACTTTTTGCTGATCTGACATAAATGTACACCTTGAACAAAACCCCCCACCTCCAAGATCCTCAATTAACAATTTCAAGAAAAAAGTCCATGATTCCTTATTCTCTTCAACTACAGCATAAACTAAGGGACACATCTGGTCATTAGCATCTCTTCCAACAGTAGTTAAAAGCTGTCCTCCATATTTCCCTTTTAAGAAACAACCATCCAAATGTATAATTGGTCTACAACATACAAAGCTGTCCTTACATGCTTTTAAACAAACATAAATTCTCTTGAATATGGTTTTATCCTGGTTTGGTTCAACATTAATCTTAACTGTTGAGCCTGGGTTTCCCCGCAGCAACTCCTCTGCATAATCATAGAGTCTTTCATATTGTTGTTTGAAGCTACCCTCAATGCTGGCTGTTGCCATTGCCTTTGCTCTACTTGTTGTAGCCCTAGAGACACCAATATTAAATTTCTTACAGAATTTGTTGTGCAGATTTGACATTTTAAAATCAGGATTTGCTTTCATGCTCTTCTCCAGCCTCCCACTTAACCCTTTAGAGCTTACTAGACCAATTTTGAATTCCCTAGTACAAGTATGCCTGTCCACAAGCTTTCTTAGCTGCCATGTACGCTGGGTACTCCTATATCCACAATAAGCGTACCAGGGACATTTCCCTTGTGAGCCATAACATTTCACGCAAATTCTTCTGTTATCATTCTTCCACAACTTCAACTTTCTACCATTGTGTACTCCATAACTTCTAATTGCATCAATGAAATCATTTTTTTCAGGGAAATATGTACCAAGTTCCCATATATATTCTTTCATACTTGTGGGCTCTTTGAAGGTTGCAAAATCTCCATATCTAGATGTTTCAACATCTGAATCATCACTTAAATTTATACTACCACAACTATCAGATTCCCACTCACTATCACTTAATCCCCTTGCCTCTACATGCTTGTTTCGAGTACTACATTCCCTTGCTGTTCCCCCTAGCCAGTCCTCTTCCTCTTCCTCTTCTTGGGTTTCTTCATTTCCATGCACACTTACATCCACCAAATGTTCCTCATCAGATGCATCCCCCACTCCACCACCAATATTATCCTCACCATCTTCAGAAATATCTCCATCAAGTTCAGCATGTTGCTGAACAACTTCATCAACATGACCATCACCTTCTTCAGCATGTTCACCAACCTGAACTTCATCATGTTCTCCAACTTCAACTTCAGCATCATCATGTTCTTCCTGACCAACTTCAACCTCAGGAAGTTGTTCACGAACTTCAACCTCATGAAGTTCTTGGTCACCAACTTCAACCTGAGGAAGTTCTTGTTGACTAAGTTCAACCTTAGGAACTTCTTCTTGACCCACTTCATCAACAGGTTTACCTTGTACAACTTCATCAACCTCAACTTCACCTCCATCAACTTGACCAACCTCAATATCACCTACCTCAACTTCACCTCCTTCAACTTCACCTCCCTCAACTTCACCTCCTTGAACTTCACCTAACTCGGGTTGACTATCATATTCTACCATATGAATATAATCTGGTTGGGATACCATGTGAACCACAAACAAATGAGCTTCACCATTCATTATAGCAATGTCCACCACATGACATGCACCTATCTTCTAATACAGGGCCACCCAGGGAATACCAAAACTCATTCACATTTCTATAACCCATCTCTTTTAGTATGGCCATTATTTCAAAAAAACTCCATCTGTCTAGGTCAATGATCAACGTACTAGTGTGACCTCCATGATATCCAAATGTCCCAGTATTAAGAAACTTTCCCCCATGGTGAAACACCACCACGATATCGCAGTTGGACATTTTGGTCAATGTTCAACTATAAAATTCCTATATATAAAAGTAAATGTCAGACTAAATTCTAAACATGCTACCACCCCCTTACACATTACTAACTGTCCGACTGAATTCAAAGTTTTTGACCTACACCTATACATGTGCAGTGATGATTCCATAAAGATGCATGAACCACATAGAAAAACAAACAAACACAGAATAAACAATTTCATATTCAGTTTAGGGACCAAATACATACAAAAAT
This sequence comes from Vigna mungo, assembly GCA_036885675.1. Taxonomy (NCBI): domain Eukaryota; kingdom Viridiplantae; phylum Streptophyta; class Magnoliopsida; order Fabales; family Fabaceae; genus Vigna; species Vigna mungo. The sequence goes on along the minus strand of CP144700.1, from coordinate 41,539,769 downwards.
TGTGCCCCAAAGTCATCAAACAACGGGACCACATCAAAGACAACAAAACATAGTAGGGGACCACGTGTGAACACACTCACGGGACAACGACACCACAGACTGTCATGGGGGACCCCAACAACATAAAATAAGTCATGAAAAACGTACCTTTCACCTTTTTGTTTCGAAGGAACTACACGCTGACGAACCACGCGTCGAAGGAAGACGCTCCTTTGGACAAGAATCTCCCTACACAAACACTTACGCTGCTCCTTTGGACACGAATCTCCTTCGAACCAACCAACCTCTGTCTCACAGAATCACAAAACGAAGCAATTCCCCAACCCTCGAAAAAAAATCCCCAATTTCACTTTGCCCCAATTTCACTCTGACCTAATTTTTATCCCAAACCCCAAACTTAATTTAACCACATTTTAAAAAACATAAACAATTTACTTTATTTTACACGTAATACTTTAACCAAACTTAATTGGACACCTGCCATGCACAGTCATTCCAACGTTAACATTTTTTAACGCTGTTAACGGGTGAGACTTATTTGAAATAGTTTTTTTAACTTGGGGACCAATTGTTGACATTTGTGAAATAGGGGACTAAACTGAACACTCCAATAAAACTTGGGGACCAAAAAGGGGTTTAAACTATTTCTTTACTCATTGTCATGTTATACCCAGTTTTTCTCATCACAATCTCATTGAATATTTGATGAAATTAGTATACAGGGACAACATTGCAAATAAGAAAAAACTTTACTTGTCCAATTAGCATAAGTGAATTTTGATAGATGAAAATCATACAATTACCAGATTTTGGTATGGTACTTGTGGTTTGGGTGTTTAGTGTTTTACTTCCTACTTCAGTTGCTAGGAACAACGAAGGCATCAGAAATATGCATTTTGAGCACAGAAACCAAATTACAACCATGTTCCAACAGAAAATAATTCTAGTCAATTATTATGTTTGAAGAGTTTGGTATTGTCCTGGTTGCATGCATTTCTCTAGAAAAATTTAGAGGGCGAACATTGTCAATGGCAAATATTCCAACACTGTCGTACAAGCAAAAAATATTAATGATTCTATGGAAAACAAATGCATTGGCTCACTCCAAATCGCCTTCATTATTATTTTCGACAACAGTGCATAGTTTCATTCCAAAAAAACACTTTTTCTCAAATGCTCGTTGCTCTCTGTCACACAAGTCAAATTCATTTGTATGGTAGTACATGCAGCCAACATAATCATCCATCTCCTTTGTGCACTTTTGATGCAGATCTTTCAAATTGCAGAAAAAGAAATCCATCACCATCACCTTGATACATGAATAGACCATGAAAGACTTTCGTGGAATGTAGCAATTGACAAGATAATTCAGAAATACAAGTTCTAGCACTAATACAGCCTCTAGAAGCAAGTAGCTACATCCATCTATTTCTAAGTTTGATAATTCATCTTTGAAACATGTTTTACATATTTTATTACTGTTATTACTAGCATTACCAAGTCAACAAATGTTAAAATTTTAAAAAATTACCAAAGCATTAATTATGAACACATATGTGAATTTGATGAAAAAAGGGTGTAGAATTAGCAATAAACATAGATGATGAACCTCCATAATTATTTGATATGGAACGACCACAAGGGACTTTCACGTAATGCAAAAATTGGCAGTCATTCATGATACTTATGCATGGTACGACTATACTTCCTATTCCATCTTATCTACTCTCCTTACTAAAGCTTCTATACCTCTTCTTTACAGAAGTCCAAACCACCTAAGGATAGACCGAACTATTTCCCCAGGATATGTTCTGTACAAACTTTCTCTTCAATGCTATACTCCTAATCTTATCTTGTCAATGCAATATTTATTTGTTCCAAGTGCACACTGATGCTGGTGATGACATCACAGTATAATATGTTCACTAATCCACAATAGCACTCTCATCTTTACTACTTAATTTTATCCTCATCATGAGAAGAGAGAAACAAATAGTTTTTGAACTTAAGTACATTTTGCACCCAGCAGAATGGAGTTATTTACATTCAAGAGCATTACAGAAATAATTTGTGCCGAAAGAAATTACTAGAGAACAATTAATATACTACTACTGCCTAAGATGCATTGAGAACCGAGCTATACCAACTTACCAAGTATGTATGCTACTTGGAAAATAAACTTTAAAGCTCTAATGTCCTAAAATATTCCTACTTCTAACACTCGTGTTAGCCTTTAACTGCAAAATTGCCCAGCACTCAATTCCAAGATTCCATACAGTATTGCAAATCTTATACCTGTGCTAAAATTTTCTCTTGAGCTTGAGCAATACCTTTTGATAGAATGTTGATAGTCGCAATGGGGGTAATGCTATGCAATGAGAAAGAAGATGGCCGAATTTTTGACATAGACCAGTTAGATTCAAGAATAGTCCTTGGATTACGAGGAAGGTTCCATTTACCCATTGCACAAGCATGTCAAATCATTCTGTCAAAATCCCTAAAATAAAAGTCTACTTATCTAGCATTTCAAGGAACTATGTATTCAATCAGAAAGCCATACTCAGTTATCAAACTACCAGTAATTCCAACAAGTAGTCCAAATTATACAACACAAATAAGAAATCAGGTGACAAGCATAAACAAGGAGGATTCTTCATAAAGCCAGATAATGGTTTCCAAATCCAATCTTCTTCTAGAAGTAACTTGTTGTAGAAAGTGGATTTTAAACATAACTAAATCTCATAACACCAGCTTGAAAGGTTGATCCTCATTCATATATTATAATTTGAACATATTAGAGATATTGATGTAAAACATTCAGTTATTCAACTGGATGTTGGAATTCTGTTTAGAAGGCTTTAGAACCTATATATACTCAGCTTGTATACTTTGTTTTCATTAAGCGAAATAACATATGTTTAATCTTTTTTGATATGGTATGAAGAGCAAGACTTTGATCCGCAATGGCCAATTTAAGATCCCACCCATCTGGTTCCCAGTTTTTGTCTGAATTCCATTGCAGATAGACTTGATGATTCCAATTTATATCCATTGGAAACAATAAGTTGAACCTATAATCAAATCACAGACTTCACAGATGTGCTGTTAATCCTAGTTTTCCTGTGTTTCCTTTCTGATGATGATTGCGCCTCTGAAGTTATTGATCCAGCTATGAAGAATGGGAAGTCTAAGATCAAATCTTGCTTTCTTGGCTTCAATCCACCCTGTCCAAATAAATATTGTCTCCAGTTCTTAGAGTTGTTCATTCATATGAAGTGTGAGAATAAATTCATGGTCATTTCTTCCCAAAAATCAAGGCGCATGCTAGGCAGCTCTGCACAAATCTTGAAGCCAACTCTCTTGAAAATCAAAACTATAAGTGAATTTTTGGGACAAATTAAGTCCATTGCTGATGAACTTGATGGCATTGATTGTCCTGTCAAGCATGATGAATACAGTGATGTCATTCTTGAGGGTCTTCCTCAAAAATATGCTCCCGTCATTTCTGTCAATTGAAAGTACGTTTGAAACGCCTCTATGAAATAGTGAAAGAGATGAGGGCAAATCTCCCTTGTGTTGAATATATACATAGGATCCTTTATTTATAATAGAAGAAATATGGGCTAAACCCAAAATACAAATAAGAAATATAAACAAACTAAATAAGAAATATAAACAAACTAACTAAAGATAAGAGATAAATATAAACTAACATGGGAGGAATCATCAGAGAGTCCATATAATGCCAACAACATGAAGAACTTTGATCGTTGTTCCAGTTCTCCAGCAAGAGTGGAAGCAGGAGGTAATAGCTCATTAGAATCATGAAGGAGGGCATGAACTTTACCCAAATATTCTGCCATGGGACCAGGATTGCGCGGACCAATAACAGTGAATAGATCCTGACAAACACCATAAAGACGCTGGGTGTCATTGGTGTATAATAACTTCGCTTGTGCCCATACTTTTGAACATGTTTCATATGATCAAAACATTTGTTTCAGAGAAGAGTGAATGGTGGACTTTATGACGATGCATAGCTGGGCATCAATTTTCATCCAGCGGGAAGTGTCCTCTATGGTAGCACTAGTCACATTTTTAATAAGGTGATCTACATACCCCTGACTCTTCAACCAAAGTTTGATGTCGGATGCCCATGTTGCATAATTTGTGCCATCTAACTTGTCAATGGACAAGTGTACATTCACATAATTGGTGTATATTGAGGCACCAGCAGAAGAAGATGAGGCACTAGCAGAGGTGGTTGTAGACGAGGAAGAGGCCATGGAGAGGGAGAAACCCTAAAAATTCAACGTGCTCCGATTGACGCAACGACCACAGATCTAGAAAGAGGGCGAGGAGGCGATCACGGCGGTGCTGGTCGGCGACGGTGGGGTCCGGCGACGCGCCGGCACGTGCGGTGGGAAACGGCAGATCTGCGAACTCCGGCAACGACGCGTGGAGGTGCGTGGGTGCTCATATCACCGCGATCTTTGGACCACGGTGGTCGCCCAACCGAGGCGATTCAGATGGAGTGGTCGCTGGTCGATTCTGGAACTCCGGCGACGGCGATGGCTGCGGCGGCGGTTGCGACCGTGATGAGTACCGGAGACCGTGGAATAGGCTGGAACAGAACCTAAGCTCTAGATACCATATGAAATAGTGAAAGAGATGAGGGGAAATCTCCCTTGTGTTGAATATATACATAGGGTCCTTTATTTATAATAGAAGAAATATGGGCTAAGCCTAAAATACAAATAAGAAATATAAACAAACTAAATAAGAAATATAAACAAACTAACTAAAGATAAGAGATAAATATAAACTAAATATAATATCTCTAACAGTCTTCAATCACAGAAGTCAAGTCTTTTCTCCTTGCTCATGAATCGAGCAGTAATTGCTTTCAGAGGAAACTATTTCCCCCTTAAGAAAACTACTCTCAATCCTGTGAAAATCCTTCTTCAAGATTGAAATATGCAGTACCACTATTCAAAGAAATTTTAATCACCCAACCTTTTCTGATCAGGTTGCTTGTGACTGGAGTAGTTGTGGTTGTGGCTACAGATTTGACAACTCTGTGTTAAATTTGTCTGAAATATGGTCAGACTGTAAATATTTGTTTCTACAGTCCTGATTCATCCTACCAACCAATGAGTATCTTGTTTTATATGATCCAGCAGCACATCAGCCGTTGCAGTATTCTGCTAGTCAGTCTAAACCAACACCTCGATCAAACACTTGGGTCAATCCTGCTACTGCAAGATCTCAAAATCAATCTTATAAAGGCATTTCAAATGCTATGGTGGCTGATTCTTCAGCACAACAAAATGGAAATTCCACTTGGATATCATATTCAGAGTCTCCTTTAACAGGTGACTCTTAGAGTAATCAGCAATTTAATTACTTTGAAGAGACTGATCAAATCTATATTAGTAATGGTGAAGATATGAATTTCTTGGTTCCAGTTCTTTTTTAAAGAATCCTACTAATATTACCAAAAATTTGCTCAATGTGAGTAAGTTTGCTCTTAATAATGGTGTTTATTTTGAGTTTTCTTCCTCACTATTGTACTGTTATATCTCAGGCAACCATGAAGTCCTTCTTGGGGTATTATTGGAATTGACGATCTACACTCCTTCCTAAATCACAACATTCAAGCCAGTTCGTTTCTAACCATGTCAAAGATTCCTCAGTCTTACTCTACCACCAGTATAGTTATTAATCCTGACTCTGTTTTAACTAGTGTTTCTGAATCTAGCAACCTATGGCATGCTAGATTTGGTCATCCAAATTCTTGTGTTGAAAATTGTAATGGTGTCAACACCCAATTTCGTCCGGTGACTAAAAGTATGTTGCGTTTTTTTACTTTATTTTATTTTGTCTTTTCATCATTTTAGTTTTGATTTTTATTATTTTTCTTTTATACACTTTTTTTTTATTTTTTATTTTAATTTTTTATTTTTATATTAGTTTTTATTTTAATTCTATTTTTATGTTACTTTTTATTATTTAGATTTTTTTATTATTTTTTTACTTTTCATTATTTAGAATTATTTCATTTTATTTACGTTAGTCTCTTTTTTATATTTTAGTTTATTTTTTTGATAAAAATCAACAAAACAAAAAAATCGAAAAAAAGAAAAGAAAAAAATTGTCTTTAGCGTAAAAGAAAAAAAAGAAAAGGAATGAGTTTTGTAGAAAAGCGTTTTGTCGCGTAGGAGGAGGGGGGCAGAAAATAATTTTCTGCAGACCAGGACGACGCGGATTGGAGGGTGGCAGAGAGGCTGATTTGGTTTTGCTAGGGATGCGTTGCGAAATTGGCAGAAAACGATTTTGGCAGACAAGCAAGAAAACGACACTCATACAATACAAGGCTCTCCATTCCTATGGTCGTCAAGGGGGGACACCGGTAATCACACACCACTCTCAACCATCAACACAAAACCTCATTCTCTCCCCAACTTCCTTGAACCATTTCCATAACCATTTGCATCCTCCAGTCACACACCTCCTCCAAAGACTCGACCATTGTTAATAAGACATTCAACTAGCCCTTGATTTCCTGGTAGCCAGCATAAGCCATCAATCACCCTTGTTACCGTGGTCGTCATTCACCTGCAACAAAGGGCAAAAGCAACACAAAGTCGTAAATACAGGGGAAACATAAGAGGTAAGTCTCACTATCACAGCTTACTGGCCATTATTCATTTTGATATATGTGATTCTGTGTTTGCTAGCATGTGGGTTCTGCTTGCTAGTCTTGAGTTGTATATGGATGTATGTTTCTCCATATTGTTGTTTTACTCCATTGCTCTGACACTGTAATGTCCTTTTACATGATCACTACTTGCCTTCTCGGTTTGATCTTTCCCATTTCTTTACTAACTTCTATCACGGGCACATGAACCTTCGTCACTGAACCGATTCATCAACACTCTCATCCATTGCTCCAGTGATGGAAAACACCATAACATCTTTGTGTTTACCTCCGCAAACGGCCATCCTCTGGTTTCGCCCATCTGTTACACAACATTCAAAATCCTTCGACAACATTTAACATCTGCATTCTCATCCAGACAACCCCCATCATCATCCATTTCCCCCACATGATAATCCCCGTTCCAAGCTCACCAACACAACACAACCAAGAAAAAGCAAACCAGTATCTTCATTCACCCATTAGAACCCCTACCCTTCACGCACACCACTCCAACACTTTCATCACTACACCTTCATCCACCACTATCCTTAATTCCCTGTTGTTGCAACCCACTCCCTTCTTAGCAACCACCGGTTCTCTCCATCATCATCTCTTCCAATCCATTTCAACACACCCTCATCATCATAGATTCAGCAAAATCTCACACAGAACAACACCCTCCTTCTCAACACACCCACACGCACAAAATCAACCCGAAGCCACCATAACCGAAAACAAATCATTTCCCTAATCCTCAACACACACACACACCCGAGAACACAAGCACAAAGTTTGAAATTCTAATTGTTGCCAAGCAACTTTGTTCCCTTGGGAAGCTATATCGAAGATGAAAGTCAAGAAAAGGGAAGAAGTGTGTCCTGTTTAGAAGCGACGTTTTCGGGAATGGAGAGGTTGGAGTCGGTGAGGGCGATGGCGGTGATTGATTTCGTTGGCTGGATAGGAGCGTCGTATATTGCTCCGGTGACAATGTGTAGAAGATGGCGAAGACCCTGGCGGCGAGCGGCGACAGTAGGGGCATCACGGGGGGAGAGGACGTTCTCCCTCACGCGCAGAGAAGCTCGGGAAGAGAACCTGCCACCGTGGCCGATCGGGGTTCCAGTGGCGTGTGGTCGTCGGCGACGCCCAGGCTGACCGGACGGGAACGGTGGCCGTCGGATGGAGGCGGTGGTGTGTGAGCCCCAACCTAGGCTAGTACAGAAAGGGAAGAGGTCGGTGACGCCATGGCCGGCCATAGTTCCAGTGGCGTCTGCTGTCACCGGTGACGGTTTGGACAGAGCCGGAGGGCCGTCATGGTGGCTAGATTCGAAGAAGTGGAGGGGCAGTGTGCCCGTTCGCGGCGTCCTTGTGCTGAAAAACCTTTTTCTTCTCCTTCTTTCAAAAAGCAACAAAAATATGTCTTAAGGTTAAGCACACGTGTGCCCGTTCGCGGCGGCCTTGTGCTAATAAACCTTTTTCTTTCCTCATACAAAAACAAAATTTCTTCAAACACAAAAAAGCAAAAAAACACCCAAGTTTCCAAACTTTTCCAACGGTTCCCAGAACTACGTGATCCTTGACTCTCCACCAAAAGTGGAGATACGTAGGAGCAAGGCTAGTCCTTGTCAGGTTCACTTTCAAAAATCCAAAAAAAATCCAAATCTTTTTAAAACAAATTTTCCAAACCAATTCTCAACAAATTTTCCAAACAAATTCTCAACAAATTTTCCAAACGGTTTTTCAGAACTACGTAACCCTGATTTCTCAGTCTTACTGAGAATACGTAGGAGCAAGGCCAGTCCTTGTCGGGCACAAAAATAACAAAAAAATATTTTGTTTTCTTTAGAGTTTTATTTTTGGGGAAATTAAACATTTTGAAAACCACATCAAATTTTCGCATTTAATTAAAGGTACTGCCTTCGGGCAGGCGTGTAGGGTGCTAATACCTTCCCTACACGTAACCGACTCCCGAACCCGAGTCTGGTTTTCCAATGGACCCAGTCTTATCCTTTTTATGGTTTTTCCATAGTTTTCCAGAATAAACTATGGTGGCGACTCCAAAATCTCTTTTTTCAAACTCGTTTCTTTTTGGATCGTCGTCCCATCGCGACTTTCGGTTGCGACAAATGGCTCTTTGTAAATTCCATTCATCTAATAAACTATGGATTTTTGTTCATCTTAGTGTGCTGGGAAGTCTCACTGACTTCCTATCTCTTCTGAAATTGCATACATTGATGTAAAATCATTCAGCTATTTAACCAGATGTTAGTTTTTTGTTTTCTGTATCCTATTTAGAAGGCTTTAGAGCCTATATATAATTAGCTTGTATTCTCTGTTTTCATTAACTGAAATAACATACAGTTCAATTTTCGTCTAATATTTTTATTTTATTTTTATTTTTTTACCTTTTCTCCGTATCCTTTATGATAGAACATATATCTTAGTCCATGTTGGATGTTTAACACATATCCTTCTTAGGAGACATCTCAACGGTGTGATCAGATATTTGTGAGTGGTCTAATAATTACAAACTGGATTGGATAACATGGTTGGCACAAAAATCCAATCCTATTAGAGGTTCAATTGCAGACTAAATGTGGCGAATGGACAACAAAAATAACACAATGAAATTGATTCTCAACATCACAAAGTGTCCATATAATCCAAAATAAAATAGAATCAAGAAATCACTCACCACTTCAAAATCTGAAAAAAAATCAATAAAACCTATTCCACATTTTCTAACCTACCAAACAGGGATAAAAATCAGAAGAGATAAGAAGAACTCACAGTCCAAGGACACAGCGGGTTACATCGCGACCCTTTTCAAGACACTTTTCAGGGTTAGGATCCTTCTTGTTGCACTTCAGAAAATCCAAGTTCTCAGAGTGGCACCGGATCCCAATGTGCTTCGATGATGCCATGAAGACGATGAGATTAGATTTCCTAAGGCATCTACAACGCTCGCCATGTGCGATTCAATACTTGTTAGCCACGACAAAAAAAAAGAAACCGCAATTGGGTCAGTCTGGTTAAGTTCCTGAAAAAGATGAAAGAAAATTACTGAGAAAATGGAAGAAGAGAAAATGGAGAACAGAAAGACATTTACGACATTATCCTTACCTGTGGTTATTGTGAAGAAGAGAAGTGGACAAGATCAAAAGGCTCTCATACTTTGGTTAAGAAATAAGCTTCCAATTTAGTGTTAATATGGAAATTAATTTCATAGTAACATAAATTAATTTCATAGTAACAACATATAAGATGTTACTTGCTAAAAGAAATTGTCCTTCTAAATATTTTTAAAATAATAAAATGCATAAAGCCATAATTTTTATTATTACAATAATTGAATAAATACAAACCTTAAATTTGATCATTGAGCAATGTTACACATATAAAACAAAAAATCATATTATATTATATTTTTTTTTTTATTTTCAAAATTCTTTTCACAGACTCGATTTATATATTGAATACCTTTTTTTCATATATAATTTCACCCAATTAATACTAATACATTGAACTAGATTAATAATGCTAAATCTAATTTAATTTAATAAAACTAATTTATAAAGTTAAATTTACATTTACTTATTAATTATAATTGGATTGACCATATAATTCAATTTTTTTTACACTTCTTTTCTATATAATTTGGTCGTTCATATAATATAAAATTTTTAATATACCTTTTCATAAGTTAATAGACAAGTGAAGTGTGAAAGCAAAATCTATCTCAGCTTCACAATCACAAAATTAATTTAATTAAATAAGATTTGCCATTGATGAAAAATTTGCACAAATCTCCACACAAGGTGAATGAAAAGCTAAAATCTTACAAGACAACGATTCCTTGCCTAATTTGGTCATTTCCTTGTTTTAGTTATACGGCTGAGTGATTGTTTTTATAAAAAGCATAAGACTCGCCTTTACATTATTACTTTTATTCAAAGCACAATCTGCATTTGCTAGAGTTCAATGAATGTTTTTTCACATTAATCAGCCAACAAGTTACAATCTAGAAAACAACTTAAAATAAGGCTAAAAGTATAATTGGAGTCATAACACGAACTGCAATTTTGAACTTCTACAATAATAATTTGTTTCAGGGGAAAAAGTTACATGGTTGATTCTTTATTTTGGTGTGCTACTTGTGGTTTGACTGCTTCGTGTTTTACTTGCCTACTTCAGTTGGCAGGAACCACCAAGGCATCGGAAATATTCATTTTGAACATAGAACCAAATTACAACCATATCGCAACAGTAAAAATTTCTTGTCAGTTATTGTGTTTAAAGATGTTTAGTTTTGTTCTGCATGCATGCAATTCTGCAGAAAATTTTAGAGTAAAAACATTGTCCATGGTAATATTCCAACACTGTTGTACAAACAGGAAAGATCAATGATTTTTTGGAAAACAGGGGCATTGGCTCACTCCAAATCGGCTGTTATTCTTTTTTAGACAACACAGTGTTTAGTTTCATTCCAAAGAACACTTTTGCTCGAATGCTTGCTGCTCTTTGCGACACAAGTCAAATTCATTTGTATGGTAGTACATGCAGCCAACATAATCATCCATCTCCTTCGTGCACTTTTGATGCAGATCTTTCAAACTGCAGAAAAAAGAATTTGAACACCATCACCCATAAATCTACATGAAAAAAGAAAAACATGATACGTGACATAATGCTTCAGTCAATGATAAAAGACCATCATACTAGGGGATCATCATACTGAGAGCTTTCAGCTATAACATATAAACTAAAACACAAAATTATGTGCATCTCAAAATATTATAGTATAGTTACTCAGTGGAAATACAATTTTCTTTTCTTTTTTATGTACAACAGTAGTATTGGTATAACTGTCGCTATAGCAGTACATCTGTCTCATGAACTCCCGACTAACTCTAAGTTAGATAGGTTTGTTACAGGTTACTCAGAACCCGTTTGTATTGTTAGATTTAGCTAGCTAGTTAGATTCATGGACTTGACTGTACTCTGTTACTCCGGGACTTACATGTTCCTTTTCACAGGATACCTAAATCTCTCATTCTCTCTCAACCTTAATACAAAAGGAATATCTAACAGATAGAAGCAAATAGTATGAATCTGGGTGTATCTTTGTGAAGAAAAATAATATTACAAATAAATTATATTATTTGTCACAGAAAATGCATTAAGCATTAATAATAATGGGCGTAGGGATGATCATAGATTGGATTTTTCAAAATTCATTCATCCATGTACAATATATGGGATCTAAAATCCAAATCCATTTTAACTATATCAAATTGATTTGGATTTTTCCAATCCAATGTAAATTATATTAAATCTAGATTAAATCCACTTGGTGAATTAGATTAAATCTGGGTTGGATTGACCTAATTAACCTAATGTGGGATCAACCTAACTCAATTTGACATGGACCCAATATATCAGTCCAACACAAGCCTAACTTGACTTGGCCCAGTTTGTCACAACCCTGACCTAAGTCTAACTCGTCGTGGACACGACTCAATTTGGACGTAACCTTATCTAATCCCATTGAACTTGGCCTACCTTGGCCCTTACATAACTTGATTGGACATTGGGCCAAATTAATTTAGCTCTACCTAAAATAGGGTCGACCTTACTCATCTTGACAAGGCCCAAGCCGATGTCTCGACCCCACACAAGCCAACTTGACTTTGCTTGACTTGACCCTCAAAACCTGACCCAATCCATCTCGATCCCACCTAGACTTGACCAAACTCGAATTGAGTTGGACTTAGCTCAACCTGCACCTAGCCCAACTTGGTTGAAAGTGGGCTTGCCCAGACTCAGGTAGACATTGGCATGGCCCCAACCTGATGTCTCATCCCAACACAACCCAACTAAACTTAGCTAGACTTGACATGGTCTATCTTGGTCTTACCTAAGCCATGCAAGACTTGGACCCCACCGAACTTAACTCGACATGGGCCAAGAAGCACTGAACCCTGACCCAATGCTATCTTACTTGGCTTCTCCTACTAAGTATTCATCCGATCAATTCACTATCCTAATTGTTTGTGATCCTACTATTTCTCTGTGTACTTAGAGATCCCTACCTCAACCAACTATTTAGGTGTATTATCATTGACAAATTCCCCATCATCCACCTGATGACTCTCTTGTACCAACTCCTCCATCCCCTCCAACTTCGACAGTTGAATTTCATCTTCCTATTGTCCTCATAAATTCTATTTAGAATAGTGAAACTTGGAAATTCGTTCCTTTACCTTTTGGGAAATTTCTTGCTTGTTGTAGGTGCATTTTTGCTATCAAAGTTGGTCCAAATGATACTATTGATTGTCTTAAAGCTCACCTTATGACCAAAGGTTATACACAAATTTTTGGGTTGGACTATGGTGACCCTTTCTCTAGTTGCATAGATGACCTCTATTTGCTTATTCATAGCCATGGCTACTCTTCAAAGTTGGCCTCTTTCTTAGCTAGATGAAAAAATGGTTTTCTTAATTGGGATTTGTAGGAAGAAATTTATATGGAGCAACCTTTAGGTTTTGTTGCTTAGGGGAAGTCTTCTGAATTGGTATGTCATCTCTGCAAATCTTTATATAGCCTCAAGTAGTCTCATAAGGCTTGGTTTGACAAATTTAACACGATCTTTCAACAATTTGGTATCACTCGTAGTTAGGCAAATCATTCACTATTTTACCATCACTCGAATGTCGAGTCTATCTATTTGGCAGTATATGTTTATCATATTGTGCTTATAGATAGTGATCACCATGGCATCTCATAGGTAAAGCAACAACTTTGTCATTACTTTCAAACCAAAAACCTTGGCAAACTCAAATACTTTTTTGAGGATTGAGGTAACACAATCCAACAATGGAATTGTTATTTCTCAAAGAAAATATGCATTAGATATTTTTGACAAAACTGGGCTAATGAATTCAAAGTCCATTGACACACCCATGGATCCCAATGCCAAAATCCTACCTAATCAGAGGCAGACCCTCCTTTGTAGTCAATGTAGTGAGTCAATTTCTTAATTCTCTATATGTTGATCATTGAAATGTTGTGATTTGTATATTGAAGTACATTAAAGGTTCGCTCAAAAAAGGTTTGATATATGGACACAATAATCACACTAAGGTTGTATGTTATTTAACTCTCCTTTTGACTGGAGATTCACTTCCAAAGATTGTGTCTTCATTGACAATAATTTGATCTCTTAGAAAAGCAAGAAACAAAATGTTGTAGCAAGATCTAGCGTGGAAATAGAATATAAAGCTATGACCTTAGCTACTTGTGACCTTATTTGGCTTAAACAATTACTTAAAAAATTGCATTTTGGAGAGGTCACTCAAATGACACTTATATGTAATCATCAAGTTGTTCTTTTTATTAGCTCAAATCCCATCTTTTATGAAAGGACCAAACATATTGAGATTGGTTGTCATTTTATTCAAAAAAAGATTGTATCGGGAGATATCCAGATTGATTTTGTTAATTCTAATGATCAACTAGCATATACTTTTACTAAATCATTGCGGGACCTTATAATTGATTATATTTGTAACAAGTTTAGTACATAAAATTTATATTCATGGTTTGTGGGGGAGTGTTAGAAGTAACAGGCTTAGGCCCATCTCTATGTATTTTCTTATTTATAAATGCATAACCCTATGCGCTAAAAACACATTAGGGATTCAACCCATGACCCTCTCTCTTTTATTTTAACAAATGGGTTGGACCTATAATCCAAAAGTATGAATTTGGATTTGAGATAAGTCTATTTAAATAGACTTAAAGTAATATGGATTTGGGAAATTATGGATTAGATTTAACAATATGGATCTTTTGCTAACCCTTAAATGAAAGATTTTATCTCCTAAAGTTACCCTCCAAAGGACAGTCATCAAATAGAATTTTCAATATGTATTTAGCCTTCAATATCTGTTAACAAGGACTGTACACACCGAAATGCTTATTTGATATGGAAACAAGCACAAGGACTTTTATGTAATGTAACAATTAACAAGACAGTACAGACATCCAAGTTGCGATACTTCTTTTTTATCAGCAAAGTTGTAATACTAATACAGCATCTTGAAGCAAAGAGTCACATCCATTTATTTAACTATAATATCAACTGAAATAGCACCATTCAACATTTTCATTTATTTAACTATAATATCAACGTTAGATCCAACTATTTTCTCTACAATATGTTCCATACAAACTTTTTCTCAAATGCTTTCACTCCTAATTGCATCTTATTTGATGCATCATCCATTTGTTTCCAGGGCCCACTAGCTCTGGTGAAGGTATCAGTGTACTATGTCACTCATCCACAGCAGTATTCTAATTTAATAAATGAAGCGTATTCTCATCACGAGAAGAGAGAAATAAATAATTTCATAACATAAGTTTGTTTTCCACCCAGTAGAAGGACTTACTTATTCTTCAAGAGCATAACATAGATAACTAGTGCTAAATAATTTACTACACAACAATTAAGATAATATTACATCATAAGATGCATCAAACCTAGCTACACCAACTTACTAAGTATCTAGGCTACTTGGAAATAAACTTTAACGAAGCTCTCATCCTCTAAAATATTCCTATTCCCAACACTTATGTTAGCCCTCCATTGTGACACTGCCTAACAGTCAATTCTGACATTTCATACATCATATCTCATACTAGTGGTAAAACTTTCCTTCAGCTTGAGCAGTACCTTTTTGACAGTTGCAATACGGCTAACGATATGAAATGACAAAGAAGAGAGCCAAAATTTCAACAAAATTCCTCAAGATTCAAGGATTACTTTTGGATTAAATTATCCATAGGAAATTGTTCTGAGTTGTAATAGAAAAATGGATGCAATAATTCCAGCTTCTAAAGTATCACTGACAACCCACAATTGCAGTATACTAGTACTTACGTCATTTTTATTTTTGCTTCAACACGTTTACTTCTTCATAGACAATACAATTAGAGGTTCAACTGTAGACTAAATGTAGAGAATGGGTAACATAAATAACACAACAAAATTCATTCTGAACAAAGTGCTCGTATAACCCAGAATAAATTAGAACCAAGAAATGACTCACCACTTCAAAATCTGAAAAATCAACAAAACCTGTTCCAATTTATCTAACCTACCAAACAAACAGAGATAAAAATCAGCAGAGACAAGAAAAACTCACAGTCCAAGGACACAACGAGTAACTTCTCGACCCTTATGAAGACACTTTTCAGGGTTGGGATCTTTCTTCTTGCACTTCAGAAACTCCAAGTTCTCAGAATGACACCGAATCCCAATGTGCTTCGACGATGCCATCAACACCGACGACGAAGGGATAGGGTTTCCCGAAGCATCTACAGCGCTCGCCATGTGCAGTTCAATCCTTGTCTGCTACAACAAAGAACCGGAAGGGCAATTCGATCAGTGTCATTAATTTCCCGAGAAAATGGAAGAAAATTACTTGGAAAATGGAGAAGGAAAAGACATTTACGAAATTTTCCTGATCCTTGGTTATTGGAAGGAATTCGACAAAAACAAAAAGGGTACTCTAGTAATTTGGTTTTCAGGGATAACAAAGCTTCAATTTAGTGCTAATTTTATAGAACTTATAATCTTAATAGAAATTCTAGACTAGTTTATTTTAAAGCCTCTCTAATTTTGGGTTAAGTTAATAGACAAGATTTAGAACATTAGTATTTTAGTTATGTAAAGAAGAAAATATAAGTTTTCTTAATGATTAATTTACGTTGAAAAATCTAACTCAATGAAACAAGTTTTAAAATTAAAATAAAATAAAAGTAATGATTCATGGACACTAAAAAGATATATTCACACTTAGTATATATTTAAAGAGAAAAAAAATAATAGATTTATTGGTTATGTGATGTGATAAGAAGATAAAAAAAAAGTGTCTAATAAGCGTAGACAAAATTAAGTGATCCATAAATTATTTTTCTTAAAGTAATATTATTAAATTATAAACTTTTTCTTATATTATAAATTACTTTGGTGATGAAATAGTTCAGAATACAATTTGATTTTTATTTTATAAATTTATAATTTCCTTACACAAGTTAATTATTTTGTTGATTTTTTTTTTATGAGCTGGTAGTTGATAGGGTTTTAATACTATTGAGATGTTAATTATCTTTTAGTGATGCCTTTGCATACCATACCTTAACAAAAATAAAATATCATTGTTTGTAAAGAATAGGGTGGAATTAAAGAGAGAATTTGAAGATAAAATTGTTCGGGATAAAGTTTGATTCTTCTATTAAAAAGTTATAATTGCATTGCACTGGTTAATCCATTTCTAGTTACAGTGGAAACAAATTTACAATGAGAAATAAACAGACAAATATATAATAAACGATAAATAAAGATGCAAAGAAAAAAATAGTCATGAAAAGTATGGTTGAAATAAGTAGAATTACTCGTTTGGTGTCTCATTTTTGAACAATCTGCCACAACTTTATACCTTTTCAACCACATATAGAATGTCATATGCTCTTGAATGGTGTATATGATACTAATTTTGAAACTTGGTAAACAAATCTCATACAACATACATAATATTGTCACCAGAACGGTGAATTCTTAAAGTCACCCACGTAGGAATGGACAGTGTCGTTCAAGTTGGTAATAGATATCAACTCTGAGAAACACAGAGATATGTGATCGCATAGCAATATCAACATGTAAAATTCAGCTGCAATCCCTATATTCCACAGATAAACATGACTGACAAGAAGTTTATACTAGCTGCTGACACGTATAGGATTTGCATTCTTGATTATCCTCTGAAGAGAGAGCCTTCGTGAAGAGTCTTTTACCAGAAGCTGCATCAATTTACAGATTGCAGTAAAAGGAAGGACAAAATCTTCTCTGAAAATGTAGATATGAACTTACCCGACTAATAAGATGTTTGGCTTCTGAAGAAACATAAGGAGTAGAGGGGAAACTCAAGTCAACCTTCATTATCCTACACAAATCTAAAACATTACATATGCATAGAAAAAATGACATTGATTTTAACTACAGTGTATAAAAGTCTCTTGGAGAATCAAGAAGACGTTCTCGGAGTCATGAAACCAGCCATACAGACGAAGTACGTTCGGATGCTTCAGACTGACCTGAATCTCCATCTCCCTCCTCAGTTGATGATGGATTTTGTACTTCTCTAATTGCTCCTTAGAAATAACCTTCAATGCAACAACAAATTTGCTCTGCAAAAGCCAAACAAATAAAAATAACAATAATTAAACAAATCCCTTCCGCGATTTCCGCGGAATTTCAAAATTCCAAGTTCCCGAAAACCTAAAACAAGTTGGCTATTTGAAATTTCTTTTGAAGAAATTGAAACCTTGCGTTCTCTGGCGACGTAGACTCTGCCGAATTTTCCTTTTCCAAGAGGCTTTCCGATTTCGAAGTCACTGATGCACCATTGTCTTTTTGTAAAACGCTCACAGATTCACGAACAAAATTTATTTCCTGAGTCGTGAAGAATCACTGTCCTTAAATGATTTATTCGCGGTGTGCATTTCTCAAAATATTTCTAAAGATCTCAGAATTAACCATAAACTCTTAAAAGAGTATAAGAACAACCCATAAAACTCAGAAAAGAGAAGAATAAGAAAGAATGATGTTTGGTGTGTCTGGAAAAGGAGGAGGAGCTTCCTATTTATAGAGCTAGAGAAAGAACAATTAAATAAAAAGAATTAAAAAATCATAAAAACATTTTAATGTTGGAATTTAACTCAATTGAAAATTTGAACGTTGCTCAAACTTATTTTTCCGTTGCCCATTAATAGAAAACCAACGTTCTGAAACTAAAGTTTAATGAACATTTAAATTTTGCAATATTATATTAATATAATATAACAATCTCCCACATATTGCAAAATAAGTTGAAAGAAAAGAAAGAAAAACTTTTATTCTGGGTTTCATAGGATGTAATGCATCAGAGCTGGTATAACAAGCTATATGAACCAGTCTTAGATCAAGAAACTTAACGCACAGTGTAGTTGGTATAGCAAGCTATATGAACGAAAGACACTTGACGTGTGTTAGAGGTTTATCAATCACAATACACCCACACAATCCTAATACTTGCTGTTATCGCTGTGTTGGGCTTACTAGGCCATGCGCGTGCCCAATATTCATGAGTGCTCTAGAGATCATGCCAAGATCTCATGCAAGCGGTCCCACTTGACACTCATATAGGTGATTTCATCAAGTGTATGCTGCAAATCATACACCACCCATAAGATATATGAAAATCATTAAAAACTTTGTTTAAGCTAAAATTCTTTCACCACAAAGAATTTTAATGACAAAGTTTAACCTCTCAATAATGCAGTCTCTAGCACTTTCACACACACCATAGGAAGGGACATAATTGATTAAAATCAATTTTAGTGCTATCAGAACTAACAAGTGACTTGTTTTTACCCATATGAACCTTATTCATGGGATCTCCAATCACAAAGGTTGGGTTACCATCACTTGTTTGTTTGCAAGTGGCTTAAGTCTCATTCCCCTCGATGTTTCTAATATCATTTGTCTTCCCAGGGGTTTTGTCAGAGGATCCGCTAGATTCCGTTCTGACTTCACATAATCAATGGAAATAGTTCCACTCTTTAGCAGCTGCTTCACCAAACTGTGTCTCAATTGTCTATTCTTTCCATTGTAATTCTTATTTTTAGCTATAGCTATTGCCGATTGGCAATCACAGTGTATTGATACCGATGGGGTTGGTTTCATTCCTAGTGGAATGTTCGCTAAGAAGTTTTTCAACCACTCAGCTTCACTGCCAGCCATCTCAAGAACAACAAACTCAGATTCCATTGTTGATCTTGCAATAATAGTTTGCCTGAATGATCTCCATGTAATCGCACCACCCCCAAGTGTGAATACATAACCACTAGTGGATTTTGTCTCATCTGAATCAGAAATCCAGTTAGCATCACTGTACCCTTCTAGTACAACGGGAAATCCACTATATTCAATGGCATAATCCATTGAACCTCTTAAGTATCTCATAAGCCTAGTAAGTGCATCTCAATGTTCTTGATTTGGACATTGAGTGTACCTACTCAGTCTACCTACTGCATAAGCAATATCAGGTCTAGAAAAGCTCATCAAGTGCAGTAAGCTCCCAATTATCTGGGCATACTGAGGCTGAGATAACGATTCTCCTCTATTTTTCATTAAATTAGAATTAGCATCATAAGGGGTACTCACTAGTTTTAAGTCATAAAACCCAAACTTCTTAAGAAGTTTCTCAATGTATTGTTCTTGAGAAAGTAAAATACTATCACCCTTCCTTATGATTCTAATACCTAAAATCACATTGGCTTCACCCATGTCTTTCATTTCAAATTTTGATCCTAGAAACAATTTAGTTCTAGCGACAATCTCATTGCATGTACCAAAGATTGACATGTCATCCACATACAAACATATAATGACAATATCACCATTTTCAGATTTAGAGTACACACATTTATCAGCATCATTAGGTGAAAAACCATCACAAAGCAACACACTATCAAGTTTTTCCTGCCATTGTTTAGGTGCTTGTTTCAACCCATACAAAGATTTTAAAAGTTTACATACCTTATTCTCTTGACCAGGTACGACACACCCTTCAGGTTGAGTCATATAAATTTCTTCCTCTAAATCACCATTCAGAAAGGCTGTTTTAACATTCATCTGATGTATTACTAGTTTATGGATAGCTGCTAAAGCTAATAACACTCGAATAGAGGAAATCCTAGTCACAGGAGCAAAAGTATCAAAGTAATCTATGTTGGGTTTTTGAGTAAATCCTTTTGCTACTAATCTTGCCTTATATTTCTCTATGGATCCATCAGGATGATACTTCTTCTTAAAGATCCATTTACAACCTATGGGTTTTACTCCCTTAGGCAAATCTACTAAAGTCCAAGTATTGTTTTTCTGAATTGATTCAATTTCAATCCTAATGGCCTTATCCCACTGTTTTGAATCAGGAGCATTAGTAGCTTCTACAAAGTTTGTTGGATCACTATCAACAAGATAAGTATAAAAGTCATCTCCAAAGGAAGTTTCTTTTCTCTGTCTTTTACTTCTTCTTAAGTCCTCATTCATGATATCACTATTATTATTATTATTATTATTATTATTATTATTATTATCATCATCATCATTATCATCAATGGGTTGAGACATCTCACTAACCTTTAAGGGAAACACATGTTCAAAAAACTCAGCATTTTTCGTCTCCATTATAGAATTTCTCTCAAGTATGTTACTTTTAACAACTAGAAACCTGTAGGCAGCACTATGTTCAACATAACTTAAGAACATGCAATCAGCGGTTTTAGAGCCTATTTTCCTTTTCTTAGGATCGGGTAACATTACCTTAGCTAGGCACCCCCACACTCTTAGATATTTAAGGTTAGGTTGGTAACCTTTCCACAACTCATAAGGAGTTTTACCGGTTTTCTTATGGGGTATCCTATTTTGTAAAAAGCATGCAGTAAGCAAGGCTTCTCCCCAAAGGTTATCAGGTGCACTAGAACTAACAAGCATAGCATTCATCATTTCCTTAAGGGTTCTATTTTTCCTCTCAGCTACTCCATTAGACTCGGGTGAATATGGTGGAGTCACTTCATGGATAATCCCTTCTTTAAAACAATAGTCATTAAACAAAACATACTCACCACCTCTATCTGATTTGATCCTCTTAATTTTCTTATTCAATTGATTTTCTACTTCTGCTTTATAGGTTAAAAACACATCAAAGGCTTCATCTTTATGTTTGATTAAGTAAACTTTGGTGTATCTAGAATAATCATCTACAAAGGTCACAAAATAATTTTTACCTCCTCTCGACATTGTTTGTTTCATATCAGCTAGATCAGTATGAATTAACCCTAACAGTTCAGTTTGGCGTTCTACAGAAAAACATGATTTCTTTGTTAATTTAGATTCTACACATATATCACATTTACTACTCTGTTTATCATGCATATTAATAAATCCTAGTCGTTGTAATTTCAAAACATACGAGCAATTCATATGTCCTAATCTAGCATGCCATATATCATACGAGTCAACAATATAAGCAGAAGAAGACGATTCATTAATATTTCCAGAAATATTAAGTATAAAGAGACCTTGATCACAATATCCCTTCCCCACAAAAACATTATTTTTTGTCATAATGATCTTGTCAGACTCAAATGACACTCTAACCCCCACTTTTCCCAATAGTGCCACAAAAATTAAATTAACTCTGATGGATGGCACATGTAGCACATCACTCAAGGCCAAAGTCTTTCCAGATGTGAGTTTGAGAAGAACTTTCCCTTTTCCAGAACAGGAGTGGTCCTGGAATCACCGAGGTATACATGTTCTTCTCCATCCCCTACACTAGTGTAAGAGGTAAAGGCACTTCTGTTTGCACAGATATGCCTGGTAGCACCAGAGTCTACCACCCACTTGCTCACATTGGTCATCAAATTTGCTTGAGAAACGACCGCAACAATAATGTCATCTCCTTCGGCTATATTTGCCCTAGGATGATTGTCGTTTCTTACTCTATGCCAGGTGGGATTAGATTCATTGGGATGGGATTTAAGAAAATTATTTTTCTTTTTGTGATCAGGTTTTTGTGCGTACCTTTTAGGAGCAGCAACAAATCCATACACGTCTAAAAAGGTGGACACACGTTCTTGCCAACACCAGAAGTTTTGACCAAAGAAAACCTCGACTTGTGACACGTCCGGAAGAGATTTTGCAAAGACCGTCTGAGTTCCGGAAACAGTGGTTCGACTCTCCAAAGGCTTGTTGTTGACGTCAGCCATGAGTCCTTAAGATTGTTGTAAAAGGCTGACAGAATCACGAACAAAATTTATTTCCTGAGGCGTGTAGAGTCACTGTCCTTAAGGACTTATTCGCGGTGTGCGCAAGTCCCCCAGGATACAACAGGAACTTCTCAGAATATTTCTGAAGATCTCAGAACTAGCAAGAAACTCTTAAAAGAGTATAAGAACAACCCAGAATATTTTAGAAGAGAGAAAAGAGCTAGAGAATAAAACTCAGAAAAAAGAAGAATGAGAAAGAATGATTTTTGGTGTGTCTGGAAAAGGAGGAGGAGCTTCCTATTTATAGAGCTAGGGAAAGAACAATTAAATAAAAGGAATTAAAAAATCATAAAAACATTTTAATGTTAGAATTTAACTCAATTGAAAATTTGAACGTTGCTCAAACTTATTTTTCCGTTGCCCATTAATAGAAAACCAACGTTCTGAAACTAAAGTTTAATGAACATTTAAATTTTACAATATTATATTAATATAATATAACACTTTCTGAGTTTTCTCCCATTTTCTGATGCGAAGAATGTTTTCAGAATTTAAATTCGTTCGAAGCCGCGTAACATAAACCGCACCGTTTAGTATTTGCTGAAAGCAACCATTTATAGCATTATATAAGGGTAAAACGGTAAAAAATAATAAAGAGTACAAAGATAAAATAATTTTAAAATAAAAGAGTAAAGTTGTTTATTTTATCAAGAAAAGAAGAAAGTAAAAGATAGAAAAGAATAGGTTAAACTCATTTGTTAGTCCCTATTTTCACATTTTTGTCCCACATTAGTCTCCGTTATTTTTTTTTTTGTCAATTACGTCCCTAATTTTGTAAAATTGGAAAAAATTGACCATTGTCATTAAATGCAGTTTTAGGATACCTGTGTTGATGAGCTGGCCACAGACCTTGACGTGGCGTGCAGATAACCATGTGACCTAGTTTTTTTTTTTCACGTGCCCCTTAAGTTAAAATTTGGGGATTTTAACATTCTTTTAAAATTAGGGTTAGTGTTAAAAATAGGATTGAGATTACCATTGTCTGAGAAAGGTGAGACTGAGTGTTGGCAAGCAGAGTGTTAAACCCCTGGCAAGTGTACCAAATCGTTATCAAGTAATATAATTGGTAAAACCCAATACCGTTCTCCCAAAGGACTCGAAGGCCTAATCTTTCATGTAACTAATCGCTTAAGACTTGAGAAGAGAATTCAAGTTACGTTTGGAATGCAAAGAACAAAACTAAACATGCACATGCAATTGATTCAATTGGCAAGGAAAAACTATGAATGAATGGAGTTTTTGGGGTTTACAATTTCATCTTATCCACTCTCATCTATCTACTCTTCTTATTTAATTCACTTGTTTATCTAATTGCACGCAAACTTTCTTGGTCTACCCTTAACCCAATTCCTTGGGGAAAAGAGCCTATTATTAATTACCGGCTTGCTATCCCTAGCCTCCCCTAGTAACTAATAATGCATGGCAAACGGAAGCAAAATACAATTGATCGTCCTACCCCTATCCGTAGGCGGTATTAGCATAATCAAGGAATTTCCCACCAGTTCATGACATTACCGTACGTTCCCGTATCAATAAAGACAAACAACTTTTACTAAATGAGTTAAACAATAAAAGCATTAAGCATAGATGAGAACCCACAATTGATAAACAAGTATATGACAAGCATATGGAATAAATAAGAATTTAAATAAATGAGAGTTTCAAAAGATTACATTGTTCCCCAACAACAAAGGGTTTAGTTCATCATTGTCATGGTGAAACTAGATGAATATAATGAAAAAAATGGAAAAGCAAACCCTAGATTTGATAAAAAGGAGCCTAAGCATCCAAGAAATCTTCTCCAAGGAGTGTAAGGTAGGTCTGGACGTCTCCCTCTGCCAAAGAATAGGGTTTCAAGTCGCACTAGGGCTATTTATAAGCCAAAAAGATAACAGAAAGATTACAGAATCTGCAGTATAAAAAGTGACAACCGCCTGAGTGCTAAAGTTGGTCGTTCTGGCCGCTCAACGGTCAGTTTTGCCGCTGAGCGATTTCCCTCAAATCGCTCTGAGCGCTCAGCGGTCCATTCTGGCGCTCAGCGACATACTTGTTCCCTCTTTTCATCATTTTTCTCTTTCTTTCATGGGTCTAAGTCCTCCTTACTTCACGTCCATCTTCAATTCACCTTAAAACCCTGCAAATCAATGTAAAAACAAGTATAATATCTCTAAAACAAACTTTTGACTCTCCTATGACTCAACTAAGTGTTTTGCTTGATTTGAAGCTCATTCTAAGCCATAAAGGGTGTGATTTAATATCAAAATTAAGCATGAAAATAGGTTTTTCAACCGTTATCACAACCCCAAACTTAAAACTTTGCTTGTCCTCAAGCAAACAAAACAAAACATGGCTTCCACTTAGTCATCATATAGCTTGATACTTCCAAGAAATCACAACAAGTCATTATACAAGTCAGATTTTTAGTGGAATCCTATCAAAGTACATGCATGCTTTCAATCCAATTTGGTTCATATAAGCACATTATTTCCAACAGATGTTTTATTCATGAATGACCAATCCACTAAGCATAGATGTAAATATGGATTCATCTAAATGACCAATCCACTCACCAAGCAAGTGTTTCACTCAATTACTCAAGTGTTTAAAAAGGACACTCCATTCTTTACTATTCACAAGTTACACAAAACAATACATTCATCTAAAACAATCAAAATCCGTACATGCACATGTCTCACAAGGACTTTTCCAAGGCTTGTAATGAGGCTGGGCTATCAAGAAAATTTGGTTTTTCCAGATCACAAAATCCTTGAGTTAAGAGAGCTTGTTTTCATTATTGAAAAGGTTCAAGTTTAAACTCTCTATCATCAATCTCCTTTATTTCCAACTTCTTCACTTTTTATTTTTACATTGAGCTCACTCATGCATCTTTTCTTTTCTTTCTTTCCCATGCATTTTTGTCTTTTTCATTACTTGAGCTCAATGCTTTTTCTTTACCAATCAATTTCCCCATACAACCCCAAACTTGAACCTTTTTATCACAAATGATTATTCTCAACCCAACTCAAGATAAATAATTTTGAATCAAGGGTTTTCATCCTGTTTAAGGTCAAGGTTCAAAAAGGGTATAAAATTTTTAAACTTTTTGGGTGAAAATTTGGCTAAATAAGGGCTTCCAAACATGGCCTTGATCATATAATATAAGCATGCAAATCAATCAGTTATCAAGACTAAGGCAAAACCATTCATGATTCCCTGTGAACAGTACATATATCAGTAAAAACTCTGGAGCTCGATTCCTCACACAACATGCTTTCTCACACATGAATCTTGCTTAGAATCACAATCACAATAATGAATTATCACACATCTATTCACGAGTTACTGAACCATTCCTGGATATCAACACACACATTCAATCATCAACCACATTCAATCATCCTTTCAATGACTCATCATGCAATATATCAAGTCAAGCCATAATTCCAATAATTGTACAAGCCAAGCCATAGACACTCAAAATAAAACTCCTAATCTAAAAAAATCAAAAGTACAAAGGGAAAAGAAAAATAAAACCCTGTCTCGGTGCAAACATCCATCAGTAGATGCCATGTCAATCCATATCCTCATCTGAGTCATAATCATCCCCTACGTGGGCATCCTTGAAATCCTCATCCTCGTGGTCATCATTCTCTCCTCGTGGAGCTTCAGCTGCTCCAGAACCCTACCATGTGCCCACTTCTGAGGCCAAGCCATCGCACTATGGAACTCATCCATAGTCCACCTATGCACTGGTGGATGGTCATAAAGCCCTACAATCATCTCGGCAGTGACTCCATCCTCGCCTACATCATGGACATATACATGTCCCTTATCTGGAAAGGCTCTGGCTGCTGTACCGGTGCCTCTGTAGGTGAATACCCCTACTGTGTTGCTCTCCTCCTAGGACGTCTCCTAGGAGCTGCTCCCTCCTCCAAACAGTACTGCCGAAAGTAGGTTGCATCTATGGCCTGCCTAGGTCTCTCATAAGGTGGAACTGCAGTGTCCATCCCTACTTGCTGACATAGGAAAGTAATAAGGGATGAATGTCCCAGTGGCGTCCGGCTACTTATAGTGTTGGCACAGCTCAGAATTTCGCTAGTAATAATTTTTCCAACGTTCACGTCCATCTGTCTCATTACACAATAGATGACCAGAATCCTATGCAGCGTGATATCAAATACATTAGAGCATGGCTGGATGTTGGCATGAGTAAATGTCATCTAGTACTTAGCTAGGGGGTTCAAATCTGCCCTAAGGATGTTAACTGGTGCTCCATTAGGGTTTCTCTAAAAATGCTTTCCAGGAGTTAGCGGATTGGCAAGTGTACCAAATCGTATCAAGTAATAAAATGGTAAAACCCATTATCGTTCTTCCCATGAGACTCACGACACTAAACTGTTGTGCTTTTGCTTAACCAATCAAGACTATAAAAATAATATTTTGGGGTTTTTTAATTTAAAGTAGGGAAAAATAAACATGAATGCAATTTGATCAATTGAGGTTAAACACAAAAGTGGATGGATGATGTTAATAAAATGAGATGGATTTGTTGCAAGGATTCAGCTTTCACCCAATCACTCTCATAAATCTACTCCTCTTGTTTAAATGGCATTATTATCTAATTGCATGCAAACTTTCTTGTCCTCTCCTTAACCCGATCCCTCGGCGAAAAGGGCCTATTACTAATTACCGGCTTGCTATCCCTAGCCTCCCCTAGTAACTAGCAACGCATTACAAACAGAAGCAAATACAATTGGTCGTCCTACTCCCCTATCCCTAGGTGGTATTGCTTAACCAAGGAAAATCTCATCGGTTCGTGTCATTACTGTACGTCCCCGTATCAATAAAGTCAAAGATCAATTACCGAATGAGTTAAACGATAAAGGCATTAAGCATAGTATGAGAATCCAACAATTGATAATAAACGCATATGAAAATCATATAATTCAAACAAGAGTTTGGATAAATGAGAGTTTAGAGATTACATCTTTCCCCAGCAACAAATAAGATTAGTTCTCCATCGCCATGGAGAAACTAGGTGAATAATGGAATGAAAGAGATACAAACCCTAAAAAGGAGAAAAAGAGAGTTGTCACCATCCCCAGATCTACCCCAGAGGGGCGAAAAGTGTGTTTATGTGCCTAAGGCATCAAAAGATCCCAACCCTAAACGTTCTGGCCTTTAAATAGGGCATAAAAATAACATAAAACAAGCCCAAGCCCAAACAGATCATAAAAAATCACATAAAACAGGTTCAGGCCCATCTGGCAACCGTCCGGCGCCTAATTTCACCGCCCGGCGGTTTCCCTCATGCCGCGCCACCGCCCGGCGCTAGGGGTCCACCGCCCGGCGCTAGGGGTCAACTGCGTTCTGGTCAACTGGTTGACTTTTCTGGTTGACTGGTTGACTTTTCTGCATTCTATTTGACTTTTCTGCACTGCAACCGTTGGTGCTTCAACCTTTCTTCCTTTTCTTTGAGTCCAAGACCTATATCTCCAACTCCAATTTTTACTTTTATCAAAATTGCTGCAAAACAAGCATAATATCGCTAAAAACAACTCTTCACTCTCAACTGACTCATTTATTGAGTTTTGTTTGATTTCAAGTTCATTCTAAGCAATAAAGGGCTTAATTTAGTCCAAATTAGAATATGAAAATAACGGTTTTTCAACCGTTATCACCAGGGATGCATATTACTCTCTCAATCTCTGCATAATCCCTGGCCTCCCCTAGTATAGCAGCATACCTTCACTGTTCTCCTGGCCATTCAGTCCCTAGCAATGCGTTAATGGTGTCGGGGTCATAGCTGATCAAACGTCCCCTCACATAGCTCATGTATCTTCCTGCTGATACTCCTCCCCTAGGCAAAGCATTAGCATAAAACTCCCTTACCAACTCAATACTGGCTGGTGCTGGATAATTAGTTAGTCTCTCCCAGCCTTGCCTCTCAATCTCCAGACCAAACTCTAGAGCTAAGTCAGGGATGTACATAGCTTTCCTCTCCATTAGCAACCGCCTCTCCTGGACCGTAGCATAATGCTCTTCATGCTTCCTTGAAAGGAATCTAGAAGAATAAAATCTCCTAGGTCTTTCTGGCTCCTTCCTTTTGTTGCCCATAGTCTTAACACTTCTTGAAGTAGACATTCTTGGTGGAGACTTTGAATGTTTGCAGAAGAATTGTTTAATTAATGATGAATGTCCTCTCCAATGCAAAGCCCTCAACGAAAAACCCCAAACTTTGACAAAGCAATGTAGAAAATTGAATTTTTGGTGAATGGGTGATAGGAAAGTAAGGGAATCTCTCTAGGAAACTCTTGAAAGTGAAAGGAGAGTGCTAGGGCTTAGGGAGAACGCTCAGGTGAAATACAAAGAAAAGTTCAAAAGTGAAGAACTTTCAAAAACCACTCAACTCTTAAGAAAAGCCGAGACCCCTAGTGCCGCAACCGCTCAGCGGTAAAATGGACCGCTCAGCGGTATGTGGTGTTTTTCACTTCTCCTTCTTTGCTTTCTTTTGAGTTATCTTACCCTATAATACTTAGCTTCATCCTTCAATTTTTCAATTATACACCTTTCCCTTCTCAGATGCAACAATTAAACATGCAATGCACTTAACACAGGTTTGAAAAAAAATGCAATCAATTGGGTTGCCTTCTAGGTAGCGCTTGTTTAACGTCACAAGCCTGACCCAAACCTGTTTAGCACTTGTCAGTAAGTGCTTATCCTTTCAACACCCTTCAGTAGGCGTGCCTTCCTCTATCCTTCAGTAGATACATTAAAATTTTGCATCCCTCAGTAGATGCTACCAGAATTAGTTCAAAATTAAACAGATTACAAATTAAAAATTAAATAATCCTATATCTACAATTGTTCTACAATACACGGGATTACATCATATGTCTTCAAATCTTTTTATCCCGGTTGGGTTTTTCATTTACCCAACTCATCAATTGCCTTCTATCCACTCTTTTGATGGCTTTAGTGAATGGTTTTCTGATTTCAATCTTACCATCTTCCTTGATCTTGATAACAATCCACTTCTTGTTCTTGAATTTCACCTGTGCTCCTATCAGAAGTGGTGTATATTCCGAGTGAATAGTGCCTCCTTTGTCAACCTCCTCATCTTTAGGTACTTGCAAAACATTACAACTATTAAAGTTAGTACCTGATGTGTTATCTTCTTCATCTGTCACAGTTTCCCTTCTTGACTGTTTATGTCTGGCTCTCTTTTTAACTCTAAAATTCTTCTCTTTAGAGCCAATACATAAGAGCACATGCTCTTTATCTCTCATCATGATTCTTGCATCATGGACACTAATAAACATCTTGGATGTTGCCATGAAAGGTCTTCCAAAGATTATTGGAATTTTCTCCTCATCTTCCATGCGCATGACAATAAAATCAACCAAAAATCTCAACTGCACCACACACACCTCTACATTTTTCACCATACCAAGTGGTGTTTTAATTGTACCATCCGCCACTGTCACAGTGATATTAGACGGTTTTAATGTTAACCTTATAATTTTCTTCAAAAAACGCTTAGGCATCATGTTAATGCTGGATCCAAAATCTATCATTGCTTCTCCTACATCAAAATCATTAATCGTACATGTCAAATTCAAACAACCTGGATCTTTTGCTTTAGGTAGATAATCTTTTGGATGTTCAATATCAAATTCCTGCTCATCATAATCTTCATCTAAATCAGTAGTATCTCCCAAATAGTATTTTATCCTTTCAGCATATACATGACTTTGTTTAATGACAGAAGGCACTACAATCACTTGGTTAAAAATTTCTCTGCTTTGCTCTTTGTGACTGAAAATTGTTTCCTCTCCTTCACTACTATCTAGCTCAATAATTTCTCTCGTCTCTTCTTCTTCATTACTGCTTCCAATCTCTACAACTTCCCTTTCAACTTTTCTCTTACTCCTTGTTACAACAGCTTTACATTCTTCTTTAGGATTAACCTCAGTGTTAGCCCTAAATTAATTCTTTTCAGTAGTGTCAACCCTTTTTGACAGCTGTCCAATTTGCATCTCTAAAGATCTGAAACTAGCTTGATCATGTGAATGGTTGGACTCATAAACTTTCAAGAATTTATCAAACCTGTCATTTAAACCTTTGACAAATTCTGTCAAATGATTTACCTGCTGCCACATGGGAGAAGGTTGCTGCTGCTGCCTGAAGCCTCCTGTCTGTCCAGATGGGTTCTTTTGACCAGTAACAGGATTGTTCTTCCAAACTTGGCTAGAATTGCCTTGATTGAAATTCCCTTACCTGTACTGATACTGATTTCCCATATAATTGGCTTTTTGCTGCATCTCCTCTTGTATAACACATTGACCATTGATATGGTCACCACCACAGAAATCACATAACTGTTGTGTTTGAGAAACATTACGAATAGGAAGTTGTGAAAGGATCTTAGTCAAACTATCAAGCTTTTGATTCAAAAGATGATTTTGAGCTACCATGGCCTCATTTGCAACTCCCCTCTTTTGTATAGGTGTGCCTCTTTCGCTCAATGTTTCTTGCTCATTAACCGCTGATGAATCAATATTTTATACCATTCACTTAGTTTTTCGTGCCAAATTATGTTGATGAATTGTGCTTAATTCTTAGTTATTGTGTCATTTTCACTATTTGGGCTTAATTAGACCAATAATTCTTATTTTAATTAATTTGAATTAATTGAGCTTAATTAGTCCTATTTTTATTTTCAGGGCAATTTTGGAATCACGCTATGAGACTTTTGGAAGTGCACCAATTAAGTGAAGACTTTCCATAAAGACAATTTAGAATTAATTAAATTTTAATTTACTAGATTAGGCTTTTTAAACCAAGTTTTGTAACTTTGGGCCAATTTTTGGTAGTGTAGACTAAGCCCAATTGAAGAGTAGGATGACTTGGCACCTAGGTTTGTTTTTAGGGTGGACCCACCCATTATATGACACTCATGGCCTAGGGATTGAGAATCCAACCGTCACTTGCTTGGTTTTTTTTGGCTGCAACGTTTTAAAATGTAAAAAAGGGGGAGCTTTTGGCTGGAACGTCTAGGGAGACTCTCGGCTGGGGGGATCTTCTTCTTCTTTCAACTATGCATATGTTTGGTGATTTTGGTTGAGTAAAAGAAGGGAAGCAGCTGCTGTCACAGTGATGCATTATGTAGGAGGAAGAAGCATTTTCATTCGTTTTCTTTTAGATAATATGCACTCATAGGGTAGCAGCTGGCAGCGGAAATTTTCATTTGCTGTGATAATGAGGCACACGGGGATATGCTTGAATCAGTGAAGAGAATTTTAATTCCAGCACTTTCGCTTAATTAGATAAGCTTTCAAATATATATATATATATATATATATATATATATATATATATATATATATATATATTTTCAGCACATTACGTTTTCAATTTTTAAGGGACATGATTTCGTTCTTTTTCATTTAGGCCACATCTAGCTGTTACATTTTCCTTTTTATTATTCCTCAAGTTTTTTTTTTCTCTTATCTTTGAAAGTAGCAGCTGCAAGACGGTGCTCAATGATATAGAAGTTTGATATTTTAGCTTGTAGAATTATGGATGTGCACGACATCTAGCAGGTTCCTTGTTTTTAGAAGCAACACGGTGATTCAATGGAAGAAGAGTGCATATGCAGACCTTTATCTTTCTCGAAAAAAAAAACGCTACTTCAATTTTCATTTAGAAGAATGACTTGGTTCTAGAAGCACGTACAATTTCTTTAGAGAAAATACATATGCAAATTTTCTTTCAATTGTTATGTGCACACGGTGATGTTCAGGGGAGAAAATAATTTATTCAATTTTGTTTTTTTTAGCAATTGGGAAACACTGGTTTTTCTTTTGGGAGTGCACGTCATTTTTACTTGAGAAAAAGAAACCATTTTCTTTCTTATGGAGGTCACGGCCAGAGGGTAACTTTTAGCCTTTTTTTTAATTTAATTTTCTTTAGTAGGTGCATGTGTCATTTGAATTGGTAGAAAAAATATGTTGTTTATTTTCTTTAGCTTTAATTTAGTTGAATTGTAAGTTTAGTTGTTTTTCCTTTCTTTAAATTAGTTTTGCATTTGATAATTTTAATTGTGCTAGATAATTGTTTGTTACATTGTTTGGGTTTAAGATTTTCTTTCGCTTTAATACTGTCTAATTTGTTCGGTTGTGTTTAATTTCCATGCATTTTAATTAAGCTTAATTATCATCTCAAACACTTTCAAACCCCCCACTTCGTGTTAGACTTAATTCTTGAACTGCAAAATTGGTCCTTGAGAGACGACCTAGGAGTCAATTCCTAGTTATACTGCATTTCCTAATTGCACATCAAATTTGTGTGGGTTGCGACAACCCATCAACCGCCATCTTCTCTATCAAGTCATAGGCTTCATCTTCAGTCTTTTGTTTGATATCACCTCCACCTGAGGCATCCAACATCATCTTAGACTGAGTGTTCAAACCCCCAAGGTATGCAAGAACCAAGGTGGTCTTGTCAAAACCATGGGTTGGCGTCTTTCTTAGCAAACCCTTGAATCTCTCCCATGTTTGACCTAATGTTTCTTCCATGCCCTGCTTAAATGATGAAATTTCCATCTTTCCCCGAGTGACTTTGGACTACGGAAAATATTTAGTGACAAATTTTGAAGCCACAGTCTCCTAATTTGTGAACGTCCGAAAAGAATTAAGCCACGTCTTAGCATTGCCTCCCAATGAGAATGGAAACAAGCTAAGCTTTACTCTTTCATCTGTAACACTTGTCATCTTCATTGTATTGCAACTTTCACCAAACGTTGTCAAATGATCATATGAGTTATCATTTGACAAACCATGAAACTAGTTGCTTTGCACCAGGTGTATAAGAGCTGGATTCATTACCATGTTGGTATTCTGGTCCGCAGGCATGGCGATGTTGTTGAAGTGGAAAGGCAACCACATTAGCGCGTGCATTGGAGCAAGGGTGGCTATCACGTGAATTGCGATGTGCTTGAACGCGGATCACAAGGTTTTCGTGTGGAATTTCGTGGAAGGTTAGTGTATCTGTACTGTACATATGTTCTGTAGTATAGGTAGCTATTCGGTACTTTTAATATTCGGTGATATTTATTCTTATCTGGCCATGCCTTTTAGATTGTGGGGTTGGGGTTGTCTGAAAAAAGATTATTTCCCTATTTTGGTTGTGGTCCCCCATAGTTGTACTTCATTTTCTGGTGTCATTTTCAATGTTTTAATATTTATGGTTTTTTTTCGTTTTACATTTAATTATAGTTGTAGAATTGTTCAGTGTGTTGTGTGTGATGGAGGGTGATATAAAAGTTGTGATTCACCATGGGGAGAAGTTGGTAAATGAAGGTTGTTTGAAGTATGAAGGGGAGTGTGATACTATGCATTTTGACCCTGACTACTGGAGTTACTATGTTGTCACGAGTGTAGTAAAAGCGCTTGGATATGTAGAATTTCAGGACTTGTGATATTCAATTGGATGTGGTCCTGTATTAGATGGTAAGCTAGAAGCATTGTCTGATGATGTAGGAGCTATGCATATGGTCAATTTAGCCAGGTTAAATGGACGAGTGCATTTATATGTTGTGCACAGTGTGTCTCAAGCTGAGGTCATTCAACTGATTGAATATAATGTACATGAAGAACAATTAGATGAGGGGGTACAACATGAAGGTGGTGAGAGTGCAAAGTTGGATGAGGACAGAATAGAAGTTGATGTTCATGGTGAGGAAGTACAAGTTGATGCTGGTGAGTGTGAGGGAATAGAACATGATGAAGCTGATAATGAGGACAAAATAGAAGTTGATGTTCATGGTGAGGAAGTACAAGTTGATGTTGGTGATAGTGAGGGAATAGAACATGATGAAGCTGTTAATGAGGAGGAGAATAAAAGTTGATGTTCATGGTGAGGAAGTACAAGTTGAGATTTTGAACATTAACAGGTATGTGGATTTATCAGGCAGTTTGTTGATGACAGTGTCTATAATTTTGTTGCTAATGAGACACATGCGAGAACCCTATGAGATAAGCTTGAGTCCTTGTATGCCTCTAAGTCAGGGACTAATAAATTGTACTTGCTGAAAAATTTTGTGGAATTGAAGTACAAGGAAGGAACTCCTGTTTCAAATCACTTGAGTGAATTTCAAGGACGCTATGATCAATTAGCAGGAGTGGTATAAAATTTGATGATGATCTATTGGGCTTATTCTTATTAAACTCTTTACCAGATTCGTGGGAGACATTTCGAGTTTCCATGGTAAGTGCTACCCCTAATGGTGATATTTCTTTGCAAATGGCAAAGAGCGATGCTCTTAATGAGGAGATGAGAAGGAAGACACAGGGTACTTCATGATAAAAGCAGGAGCAATTCCAAGTCTCGGTACAAGAATGTGGAGTGTCAGTATTGTCACCAAACAGGGCATATAAAGAAGAACTATTTTTTATGGAAGAAAGAGAGCAAAGACAAAAAGGGTAAGCAAAAGGAAAGCGATAATGATGATGGTAATCGTGTTACTACTACTACATGTGGTGAGCTTGTTTGTCTTCGTGATTATGACACTATTAATTTTGTATTTGATGAGAGCATGTGGATAATTGATAGTGGTGCTACACTGCATGTTACATCCAGGAAGGAGTTCTTCACATCTTATACACCTGGTGATTTTGGAGTATTGAAGATGGGTAATGATAGGGTGTCTAAGGTTATTGGTGTTGGTGATGTTCACTTGCAAACCAACATGGGAATGCAGTTGTTGCTTAGAGGAGTTAAACATGCTCCAGATGTTCGCTTTAACTTGATTTATGTGCAGGTACTTGATGATGGTGGATTTGATAACCACTTTGGTTCTGGAAAGTGGAAGCCCACCAATGGTAACTTGATTGTGGCTAAAGGGGAGAAAAACTCTAAGCTTTACTGGACAAAAGCTTTGGTTGCTAAAGACAGTGTGAATGTCGTGTATATGGAGTCATCTTTGTGGCATAGAAGGCTTAGGCATATAAGTGAAAAGGGACTTAATTGCTTAGCTAAAAAGGATGTTCTCTCAGGATTGAAGAATGTAGAGTTGGAGAAATGTTCTCACTGCATGGCTAGTAAACAAACCAGAGTATCCTTCAAGAAGCATCCTCCCTCCAGGAAGTCAGAGTTGCTTGAATTGGTGCATTCTGATGTTTGTGGCCCGTTGATGGTAAAGTCTTTTAGTGGTGCACTTTACTTTGTTACTTTTATTGATGATTGTTCCAGGAAGCTTTGGGTTTATGCACTACAGAGAAAGGACCAAGTGTTGGACACGTTTAAAGAATTTCATACTTTGGTTGAGAGGCAGTCAGGCAAGAAGCTAAAGCGCATTCGTACTGACAATGATGGTGAGTATTGTGGACCAATTGATGCTTATTGTAGACAATATGGTATTTGATAACGGTTGAAAAACCGTTATTTTCATATGCTAATTTCGACTAAATTACGCCCTTTATTGCTTAGAATGAGCTCGAAATCAAACAAAACTCAATAAATGAGTCAGTCGAGGATCAAAAGCTGTTTTTAGCGATTTTATGCTTGTTTTGCATTGTTTTGCAGCAAAATTGACAGAAGTGAAGATTGGGAGTAAAGATGAAGGTCATAGACTCAAGAAAAGAGAGAAAATCAAACAAAAGAAGAGTCTAGGCACCGCCCAACGGTAAACCCCTGGCGTCGGGCGGTCAAACGGGAGGAGAAGACACCAGTTTTGGGCGCCGGGCGGCAGACCCCTGTCGCCGGGCGGTTTTGCGGCACGAGGGAAACCGCCGGGCGGTAGACCCCTACCGCCTGGCGGTGGTGCGTTTCAAGGTCCACTGCCAGGCGGCAAAGTGTGACGCCGGGCGGTGCTTAGCTGGGCTTGGGCCTATTTTTCTGCTGCGCTTCTCACCTATAAATAGCCTGTTACGAAATTCAACTCAATCTTTTGACAGAGGAGGACGGCCATACCTATTTTGCACTCTTTGGAGAGGATCTCTTGTTTGCTTAGGCTCCTTTTCGTCTTTTCTAGGGTTTGCTTTCCATATCTTCCATTATTTTTTCATCTTGGTTCACCATGACTATGGTGAACTAAACCCTTTTTGTTGTTGGGGAAACAATGTAATCTTTTGATACTCTCTATTATTGAAACTCTTGTTTGAATTATATGTGTCTCATATGCGTTTATTATCAATTGTTGGAGTCTCATACTGTGCTTAATGCTTTTATCGTTTAACTCATTCGGTAATCGTTGTTTGACTTTATTGATACGGGGACGTACAGTAATGACATGAACTGGTGAGATTTTTCCTTGGTTAAGCAATACCGCCTAGGGATAGGGGAGTAGGACGACCAATTGTATTTGCTTCTGTTTGTAATGTATTGCTGGTTACTAGGGGAGGCTACGGATAGCAAGCCGGTAATTAGTAATAGGCCCTTTTCGCCGAGGGATCGGGTTAAGGGGAGGCCAAGAAAGTTTGCATGCAATTAGATAATAACGCCGTTTAAACAAGAGGAGTAGATAAAAGAGAGAGGATGAGATGAAATTGTAAACCCCCAACAACTCCATTTATCCATTTCCCAAATCTTGTCAATTGAATCACATTGCATATTTATTTTCTGTCATTGCATCCACCAAAATTATTGATTTTTTCTTCGCAAGTCTTACGATTTTAATTCACGCGAACAATAAGGCCTTTCGAGTCTCATGGGAAGAACGATAATGGGATTTACCATTTTTATTACTTGATACGATTTGGTACACTTGCCAATTCGCGAACAAGTTTTTGGCGCCGTTGCCGGGACTCAAGGTTTGACTTATCAAGTAGTGTGAATTGACTAAATTTGACTTGTTTATAATTATTTAATTTTTCATGTTTATTTTATTTTTGTTCTAGTAAATGTTCTCTAGAGTTTTGTGCCTAAGATTTGTAGGATGCAGTTTGGACAAGAAGTTGATTATATGGGCACTCAATCCTACCAAAATAATTTCAATCACTGGTGGGAACATCACTCATACCTTGATCAAAATGAAAAAGAGAAACAATCCTCTTTAAGAAAAGAAACGTTGGGGGAAATTGAACAACGTTTACTGGATAAACAAGTCTCTTGTGCATTAAAGTCTATGGGCATTATTGGGGTTAGTACTGAGATAGACCCCAGGGAAGAATGTCAATCTACTATCTTTGCGAATGATAAAGTCAATTATGAAGAAAAGATAGAAGAATATGAGATAACAAAAGCACTAATATCTCTAGGTATTATTAAGGGTAACACTGAAGTTGACCCTTAAAAGGAGGATATTCCTAAAAAAGAGGATATTGATGAAGAGAAGATAGGAGAAGACGAGATAACAAAAGCATTTATATCTCTAGGTATTGTCCAGGGTAACACTGAAGTTGACCCTAAAGAGGAATATCAAGTAACTATCTTTGAAAATGAAGAGGAGACTACTGATGAAGAGATAATAATGGAAGTTGAAGCAAAAGGGTTAAGTGAGGGAGAAAAAGATGAAAAAAAACAAGCGGTGATTAAGAAAATAAAAAAAAAATAAGAAAATAAGAAAAAGGAAAAAAAGAAAGAAGGAGAAGGTTGAGAAAAAGAGGAAGAGAGGACAGAAGAAAAACTCACATGAAAAACCTCTTCCTCTTAAAACGAAAAACCATAGGAAGAGAAAGAAGTTCAAGCTGGCAATCTTCAAGAAATTGGACATAAAGTTCCTATGGTTGAAACATGGAAGCATGTGCTTGGTGTCCTCAATTTTCTAAAGAGATTTAGCAGAAAGAAGAAGAAAAGAATATCAAGCAACACAGCATTTATTGATGAATGCCACTGGGATAGCATCTACTGAGGGATGCTATAAAGTTAAAGTATCCACTGAAGGATACAGGAAGGTTCACCCACTGATGGGTAATGGTAAGGTTTGCACCTACTGATGGGTGCTAGGAAGCTTTGGGTCATGCTCGTGACGTTAAACAAGCGCTATCTGGGAGGCAGCCCAGTTATTTGTGCGTTTATTTGTTTGTTTGTTTATTTGTTTGTTTGTTTTTGAACCTTGTTTGTAGTGCATCATAGGTTGCATAAGCATCTGAGTGGGGGAAATCTTGAAAAACTAAATCGGGTGTTTCAGGAAAAACGTTTCAAAAAGAAAAAAAAAATTGGGAAGGGGGAATACCACGCACCGCCGGGCGGTGCACTTTGCCACCGGGCGGTGGCGGCGAGACATTCAACCCAAGCCCTTTAAAGCTGGGCGGGTTTGGGTATTCTGCACTTCATTTTTCTCTTTGCATTTCGCCCAGCGGTACTCTTAGCTTGTTGCACCCAGTTTGCACCTTCAAAGAGCTTCCCAAAGAGTTTTTCCTCAAACTTTTACCTCCCATTCACATTACCCTAATTTTTTGTTTCAAATTTGGGGATTTTTGGTGAGAAGAGTGCATTGGGAGGTTTTGCATCATCAATTGAAGGATTTCTTGTGAGCATTGCATTTCTCCACTCAAGTAAGTTTTGCAATTTCGTTTTTAGTTTCTAATTTTGGATTTTGTTATTAGAACATGCTTAGGAACATGATAGGTTAGGTTTTCATTCTCCTTGCATGAATTGATGGTTTGAAAACTGTTTTGACTCATTAAGATGCATGAATCCTGTTTGCTTAGATAAATTTAGTGTTTGAGTGGAGAATAGGATCATAAAAACTGGTTTTCGAAAAAAGTTGGGTCGCACCCCCGGACGGTCTTGATGTGCCGCCGGGCGGAATTGTTGCAATATGAATACCGTCGGGCGGCAGACCCTTGCCGCTGGGCGGTCTGCTGTAGATTTCTGAAAATTTTTTCATTTTGATACGGAGATAAACCTTTTTCACTCTTAGTGTCGAACTGTGCAGCCTATAAATGCTTGATGATTTATTCACCACTGATGTTGGATTCCTATGGTTTGTTGTGCATTGTGAATTTTGCAGGGATCTCTTCATCAGCACGAAGGGGGAAAAATACTGGCAGCAAAAGGAAGGAGCCTGAGAGACCGAGAGGGTTTGATTCCCAGAGGTTCCTTTCTAGGCATCATGAGGAGCACTTCGCAACCGTGCAAGAGAGGAGATTGCTGATGGAAAGGAAAGTAACATTTGTCACTGAACTGGCTCCTCAATTTCGAGAGGAGATTTTGAGAAGAGACTGGTTGAGGCTGACAAACTACCCTGCACCAGCCAGTGTGGAATTGGTGAAGGAATTTTACACTAATGCCATTTCCAGGGGAGGAATTGCAGCTGGACAGTATAGAAGTTTTGTCAGGGGGCATATTATTAAGTATGACCCTGAAACAATAAACATTTTCTTGGGCATGGAATGGCCAGGAGAGCAGTGCCATTTTGCTACTCGCTTTACTTTGCTGGAGGATATTGCTGAGATGGAAAAGGTTCTATGCCTTCCTGGAAGGCGTTTTCAGACAAATGCCAGTGGAGCCCGGGTTAATATTAGGAGGCTAGATTTGTCACCTTTGGCAAGATATTGGATGACCTTCATCCATGCCAACATCCAACCATGCTCGCACATTTCCGATGTCACGATACATAGGAGTTGTCTTATTTATTGTATGCTGAAGCAGCTGGATGTGAATGTCGGGCAGATCATTGCCGACGAGATACGCAACTGCGCTACCACTACGAGTAGCAGAACACCATTGGGACATCCATCCCTTATTACTTTTCTCTGCCAACTGGGTGGGGTGGATACTGCAGTTCCTCCATATGAGAGACCCATGAGTGCTATTGATGTTGCTTACTTTCAGCAGTACTGTGCTGAGGGAGGAGATGCAGGAGCAGCACCCAGGGGACGTCGTAGGAGAGCTGTACCACAGCAGGATCAGTTTCCAGATGGTCCAGCACAGCATGCAGAGCCATTTCAGATGCGGGACATGTATATGTCCATGATGGAGGCTAGGATGAAAGCTCTCTACAGGGGGCAGACAACAACTGCTGAAATGATTATTGGGATGTATTATCAGCCACCAGTACATAGGTGGACCATGGATGAGTATCATGCAGCAGTGGCTTGGCCTCGGGAGCAGGGCCAGAGTAGTGGTTATGGTGCAGGCAGAGCACCAAACACAGAGGGAGACGACTTTGAGGATGACAGTCAGGAGGACTCAGATGACAGCATGGGATGATTGAGGGCATCTACTGATAGTTGCCCATTTTATAGACAGGATATTTTTTCTCTTTTCTTTTCTTCTCTTGTCTTCTTTTATTTTTGCAATTTAAATTCTTAGTGTGTATGCTTGACTTGAACACTTTTTCTGAAGATGTTTGACTGACTACTTTGCATGATGAATCTATTTGATGATGATTTGATGTGAATGATTACTGAGTTGTATGCATGTTAACATCCTGTGAAACAGTTGTGTGGTGAAGTATGATTGTGGTCATGATGCTAAACATGATGTATGAATGATTATGTGTGAGAAAGCATGTTGTGAGAGGTATTGAGCCGCAGAGTTTTTATTGTTGTATGTATTGTTCACTTTGAAGCATAAATTTTATTGCCTTAATCTTATGATTAATTGATTTTTATGTGAATGTCAAATGATCAAGGCCATGTTTGAAAACCCTTTTCTAGCCAAACTTCCACCCAAAAAGCTTTAAAGATTACACCTTTTTGAACCTTAGCCTGAAACAGGATGAAACCCTCTTATTTGAAATTATTTATCTTGAGTTGGGTTGAGAATAATTGTATGGAATGAAAAGGTTCAAAAGTTTGGGGTTGCATGGGAAAATTGGAAAGGCAAAAGAAAAACATTGAGCTCAAGTGTTGAAAAGCAAAATACATGAATAGAGAAAAAGAAAAGAAAAGAATAAAAGCATGAAGATGAGCCCAATGAAAAAGAAAAAAGGAAGAAGCTGGGAATGAGTGAAATTGGTAACAAGAGAGAGTTTAAACTTGAACCTTTTCATTGATGAAATAGTTCTTTTGACTCAAGAATTTTGTGATCCAGAAAAACCAATTTTTCTTGATAGCCTGACCTCATTACAAGCCTTGGAAAAGTCCTTTTGATGGCATTTGCATGGAAAGATGTTGATTGTTTGAGATGAATGGAAATTTTATTTCATGTGATTTGTGAA
The DNA here is from genome assembly GCA_036885675.1 of Vigna mungo. Classification (NCBI taxonomy): domain Eukaryota; kingdom Viridiplantae; phylum Streptophyta; class Magnoliopsida; order Fabales; family Fabaceae; genus Vigna; species Vigna mungo. The sequence continues at coordinate 41,498,022 of CP144700.1, read as the reverse complement.
CAATAAAGAGTGGAGTGCTACCTTAAACACTTGAGTGATTGAGTGAAACACTTGTTTAGTGAGAACTTCTTAAGTTCACGATTGCATTCTTTGTTTATTGGACTGATCATTTATACTGTGTAGGATCTGTTGAGGAACGCATGAGCTAAATTAAGTTGAGAACAAGCTTGCATCTTTATTTGAGTTCACTGATTATCTGAAATTAAGTTTTGTCATGCACCTTGGAAATGTTGAATCATTGGATGAAAGGGTAGAAAGTCAAGCTCTGTTTTGTTTTACAGTTTTGTTTTGTTTTGCTTGAGGACAAGCAAATTTCTAAGTTTGGGGTTGTGATAACGATTGAAAAACCGTTATTTTCATATGCTAATTTGGACTAAATTACGCCCTTTATTGCTTAGAATGAGCTTGAAATCAAACAAAACTCAATAAATGAGTCAGTCGAGGGTCAAAAGCTGTTTTTAGCGATTTTATGCTTGTTTTGCATTGTTTTGCAGCAAAATTGACAGAAGTGAAGATTGGGAATAAAGATGAAGGTCATCTCAAGAAAAGAGAGAAAATCATAAAAAAGAAGAGTCTAGGCACCGCCCGACGGTAAACCCCTGGCGTCGGGCGGTCAAACGGGAAGAGAAGACACCAGTTTTGGGCGTCGGGTGGCAGACCCCTGCCGCCGGGCGGTTTTGCGGCACGAGGGAAACCGCCGGGCGGTGGTGCGTTTCAAGGTCCACCGCCGGGCGGTAAAGTGTAACGCCGGGCGGTGGTCAGCTGGGCTTGGGCCTATTTTTCTGATGCGCTTCTCACCTATAAATAGCCCTGTTACGAAATTCAACTCATTCTTTTGACAGAGGAGGGCGGCCATACCTACTTTGCACTCTTTGGAGAGGATCTCTTGGATGCTTAGGCTCCTTTTCATCTTTTCTAGGGTTTGCTTTCCATATCTTCCATTATTTTTTTCATCTTGGTTCACCATGACTATGGTGAACTAAACCCTTTTTGTTGTTGGGGGAACAATGTAATCTTTTGATACTCTCGATTATTGACACTCGTGTTTGAATTATATGTGTCTCATATGCGTTTATTATCAATTGTTGGAGTCTCATACTGTGCTTAATGCTTTTATCGTTTAACACATTCGGTAATCGTTGTTTGACTTTATTGATACGGGGACGTACAGTAATGACATGAACTGGTGAGATTTTTCCTTGGTTAAGCAATACCGCCTAGGGATAGGGGAGTAGGACGACCAATTGTATTTGCTTCTGTTTGTAATGCGTTGCTGGTTACTAGGGGAGGCTAGGGATAGCAAGCCGGTAATTAGTAATAGGCCCTTTTCGCCGAGGGATCGGGTTAAGGGGAGGCAAAGAAAGTTTGCATGCAATTAGATAATAACGTCGTTTAAACAAGAGGAGTAGATAAAAGAGAAAGGATGAGATGAAATTGTAAACCCCCAACAACTCCATTTATCCATTGCCCAAATCTCGTCAATTGAATCACATTGTATATTTATTTTCTGTCATTGCATCCACCAAAATTATTGATTTTTTCTCCGCAAGTCTTACAATTTTAATTCACGCGAACAATAAGACCTTTCGAGTCTCATGGGAAGAACGATAATGGGATTTACCATTTTTATTACTTGATACGATTTGGTACACTTGCCAATCCACTAACAGTATTGCACATGATAAGACTCCTCCTAAAACTCCTCAGCTAAATGGTTTAGCGGAGAGGATGAACAGGACATTGATTGAAATAGTTCGATATATGCTTTCTGAAGCATAATTGCCTAAGCATTTCTGGGGTGAGGCATTGTTTACAGCAGTGCATGTTATTAATCTAAGTCCTGTACTTGCTTTGAACTCTGAGGTGCCAGACAAGATTTGGTTTAGCAAGAATGTTACTTATGATCATTTGTGTGTCTTTGGTTGTAAATCATTTGTTCATGTTCCAAAGGATGAAAGATCCAAGTTGGATGTGAAAACAAGGCAATGCATCTTTATTGGTTTTGGTTAGGATGAATTTGGCTACAAGTTGTATGACCCCATTGAAAAGAAAGTTGTTAGAAGTCGTGATGTGCAATTCATGGAAGATTAAACCATTGAAGATATTGATAAGGTGGAGAAGTCTACTCCTAAGGAAGACAGTAATGTAGTTGATGTTGATCCAATTCGGTTGTCTATTAATGATTTAGATATTGATGTTCATGATGATGAACAACATGGTGATATTGATAATCAGCAGGTTGGAGATAGCTTGAATGTTCCTATTGGTAATGTTGATGAAAAGGAACATGATGTGTCACAAGATGAGAGTCTTGGTGATGTAACAGAGCTACCTGAAGCTCAACCAGAAGATCTGACAGGCCAAAACAACCTTCTAAGAGGTACTCTTCCAATGAGTATGTGATGCTGACTGATGAGGGAGAACCTGAATGTTATGAGGAGGCCATTGAAAGTGAAGAAAAGCAAAAGTGGTTGGATGCAATGCAGGATGAGATGAAATCTCTGCATGATAATCACACTTATGACTTAGTGAAGTTGCCTAAGGGTAAGAGAGCCTTAGAGAACAGGTGGATCTTCAGGGTGAAGCAAGATAGCAATTCTACATCTACCATATATAAAGCTAGATTAGTGGTGAAAGGCTTTAGACAAAGAAAGGGTGTTGACTTCAATGAGATTTTCTCACCTGTGGTGAGGATGACATCCATCAAAACTGCGTTAAGTTTAGCTGCTACTCTAGATTTGGAGGTTGAGCAAATGGATGTGAAGACAACTTTCCTTCATGGTGATTTGGAGGAAGAGATTTACATGAAGCAACCAGATGGTTTTCTTTTTAAAGGCAAGGAAGACTATGTGTGTAGGCTACAAAAATGCCTATATGGTTTAAAGCAGGCTCTAAGGCAGTGGTATAAGAAGTTTGAGTCTGTTATGTGTGAGCAAGGCTACAAGAAGACTACTTCTGACCATTGTGTTTTTGTCAGGAAATTTTCTGAGAATGATTTCATTATCATGTTGTTATGTGTTGATGACATGCTTATTGTTGGAAAAGATATTTCCAAAATTGACAGGTTGGAGAAACAACTAGGCGAGTCATTTGCCATGAAAGACATGGGAGCTGCTAAGAAGATTCTTGGTATAAGTATCACTCGTGATAGAAAAGAGAAGAAACTTTGGCTATCACAGGAGGACTACATTCAGAAGGTGCTGCAAAGATTCCAAATGGAGAATGTTAAGGTTGTAAGTACTCCTCTTGCTACTCATTTTAAGTTGAGTGTTAAACATAGTCCTTCAAATGAAGTTGATAAGATAGCTATGAGAAAAGTTCCTTATGCTTCTGCAGTGGGTAGTTTGATGTATGCAATGGTATGTACAAGGCCTGATATTGCACATGTTGTTGGTACAGTTAGCAGATTTCTGTCAAATCCAGGTAGAGAGCATTGGAATGTTGTGAAATGGATTTTGAGGTATCTTCGTGGTACTAGTGTTTGAAACTTTGTTTTGGAGGTGATAAGCCTACTTTGGTGGGTTACTCAGATTCAGATATGGCTGGAGACATTGATTCCAGGAAGTCCACTTCAGGCTATTTGATTCAGTTTGCAGGGGGAGCCTTGGCTTGGCAATCAAAGTTGCAAAAGTGTGTGGTGTTGTCTACTACTGAGGCAGAATTCATTGCACTTATTGAAGCATGAAAGGAGTTGTTATGGGTGAAGAAATTCTTGCAGGAGCTTAGTTTTGTGCAAGATAAATACTTGTTGTATTGTGACAGTCAAAGTGATATTCATCTTGGTAAGAATCCAACTTTTAATTCTAAATCCAAACATATTGATGTGAGGTATCATTGGATACGTGATGTTTTGGATGTTAAGTTGTTGGAATTGGCTAAAGTTCATACAGATGATAATGGTGCTGATATGATGACCAAGGCATTGCCAAGAGGAAAGTTTGAAGTTTGTTGTGAGATCGCCGGTTTGGCGGATATCTCCACATAGTTGTGAGAGGGAGATTTGTTGGGTTATTGGGCTCCCTTCCTATGTGGAGAATAGGCCCAAATAGTGTGGTCCATTATGTCTCATTAGGTTAAATTGAGATGGGTCAGATTAGTAGAGAACAAGAGAGTCATTTGAAGAGAGACAAAAGCCAAGTGAGAGAAAAAGAAAGAGAGAAAGTCATTCCCGCATAACCCTAAACCTGCACTGGTGTTTTCATCGCTGTGAAATCGTTCACCGTTGGATCGAGCTGAGTTTTGGACAGTAGGTTCCAGACATACGGTTCTTCATTTTGACCATTCGGATCGTCAATCGGAGGTCTAGATTGGGAGAAACCGGTCCCGCACCAGCAGCCCTGTTTTGGAGAATTTTCATCTTCTTTGTTCTCATTTGTAAGCATTTGTGCTTAGTTAATTTGGCTTATTGAAAATACCTTTTGGTATTATTATTGGAGACTCTTTTGTACCCTATTATTGATCATAGTGGATTTTTCTTTGGTCTTGAGGACTCGTGGTTTTTACCCTTGCATTGAGGGGTTTTCCACGTTTAAAATTGTTGGTATCTCTTTGTGCTTTGGATTCTATTTTTGTTCTATTTGTTTGGTGCTCCTCGCAGATTCTCGCAAGAAGGGGGATTGAATTTCCACTGCGTTATTACACTTTGATAAGTTGTTATTTGTTTTGGCCCTTTCCCCCTAGAGAGTGGTGTTTCCTTATATGGTTGGGCTCAGATCTCATTGTTATTGTATATCCTCAGTGAACCTCCTCTTTGATAAACCTAACAGTGGTATCAGAGCCGATGTTTAGTCTTGGTGACTGGCTCAGACGAGTATAATGATCCCTATATCGAAAGTCTTTCTGGCAAAGGCTTCCAGGTAAGTGTGTCCTGTTAAGATAAACGGCGGTATGAAGGGCTACTCGTGGTTGTGGTTGGATGGGAATGCTTCCGCTGGAGGGGGAGTGTACCAATGTGGAAGGGACTCACCCTTGAGGGGGAGATTGTTGGGAATGCAAGTGCGAGTCCAAGTCGCACATTGGATAGAAATGAGAAAGTAGAGCACTATATAAATATGAAAGACTCGTTAACCCATTGCCTTAAGGTTTTGGGTAGAGAGTGGTGTCAATCCTTTATATGGTTGGGCTCATATCTCATTAGTGTTTGTATCTCCCCGGTGAACCTCCTCCTTGATAGACCCAACACTAAGTACCCAATTATATGAGCACAGGTCCCCAACCAATAATGCAAGTTTATTTTTGATTTTGTTTAGTGTAATTTTGTGACATAATGATGGGGAAGTGCATACCTAGAGAGAATATACTAAATGACATACAAGATAATGGAAAGGAAATAAAAGCGGAAAAGAGTAGAGAAGAGGAAACTTATGACTCGTAGACACGCCACTTGAAGGAGGCTCCAAGATAAGTGCCAAAGAAGGATCGTCACTCGCTTTGTGCAAGATAAGGTATGCCCAAAATAGGGCTAATATTTATGACATGTGCATCATGCTATTAAAAGTAGGATTATGTATTTAAAAACATTCCTATAATTACAAAGGTTTGTTTCCTTGGACTGACCTGAGTTGATTCTTATACTACATTAGTAGAGGGGATTAGTTCAGTTTGTTGGGGATAGTTTAGACAACAAAGTTGTCAACAATAAGGAATCCCTATTATTTACTTAAGCATGTCGTGTTACATGGATTTTTCTCATGAAAGAAAAATATGAAGTTTTATTTTACTAAAAATGGAGTTGTTCATGAATTTACTTTTGTGAATACACCACAACAAAACGACATTGCTAAAAGAAAAATTAGACATCTTCTTGAGGTGACACTGACACTTATGTTATGAGAAAAGAAAGGATGAAATATTGTATTTCTTATTCAATGATAAGGAGAGAGTACAATTGATATATATAATTGTTCAGAGCAATATAAAAAAGGAATATAAGTATAAAAATATATGAACATAAATGCACAGATATGAACAAAGAATAAAATAATTCCAATATCTCCCCTCAAACTGCAGCATATATATACTTAATGCTCAGCTTGGAAAACAAAGATTGAAATTGTGCTGGATGCAAACCTTTAGTATGAATGTTTGCAAGTTGTGATGAAGTAGAAATAGGCAGGAGCTTAATTACACCAACTTGAACTTTATCCCTTATAAGATGATAATCAATTTCAATGTGCTTTGTCCTCTCATGCATGGCTGGATTTTGTGCAATTCGTATACCAGATTGATTGTCACAAAACAGAGGAACTGGTTGTGGCAGAGGTTGTTCCAAATCATGGAGCAAATACAAAAGCCATTGAATTTCACATGTTGTGGAAGCTAAGGCTCTATATTCTGCTTCAGTTGATTATCTAGATATAGTACCTTGCTTCTTGGATTTCCAGTTGATTAAGGATGCACCATAGAACACATTAAAACCAGTCACAGACCTTCGAGTATCAGGGCAAGCAGCCCAATCAGAATCACTAAAAGCCTTGAGAGAATGTTTTGTGTTGGAGGGAAAGAATAATCCTTGTCCTGGATTTTTCTTGATATATCTCAGGATCCTTATTGCTGCTACATAGTGATCTTCCAAAGGATTGGAGAGAAATTGACTGAGAGTACTAACAGCAAAACATAAATCTGGTCTTGTGTTGGTTAGATATAATAACCTGCGAAGAAGTCTTCTATAGGCTTGCACATCTGAATAGGGTTTTCCTTCTATCTTGGAGAATTTTGTGCCTAACTGTATGGGAGTAGAAACAGGTTGACATCCCAACAATCCTGCATCTTCTAGTAACTCTAAAGCATACTTCCTCTGTGACAAATTAATGCCCTGTTGAGATCTTGCAATTTCTAAGCCCAGAAAATACTTGAGTTGGCCTAGGTCTTTAATTTTGAACTTTGCATTCAATAGAGCCTTCACAGTTTGGATTTCTTGGATGTCATCACCTGCCAAAACTATATCATCTACATAAACAAGTAAGATGGTGATATGAGCAGAATCACTTTTGACAAAAATTGAATAATCTGATTTTGATTGTATGTAGCCCAAAGAAAGTAAAGTAGTTGTCAACTTGTAATTCCATTGTCTAGAGGCCTGCTTAAGTCCATATAAAGACTTCAACAACTTGCAAACTTCGCCTGGTTTTTCTATTTTGTAGCCAAGATGAAGAGACATGTATACCTCTTCATCTAGATCCCCATGTAAAAAAACATTATTTACATCTAGTTGATGTAAATACCAATGTTTGGAAGCTGCTAAAGTCAGAACCAATCTTACCGTTGTGAGTTTGACAACAGGTGAAAAAGTCTCAAAGTAATCTAAGCCTTCTTGTTGTGTGTAACCTTTGGCTACTAACCTTGCCTTATATCGTTCAGTACTCCCATCAGCATGCCTCTTTATTTTGTATACCCATTTACATCCGATAGGTTGCTTTCCATAAGGTAGATCAGTCAAAACCCAAGTTTTGGTATTTTCTAAAGCTGCAATTTCTTGATCCATGGCATTTCTCCAACAATCATGTTTGATGGCTTGGTTATAGGTTTTAGGTTCACTAACTTGGGAAAGATTCAAGACATATGATTTATGAAGAGATGATAATGCATCATATGAGAGATATGAAGAGATAGGATATAAGGTACTTGTGGATGACTGAGTAGCGGAAGAAGTAGATAACATGTTGCAATGATAGTCCTGCAAATAAGATGGTTTATGTGTTGGCCTGGTTGATTTCCTATGTGGAGTAGCAGTGGCAGGTTCAACAGAAACAGGTTGAGAAGAAAAACTAACAGGGTCTGGAATAATAGAAGGAGGAGATGTAGGTGGTAAAGAGGGTTGATCAGTAACTTCTAAGAAAAGAGGTGATGGAGATGAATTGATTTTGGTGACAAAATCCAAGGAATTTTATGTATCAATAGGTGTGTGTTTGTCACTAGTAAGAAAAGGAAATATGTTTTCATAAAATACTACATTCCTTGATATAAAAATTTCCCTTGAGTTGAAATCTAACAAAAGGCTTTCACTCCTGTTTTAAAACCAAGTAAAGCACATTTTCTTGCACGAGGTTGAAATTTTGTTCTCTGTGCTTGAAGAGTTGAAGCATAGCAAACTGAGCCAAAAACTCGCAAGTAAGTAATATCATGTTTAACATTGTGTAACAGCTGAGATGGAAGAAAATATGCCAAAACTTTGGAAGGTAAAATATTAATGAGTTGCACAGCATAATGAACAGCAAAAGACCAGAAAATTATAGGCAAATGGGATTGAAACATTAAAGATCTAGCAACATTGAGAATGTGTTGATGTTTTCTCTCAACAACTCCATTTTGTTCAGGTGTTTCAACACAAGATAATTGATGTTGTATCCCTTTTTTTCTATAAAAAACTGTCATTGCAAACTCATTACAATTATAGGATCTAACAACTTTTACATCAATGCCAAATTGAGTTTTGATATAAGAAACAAAGCCAATAAGATGTGATCTTGTATCAGACTTACTTGTCATCAATTTAATCCATGTGAATCTAGACATATCATCCACTACCGTTAAGAAATATTTGAAACCATCAACAGAAGAAGTACAATATGGCCCACAAATATCAACATGAATTAAATCAAAAGGAGCTTTGAAACAGTAGTACTTAATTGAAAAGGCAATTTTCTTTGCTTAGAATAGTGACAAGTATCACAAGGAATGTATTTTGTATCAGATAAAGTGGCATACATTGTGCGTAATTTGGTATAACAAGAAGAAGAAGGATGTCCTAGTCTAGAGTGCCAAATATCTATAGAATCAGGTCTTATTATAGAACAAGCAATAGAATTCTCAAGAGAAATAGCAGTTGGTGTGGATGCAGGAACTACCATGACATACAAGACATCTCTTTCTTCAACTTTCCCAATCATCTGTAGGGTTGATGTGTCCTGTATTTCACATGAAAAGTCAGAAATGATAATTTTACAAGATAGAGATTTAGTTAACTTTGTGACCGAAATAAGATTGACTGAAAAATTAGGAACAAACAAGACATTATGTAAGGTAAGGTGTGGGCCAAGAGAAATTGTGCCAGAAAAATAAGCAAATGAAGAGTTCTTGTTGGGTAGAGAAATTGCAATTGGTGAGATTCTATGATAAGAAATAAAATTAGACAAAGAACTAGATATATGATCAGTAGCACCTGTATCTAGAATCCATTGGGAAGAGATATTACCTTGATCCTGAGAAGAAGTGGAAACATTATGAGAACTCACTAGACCAGTAGAATGTGTGACGGTGGGATTAGATTGAGGAAGAAGTGCCAATAGACCTTGAATTTGCTCTTGAGAAAGTCCTAAAGTTGAGGAATGTGACTGCGCTTGAGAATTATTAGAAGAAGAAACAACTGCAGAAGGTCATTGAAGGAGAAGAAATTGTAGGAAAGCCAAGAACGAGAGGTAGAAGATGAAGATTTTTGTAGTAAGAGAATTGGTTGCGGAAGAACGTGATCAAGAATTAATTTTCTTCTGATACCATGTTATGAGAAAAGAAAGGATAAAATATTGTATTTTTTATTCAATGATAAGGAGAAAGTACAATTGATATATATAATTATTCAGAGCAATAATATAAAAAAGGAATATAGATATAAAAATATATGAACATAAATGTATATATATGAACAGATAATAAAATAATTCCAATAACTTCTATGACAAAAAAAAAAGAAATAGGATTACATTACATAATTAGTTACTAAACAATGTAAACGGGGTAAACTACCCTGTATCTTTTTTGTGGTAGAGAAAAGGTGCTTTGAATTCATAAGCTTGTATTGCTCTTGGTTAATACACTCAATAATAAACTCCAGGAGGTAGATTGTTTTTGTTTCTCTTGATTCAATTCCTTTTGTTGTTTAAACAGAACCCAATTGAGCATATCACTTTCTTTTTATTAGTTTTAAACTTATTATCAGACTTATTCAATTCCTATTGTTGTTTAAACAGAACCTAGTTGAGCCTATCACTTTCTTTTTACTAGTTTTAAAGTTATTATCAGACTTAGCTACTCTCTTAAGGAAGTAAAGAAATTATTTCTATGTTACACCACAATCCTTTTGATCTTAAAATATTGGCAACATTCCCTTACAACACCCAAAAAAAAAAGAAAAAGTGTCTAAATATAGATTAGTTTATAAGAAATCCCTAAATTAAGGGTTTAGGATTTGTTTACTGCACTGTGAGGCTTGTGAATTATATAAACAGTACGGGTGTATCTTTTCCCATTAGCAACAATAGAAGTTCACAACCTTTCCAATTAATCAGTGCACAAGAGTTATTTGTTTGGCTCCATTGTTATTTCCATCTTTCATTCAACGACTCAGCATCAATTTGAGGTCAACATAAACAGATTTAGGTTTGACAATGCTAGGAATTTTTTCAACAAAACTGCGTATACTTATTTTCAATACAAAGGGTCATTCTTGATTCTTCATGTGTCTATACTCTCCAGCAAAATGGAGTGATAGAGACGAAAATAGACACTTCTCTTTCTAAAGAAAGTTCCAAAAAAATATCAGGAAGAAATTGTCCTCACTGCTACATATATCCCTCAGAACAAAAGTCCACTTGAAACCCTAAACAATTTTTCTCTCACTTAAAGATATCAGGTGGCCTTATTTCTAGAATAATTGGTTGCACAGCTTTGGTACACATCCACTATCAAAATAGGAACAAACTCTATCCCCAGGCTATTAGATGTGTCTGTCTTGGTTATTCAGTAACTCAAGTGTTATAACCCTTTCATCTAAATAATTGTATATCTGTCATGATGTTACCTTCATTGAAACTATATTTTTTTTCTCCAACAAGTTCTTTTAAAAGATTTTGATGACCACCTTGAACCTTTGTTCTGTCATATGCTCCAATTGAAACCTCCGAAAATGAACCTACCGTTGAGAAAATTAACTCTAGGGCAGATTTAGAATCTAAAATTAATAACATCACTAATGCCACTGAATTGCAACCAGAAAATACTGGAACAGTCAGAGTATCAACCTCTAGAGTTAATACCTACAACTTTCCAAGATTAAACGATCTCTACACAAGAATGAAGGTGGCATTCCATACATGTCACATGTCCATGAATTCAATTGAAGTTTTGAACCAAAAACTATAGATAGACTTGAACCAGAAAATGACAACACTTTAAACACTCTAAATGACATTGATCTTCTCACAGCCATTACAAAGGGTACGAGAAACTATACAAAATAAACTTTCTACCTTCTACACAAATTAACCTTAAGAGGTCCCCTGTTAGTTTGAATTCTATTGTTGTCCCTAACATTGATACCGAAACTTTGACAAGGAAAGAATGGAAAGATGTCATGAAAGTGAGATTGATGGATTGGAAAAATATAGTACTTGGGAAATTGTTGACAAACCCAAAGAAAAGAATATTTCTGGCAGCAAATGGATATTTACAGTAAAATATCAGGCTGGTGGATATATTGAAAGGTACAAAACGAGATTGGATGCCAAGGGATAATTCATGCTTATGGAATAGACTACCAGGACACTCTTGCACTGTAAGGATTTTCTTTTTTTTTTTTTTACCTTAGCTTCCCACATTGATTGAAACCTTCTATAATATGATGTTTAAAATACCTTTCTCCATGTAAACCTCAAAGAAAAAATCTACATGAATTGTTGACCTAGGTTTGAAGGAGACAAAATAAATAAGGTGTGCAGACTGCAAAAGGCTTTTTATGGACTGAAACAATCCTTAGAGCTTGATTTGGAAGATTCACAAAAGCTATGAAGGGATTTGGCTACAAAGTCAAGGAGATTACACTTTTTTACTAAACATTCAGGAAAACAGGAGATAACAATCCTTCTGGAAATGATGAAAAAGAGAATGAATTGAAACAGAGACAAGTCCAAAAGTTTCAACTAAAAGAGCTAGGAAGACTCATATTTTCTAAGGGTTGAAGTAGCCTACTCAAACCAAGGAATTTTCATATCTAGCAAAAATATATAATTGCTTTGTTGGTAGAAACTTGAAAAACTGGTGCAAACCAATAGATCTTAATCATAAGTTATTCAAATCCACTATAATTGTCAAGGTTTTTACAGAGACTTCCACGTCAAAAATATAAAACATCTCTCTAACCCTCTAACCAAAAGTATAGACAATAACACACAAAGAAATGCAGCAAGATATCTCCTCTTCTGTAATCTTTAACCCACTTTGAAAATCCTCAAAGTGTACATACTCCACGACTCCACCCCTTGTAATCACAACAGGTACAACAATCTCCAGCAGATTGTAACACGAGTCTTTATCAGCAACAGACACCTTAATTGTGCAAAATATGATCAAGCAATAAGCACAGAAATCTCCTTCTTCAGAACCTCTTCAAAGAATGATCGTCACGGTCTTCTTGATGAGTTCTTGGAGCTCTTAATCACAGAGAATCAATCTGAAACAGCAAATGAAATTTTTAGTTCAACCAAAAGTTCTGTGATTAAAACCAGTCTCGTCTATTTATAGGTTTCTATAAATCAGACGGTCCTGTAGTCGACTAAGCTACTAATTAAGTCGATTGTCCTCTGACAGTTATAACAATTAAGTCAAACTAGTAGCTGTCAAGTCAAACAAATTAATTACACTTTTAATACAGTTGACTTCAATCAATGCTTTAATAGACTTTTGAAAATATAGTCGTTACTATTCACAAGCATAACAAAATTTCAAATCAAACAACTAACTAAGTCGAATGCACAACACACATAGTCGACTTAGACACATATGCACATATTGAAATTCTTTTCAATGTAAAATCTCACATAGCACTGTTTTTGAAAATTTGTGCAAAGTCTTTAGTCTTAATCGACTTGCTTCATAATGAAGTCGACTTAAAACATACAGATTTGCCACACAACATAAGTTCATCAAAGTGCATGTGGTTTTCCTTTTCTAAAACATATGTAATGCAATCACACTAGATGTAACAATCAAACTGAAGATTTGAACATGTAACACACAACAATACATGTGTTATTAAAAATGTGTTGTCATTATAAAAAACCAGAGTAACTAGAGCACTGTGAGATTAAGGTATAACTAAACCAGTGTTTCCCTTATCAACAATATTAAAGTAAGTTTTTATAAGAATCAAGAACGGACCAGTTTAACATTATTATTCTTTCAAATCCATTTTTTTTTACTTTCATTTTACAACCTATTTTAACAATAATACGAGATTTAACTAATAAAAATAAATATAAATAGAATTTTAAACCTGTTTATAAACTATTCGGTGATAAATATATAGTTTAATATGTTATAATTTCTGGTATTCAAAATGAGCATTTAAAAAAAACATGGGTTTTTGGCTCTATAGGCTTTTTGTGTGGGAAGTTTTTCGGCCCTGTGGATTCTTCTAGTCTTAACCCATGTGGGTCAAGACCAAATCATGTAAGGAGAGCCAAATTGACAAGTCTACCCATCATAAGTACCATGTCAGAAGTGCTTCTATAATCATCCATGTCACCTATGTTGTTGTTGTCAGTATAAGTTATAAGACTTGTGTGTTTTCCTTCAAATTTATAGAAAATCCTATGCTCCATAGTTCCTTTCATATATTGAAGAATCCTTTTTGTTGCTGCACAGTGTGATTCTTTTTGGGTCATCCATGAACCTACTAATCAGACTGACCCTAAACATTAAGTGAGAACGAGTTACAGTTAGAATGAGTTATAGTCAAATACATAAGACATCCTACTGCTTATCTGAATTTCAAGGCATCTACTTTAGAGCCACTCTTATCCTTTGACAAAAGCATTAGAGAGTATTATTATTTAGAATAAGTTATTATTATTATTATTATTATTTATCTTTTGACTAAATATATAATTTTAATAAACATCAAGACTAATATTTGAGTTTCAAAATTTAAACTAAGATGTGTTTTGATTATTTTGTTGGAATGATAATATTGTGACGGTATAAAGAATGATTTGGGGTTCAATAATGAAAAGATGTGATAAAAGTAAATATATATTAAACACTTCGTTATCAGAGTTAGTTTATAAAGTAAAGTTTGACATGAATCTTCTCTCTCTAATAATAGATTATTTATTTCAATGTGATTATTTTTTAATGTTATTCATGACATTGAGTGTAATGTATTCTTAAGTAACACTAATAAATTTACATGGGATTGATCCCACTAATGACCTATTAGAAAATAAAAAATATAAACATAATTTGAATCAAAATCTTCAAAGTAAGAGAATATATATAAAAAAAAAGTCTTAGATCGAATTTTACTCTAATACTTATTTTTCTTGTTATAAAAAATTCATAACATTTTTTTAATAAAACACACTATAATTACTCCTTTTAATTTTCTAGGAAAAGAAAACTTAAAATAGAAAAGAAAAATAGTTTTCTTAGTAGTTACGTGTTTTTATAATATTTTATTTTATAAAGATGAATTTATTTTATTTCTTTCTTTAAATGTTGATCATTTATTATTTTCTTTAGAAAAAAAAAGTATAACACCTTATAATTTTGATTAAGTGTTAAAAATAGCAAAGTGAAAAATGTGATTATAGTTCATCTAAAAGATAAGGTGATAAGTTAGTAATAGATTATGTATAAGTATTTCATCTATCGCATGTTCAACAGGATAATTTTAGATAATGTCTAATAAACTAATTAAGAATCTCGCATACGATAAAAATACATAAAAATAATCAGTAAAAAAATTTATATGTTTATTTTATGGTTGCAAGGAATATCTATTATCTTTTATGTTTCACAAAGAAATTTGTTAGCCAAAGGAAAAGACATGTAAGAGATCTTTCGAGCAAAGAGCAAAAAGTTATTTTTCTTTACCAAATTCCTAAACAAAACATCATCAACTTTGGAATTTGTCAACATTTTAAGTTGATTTAAATAAATTCAAATTGTCCAAGAAGATTATAAGCAATTTAAGTTATTGGAAATTTGATAAAATGAAGAAAAACACTTATTAATGTGTGTAGTGTGTTAAAGACACTCAACACCATCAATCTCATTAAGGAAAAGATTCAAAATAGTCAAAGCTACTCTAGTAGCCAAAAATAGATTTACAACTGCTATTTTTTGTTTTTTGAAAGCCTATATAAAATCATTAAGGAGAATAAGAGAAAGAGTGAGAAACTATGTGTACAGTGCAAATATGTTGTAAAAAATATTGAGGCAATTAAATCTTAAGGGAAAAACACTATAGCATTCAAATCAACAAGTTAGGAGGAAGAATGTTTCAATCTTTTTCACACAATGACAACAGTCATCTTCATTTAGAAAGCAAAAAGCATCATCCAAGATCTCAAAAATATCTTATCTTTATATCCAAACTAGGTGTGAATATTTGATAAAGAATACTCAATTTTTTAAATATACAAGAAAAAAAAAACACAGTAAAGGGAGGAATGATGTTTTTCAAACTCTTTTCACAAAGCAGTGTCTAATGACTTTTAAAGATATTGTATATGAATTGTAAAATGGTTAGACGTTGTCTTTTAATGAGGTAGATATAAATGGAAAGCGTTTTGGATAGGAAAGCAATAAACCACGAATTTTTATACCGGTTCACTCATCTAGTTCTTTCTTAAGGGGTTCCACTAATCTTTTTCAAGATTACACGAGTTTTACCTCTTCAAGATCTCATCGAGTATTCTCACCACTCTTGGTTACAATGAGTATTAGCATCACTCTTGGGTTTTCTAGTCAACATGACTATAGTGAGTTTAGCCTATCCATAAACATGGGAAGTCTTCCAGCTTGACATAAAGAGTGCATTTTTACATGGTGAACTTCAAGAAGAGGTGTTTGTCCAACGCCTTGAAGGGTTTATCAAAAAGGGCAGAGAAAATCAATGTATCGTCTCAAGAAAGCTCTATATGAACTTAAATAAGTTCCACAAGCTTGGTATAGAAGGATTGAAGCATATTTTGCAAAAGAAAACTTTTATCGGTGCTCTATTGGACACACCTTGTTCATTAAAAGGTTTGATGGTAATATTTTAATTGTTAGCTTATATGTTGATGACATGATTTTTACTGGCAATAGTCGTCAAATGTGTGAGGACTTCAAGTGTTCGATGCAATTAGAATTTGACATGACGGATTTTGGAAGAATGAGGTACTTCATGGGAATTGAAGTTATACATAGTGATATGGGAATTTTCATTTGCCAAAGACGTTATGCCCGTGAGATGTTAGTTCGGTTCAACATGACAGAATGCAACCTTGTTCGCAATCCAATTGTGTCAGGCACTGAAGATGATGAAGGAACCTCAGTTGATGCCACCAAATTTAAACAAGTTGTTGGTAGTCTCATATACCTAGCTGTCACTCGGCCAGACCTAATGTTCGGAGTGAGTCTAATTAGCAGGTACATGGCTACTCCAAAGGCATCACATTTGGCTGCCACAAAACGTATTCTGAGGTATGTAAAAGGTACCATTGAGTACGGTATTCTATACCAAAAGGGAGGGAAAACTGAAATCACAGCCTATAGTGACAGTCACTATACTAAGGATTTGGATGACAGACAAAGCACTTATAGAGCAGTATTCATAATAGGATCTAGGGTTGTATCATGGGTTTCGAAAAAGTGGTCAGTAATTAGTTTATCAACTATAGAGGCGGAATATACAACTACAACAGCATGTGCATATCAATGCATTTAGCTTCATAGAATTCTAGAACATATTGGGATCGAAAGAAAGGAATAAACCACAATTCTATGCAATAACAACTCCACTATTCAGCTATCCAAAAATCCTGTCTTTCGTGGACATAGTAAGCACATTGCAGTAAAATTTCACTTTCTTAGAGATCTCGTAAATGATCACGTTGTTCAATTGAAGTATTGCAATACTCAAGAACAGGTGGCAGATATAATAACTAAGGCGGCGAAGCTTGAAAATTTTGATAAACTTCGACAAATGCTTAGAGTAGTTGATATTACTACAGTAAGCTAGAGATTAAGGGAGGGATTGGATTATTCTTTGCATTTTTAAATAAAGTCCTATTTCTCAAGGTTAAACTAGTCGAGCTATTCTTTAGGTGTGCATAACCTACTTTGAGGCCTTTTACATAGATTATTTTTTTTTATCTTATGCAGATAAAGGCTTATAAAAATCGTGCTCTTTCAATTGAATAAATATCAAAGTATTCTCTATTCACAAATAGTGTGCACAAGTTTTTGTGCTCTGAATTTTTAACAAAGAGTTAGTAGTCTTTAAATGTGAAGACTAACTTTAGTCTATTTTGTTTTGTCTCTTTATTTATGGGTTTCTATTGGAGGTAGCTATATTTATTTTATTAACATAGTTCTTTAATGAAATTTATGAAGTATATATAAAAAGTCATTTTTATATGTATTATGATAAATGATAAGTAATAGAATAATATTTTAGGAAGTTTTCTTCTATATTTCATGTTTTTGTGAATTGAAATTTTATTGAAATATTATAAATCATTTCATGTTTGTGTGAATTGAAATTTTATCGAGATATTATAAGTCACGGTGATGTCGAAAACTATTTAGATTAAAAAAGGTTTATCATATTGCACATCACAAAAAATTGTCTTTCATTGATCTGTAACAAAAACACATTGGTATACATTACAACTATGTTTAAGAAGTGATAGAGAAAAGAAGTGTTGATATACAAAATATTCACATAAATAAAGTTTCGTTGACATTAACAAGTTTACGTGGGATTGATCCCACTGTAACCTTTAGAAAATAAACAACTTTAAAAGAGAAAGAACGAGAGATTGAAGATTTGAATCAACATCATCAAGTAAGATAATATGAGAACAAAAGTCCTACATCAAATTAATTTTATTCTAATAATTATTTTCTTGTTATAAAAAGTTCATAACATTTTTGTAATAAAACACAATATAATTTCTTCCTTTTTATTTTGTGGGAAGAGAAAACTTGAAAAAAAAAGTTTTCTTTCTAGTTATGTGTTTTTATTTGTAAGAGAGAGTATTATTATTTTATTTTCTTAAAAGATGAATTTATTTTTGTTTTCTTTAAATGTTGATCATTTCTTACCTTTTTAGAAAAAAAAAATACAACATCTTATAATTTTGATTAACTACTAAAAATAACAAAATAAAAAACATGATTATGGTTCGTTTAAAAGACAATGTGATAAATAAACAATAAATAATGTAAAACATAAGTATTTCATCTAATACACTATCAACATTAGACAATCTTAGATAATTGGAATTTCATCTAATACACGATCAACTTATTAAAAACGTAATGGATTATCTGTTACATTTCTACAAAATTTTAGTTAGGCACGATATGCTATCAGTCTCGGCATAATATTGTGAGTTTTAATTCATTCTCTTGAATGGAATCTGCAATTTAAAGATTATTTAGTAACAGCGTAAATTTATTTTGGTATTGTCAAAAATAAATTATCATTGGTAATAATTTTTTATTTTAAAATTATATCAACAGTTTTCTGTAATTGACTGTATTATTAATATCTCTTATTTTTAACTCAAAGTATCATTTTTAAGGAATATCAAATACTAATTTGGAGTTTCTACAACCCACATGAATAAATGTCTTTTTCATAGTTTATATTTTAAACTAAGTAAAAATGAAATCCTCGTCAAATTTTAAACTAGAAATGTGTTTCCATTACTTTGTTGAGAGAAATTAGCCTTTTCAATCTCACGATTGAGTCTCTGATTTTGCAGTGTCCACAAGACAAGAATTTTTCAACTTTTTCAAAAACAATGGAATACCTTTTTCAGATTCTTCTTCTAATTACCATAGTGTGTGTGACCATTGATGTACTTGTATCAAGCTTCAAACCAATGAAAACCTCAAAATACGCTCCAGGGCCTCATCCTTTTCCCATCATAGGAAATATCTTGGAGCTTGTTTTGTCGTTTATGGATACGCTCATCATCAAAACTAGTATTCAGATTTTACTGTTTCCATAACAGAATTGCTTTGGATAATAGGATACTATCAAAAGTAAGATAACTACAAATAAATTGTCTAATATATAAATAAAAGTAAAAATAAAACGAATATATTTTATTTTATATTTGTTTAAATTATAACAAAAGCATTAGAGTACGCTAATATTATTTAGACCTTCAAGAGAAGCAAAACAATGGAATACCTTCTTCCGCTTCTTCTTCAAATCACCATAGTTTGTGTAACCATTCATATACTTGTCTCAAGCTTCAAACCAAAGAAAACCTCAAAGTACCCTCCAGGGCCTCACCCTTTTCCCATCATAGGAAACATCCTGGAGCTTGGAAATCAGCCTCACCAAGCACTTGCCAAACTTTCTCAAATTTATGGTCCTATTATGAGTCTCAAGCTTGGTAGCACTACTACCATAGTCATTTCATCTCCACATGTTGCCAAAGAAGTACTGCAAAAACATGATCAAATCTTTTCCAACAGGACAATCCCAGATACTCTTCGAGCTCTTGATCATCACATACTTTCAGTGGTCTGGATGCCACCTTCAGCACTGTGGAGGACCCTTAGGAGAGCTTGTGCCACCAAAGTGTTTTCTTCTCAGCAGCTTGATTCCACACAAGTTTGTCGACAGAGGAAGGTTCATGAATTGATGGATTATGTTAAGGAAAGATGTCAGAAAGGTGAAGCCCTGGATATTGGTGAGGCTTCCTTCACAACTGTGCTTAATTCCATATCAAACACTTTCTTCTCTATGGATTTAGCTCATTACGCTTCTGACAAGTCTCAAGAGTTCAAGGACATCATTTGGGGCGTCATGGAAGAAGCTGGAAGGCCTAATATTGTTGACTTTTTTCCAGTCTTTCGCATGCTTGATCCACAGGGTGCTCGGAGAAGAATGAATGGTTACTTTGGAAAGTTAATTGCGTTTTTTGATGGACTCATAGAAGAAAGATTGCGTCTAAGGGCATCAGAAAATGAAGCCAAGGTATGCAAGGACGTGTTGGATTCCGTGTTGGAACTCATGCTTGAAGACAATTCACAAGTGACTCGCGCTCATGTTCTGCATTTGTTTGTGGTGAGTGTGCGCGTGTGTAAAATTTTTATGTGATGTTGTACATTATTTTACTAATTGTCCTCATATGTCAGGATTTATTTGTGGCTGGAATAGACACGACATCAAGCTCTATAGAATGGGCTATGGCTGAGTTGCTTCGTAACCCAGAAAAGCTAGAAAAAGTGAGGGAAGAGCTTCACCAAGTCCTTGTCAAAGGTGAGCAACTAGAAGAATCACATATCTCAAAGCTTCCTTATCTACAAGCAGTGGTGAAGGAAACTTTCCGCTTGCATCCACCTATCCCAATGTTAGTGCCACACAAGCCAGAAGTTGATGTTGAACTATGTGACTTCATGGTACCTAAAAGTTCCCAAATTCTGGTTAATGTATGGGCCATGGGTAGAGATTCAAGTATTTGGACAAACCCAGATGTATTCAGACCTGAAAGATTCTTGGAAAGTGACCTTGATTTTAAGGGTCAAGATTTTGAACTAATACCCTTTGGAGCAGGAAGAAGGATCTGTCCTGGATTGCCATTGGCTTCCAGAACTGTGCATATTGTATTGGCCTCTCTTCTATGCAAGTATAATTGGAAGCTGAAAGATGGACAAAAGCCACAAGACATGGATATATCTGAGAAATATGGGATTACCTTGCATAAGGCACAACCTCTCCAAGTCATTCCAATCCAAGCATAATACCTAGGAAGATTATATGTGTAGTGAAAATACTATTGAAACCCTCTCTTTAGCATGCAGATGGATTAAAATAAGTGAATGAGTAGTAAAACCTTGTTACTTTTATCCCTTTTACTTTTTCTTAACTTGGTTATACTAAAATTTTTGGAATTCTAGGATAACCCTCTTCTTTCACCTTATTTCCCTTTGTAGTTATGTGTCCTCTTGTTCTTCTTATATTTTACTTGTCACAAAAAACACAAGGTTAACGTAGGATAGTCGCAAATCTTTGATGGAAGATGATAGTAAGATTCAGAACAGCATTTTTAACACTAATTTTGATTGCTACTGGTATAAAAATAAGCTATGGCAACTGCTCGCTGTAATGACTTGGAAATTCCTACAAGGTGTTGGTTTTCATTAGCATTATATGTTTGTTAGCTGTTAGTGTGATACCTAACTTCACCCTGGTGACAAATCAATTAAAACATCACAAGCTTATGGGAATCTTCAAAATGAGTCTGCAAAGCAGTTAGTTAATCAACTTATGAGTGGTGAGTTGAGGTATGTAATGAACACAACTTTTTCTTACATTTGTTAGCATGTATGTTTCATGAAATATCTTTCACGAGCTAAGCAAAGTAGCAGCTGAGAGTGATAAAAAAGGTAGCCATCTGAGAGTAACAAAAGAAGGATGGATTTTTCCGGACCAAAGTTCCGTATTGAAAGCATAGAGAGGTTAAAAGAAGTCTTCCAAATCCTCTTAGCATGCCTTTGATAGGATTATTCAGGAATTAAATAGTTACACTATTTTTAACATCCAAAAAGGATTGAATAGATCTTTAGAACACTTTCACTTATGGGTAAACGGTCTAATGAGATGTTTCCTGGTTCAAAATTAGAGTTTGAAATCATAAGATTACATAAGTATTTTTTTATGTCAATTCTGTCTTACACAAGTTCATAAAGTCATTCTTGACTATCTCTTTTATCTTCCCACATACAAGTATTATTTTAACTGACATCTTTTATTATTGCACTCAGCTTGTTACATATTAAGCAACTGTTATTCTAAACATCTGACCAGCTTAAGCATACAATTCTAGAAAAGATAGGTTTATTGTGTCAAAATGGACACTGGTTTCCATGAGTCAACTTATTATTGCTTCAAAATGGCCCAACAAATTCAAAAATGAATTTGTGTCACGGCATGTCTTGATTAGGCTTCTCAATATGCATCGTTTGAGGTATTCGTAAAGAGTAGGAGTTTTGGTGTTAATGATAAGTTGACTATCGGCTTATCTTTTGTTTTGTTTAACACACTTAGATCAAAATATCAGTACATCAAATCTTAATAGTACTTTTTATGATAAAAAACATATGGGTCATCTTATCCAAACTGTACAAGACAATTAAGACTAAACTGTTAATTATAGAGGACTAAGATTAGACTATCCAGGTCTAACAGCAGTGACTTGTGTTTTGCTTAATGAATTATGAGTTCAGATTTTGTTGCTAGCCTGGTGTTCAAAACTTGAGCTCTTTCATGCACTTCATAAAAATTCTGGTAAATAAGCATATGTCTTTTTGCATAGTTCTTTTTCATGAAACTTCTCTTCTGCCTAAACCTTTGGTAATTGAATTTGCATAGACTACAAATTAAAAACATTTAGAGTAAATGCTTGAAGTTGTCTAGTACTGACCCAAGAGATTAGTCCTTAGTTTGAAGTTTGAACATTAGATGCATAAATATGCTAATGTTGCTGATTGAAAGTTCCCAACAGGTAGTAAGCTGTTGGCTTAAGTCGGACTGAAATAATCCTTTTCAGGTTTTAAGCATCTTCATTTACTATTCTGTGGCTAAATGAATTAGATGTTCCTTTGTTTGGTTCTCTTTTTTGTCTCCCACAATGCAACTAGTGTGCCTTTGGATTATGTAATCTGTCATTCTAATTATTTTATTCCTGTATAAATTTTTGTCCAATATATTAGTATGTTTTTTTCCTGTTTCTTGCAGCAATATGTTGCTTGGTAGATGGGCTTGCTCTTGCATTGAACTTATGTGGATTCATTGTTTGGAATGTATGAAGTATGAACCTCATTAGGGTTGCAATCCTAAATTACATATAGATGGAAGTAATTTGTTACTGAGTTTTGCTCAGAGAACAACTGATGGTCCAATATTTGCTGGCATACCTTCTGTTCTTCCTTGTGAGGCACATCAATCTCTTCATGAAGTAAAAAGGTTGTGATCCCTATTAAGCCTCAACCAAAATTTCTGAGATGGACTAATTCCAACGATGGATTGCTCTGTTTTAAGCAATCTTATCAGCACATTAAAGGTACCTCAGCAAGTATTAGATGGTAAAAATCTATTTACCATAATGTTATACCCTTTTCTAGATTTTTTTCATGTTGTTATAAGCCTCGTAAAACAGAAAAACTAACACATACTAACCCACGTGGTGACACCCCATGCTGCATGGGACAGACCGAAAATAAGGGAGAACTGGTTCTAGAAACCAGGATTTATTCAAAAACTTTAAAACAAACTTTGATTGACATTTCCTCCTTTAAGCTAGATGCATTTGCAGTTAGCTTATTTGAGTGATCTTTATAATAGTGATCTTTATGACTCCAAGCATGTAACGACGCTTTTCAAATCTCTAGAGGTTTTGTCATTATATATGCAATGCTCATGGTATTTTAACAACTTCTTTTAATAATTTTTGTGACAATATTATTTTATTGGTTCATATATTTAAAACAACTAATCATGAGTGATTACATAAATGGTTGTAAAAAAATTATCCAACAACTTTGTTAAAGATACATTTTTCTATTGGTTCTCATAGCTACGATAACTTAGTCTCAACTTCTTTCTTTACCAATTATAGGAGAAAATGAAATTTTACTATAATACGTTTGTTTCTACCATGAAAAGATTGGATCTTAGACAAATATCATTGTGCTGCCAGTTGCTTCCTTTTCTACAGTACTGAGTTGACTTAGAATTCCTTTAATCCAAATATATTGATAGGCACATGATGTTGCAGCAATATATTTTGTTGGTTTAAACCATTTAGTTGTTCCTATTTTTGGTAGATTTTCTCATTTTGATCCCGTATTATTATAATTCCCAATTGAGTCCTTATAAGTACTAATTTAAATCAATTAAGCTCCTGTTAAATTTAGTTAACGATTTGTACAGCTGGGAGGATAGCCTATTTAAAGTTGAAACGTTTTAACTCTAAATAGGCCACTTTTACATAAATTAACAGGTGATCCTCCCAGCTGTGCAAAAAAGTTAACCCCGTTAATTAAATTTAACGACAGAAGCTTAATTGATTGAAATTAGCACTTATGCGGACTCAATTGAGAATTCGAATAAGACGGGGATCAAAATGAAAAAACCTCAATGGTTTAAACCTATTTTGTTTTAGTGTTGGATAAACTTACAATGGATTGTTTCTTCGAAACCCATGACACACTTTCAGGTCCTTATCTATTCTTAAAAAACTTCATTTTAAGAAACCTCTTAAATGGAAGCTAAAAATAAGTTAACTCTCAACTTCCTCTTAGTTCAGAGTTAAGTGAGTTTAGCTTAATGTGTTTTATTTATAATAGATATTTTCTTTTTCTTCAATATGATAACGCATTTTATTTGTTATAAAATAATTACTATTATTTATAACAAATGATAAGATATTTTATTTCTATTACTTATAGATTTAATTTTATTTAAATAAATATAATATGATATAGAATTGTGATATTTTTTAGCATGTAGAATTAATCAGGAACACAAATAATTGATGTAAAGTTTGTTTATTTGTTGGAAAAAATTTGTTTTACACTTTTCTTAAAAATACATTAATTCAAGATTCTTTTAATAAGATAATATATATATATATATATATATATATATATATATATATATATATTATGATTTTAAATTAATTTTATCCTTTTGTGGTGTACAGGTATGAGCATCCGTATTTGTTCATATATGAAGGCACATGGTACTTAGGAAGATAATAGTGTTTATTTGTTTGTGTGTAACAGAGAAAGACAGAAAAGCTGGTACTGGCAGCATTAAGCATTAACGATTTCTTCACCTACAAAATACAAGAAAGCAGAGAATGTGTAAGCCAAGTTTGAACATTATAATTAAATAACAATTATAATATGAAATGAAGAAATCTTGATATCAATGAATAAACTTCACCAAAATATTAAATAATAATAAGATATTAAAGTAAGTTTTTATAAGAGTCAAGGATCAGTTTGACATTATTATTCTTTCACATCCATTTTTTTTTTATTTTCATTTTACAACCTATTTTAACAATAATACTATAGTTAAATCATAAAAATAAATATAAATAAAATTTTAAACCTCTTTATAAACTATTCGACGATAAATATATAGTTTATGTTGTAATTTTATAATATGATAATTAATATGTTGTAATTTAATTTATGTGATAGATTAATAATTTAATATATTGTAATTTCTTGTATTTAAAATGAGCATTTTTTTTCTTAAAAAAAAAAACCCATGGGTTAGTCCTGATTCACAGGGTTTTTGTAGATATTTTGACTTTGTAGGCTTTTTCTGTGGGAAGCTTTTTTGTCCTACGGGTTCTTCTAACCCTAATCCAAGTGGGTATCCAAAAAAATATAGCTGAAAATTATATTTAAGAGTCCTTACATTTACAATACAGTAGAACAGTTACAGGGAATAAAATTAACTTACAGTTATCCTAAAATAACCATAAATTTAAAACTTTACAAAACTCTATGCTGATACAAAAGATAAGAACAAACTGAATGGTCATACAAGCGATGTATAAACCGAACGGTCATAAGCTAAAACCAAAATTAGTACAAGACCGAACGGTTACTCTAACAGAAACAATACTCTCCTACAGCGCCTGCTCCAGAGAATCTTCACACTCTACTCACACCCACAGGGTGATCATTGCAATGACGAAGACGACCAAACGGGAAAAATATGACAAGACAGAAAATAAGGGTAAGCCAGTGTAATTTAATAAACATGTTAATCATACAATTCAATAAACATATACAACACAAGATACACAAACATAAAACATATAAACACATGATGACTGACCACTTTACTTTAGACCGTTCGGACCAGTATGAATATCTAACTTATTGTCATTCGTGCACTTGTGGGAGGTAACCTGGAAACCTCAGGATTACCATAGCTGGAAACCCAAGCTGCCACACGAGGTTAGCCCTTCATCCCCCATTGTAGTTGGAACCCCAAGCTACACATAAGTTTAGTTTGTTAGCTGGAAACCCAAGCTATTACGCGACCAGGCCTCCTGCTATTCTCACCACATGCCCCACCATTCTCTACTTGAGACCCGGCGACCATTAAAATGTCAGGATGAACGACGTACTAAGTTCTCCATTTTCATACTTTTACAAATTCAATAACCATTCACTGAGACATTCCTCCTTGGAATTCTCTTTCACATCCTTATTACAAATATCACATCATACTTTTGCAGCTGGTTATAATCATCATACCATACTTCAATACCAACATACTTCCTCATCCATAAACACATTTAAGTAAAATCAAACAGAAACAGTAAAACAACCACCTCCTTTGAACATGACCGAACAAAAGAACACTTCTAATATGTGAACATGACCAAATAGTCATTTAAAGAGTAAGGCTCAAGCATGAGCCGAACACGGTTTTAAGGTCGAACGTTAAAACGACCGAATACTAGAATTAAACCAAACACTTAAATCTTAGACCGAATACTTATGGCTTAGGCTGAACACCTATGCCTTAGACCGAACATTGTTGGCTTAGGCCGAACACTATTGTCTTAGGCCGAGCATTAAAATATAACTAAGCGGTCATTAACAGTAAGGCCCATAATAGGCCAAACACAGTTAAGACCGAATACAATAAGAGACCGAGTACTATGAAGGAATGGAGTGCTAGTACAAGATCGAGCACTACCAAGACCGAGTGCTAGTACATGACCGAACACTACCAAGACCGAGTGCTAGTACATGACCGAGCACTACTAAGACCGAGTGCTAGTACATGACCGAACACTACCAAGAGCAAGTGCTAGTACATGACCTAGCATTATCAAGACCGAGTGCTAGTACATGACCGAACATTACCAAGACCGAGTGCTAGTACATGACCGAGCACTACCAAGAGGCTACCCATACACCTAAAACCAAACGGTCATGAATGGGTAAGACTCTAAAGAGACTAAACCCAGTTAATGACCGAGTACCTGATCATGGTCGAGCGGTCAACAGTGAACGCTCAGCTTCCTACATAATTTTGCAGAACTTTTGCAGAATTAAGAACACACTAGAATTTACCAAAACTACACATTTTTTCCAACTTCTAATCCTCCGAACATGATTCATATATCAATTCACACCTATCTAAGAGTTCCTAAATCTCTCTAACATCATTCCAAAGGATCTCATACCAGATTTTTACACCAAACTCTACATAATCAATAACCCTATGACCAAAAATTTGTTTTCCTACTTTTTACACATTTTAGAGGAACTTATAGGTTCTAACAAGTACAATTACACTTGCTCAGACTCTACCCATTGACCAATTTCTCATCGGATCACAATTTCCCAATTTTACTACTTCACTTCCTCACAACTCACTCGACACAATAACATAAATTCTGCAGAAATGCATTCAACAACCCACACAATTACCGAACACACCAACATTCAAATTCACATACATGCAACATCATTAAACATCATTTTCATACATCATACACCAATCAATTAAATTAACTAGCTTCCCTTATCTTAGAAAATCTGGACAGCTCTACAAAAGCCCCACTTTAAGCTTGTACCGTAAGAAACTCTAAGATCACCAGTAGATCACCGATTGATTTGAAGAAAATCAATTTAAGCACCAATTTGAAATCAGAAAAGGGAGAAGAGTGTAGAGAAACACGTGAAATCAGGAAAGTGGCTTGCATGTGTCGAATTTCACAAGAAACAGGTGAAACGAGACTTACCCGTCCAAATCAAGAATTTGATCGGTATAAAAGGAAGTTCTTGAAGTCAGGACCACTTAGGAAGCTTCTGATCTTTGATCAGATGAAACATAAGTAAGGAATTTTAGAGAGAAAGGAGAGGAAGAGTAGAGAATTCTGGTTTTAGAGAGATGTAGATTGTTTGATAATGAAAGGAGCTTTTGTTTTGAAAATCCCATTTATATATCCATTAAAACACTCGGTCCTTTCATTTGAGGACTCTTGCTCCCTCTAAAACTCAGATTTTATGGGTTCTCACAGGTCAGACCCAAACCATGTAAGAAAGGCCAAATTGATAGGTCTACCCATCATAAGTACCAGGCCAGAAGTGTTTCTACAATCGTCCAAGTCTCCTGCGTAGTTGTTGTCAGTATAAGCTATAAGACTTGTGTGTTTTCCTTCATATTTATAGAAAATCCTATGCTCCATAGTTCCTTTCACATATTGTAGAATCCTTTTTGTTGTTGGCCAGATTGATTCTTTTGGGTCGGTCATGAACCTACTAATCAGACTGACCCTAAACATTAAATTAGGATGAGTTACAGTCAAATATAAGACACTTTATTTCTTGTCTGAATTTTAAGGCATCTACTCTACAGTCAAATACATAAGACACTTTACTGCTTGTCTGAATTTTAGGGCATCTACTCTAGAGCCACTCTCATCCTTTGACAAATTGGTTCCTGAAACAATTGGATTTCTTACTAGATTATAATCTGTCAAGTTGAACTGTGTCAATAGTTCTTGAGCATATTTTTGTTGACAAATGAAAAATCCAACCTCCGAGAAAATGGTTCATTCTGCCCAAATCAATCATGTCAAACTCTAGTTTCATTGAACCTTTAAATTTTTCACACATGCTTATATTATTTCTAGTGAAAATCAAATCATCCACATAAAGGCTAACTATATGAATGTTGCCTTCATTTTTCTCAGTGAACAAAGTGTGTTCATTATGGCACTTCTCAAAATATTTCAGCAAAACATGTGTCAATCTTGTTGTACCAAGCTTTTGGAGCTTGTTTAAGGTAATATAATGCCTTTTCTTTAATCTGGTGACTTTATCTTCTTTGACTTTTTGGACAAAACCTTCATGTAATCCACTCCAAACAATTGTGAATACCCTTTACCACCAACCGTGTCTTGTGCTTGTTAACATTCCCATGCTCATTAAGTTTGGTTTTAAAGATCCATTTGACTTCAGTAGGTGTGACTCCTTTTGGAACATTAGTTAGTTCCCATGTTTTATTTCTTTCGATTGCCTGGGTCTCCATATTCTCCATATTCATTGTTTTTCTCCATTATGCCATTTGGGATGCTTCCTTATAAGAGTGAGGGTCACTCCCATTTTCAGCCATCATTATCACCATTAGGCTTACTTCTTCAGCAGAGAAGTGTGTACAATCTGTCATCCAAGCCAGTTTTCTTTTGTTTTGTATTTCCCTCCCTTTAATTGGGAAATCACCTTCATCGTCATTTACTAGTGGTTGGATCTTGTTTGGCCTGAGCTCACTTTGACGAACATTACTTGTTCTTTCATGTTATGTGTCTTCACTTTCAGTTATTTGTTCTTCCTAGTCTAGTACATCAGTTTTGCGTCCTTTTTCAATGCCTTGCCAATTCCAACTCTTATCTTCTTCAAAGATAATATCTCGACTCACAATGACTTTCTTTGCTACTGGATAAAATAATTTGTAGGCTTTAGATTCATAACTAAAGCCTATGAAGACGCATCGTTTGCTTTTGTCGTTCAGTTTGATTCTCTTTTGATCGTGTATGTGAGCATGAATGACAATCCCCCAAAGACCCTAAAATGATTCACTCTTGGTTTTTCACTACTCCATGCTTCCTCAAGGGTTTTCTGTTCGACTACTAAAGTTGGATTGTGGCTTTGCATGTGTACACACCATCTAACTGCTTCAAGCCAAAAAGCTCTGGGAATTTGTCTCTCACTCAGTGTTCTCGTACTGCGTTCATGAATGTTTTCTTGTTTCGTTCAACGAATCTATTTTGCTAAGACGTGTAGGTAGTTTTTAATTGCATAGATCCATGCAAACTCTTCAAACTTTATTGAGGTAAATTCATCTCCTCGATCGATTCTTAGACAAGTAATGTTTGCACCAACTTCCTGTTAAGACAAAATCATCTATAAAACTGAATTGTCTAAATGTCTTCATATGTTTTAAAAGTTTAACAAACAACAATAAACAAAATGAAGCATATGACAATGTTATCTCTATGAAAAAGTAATATAGTTAAAAGATAAGTAGTTTATTAAAAAGCTTTGTGAAATCTAAATACCTCAAGAAAAGATTTAGTAAACGTGCTAATACATGAATAAATGCACTACTAAACATTTTCTCTACTAAATGTGTCAACAAGAGTCTTGTTAAACACACTCGTACTATCATTGTGATTTATAAAATAATGTTTTTGATAGACGATCTAACCTGGTTAGATCAACTAGCTTGGCTAGATTGATCATGGTTATCTTTGTCAACCCAACTATCACGTCTCTTTAGTCATGTCTTTTAAAAAAACAAAAAATAAAATGTATAGGTGTCAATGATATCATGCTGGACATTTTAGTTTGTTTTTTTCCTGGTATCCAAAATGTGATATTTTGACTTTTGATATTTCCTTACTAGGTTACTAGTTGATGTATTCAATTTAATGTAGAACTTCGCAGAGAGAGGAATTCCGTGAAGCTGAGATGAGAATAGAATAATGCAAGATAATAGAATAATGCAAATGGAAGAAGTGGCATGTTCCAAATTTTTAAAACAACTACAATACTGTAAATGACCGAAAAAATCATGATAATTCCTTAGGGTTTTATTTTATCAGAAATATAGTTGATTGTCTATTAGATTGTTATATATTTTTTTTAAAATTCAAAAGGTCACTTAAAATATTAACTTTAGTTAAAAAAAAAAAAAGCAAAGTCAATGAATACATTTTAATAATTGAATCGGAATTTAGCTTGTTATTTATCCAAAATTATAATATTTTGAACGTTCGTTTACCTATTTTAATGATATTGCGTAACTTGTATTGGTTTTCTTGTATAAATCTTGATACAAAGTGAATTCATTCTGGAGAAAAAAAAAACAAATCAAATCAAATCATTATTCCGTGTAAGAATGTTGATTAAGCTTTTGCTTCCTGTGCCTACAATTATTAACTGCACCCCCACAATAAGAAAATAAGACCCAGACATCTTTCACCATTGAACCACACTACCACTGTCACTGTCACCATCAAAATGAGTTATTTAGTCTAATATTTGCTTTGTTCCATATGGTGGATTAACACAAGGAGGGGGACCTACTGTGGAAATACTATGTAGGAGATCCAATTACAGCATATGCTTATGTCGACGAGCACTTGCAGCTGGGGTTTGATGCTTGTTAAGTGGACTTCCAACAATGCTTAAAGTTCCTCATACAGGTTAAAGTGCAACATACCGGCCATCAATTTCAAACATACTTTTCTACCATTTTTTTCATGTTAATTTGCATTTCCAGTTCTGGAGGAATACACCTACGAGTGAAACATGAATCTCTCCAAAGATGCAAATCAACAAAAAATCAATATCATACTTTTCTTCACCCGGGTGAAACCATGAAAAGGCCATTAAATTGTTTATGGGGAATCTTCAAAATGAGTCTGCAAAGTAGTTAGTTAATCAAGTCATCAATGGTGAGTTGAGATATTTTAAGGACACCTCTTTTCTCATATTTGGTAGCGCTTTCATAAGCTAATCAACAAGGCAGCGTCTAAGAGTAATAAGAAAGCCTTTTTTTCATATTCAGATTTTCTTTTTGAGAAAATCTTAAACAAACGGTTCCTAAAACAAGTAACCTAATGATAATGGAAAAGACATCCCTCCTACAAGTACATAACCCAGACTCAAAAGACTGCCTAGTAGCCAAGTGCTACCAATTCATTCCCTGATAATTAGTAAACCTTCAAGAGTCACAAAAAAAATTCCATGATGCCATCAACAAACGTCAATATTCAATCCCCAAAGCTGGCACCCAGAAAACATATATTACTTTTCTTTTTGGTGCTATATTCTAGTATATAATTATAGCTTAAGAAGCTACAAAATTTATTCGGCATCACCAGATCTACGATACGGCATGTATCTGTGGTCCTTTCAAGCATTCCTTCTCCTCCTTTTCTCAACAAATGCTTCAAGTTTGCCCGATGACTAAAAATGATGAACAGATAGATTTAGCAGAAAAGAGAGAGAGAAAACAAGTGGTATAATGGGGTGGGGGCAGGGGTAAACACAAAAAGATGTTCTAAATCAGCCTTTGTTTCCGTACTTCAGCTGCAAGGAATGGAAAAGGATGTCAGCATATATAGTGATGCTTCATTAAATTCATTTAACATGTATTGATCTGTTTGTGAATGGAAATGAGAGCATGGCAGGAAGGATCACATTTCTTTAGATAAAAAGGACGTTTCCCCTGCTTTGCTGCTTCTCTCTCTTTCTTTTTATGATTCGCCAATATTTCTGTATCAATATTCTTCGTTGAATCAGACTTCATTTGTTTATCCTGAAAAAACATGAATACATCATGACGAAATCAATAAACATCATACTTTTGGAGGTAGAAGAGAAACTAGTAAAAGTGAAACGTACAATCCATGATATACGTTCTTTTATTTCACTTATGCGCTTCGGATCTTTATATTTTTTCAATTCCTTCTTCAGAGCCTGGTACAACAAGATGATGTAATCAGAGTTCATAGAGTAAGCTCTACAAAAAGGTTCTACACGTATAATCTGGAAGACTACCTGTCTTTCAGCAGGAAGATCGTTTTCATATAAGAAATTATACCTCTTCTTAAACCTGCAAGTCCAAGCACATATATTACAACAGAAGTTCCCAGATTTAGTTGAAAGCATTGTTTAAAATGAAACTACTTGGTTATGCACTAAGATAAAGATCAGCATAAGGATCCTTCAATATAGTAGAAGCATAATATATTTTAAGTAAGGATATCAGAAGCTTTTTATATCTACAAAGATAATTATTTATGACAGTGAAAAGGTTATTATCTACAACAAGAACTATTTTAAACTTGACTGTTTAAAATTTCCTCGCATTAAGAAAGTCATTCATTTGAAATTTACATGTTTCTCTTCACTGCTTTAATCGCTCTCACTAAGTTGACTCCACTATAAGAACGGAACTAGCATCTTCCTAAGATATTAAGTAGCGGCACTTCGCTAGACATGCTCTAAAACAGCAAAGGCAACCAGAACTAACACAACTTAAAAGTAGCACAAAATTTCTTGAAGTTTATAAGGATAACTGCATTGCAACTAAACAAGTGTACATGATGACAACATTAAAAAGCACATGTCAAGAGGTGAACATACCCTTCAGGGTCAAGTGTAGCACAAAGAGATTCAAATCTTGGATCACGTACAACCTGACATTATTAACCATGTAGAAACTCAGAATAATAAACAGACACGGAAAATGATGAAAAAACCATTAACCATATCAGTTTGAAAATTTAACATAACTTCCACAACTCAACATCATAGCACCAGCACAAACATTTTAAAACTTCTACTAAACACTTACATAGCGAGAGGTATTGCAATAATTCACTTAACCCATCTCACATCCAAAGTCTACATACATGGCACTCAGAGTCTTCATAATATGTCAGAATGTGTGTGCATGTGTAAAGCAAACAAGATATAGACTGCAATTGGTCTTCCTACTCTACATAAGCTTGCAAATGGCCTTATAGGGTAGCAGCCTAGTAGGTCTAAAATATCAAAATGCTAAGCAAGCTTCTACAGGGCCTCATTAGACTTTGAGGAGCTAAACCTCACGAATTCAGTGACAAAGGAACAATAAATCTACCTTCTTTGGAGCTTGGATGACCTCTCTAAAAGCAGAAACTGGCTTCTTGCTACTGGCCTCCATCGGCCTAGTAAAACATTAAAGATTTCTTTGCATGAGGTTTCATGGACTAAAGAATCAGAAATTAAAAATAAATAAATAAATACTCTATTAAACTGTTAAAAATGCAATACCTATTCTTGTTAGCCCTTTTTAACTTTTTGTCTTCTTTGGGTTTCTGAAAAAAAAGCATGTGCCCCATTCGAGCGTGCTTTCTGCAATTCCTCAAAAGTTACATCTACTAACTCCTTCTCTATCTCCTGCTCCTCCTGTAATCATCAAAACCAATCACACTTCGCACTCACTGTAAACCTAGTTTTGAAGAAATCCAAAAAAAAAACACAAATTATAACTTTATGAAACTTTGTCAAGTTACCCACATCTTCTGAGGAACTGTTGGTAATAGAGTCTTCTCTCTCGAGTTTTTCATACTGCGTTTCCATGGATTCTGCGACTCTGGCTCCTTGCTTTACCTTTTTACAAGTAAATGAAATCGGTTAGACCCCAAGAAAAAAAAAAGTTATCAATTTTACGTGAAAAAAAAAATGTTGAAGTGGAAAATGCATAAATTGATTGTGGGAGGAGTACCTTAGTCAAGTATTTTAGGAGCAATGGTGAAGGAGACAGTTAAAAGGTTCGGATTTTGCAACGAAATTAAAAGGACTGTGGTATACCACAGTCGAGAGAGTTCGTTCCTTGATGTTTACAAATTATGGGACAGAACCCGACGGCTACAACAGCTTTATTTGTGCAGGGGAGCAGTATAGCAGGCCTGTATGAGGTCAAATAAATAAACACATCAAAACGCATACTTCTCTATTTGATTCATTAACTTAACATGAATAACTGAACATAAAAAAAGAAAAATATAGTTTGCATAATGTCTCATGCACTTGAAAAGGATAAAATGGCGGAAATTTTACCTAGAAAGATCTTTTCGAGAAATTATGTAAGCCGCATTCAACTCTCAGATGCAGTATTAGTTTTGTAAGAGCCTGAAATATGGGGAGAAACATACCAATATGATTCAACCAATAAGAGGCAATTAAATTATGCCAAGTAAAATATGGGGAAATTTAAAAGATTTCGTCTTTGACTTAGACACTCATTCACTTCCTTGTAAAATAAAAGATGATAAACTATGAAAAATTCAAAAACTGGCCAGATTCTAGAAAAACCTCAGCAAGAGCTCGTCCTTAGAAGTAGCACAAAAAGTAAGATTAATCAAAGCAAGATCAAGTAAAATGCCAAAACTAAAAATGAACCATCAGGCGAATTTTTGTCTCCTACATTAAGAAAGCAGCCAACTGCAATTGATTCACAAATGCCAAAACCATTCCATTACAAAGCCCGCAAACATATACTTACGAAAATAGAACAATGGATTAGTACAGACACAACAAACACGAAAGAAACATTATGATAAAGCTTTTTGCAAAAGAAACACTTATGCAGGAAGAAAAAAACCTTACATAAATCTGAAAATTGCACTATTATTTCAGTTTTGCAAGCACGATTCACTAAGTTGTAACTGTGACGTTAAGTTACACCATTATACTCTATGTTACTGTCTCCACAGAGCGTTCAACATCAAAAAGCCTGCAAACAAAACCTCATCACATGACAGATCACCAAAACTCTCACTGCCATTAACAAATGGTAGGATCTAAGAAACACGACAACTACTGTTTGGCTAGACCTCTAACTCTCACTGCCATCATTAACCTAGTTTCTATAAATGACATAAATACTCCACTGGTAAAGATGTAAGAGAGGAGGATGAAAAAAAAAAACAGTGATGCATAAACCACATACAATTGTACATTGAAATCAAAATAATACTTTTAGAAGGGTTTTAAACACGCTATGCTCTAATTGTCTTCACCTTAATTTCATTTTTTGATAGGTTTTGGATTGGAGAAATTATTGTTAAGAAATCTTCTCAAACAAGCTCTAAAAAGATAAGAACAGTTCAGCTACCAGTAAAGAAGCGAGTAAAGTTGACGAGGTAAGGCTGATATATAATTGCTCCATCTTGAAGTTTCCATGAGGCTAGCTTCACTTATGAGGTAAGTTGCAAGCAAAGGCCAATCTGACACTGAATTTCTTTTCAATACCTCACCAGGTTCAGGGCAACTCCATTCCTAACAACCGGAACACACCAATCAGATGCATTGGAAAGTACCT
Source organism: Vigna mungo (assembly GCA_036885675.1). Lineage (NCBI taxonomy): Eukaryota > Viridiplantae > Streptophyta > Magnoliopsida > Fabales > Fabaceae > Vigna > Vigna mungo. The sequence goes on along the minus strand of CP144700.1, from coordinate 41,462,087 downwards.
TAACTAGATTCCCATACTGAACCAACCAAGTTTTAAAAAGTTCCCATTTCCAATATCAGTAAAAACAATATTTCAGTGAACAGCAGACATAAAAATAACAAGCACTGCAGATCAACTAAGATTGTTCCGCCGTATCTAAAAAATCTTGTTTTTTTGAACATGAAGAAAAAAAGAAGCCATTGCAATTGCCGGAAATACTAGACCCACTAAAGGAACAAAAATTGTTCTTTATATCCAGTACCATAATACTGTGGCACTGCTCTTCAACAAAAATTGGTCACACAAAGTACACCAATTTTAATTACTGAGAAATATACCACTAAGGAAACTTTGATTGGCAAACAATTTTATCTCAGTTTTATCCAAATAACTATTTTGGGAAATCGTTTCATACTTTCTACGGCGAAATGTAACAAGAGGCATGTGAGGCTTCGTTTTGGTTTAACTTTTCTAGCTACACAATAATATTCATACACAGGACAACTACTGGCAAAGCATGGTGCAGTGTTTAACGATGATGGATGAACCCCAGATAGTAATTTAAAACCCTTGTTGGAATAATAAAGTACCTTGGCCACTGATGATGGAAGAATCCCAGATGCTCTCTCCACGTACAAGCAATCGTTACCAGATGTCTAACAAAATGTTTGAACAACTAAGAATACATTTCAAAAATATTTGAACAACACAGGCTAAAGGAGAAGTGTTCTCAGAACGTAGAACCTTCGACAATTCGGCAACGGCAGAGTACGGCAAAGCCTTTGACAGAGGCAAACCTTCGACGACGGCGAACCTTCGACGGCAGCGAACCTTCAACGGCGGTAACCTCGGCGGCAGCCTTCAACAGCGGCAGCCTTCAACAGCGGCAACCTTCAACAGCGGCACCCTTCAACAGCAGCAGCGAGTGAGCGGGATGAACGGGATGTAAGGCAGAAAGCAAATGTAGACCGTGATTGAGAAAGCATATATAACCCTACTGGTATATGGTGGCTGAAACGAAAGGGAAATTAAGCACAGAATAAAAACGACGACGTTTTGTAACCAAGAAACGGGGAAGACAATGACTTCTAGACCCCAGCTACTTACACCTCTTCCTTGTTACAATATAATATTTATTATTCGAGTCAAGTAAAAATTGAAATTAGTCTATTCTCAAAACTTTGGTTTAATTTAGTTTCTCAATTTTAAAAATGTATAAATTTAATCTTTTTAACCAAATTTTGTTAGGTTTATTTGATGTTTCAATCGCGTTTCTCGATTGATTGACATTGAGAAATGCATTTGAAACATCAAATAAAGTTAACAAAACTTTGTTAAAAGAACTAATTCATACATTTTTAAAGTTGAGGGACTAAATTAGATCAAAGTAGAGACTAATTCCAATTTTTACTAAAAATTAAGGAATCAAAAACATATTTAACCCTTAGTTTTTTTGTTTTGTTTTTATACTCGAATCACAAATTATAAATAAATAAATAAATATATATATATATATATTTGCACTATAAAAATAATACTTTATAAAATTAAAAGTATCTTTTAATCTTTTATTTTGATGACAAAATAAAAATACTTTTACTGTAACATTAACAATATTAATAAAAATATTTTGTACGATTCTCTTTTTACAAAAGATTTTATAATTTCAATATAAATATTAACGGCATTTTTAAATTTATTTAGTTTTCAATAATATAAAAAAAAATTGTTAATGCACTCTATGTATTTCTATCATAGCGCGAAAATGTATTTTCAAAAACCTCAACATTTAACATGCATACTTTGTTCAAAACATAATAGTGTAAAAACTCTTATCCAATGAAAATAATGAAGGAAATAAAATAACTCTAAATATATTATTTTTAAAATTCAAATGCTGTGAATTTAAATAAAAATCTTAAGTCGGTTCCCCATCATTTTCTGAATCTATCATGCCTCAACATTATTTGTAACATCAACTGCTCACGTATAACACATTATACAATCATTGTCGATAATATCATTCACAACACACAAACACAAACATGTATGGGGTAAGCTACCGATAAAACAATCATAATAACAAGATATAAACATATTGATTACATCAACAATAATCAAATACCCCATACATAGTAGTAATATCAATAAAAGTCCTAAACCTCTAACATAGCAATTCAATCACCACGAATTACTCAATCCTCGATCCTTAATCCTCAATCTCTAACCCTCGACATCATCATTAACATTTCACACATAGACCCTTAGTTTACCCACTCATTAACACTTATGCTAACTACTTACTATAATATAACTATTATAATAACACTTTTATCACATAGCATCACTTGGAGCATCTCAAATACCATGATTACGATCATAGATACACCGCCATCATGATTATGCCAATCATGGACAACACCATGAGCATCAACATACCATAAACACCACAGTGGAAAGAGTCTCTCTCACTTTTGTACCCTACCTCACAAATTATAGTCGCTTCTACAGCTCACCTGTAGCCTCCCCTACAAGACATATGTAGCCTCCCTTACAGATCATTTGTAGCCTCCCTTGCAGATATGCTCGAGTAGTTCCGTAATCTAGCTAAGGAACATGTAATCCTTCCTCACAAGGATGAGGACCACACCTTCACCCCTGCACAAGGAAGGCTTAATACTCGAACAATCCTTCCAATGCACACAAGGCAAAATGAAGTACATATCCGCAAATAGCACCAGGACTTACGAGGTACAACAAGTAGACTTATCCTCACTCTCATGCTCATCAATCACATAAAAAAGTACACCCCAACACTCACTCATCCTCCAATCCTCAACCACAAGTCAAACATAACCCTAAACATAACCACTAACCTCAATCTCTGATTATCATCACGTTCCACAGCTCCTCAGGCTTGGTCTACATCCATTCTTCATCAAACTTGCCATTTTTCACAAAAATGTATTGTGATAATCGATTATCACTTAAGATAATCGAATATCTCGGTGAAATTTATCCAGAAACATCATGCAGAAAGGGATAATCAATTATCATCCCAAATAATCGATTATTCCTGAAACCATACTCAACATCGATGCATAGGTAATCGATTATAACTAATGATAATTACCAAATCGAAACACATGTTGAACATGATTCAAACATACATACATCAACCCTAGATCATGTGGAAATATACTTAACACATCATACATTTACTCAAGAATCACATACCCATGTAAACATACTCAAACACATATAATACATCACTTGAATCATCTAAATCCAATCATTGACATGTTATACCCGCAATAAACCCAATTATAATGCATATGATTATTACTACACCTTTACAACATATATTTGTATAGAAAATCCCTATGCATCATAACTTTGTTCTCCCTTAACATGAAACCCTCTGTTGGGATAACCCAAAAAAGCATACATAATACATTCATAGGAAAAACTCATCATAAATATTACAAAAAACCTATTCTCATGCACACACAACCCTTGCCCAACAATAGCAACATATAATCTTAATTATAATTGTAAGACCCTTGAAATTCAGAGGGTAAGTGTAAGTCTTGGATCATTAGAATACTATAAACTCAAAATTTAACTAGTTGTAACAAAAGTTGAAGTTATAGTGTAAAATAAAATGTTGTCAACTTTGACATGTTTTACTATTTTAATTATAACTTTTTGTACAGTTTAATTGAGTTGATTCTTTTTCCATTAGAAACTAGAATCAAAGAGCTTCGATTCTAGTACTCATACGCATATTTTTTTACTTCGGGAAGGGGTTCAACCGGGCTGTCAAAGTTGCGAAAATTTTCTACACTCGTTGGACGAGCCGAACCACTTGCTGGGCGAGTGAAATTTTCACTAAGCGAGTAAAATTTTTCCAGACAGTCTCCCAACATAAAAAAAAGTTGTCTTGAGACTTTTTGACTCGCTGGGCGAGCCAAAACGTTTTCTGGGTGAGTGGAACAATGCATTTTGTCTATTTAAGGGCATTATAGAGGCTTTGGAGAGGTTTAGAGTTGAACCTGAGCCTGAGACGTTGTGGCCTTGGAGCAAAGAGCTTTTGGAGTTGTGTTTTGAGCCGTGGGAGAGGATTATAAGCTAGAGGAACGTCCATAAAGAGTTTTAGAAGGGGTAGCTAAGGAGAAAACCGTAAGGGGAGCTAACCTTGAGTCTTTTGGTTCTTACATATTATTGCTTCGTGAATATGTTAGTGATTTTGAATTTGGTTACGCTTCTGGAGTGAAATTATGGCTCTGTGCTGTATTCTTAATCTATTGATGGTTTTAGGACGAGATTTTGATTATGTGTATGGTTTTAGAATGAGAATTTGATTGTGTTGTATGCTTTGAATCGATGAAATGCTTTGGAATGAAGATATGCCTATGTTTTAATGATTTTGAGTCTGTTTATGGATTTAGAAGAAGCTTAGACTTTTGATATGAATATTGAACCAGTGAATGTTTATAGAATGAGATTTTATTTTGTTTTTGGCTACATTAGTATATTGATGATGACTATGTAAGGCGTGTTATGACCAAATGTTAATTGTACCATTTATCTACTGTCGTTCATAAGCATGTTGATTTTGGTACTAATCTTAGATGTTGATAGGATTCTGATGAGTCTTGGTTGTTGGTATGCTATTGGTAGAAATAAATCTTATGTTTATGATGGTCGTATGTGATTTGGACTCTCAAATTGTGATTTGAGAAGTTCAGACATGAATCTTTGATGTTTGTGATGACTTTTAGCATCTGCCATGTTACTTGATGAACTTTGGATGTTTGGAAGGTTCAGATTGTTAGAGAAATTGGTAAGAATAAATTTAAAGGTGGATCTAATACATCTTATCTCACGTAGAGATAGACGATTATGTGGTGGAGAGTAGCATGAGGTCCTTATCTGGGGGCCCTATTATGTCAAGGAAAGGATTAACCTTGTGTAGTAGCTTTCCGGGGGCCATGTTGGGTCAAGGAAAGTATTAACTTTGTGTTGTAGCTTTTTGGGGGTCCTATTGGGTCAAGGAAAGATTTACCTCACCACAAGTGCATGGATCCCACAGTTCGACATTCATACAATATTTTTATTCGGATGAGTCGAGTCTATGATTATGATATGTTTATGTTGGTTGGTTTGGATTGAAAGTATTGAACTATGTTATAGCTTTAAATATATTATGTTGTTTTTCTGTTGCATTAGCTCACCCTTTCTTTGTTTGTGGTTTGGATGTATTTTCTTTATGTTTGTGTTTTTTTTGCGATGGTCATCAGGTGTGTGTGAGTAAAAGGTGATGAAATACCAGTGGAACAAGCTTTAGATGGTGGAGCAGCCGACATTTAGTTTTCTATGGACAAGATTTATGTTTTAGTTTCTATTTTAAGTTGTACTGTATTAAGTTTAAAATTCTAGTGAGGTTTGTATAATTATGAGGAAAACTTTTATTCCTCCTTTGTGTTGACTGTTCTAATTTATCAATGATGTGAGAACTCTATAATAGTTTAATGTTATAGTTATTGGGATGTTACAATAATCATGTACACATGCATCAAAACAAGGATTATCAATCAAGATAATCAAGAACATATAACATACAACAACAAACAAACAAAGGTAAGCTTCCACATACCCTGACTAATACTAGGGCTTTATCTACAACCAAAAACACCACCAATCTTCCTCTGTACTAAGGGTTTCTGTTGCTCTCTCTCTCTCTCTCTCTCCTTCTCCCAAAAATGTCAATTTTCTTCCTTCATTTGTTTTCTCTCTTTGATTTAGGGTTTCTAAAACACAAATGTCACTATTCCCTCTATATCTTAATATTTATAAAACAACACAACTTTATCTCTAATATCTCTTCACTATAACATTATATTTTAAAAAACCAAATCTATTTAAATTTCTATTCTCCTTCTATCTCACCTCTACATCTATCTTCTATTTTATTTTATTTAATTCACACCATTTTTTCTTCCTACACTCCCTTATTTAATTTCTACCCTAATTAAATAAAGGTAAAAGACTATTTTGCCCCTACGCAAAAATACAATTAAAACAAAGGAATTTTTTAACTTCCTTTTTCCTTAGAATTAAATCCATGTCTATTTAATCCTAATCCATCCTTCCATTAACAAGTCAATACATCTCATTGATAATATCACACACTAATAACATTAAATAATAACATATTTATGGTTTAACAAAGATATTCACACAAAACACCTTAATAAACATAACTCTTAAAGAAACATACTCAAATCTTAACAAAACTTTATTCCTTAAATTCTTATTTTTCATGAGTCTAACAACATGTTTATTCTTCACACATCCAAAGAATATCTTGGGTAATTTGCTATAATTAACTCATTTTACATCAAAATAATGTGTCGATGTACATATAAACATTCTTTTTAATCTTTTAAAAATCTAAATTTCGATATGTGTAACATCTGAAACTTATGGTACATTAATTCGTACAAAATTGTAATCACATTAATATTATTATTATGCAATGAAACATTTGAAAATTCATAATATATTATAAAAGTGAAACAAATGACCATTTAATCATTATAAAAATAACGGAATTAAAAAAAACACTTATAATAATTTGAACAAGAAGTTATATAACCATTACTAAATGTTTTAGCAAGATATAGTAACCTTCTTTGATTAATGAATGTAAGTATGGCACGTTATAACTATATTTATATTCTTCGTTTTTAAAAGCTTATTAGTATTGAATTTTACTTTTTATTTTTATATTTTATATGATAAGATTGAAAATTAAATTAAATTGTCAATTGTTTTCTTTATTGTTGATTAAATGTTAAGAAATTATGATTATATAAAAATATGCATCATGAAATATCAATTATGTGTTGATAAATCAACCAAATAAATCAACACTTCAAATTTTGCAACATTATATTTTATAAGCATTATTAAATTACTACATTTTTCACAATTTAGTTAAGCTGTTTTCAAATAGTTGTTTTTTATTTGATTTAGATGAAATAATAATTTCTTTTTCAAAATATAAGTTCAAACAAACGTAAGTTATAAATTCCTAAATTTTTTAATAAAGTTATAAATTCCTAAATATTGATACTCGTGTTGTAATTATATGGTTTCTAAGAATATTTTCAATTAATTAAATGTAAGTATCTTAAATACAAATTGAGAATTAAGAATTTAAAAAGTTTTAGTTATAGTTAATTAGAATATTTTAAATAATATAATCCTTACACTAATGTTGCACAATACTAAAAATAATTGTAAAAGTTGAACCTGACGTGAATCGAACACGCAACCTTCTGATCTGGAGTCAGACGCGCTACCATTGCGCCACAGATCCAATTTTATGTGTTTAAACTCGTTAAATTATTGTTAATCTATATCTTAAGACTAATCCTTAATGCTATTTAGGTTCTTAAGACTAAATCTTAAGACTAATCTTAAGACCATTGCGCCACAGATCCAATACCATTTATTTGGTAGTTTGGCTTTTAATATTTTTTTTTTAAAATATTAATATGAATCATTCAAAGGTAATAGAAACTCGGGGTTTTCTTTTTCTATATCATACGACTGTCTCTAACACTTAAATAAGAATACCACGTCTTAATTCTTTTTGTGATAAGTTTTTTCTTTTATTTAAAATTGATATTTTTTAATATGATATTTTTTTTTTACTTTTAGAGATATTTGTTTACTAAATTATCATCCGAATGAACATTTTAAATTTTTTTATATATAATGCTTCAAAGATTAGGTTTTGTGAAAAAAAGGATTCTTTAGTCTTTGATATCCAATTCTGTATTTTTTATAGTGAACGAAAGTCTATCAAAAGAATTAAATACGTTTAAAAGTTTGAAGCTAACAATTTTACTTTTTACAACTATATATAAGAGAAGGATTATTAAGTGGGTTGATAAAGGTATTTAAAAAAAAACGTTTAAATTAGGAAATTGAAAATCAATATATAACAATATGCTTGTGGCACTTTAGTTTTTTGAGAGGTAAAATTGAAAAATTATGGTGGTAACAAGAAATATCATGATGTTTAGAATTTGTGTTGATAATGATAGCTTGATTTGTTAAGAGTAAGTTTGGTGTATTTGGAGAGATAATTGAAAAATATGCTGGAGTGCTCGTAAAAAATTAAATTTTGAGTAAGAAATAAATTACTTATTTAAATAAAAATTTGTATCAATTTAACTTAATCATTACTTTGCTACCTTTTTCAAATTATATTATGTCAAATATAATTTTTTAGTTGTTTACAAATTTAGAGTTTAAATCATTTGAAGTTGAGAGAGATGATATTTTAAATAAAATTGAGAATAAACACCTATAACGTATATATGGACTTTATATTTTCTTTTATTCATTTAAAATTTATCTTAATAAAAACCTTAAGTGTTATATATTTCTAAAAAAACACTTTTCATTTTGGAAATTTCAATTAGTAAAGAAAATATAAGAACTTCACTTTCTCTTTTAACTCTTACTCTTGTGCATAGTTATCGTTTCTATAAATCTAGTATGTTTCTAAAAGATTTTAATTGGCCCTAAAAATAGAAATTAACAAGGGATGTCAACCACTGTGAGGATGATCCTTTGTGGAGATGATCCTTATTTGTTCAAAATTAGTATATATGAACTATTGATAAGATATATCTTTGGAGTTGAAATAAAAAATATTCTCTAATCTCACATTTTGGAATTTAATGGTGACAAAACAACAACTAACTACAATTTGGCTTTTAAGGGGCTAAACTATCCAAGAATGCATATGAATATTTTAGAAATTATGATAAGTGTCAAAGGGTTCGAGGTATATTCAAAAGGCATGAACTACTCTAGTAAGGCATAATTGAGGCAAAAATATTTAACTATTAGGGTATGAATTTTGTTGGTCCATTGTCTGTCTCCCATTCAAATGAATATATCCCAGTTGTAGTGGATTATGTGTCCAAATGGGTGTTGATTGCTAAACCAATGACATGTATACCAGTTACAACGTAACAAGTGATAAATATCGTCCTCTCCTAATGGACTCGACAACTCTTGCATTCTAGCTCAATTAGCCACAAAGTTCACAAAACACAATAAACTCTTCTTGGTATTTTCATTAAACAGTTGATGTGCAAGGAAATGTAACATAAATTATTTACAATTTTTTAGACTAGAATTTATCCACTTCACTTTCATGCATTGACAAGCATCTCAATTTCATATTCATGCCAAAATCAACTCACAAATATACTTAAATTCTATCCCTAGAACCTTTGAGCCTATGATAACTCATCAAGTTTCAAATCCTTGAATCCTCAACAACCAATCATACATTCAGTTCAAGAGTCTAAGATTACCAATGGACTAAGTTATATTCTTAGACACCAACAATCATTAGACATTCAATTTCAAGTCTAGTTTCAAAAGATATTTCCCAACATCTCAAGAATCACAAATCAAGCATGAGCACAATCCAAGAATTAAGCCTGAAAATTGAATACTAACATGAATTGGAAAAACATGTATCATTAATAAAATAAAATTACACAAGAGTTGGATGCTTTACAACTAATCTCAACAAATAAGAATAACCCTCAATGATGGAGAACTTAGGGTTCTACAAATTGAAGAGATGGGGAAGAAGTGAAAAACAAAGAAAAGATGCAAGTCTTCTCCCAAGGTTCTTGGTAGTTGTTTCATGCTTCAATTGCTCCTTCCCCTCATCTCAACACCTCCAATCTTCAATCCCAAAAGGGGAAAAACCACCATGGATGAAGAAGGAAACCCAAGGAGGAAAGAGAGGTCTTCCCAACACTCCAAACAACCTCTAAGAGCATCTCCCAAGCACCCTAGGTGATTCTATTTATGTAAGAATGACTAAGGATGAAAACCATTGCGAAAACATGATTAAATACCCAATTTCGCATATTAGGGCTGACAGACTTGCCCAATGGCTTTATTCTCTTCCAACGAGGGCTAAAAATGATGCTCCCTGACTTGTAACTCGTTGGGCGAACCAAATTTTCGCTTGCTAACTCGAATACTACAACTTTAGGTTGTCATTTTCGCCTAACGAGAAACCAACTCGCTCAATGAGTCAACCTGGCTCCGAATGGTGATTTTCTGATTATGCGGGGGTAATCCATGACAGTATAACCTTATAGATAAGTCTTTTCTTCATGTTTGCAACCTTTGATGTGATTCTAGTGCCCCTAAAGTGGTTACTTGTCTAAAAATAATTTTTTCTTATCCAATCATGCTTCCTTGAATTCCAACTTGTTTTCCTCCACCACAAAAGCTTCCTTTTCACTTATTTTACACTTATAAACAAGGAGATTAGAGGTAAAACAGACATAAAAAACTAAAATACAAAACATGTTAAACTTAAGGATAAAACAAGATTAAATCTAGGAAATAGTTTATTTATTCATGACAAAAGACACACAAAAATAGGTAAAAATGAACGTTATCAATAGGTGGAAGCAACTATTATCCAAAGGGCTGACACAAGAACTCTCATTAAATTCCTTAAGAAAAAATGTTGCTTGGGGAACATTCTCAATGAACTCCCGATGACCTCCAAATTAATCGATAATTACAAAGACGAGTTTGGGGAAAGTTCTTAGTGAACTCCCAACACTCATTCGATCAACAAGGAATGTTCTTAGTGAGCTCTTGTCGCATTGCAAAGACAAGTTTAGAAAATATTCTTAGTGAATTCCCAACACTCGACTGATCAACAAAAAACGTTCTTAGTGAACTCTTGTAACATAAAATAGATAAGGTTGGGGAACTTCCTTAGTGAATTCCTAACACTTGACCGATCAGTGTTATAAGCTTGTCAAATCATCAAACAAATTGAGAAGGATCATTAACTAAGCTTTCATTGCTAAACTGATCGTTTAGCCACCAAACAATGTTAAAGCGTCTAACTATATTACAACTTGCGCCTTATCAAGTATTTCGCGATTAATCGTTTAGCGAGTTTAAGTGATGTTAACAAAATTGCATTAAGTTATGATTGAGCGTTCTTGCGTAAAGCCAAAGGTATTAAGGGTATACAAAGTAAAAAGAGGACAACTTGGGCGATCACCTTATTAAAGCCAAAGGTATGTTCGTTGAAGATTGCATCACTTAAATCTTCAACCTCTTGCATTAAATCAGCCTTTTGCTTCAATAAGGCCTCATTCTCGTCTGAAAGCTCACTATAGTTCCCATTCACTTTTTGGAGGTCCAGCTTGAGCTTGTTGTTTATACGTTGAAGTTGTCGGATGGTCTTTCAGTCATCGTCGACTTTTGAGGCAACATTCTTCTTGGCTTCCTCGTAACCAGTGTGAGCCTTCTTGGCCTCATCCATCTGCTTGGCCATTTCTTGATTAGCCTTCCTAGAGGCCTCCAAGTCTGCTCGAGCGGCCTTCAGCTCTTGTAGGGAGGCCTTCTCCTTAGCACATTGGGAGGCCATTGCCATACAAATTGTATGCCCTAACGTTAAGCTTGAAGGTTGTATCCATGTCCTTTTCTTAGGTCATATACTTGAAGAAGGCTTGTTCGGCGCTATAGAGGTTGAAGTTGACCTAACGACGCAGGATGATTGAGTTGAAAGACCTTGTAATGAGGGATCCAGTTTGTGGGGACACCTTCCTAATCCTCTTTTGCGAAGAGGAGGACTTCTCCTTAATTGACTTCCTCCTCCATTTATCTTGGACAGTCGGAGGGACGATCATTATGGGGATGGGCTGGGAGCACGAGGAGTTGCCCAGGCGGTTCGTGGGTCTTGTGCCGAGGCCTTCTCCCTAGAAATATGTTTGGGGGAAGGGATTTGTGCAGTAGTAAGATGAACACTTAACGTCCCTTCTTCAACAACTTTATTTACAGTCTTTTGTTGAACAAAATTTTTGGAGAAGACGCTGGTGTCGACATTGTGAGGAGCCATGATATCTAAAATAAAGCACAAAATTTAGTTAAGTTAAAAATGACAGTTATAACATACAATACAATTGAAATCCTATTGCACACTTTACTATAGAGTGCATCATAATCAATTAGGTTAATGAGACTTTAGGAGGAGAGGTGACAAGATAACTGGTCGATCAGGCTGACCACCTCTAGCTCTCCGAGCTCATCATAGACTTCGCCCACGAAGGCAACCTCCTCGAGTTCTCGGTCCAATAGAATGGAAATATCTGCCAACCATTATCCATATAGTACTTGGACCAACCAACTTCCTTTATTACTATATTTAAATCATTTGTTTTAAATCCTTTAAAGGAAGCGTTGAAGAGTGTGAAAACCATTTCCCTTTTTTGGAAATAAGAGATACCCAAGCCCTATTATTGTGCAGTCGAGTCTGGAAGAAGAAGAGAAAACAAGGGAGAGTAGGGGTGATGTCCAAGGTTTTACATATCACCTCTCGAACGCCTGCATGTAGTTGGGTAAGAGCCACATTCAACTCGCTCAAGACATTCATTTGGAATTCGTTGAAGGGCAACTGGATGACCATATCCTTTGAAAGGTGGAATATGAATAGAAGAAATCCAACACGACACCCTCCTTGCCATGGAAGATTCGTTCATTTTTCTTGCACACGACAAGCTTGAAATGCTCGACGTTTGTTGCTGCCTCAACTAGGTTCATTATACCAATGAATTCCTCCAAGAACTGTCCTATGATGAAGTAGGAAACATATACTCCAACCTCATGAGGAGCCCAACCATATCCAAGAATGGGCGGGACCAATGTGTATAACTCAATCCACTCCCCTACTGCATCCACTTCAATCGCAACCACCTCACACATGATGACTCGGACGATGACATATTTCGTATCTACACCCGTTGTCGCATCACCCGAATCAATCCCCCGCTTGATTGATCCAAAAATTGAAGACCCAACCGATGATACTGATGATGCCAAATTGCTATCAGCATAAACCCGACCTCCCCTCCCTTTAGACTCATCAAATGAAGATAGCAGAACAATCATTATTATTACCTATGAAAAAATAAGTATACAACGCTTGGTTCTTACAAAGAAAGTAAAGAGCAATGGTAAAAATGATGTTGGACCCCACTCCTATTTATATAATTATCATTCATTTCTAAATATTTGACATTGAATTTATTCTTTTGATGTTGAATATTTTATAATATCATATTTCATTTTTCGTGATTTTTTTTTATAAAATTTAATTAATTGATAACAAAATAGTAAGATAGCATATATAGATACATGTACGAATATACACGGTGAGGAGAAGGATAATAAAAAAATTATACTCAAGAATGAAGACAAGTATCGATATTTACTTATAAATGAGATAATAAAACAAGTCTTTATCCCACCTAATTGTTATCTCTAATTATAAATATAATATTAAAATAATATAATATTAAAAATATATAATATTAAAAATATACTTATATGATAAGCTTATATTTAAGGTAGAAAATAGATAAATAATTAAAAAAAATCTCATATGTTACATGTGTGGATAACTTCACAATAAGATTACTATGTTATTAGTATCCACGAATCATTAGTTTATAGGAATAGATAAAATTCTAATAGTGATTGAAACATGCACTTAGGGGAGAGGAGGAAAAATTAAGAATTTTTCGAGTGTTATACAAATAATTTTTATTTGATTAAAAATGGAAATTAATTAATTTTTTTTGTAATAAAATTTTATTATAAAATAGTAATTATTATATATATATATATATATATATATATATATATATTATTTGTCGAGAGATAAAGTTATTACTTTTGAATGTTAGATAACAACTCTTCAGTATTCTAGATTAAACTTGAAAGAGTAATGAGAGAAAATATCTATTTACAAAATACTCTTAAACTCTTAAATTCATAAAAGTCAAAAGTATATAATAGAATAAATGGAAGATATGAAAAATGAGAGAATTTAGTCTTCTATACGCGACTATAAGACTCAAACGACTAAAGATAAGATAAATAATAAAATTATTTGCAAAATGTAAGAGATTTTCAATGAAAAATGTTAATTAGGACTAGAGTTAGGTTTGAGAATTCTCTTATATATATATTCTCTTTGGTTTTGTTTAAGATGTTGCAAGCTATCTCGTAGTAATTAGTTAGTATGAATTAAAATATAAACGTTATCAATTTGTATTAGCAATAGAGTATATTATTTAATAATATGTATAACAATCAAATTTAATATTAATGAACTATTATTTCTTAAAATAGTACATGTAATAAAACTGTATATCTCTCTAACTCTAATAATATGTTCAAGTAATATATAAGGTTTGATTTTCTTATATAAAATTTTAATTTTGAATCATGTACAATAAAAGAAACGTGATTAAGAGAGAAATTATGATAAAAATAGTAACACACTTAACTCTAAAAGATATTATTAGTAGAGATATATTAGCAATGCTTATATTAAAAGTTTAATTTTTGTAAGACAAAGTTGATGCTTGTAAGAACATGCAAGTCTAACGTTGATCAATTATTAAATGAATATATTCTCAGTGCATGATTATAATAATTAATAATGAAATCAAATCCTATTTCTTTTATAAATGAAATATTGAAGGTGAAATGTCTAAATCCCTCCCTTTTTTTAATACTAGCAAGTCCTTATCTACATAGCTAGTAGACATGAGCAAACCCAAATTCCTCATTTTTAAATGCTCCTTTAATAATTAAGATACATAATATTGAGGAGTTTGGCTTAATTAATACATAAAACATATTTGTTCTTACATATCATTAAAAATTACACTGACATTTATCACTTTGTCTTATCATAAATAAATCTGAGACTTACTTCGCAATCAATCTGTTGGTTCAATCAAGCATAAAGAAGATATACAAAGCACAGAGAATAAAGAAAAACAGAATACTGTATATTATTCTGACCACAACAACAACTCAATACATCTTCTACATTACAGAAAATATAACAAAAGAAAATAACCAACAAATAACTCTTGAACAGTTATGCATAGTTATACACATAAGAAAATAAACTGAATGAAGAGTCAACTATAACATTTTTCCACCTTGACACTTCAATGCAGTTTGTACAATCACTCCCATGAAATCAAACATGACTAAAACCCACCATGCTTAAGCATTTTTCAAACTTATTTCTACTTAACACTTTAGTTAACATATCTGCTGGATTGACACTAGAGTCAATCTTCACCACTTCAATAACACCTGAATCAATCACATCTCTAATGAAATGTAGTTTAACATCAATATGCTTGGTCTTTGAATGATACATTTGATGATTGGCTAAATGAATAACACTTTGACTATCACAAAAAATCTGTACACTATTCTCTTTGAATCCAAGTTCAAAGAGCATTCCCTTTAGCCATAAACCTTCTTTTACCCCTTCAACCAAAGCATTATATTCTGCTTCTGTGGTGGACAAAGCTACAACAGATTGGAGATTTGCCTTCCAGCTCACAACTGTTCCAAACAGAGTAAACACATAACCTGAGAGAGATTTTCTAGTATCAGGACATCCAGCATAGTCAGCATCAACAAAACCTTCAATGATAGATTTAAAATGAGTCTTTCTCTGATATAGAAGACCTGAGTTTACAGTTCCATTCACATATATGAGAATCCACTTCAGAGCTTCCCAATGAGCAGGTGCAGGTTCTGCCATGAACTTACTCACAACACTAACAACATGTGCAAGATTTGGTCTAGTGCAAATCATTCCATACATAATGCTGCCTACTCCACAAGCATAAGGAATAGGTTCCATCTTCTTTCTATCATCATCAGACATGATGTCTTGACTCCTTGAGAGTTTCATGTGATGGGCTAGAGGTGTGCTCACTGGTTTAGCTTTATACATTCTAAACATTTCCACAATCTTCTTCATATAAATCTTTTGAGACAAAAATAAAGTACCTTGCAGCTTATCTCTGATGATATCTACTCCAAGAATTCGACTAGCTTTTCCAAGATCCTTCATCTCAAATTCTGAATTTAGTGCATGCTTTAGATCATTAATCATCCCTTGGTCTTTGCTTGCTACTAGAATATCATCTACATACAACAATAGATACAACCAAACTCCATTTTCAAGTATATAGACACAACTATCATAGCCACATCTCTTGAAGTTCAACTTCATTAAGAAGTCATCAAACTTCTTGTACCACTACCTGAGACTTTGTTTTAGACCATACAATGATTTTTGCAAGAGGCATACCTTATCATCAACTGCAAATCCCTCTGGTTGGCTCATATAGATTGTTTCCTCTAAGTTTCCATGTAGAAAAGCAGTCTTGACATCCAATTGCTCCAGATATAAATCAAATTGGTTTACAATTGACATCAAGATTCTCACTGAACAATGTTTCACCACAGGTGCAAAAATCTCATTGTAATCCACACCTTCAACTTGAGTAAACGCCTTTGCCACCAATCTTGCCTTAAATCGAGCCTTCTGCACTCATGGAATCTCACCCTTCTTCTTGAAGATCCATTTACATCCAATCACCTTTTGGCCCTTAGGTAAATTTACAAGTCTCCAGGTGTTATTTTTCCGAAGGGATTCAAGTTCTTCTTCCATTGCACACAACCAAAGCTTTTGTTGTTCACTCTCAAGAGCCTCTTTGAAATTTCTTGGTTCATCTGGTTCATTTATCTCTTCAGCAGTATTCAAAGCATAACATATTAAATCAACTTGCCCAAATCTCTTAGTTGGTTTGGAGATTCTTCTTTCCCTATCACGAATAAGTTGATAGTCATTGGTGGCTTGATTGGAAGATGAGTGCTCAATGTTACGTGATGGACTTTCTGGGTCATCATTAAGATCTTGTTGAGTTTTATCAATAGGAGTCTCCACCTCAAATTGTAATTTCTCCATCTCTGATTCCTGGTTTAAAGTATGCATTCCCATCATTGCTTCATCAAAGATTACATCTCTGCTAATTATGAGTTTTGATGGTTTTGGGTCCAGCCTCCACAATCTGTATCCTTTAACACCTTTTGCATATCCAAGGAACACACATTTCTCAGCCCTGGCTTCTAGCTTGTCTTTCTTCACATGAGCATAAGCTAAAGCTCCAAATACCTTTATATTTGAGTAATCTGTAGGTTTACCACTCCAAACCTCCTTTGGTGTTTTATTCTCTATAGCAGATGATGGACTCCTATTTATCAAATAAACTGCTGTATTGACAGCCTCACCCCAAAATACTTTAGGTAATCCAACACTCAAGATCATGCACCTGACCTTCTCAAGAATGGTTCTATTCATCCTTTCTGCAAGACCATTTTGTTGTGGAGTTGCAGCCACAGTTTTATGCCTCTTAATACCATGGTTAGAACAATAGCTATTAAAGATATCAGAGACAAATTCAAGACCATTATCAGTCCTTAATACCTTTAACTTGGACTCCTGTTGATTTTTAGTTTGAATATGCCAGTCTTTAAATTTTTGAAATGTTTCAGTCTTATTTCTCAATATATAAACCCATACCCTTCTTGAGTAATCATCAATAATACTCAGAAATAGGATCCTCCTCCATGAGTTTGAGTCCTGGATGGACCCCACAAATCTGCATGAACATACTCAAAAGGTCTTGTGGAAGTGTGCTTACCAACTCCAAATTTCACTCTATGAGCTTTTCCCAAAACACACTGATCACAAAACTTCAACTTATGAAGTTTATCACCCATCAATAGTTTTTGATTCTCCAATTTGAATAATCCCTTCTCACTTATGTGACCCAACCTCAAATGCCATAATCTTGTCTTGTCTTCCATGGACTGACTAGCAATAAATGCATGAGATATAACAATGGATCCATCCAAGATATACAAGCCATTAACACGACTACCTTTGGCAATTACAGATGCTCCTTTGGTCACCTTCATAAACCCATTCTCAACCTTTGTAGAATATCCCATAAGATCAAAAGCACTTATGGAAATCAAATTCCTTTTCAGTTCTGGAACATACCTCACTCCTTGTAACAACATCTCATGATTATCAAACATTCTCAGTCTAATCACTCCAATTCCCTGCACTTTACAGGCTTTATTGTTCCTAGGAAGCAGTGTTCCACACTCCTTCAAAACAAGATTCTCAAAATAATCTTTGATTGGACACGTATGATATGTGCAACCAGAATCCATAACCCAACTTTTCTGGGAATCATCAGATGAAGCCACCAAAACTCCAGCAAATTCATAGCCAGATTCATAGTCATTTGAAGCCTCTGCAACATCAACAATTTCTTTCACCCGAGAGTCTTGGTCATCATTCTCAGGACAATACTTCTTAATATGGCCAATTTTCTGACATTTGAAACATCGAACCTGCTTCTTGATTTCTTGCTTCGCCTTGCCTGATTTTCCTTCTCTCTTCTTCCACTTTATCCTTGAGACTGCAAGCCCAGAAGATATTTCTTCCATATTTTTGGAATCTTGAAGTTTCTGAAATTCCTTGGTTCGGATCGAAGTAATGACTTCTTCCAAAGTAATCACTTGGTCTTTCCCATACAGTAAAGCATCTCTGAAATGCTCAAAGGTTTTAGGCAAAGCATTTAGAAGAATCACAGCTTTATCTTCATCTTCAAGTTTTACCCCAATATTCTCAAGATCATCAATGATCTTGTTAAAATCAGAAATCTGTTCCTCAATGGATCTCGACTCCATCATCTTGAACGAGTAAAGTTGTTGTTTCAAGCACAATCTATGGGCTAATGATCTAGTCATGTATAATGACTCCAATCTTACCCATATGCCTGCTGCACTTCTTTCCTTGGCAACCTCTCTGAGAGCCTTGTCCCCCAGACATAAGATAATGGCACTTCTGGCCTTATCAATCATATTCTTCTTCTCCGCTTGTGATAAGACTGGTGACATACTTTCTTCACCCTTCAAGGCTTCATCACAACCTTGTTGAATCAAGATAGCTTCCATCTTGATCTTCCATAACCCAAAATCATTTAATCCACTGAACTTCTCAATATCAAATTTTGCTGCCATTGTTTCTTGGTGAATAAAAATAGTCTTGTCTTGTTTATTCCCACAGACGGCGCCACTTGTTGGTTCAATCAAGCATAAAAAAGATACATAAAGCACAGAGAATAAAGGAAAACAGAATACTGTATATTATTTTGACCACAACAACAACTCAATACATCTTCTACATTACAGAAAATATAACAGAAGAAAATAACCAACAAATAACTGTTGAACAGTTATGCACAGTTATACACATAAAAAAATAAACTGAATGAAGAGTCAACTATAACACAATCTGACCCAGAAGATCACTTTGTCTTAAAAGGTCAAGCTTTCCTTTTTCTTTCTGGTCACCAAATTTTATAACAAAAACATCGTACTTTTATGTGGAGTTAAAATAAGTCTTTAAACTAAAAAAACCATCTTTTTCATATAAAAATAACTATATTTACTTCATATCAATAAGACCGCGGAGAGTGAACAATTTAAAGAAAAATAATTAGAGACCTAAATGGGAATAAAAATGTTAATGTGATTTGAATTACAAAGTTAATTTTTGTCCGACATAAGCATGGCAACTTCAAAATTCAAATTCCTGCAAAGGTTGATCAGCCAGTGTGAGAGAAAATGGACATTTTTTTCTAGAAATAGACAACATTAATTTCCCCATTGGAATTGTCCGGTGGAACAAAATAACAGAAAGATAAAAAGAGGAGAGAGCGATAGGGATAAAGAAACAAGTTTTTCCCAGGAAAGGGAAGGAATTTGCATGAATCTTCTGTGTCTGACTGTTCTGATTCGATCGTCATCGTCCTTCTTTTTGATCTTACCCTCCCTGTTCTCCCTGTCTTCGTCCTCCACTACAACGTCTTCCGTTTCCCTCTTCCCACTTTCTCTGTCTCTGATTCTTGAATAAAAGCTTCAAATTGTGTTAAACCAATTGGGGCGCAGAAAGATCTTATTTTGAGCCTTGCCCGCAATCACCCACCTCAAATTTAATTCTGGGTCGGTTTCAATTTCTTCAAAGGTGGCAACGATTGTGTTTATATCTGGGTAAGTCTTCAATTTGTGGTATTTTAAATGCAATGTTTATGAATGACTGCCTATTTTTTCCTTTCTCTTGTTTTGTTTTTGTGAGTGGTGTGGTGTTGATTTTGTTGTAATTGGATTGTTGGAAACCATGTGAAGGTTGTTGTGATGACGTGGCAATGAGGTTTGTGGCAGAGGAATGGAGGGTGCTCAGGGGAGGAGCGATAAGCTTCAGGGTGCTGGCGCTGTGAATCCGAGGAGCCGTTTGCGGGTTTGGTTCATCCGAGCGTGTTCAAGCATTGTGCTTTGGACATGTCTGTTTCAGCTAGTGACAGTGAGTGAACTGTGGCGTTCCCATTTCTTTTTGGGGATTACAAGTCGAATACATCACACAATTCAAAGTCCTCTCCAAACACATAATGAACTTGTTCAATCGCCTCCCACTTTTCTTCCTCCAAGTTAGTTTTTCTTTACTTTATGCCTGTAGTTTTGGTTTATTTAAGTGATTATGGATGTGGGTTTGGACAACTATAGCTTCGGTTCTGTGATGATGCAACCTTACGTGTGACTCATATGTGAAGATCTCCTCGCTATTTCTCCCCTTCAGATTTTCCAATATTATTTGAGCAGTGAAATCCATATTGTTGAGTCTAAGTTGTATTTGTTGTCTGGAGGTGATGATCGTGCTTAGATGAAAGTCGGTGCTGAATGTTTATGTGTTGTAGGATCTTCTAGAAAATATTTTTGGTTTTTTGGATTGGTGCTTGTCATGTAGTAGATTTATGGGTTTCACACTCAGTTATGAGGAGGAAGAATTGAAATATTTATCCCTTCAACTTTAGATGCAGATATCATAGTGAATTATGATTTATAAAATCAATATTAATTTGGCATTTACGATCATGTTTTGAGGAATCCTGCCAAGGATGAATTGATTTATAGTTTATGCCCTTAGAAAAAAACAATCCGGTTATATTCTCCTATGTCAGTCATCTACCTTGATCAATTGATGCCTTTGGGTTCTCAAGACCAAAAGGTTGGTAAACCTGACATTTTGACTCTTCCTCCACAGTCTATCCCTGTGTAATTATTTTCCATTTGATCTAATATTCTCATTGAAGCATCTTTTCGTTTTCTTCTCGCTTAACTAATCCACATTAGGCCAATATCCCTTTCATATCCTTCCTTATATATCAAGTGATCGACCTCAATATTCTATTCTCAGCTACACTTAAATTTGGCTCTTTTTGACTCTTCACTGCCGGCCGTCACCTCCATACAACATTTCTGATTCTATAGTTTCTCAGTAGAATTTTTGTTTAACTTGATGGCCTTTTTGTGTGATCAGGAATTATACTTGTTGCAATGAAGTCTATATCAAATTCTTACCTAGCTTGAATTCTGAATGTGATGTCCGCAACAATCTTCATTCGCTTAACAGAAACTGCAAAACAAATGAGACTATAATTATAGATTCCCTTCTTTGTACTTGCATATTTTAGGACATGCTTCTTGTATGGGATTTGGCTCCTATAAAGTGAGCGATTCATTTAGAGAGACTGTGAGGTTCCTAAGTATTGAACTTAACCAAAACTCTCTCAATACCACACAGAACAACCAAAGATGAAAGAAAGAACTGTATTATTGCTCAAGAATGGGTATGCACAAAGAATAGAGACCGGGAGCATAACCTCCCTCACAAGGTTCAGAGAACCTGTCTATACACTGAAGTTCCAAAAGTCCCCCTGACAACATAACAGAGTCTTATTTATACAATTCCTCTGCACCTAAACCCATTACCCATTATGCCCCTATCCCCCTATGACCTATCATTACACCCCTCTGCAAAACAACCTTGTCCTTAAGGTTGGAACAATGAAGCTTAAGTCCATGACATTGTGATATGGTCTGATCATAGGAAGGAAACCAGCTGCTACTACTTGCACTTGAAACACAACCCAAGAGAGCCTCCTCGGGTAGCAGGGGCAATCTATCCAGGGTCTTGAGTTTCTCATTTTCACTAGTTAGCTTCTCCAACAAATCATGGTCAACAACAGGAACCTCCTGTATGACAGGTGCTCTCGCAGCTTCTCTTTTTGCAGCCTCTCGTTCCTTTTGAAGTAATAACTTTGTTTCTTTAAACTGAAGTTGCATCTCTTGCAAAGCAGATTGTAGTTTTTCATTTTCTTGTGTTTTTGATTCTTCAATGTCAACCCTCAAGCGTTTTTCTAGCTGCAACCTCAATGTGAGATCTTCAACTTGCTTTTCAAGCTTATTTTTGGCAGCTTGTAGAGCTCCAGTTTCTCTTGCAGCCTGCAACTTCAGATCCGGGGGCTTGGGTGGTGGTCGAAATAAGAGACCGAATTTATGGGACCATCTTGGTGTCTTCATTATTTCTTTGAAGGTAAGGAGCTTCTTATTCTTTCCTATAAATTAAGTTCTTCTACCGTCCGGTTCCTTCCCCCTTCTTTCAACCGTGCGGCTTGGGTGGGTTTTATTTCGCTCTTCATCCCCCAAGCACACCTGGTACGGTGGGGTATCCATGGGTAAACCCAATTCCTCTACCCGTCCCTTGCCTACGAAAGTGTGGCTCGCACCATCGTCCATCAAAATTAAAACTCGTTTTCCCTCAATTTCTCCTTGCAATTTCATCGTTTTAGGTTGCGTCAGGCCCCAGCAGAAAATGCAGAAAGCTCTATCTGCATCTGAGCTAACTCTGTCTCTGCCGCTGCTCCATCTTTCCCCTCGTCCTCAGCCATAATCAACATCCTCAAACTTCTGTCTGGACATTGATGACCTGGGCCGAAAGCCCCTGCATACCTGAAACAATTGCCCTCCTCCTTTCGTTCTGAGTAGGATAAATTCCCAGAATTTCTCCCTCTGTTATCCAAGTTTGTCTTCGTAACCCCGCACGCCTGTATCACCTCCTTGGGCACGGACCCACTACTCTCAGCTGGCCCCGTTCGGTTCGGGTTTGACGACGGGGTTCAACCCACACCACCCCGCTCGGCCTACTCCCATTCGTCAGGTTTCTTCCCATTCCTCCTCCTCCGGTCTTTGTTCCTCCGTGAAGTTCCTCCCCATCCCGCGCGATTGGCATCACGGTCATCAAATCCTGAGAATCGAGAAGACGCACCTGGTAGCGTATCGGTTCTTGCAATTCCCTCACGGTCGATGCTGGGGCGTATTCTTCCCTGGTTCTCGACTGCTTATTGGCTGTCACCCCTTCAACGGTTGTGCCACTGTTCTGTTCTCCAAATCACCACACCATTGCCCCCTTCAATCCTTCTCAAGAACGATTCTTGGCTTTAGCCTTCCAGGCTTTGAACCAGTAGTGAGTGCTGCCTTCCATACTGAATTCCGTTAGGCGCACCCTTTCTTCCTCTGCTACACCTTGCAATTCGAATAACTTCTCTGCCTTCGAAACCCATCCAAACGGATCGAACCCTTCGAATGTGGGAAGTTCTACCCTTTTCTTCCCGCTGGGTTGCACTACGTGGCGTTCTTCCCCTCTCTCCCCTTCTTCTTCCTCTCGCTGATTGCAAGGTTGGTCGTCTTGGTTGTGGCCTCGACCACCCAACATCCTTATGATTTCTTGCAAATCTTGGCGGATTTCAGCATAATTTTGGCGTATTGCTGAATAATCTGATCGCAACGCTCCTATCTGCGCCTTCATTCTATCAACCGCAATTGGTTTCACCCCACACGATTGCGGCAGCGCCGCGATACGACAGTTTCTTGAAATGGCAGGTTCTTGATAACTTCTTGATCAGGTTCTTGATTCGGCACCCCCCCCGAAACGGCAGTTCTCCTGATTCCGGCAAACTCTCTATCCGACAGCCCCACTACGATCCGGCAGGTCGGCCCAAATTGTTAGGTTCCTAAGTAGTGAACCTAACCAAAACTCTCTCAATACCACACAGAACAACCAAAGTTGAAAGAAAGAACTGTATTATTGCTCAAGAATGGGTATGCACAAAGAATAGAGACCGGGAGCATAACCTCCCTCACAAGGTTCAGAGAACCTGTCTATACACTAAAGTTCCAAAAGTCCCCCTGACAACTTAACAGAGTCTTATTTATACAATTCCTCTCTGCACCTAAACCCATTACCCATTATGCCCCCATCCCCTATGACCTATCAGAGACAAGTGAGAATCTATTGCCATTGAATGAGAAACCAACAGTTAAGATTGTGATTAAATACTTGCAAATGCATAATAAATTATGTACTTCTTCAAATATTTCCTGTTGTTTTTCTAACCAATAGGTTAGCATCTCGTTATACTCTCTAAATTGAATTTCTCACTTTAGAGGAGCCAATTTCACATCTAAGATAGTTTACTTGTACCATTATAAGGTGAAACTAAAGTGCACATTAACCTTACACAAAAATAAACTTCTAGCTTTTGTGTTTCCATTTTAACTTACTTTATAAAATGAACCTGTATAAATTAATTGTGATACATTTGTATCTATTCACTTGAGGCAGTTTTGATAGTTGCCCGATTGCTGGATGAAAATTGTGCCTTGTTTTAGATGGGTTCCCACGCCTATGCTCATCCTGATTGTCTCATTTTTTATTTCCAATATTGGGTATTCTTAATTTTGAAAAAGACTATGCTAATCAAGTATATGTAATAAAAATCAATGCATATTAATAGATGGTTTAATGGATAGGGTATTAGTTGAATTTTATACCATTTTACATTCCAGTAAATATTAAAGCCTTATGACCTGAAATTTTCAGGAAATTATACAAGTAATGGTTTTCTGAGAGTGTCCTGCAATGGGGGCTTGAATCAAATGCGTGCAGCGGTTTGTATTTTCCATGTTGTTATTTATCTGTTCCTATTCTATGATAATCTTAAATATTCATATATCAGATTTGGCATTTCAGATTTGTGACATGGTGGCCATTTCTCGACTTTTAAATCTCACATTGGTTGTTCCAGAGCTTGATAAGAAATCATTTTGGGCAGACCCTAGGTATATCATTTGTTTTTAAAATGAAGAGTATCTACTGGCTTCCATATCATTTTAAAGTTTTGTAGTTTTCATTTCTTTCAGCAATTTTGAGGAAATTTTTGACGTGAGACATTTCATTGATTCTCTACGAGATGAAGTTCGAATAGTGAAAAGAGTGCCCAAAAGGTTTAGTGAGAAAAATGGGCAGACTACCCTGAAGATGCCTCCTGTTAGCTGGTCAAATGAAAAGTATTACTTGGAGCAGGTCAGCAGATTCTATTAGCTGCATTTGGGCTAAAACTATGTACTGTATGTTAATCAAGCTTTCTCATGGTAATTTAAGGTTTGATACAATTTGGGCTAATCATTAATGATTAATGATTGATTAACCTCTATTCAGTTCTAAGACAAGAATATTTACCGTCTTTGGACTGTTCGCTTCTTTAACATTTTAGAGGGAGGACTGTGTGTGATCAGATTGCTTTTGAGTGTATATTTCCTCCCAGACCCGTCAGATTTATATTCAGGCTCTATTTTTAGTGTAATATACAATTATACTTGTCCAGTTTCCTAACATTTCCCTAAATTGCTTTCTGTGTACATGGTAAGGAAGTTTTAAAGAATGTCTTGGAACAGTGCGACTGTGATGCATTTTGAGGGGTATGGTGAACATGAGGATGGAAGCAAGAATGGATCGTCTAGAACGGATGTTGCGAGAAGTTATTCATGATAGAGAGAACAGCGAGAGTGAGCAACATGAGGTTTTCATAAATTGGAAGAATTGATAATTGGTCTTAGTTGTTGTGGAAAAAATAGCATGTGACAAGAAAACAATGGATGGCCCATACATGGCGGAAGAAAGAATTGGCATAGGGGAAAGGGAAGAAAGGTGGCAACCAAACCCTCATTATTCACGGAAACATGAGATTTATGTTTCTTCAGTAGTAGAAGCATATGGCTGAACAAATAGGTTGGAGTAGTATTTTTGCTTGAAAGAGGTAATAGAAAAGGAAAGAATGCAAGCTGGGATGATTGCTTTAGAGGGAAAGGCATTAAACTAGTTGCAATGGTGGGAGACTTGTAATCCAAATCCAACATGGGAATCTTCCAAAGTTGCATGGGTAAGAAGGTTCTAATCCAATATGTTAAAAATTCTCTTGCAATCTTGATTAGGTTAACATAAACAGGTTTTGTAGAAAGTGACGTGGAGCAATTTGAACAATGTTCAGGATTCTCAAAAGACATTGAACAAGATTATTTGATAGTAATATTCTTGAGTGACTTGAAAGAGGAAATCAAAGCAGAAGTGAAGATAAATGAACCCAACAATCTTGCTGAATTGATGATGAAGGCTTAGATGATTGAAGAGAAAATCATTAAGCCAAAAGGGGGAGTGCTGATCGAGAACAAAGGAAGCAATGGGTATAGGCCGTATTTGATGACTGGTAGTGTTACGTGTCCGAGTATGACACGTTGATGGAACACTTCCTCACACACACTCACAGATAATGAACAATGGAAGTAACTGAATAAACCTCTTTATTGAATGGAAAATACTAAATCAAAGAAAGCAAACAATAACTAGGAGCAGGATCTCCGTCAGTTACCTGAAAGCATAACCTCTCTTACAAAACTCACAATTCAAAAACATGTCTTTAACCCTAGGCTCCCCCTTTATTTATACTAATTAATTCCTCCCAAGATATACTGAATAATATAAAATAATCCTATTTACTATAGGTATCTGATACGAATATATTTAGTCTTATTTACTATATTTAACTTATACCAAAATATCCTAAGATATGGTCGTGATTACTCTAATTAACCCCATCTGAATCTCCTCCCAAGATATCTCTCCTATTACTCCAATTAGTTTCCCGCTGCGCCATCTAGGAAACTTCCTTGCCGCTACCCACCGTTCGGTCAGCTCGTAGCCCGTCTTCTCCTGCTTGGACTGTTCGGTCCTCCTCTTCAGCTCGCCCCCTTTCTTTCACCGTTCGGTCAGCTTGGTACCTATCGTCTCCTGTTCGGTGAACTCGTAACCCGTCTTCTCCTGCTTGGACCGTTCGGTCCTCCTCTTCAGCTCGCCCCCTTTCTTTCACCGTTCCTCCCGCTCAGTCCTCTTCTCTCTCCCTCCTATACCTTCTCCTCTCATACACTTTCCAGCCCCAAACAGGTAGCTTTTCTTGAGATGATGGAAATCCAATTACTACCATTAACTATGGCAGAGGAAAAGGGGTAAGAACATAAATAACCAATAGCTTGATATATAATTAGGGAGGGAACGACAACCGTGGAGCTAGTTATGAAATTATTTGATGAAGAGATGCAAGATAAGATCAAGAAAGGATTTGTTTCAGATGTGATGAGAAGTTTGGGCCTAATCATGTTTGCAGAATCAAACAACTACACATGCTCCTTATAATCAAGGAAGACATATCTGATTATGATGAAATTCTTGATGACACGATGGGCAAAGAAGACGGAGATGGCGAAGTAGAGAAAGGCTTGCAGCTATCTATGTTTATTATGGTTGGTCATACCACCGATAAGTCTTAGAAGGTATGGGGAAGAATTGAGAATGAGAAGGTGGTGGTTTTTTAGATTGTGGAGCATCTCACAATTTCATTTCCAAAGAATTATTACTAAGGTGTGGGCTAGAGATGGAAGAAACTCTTCCTTATGTGGTAGAAGTAGGAGATGGACACAAGGTGCGCTGCCAAGGAATGTTTTAAGGTTTTGTTTTGATGTTACGAGGGTTGAATATTCAGTCATATTTTTCATCTTTGATTTGGGAGGTGCATATGTGGTTTTGGGCTTGTAGTGGTTGGCAAGTTTAGGGGAAGTTAAGGTTGATTTTGGAAATTAAGGTTAACTATTGGAAAGGGTGAAATGGAGTAGACCTTGATAAGAGATCCCACTTTATCCAGAACTGAAACTTTATCAAAAGTGATTGTGAGTGAGTTGAAGCAAGAAGGTACAGGGTATTTGGTAGAATGGATATAAGAAAAGGAAGCAGCAAGTCACCACATAATACCATCTAAGATAGTAAAAGTGTTGGAATTGTATACAGAAGTTTTTCAGGATCCAACTGGACTATCCCCAAGTAGAAAACTTGACCATGCTATTTTATTCACTTAAATGAGGGAGTTTCCATTCCAAATCTCAAACCTTGTAAATATTCTCAATATCAGAAAAATAAGATTGGGAAGTTGGTCAATGACATGCTTAAGGCCGGAATCATCAGACCCAATATCAACCCTTATTCAAGCCCTACTATTTTGGTAAAGAAAAAGGATGGTGGATGGAGGTTTTGTATTGACTATAGTGCCCTTAACAAGATAACAATTCGTAACAAATTTCCCATTCTAGTTATAGAGGAATTGTTAGATGAATTGACAGGAGCAATGATATTTTCTAGTTGGATTTGAAATCTGAATATCATCAAATCCTCATGAAAGAAGAAGATCTTGAGAAAACCATATTTAGGACTCATGATGGTCATTAAGAAGTCCTAGTCATGCCATTTGAGTTGTCAAATGCACCCACCACATTTCAATTACTCATGAATGAGTTACTCGGGCCTTTCTTAAGAAAGTTTGTATTGTTTTTTTTTTATGATATTCTGATTTATAGCCCTTCTTTTGAAATTCATGTTCAACGCATAATAAAAGTACTAATGGTGCTTCAAGAAAAACAACTAAAGATAAAATAAAATAAATGTAGTTTGGGTCAACCTACTCTATTATTTGAAGTCAAGGAGTATAAGCTGATCCAAGAAAGGTGTAAGCAATGTGGAGGTGGCCCATTCCCAAAGATGTTAAATCTTCTAGAGTATTTTTGGGCTTAACATGATATTATAGAAGATTTATGCAGGGTTGTAGCAAAATCATAAACCCCCTAAATCGATTGTTAAAAAAAGAAGGGTTTTGATGGAACGAAGAGGCACAACACTCTTTTGACATTTTGACACACTCAAAGGGGCTGTTTCTCAGTTGTCAATCTTAGTAGTCCTGATTTTTCTAAATCTTTTACCATTGAAACCTTTGCATCCAGTAAAGGATTAGGTGTTGTGTTGTTACAAGAGGGCAGACCTTTGGCTTTTTTGGAATCAGACGTTGTCAGAAATGGGACAAAATAAGTATGTTTATGAAAGAATTCATGGCAGCAGTCCAGGCAGTGCAGAGATGGAAACATTACTTGATAGGTAACAAATTTTTTGTTGTTACTGATCAAAAGAGCTTAAGATTCCTTACTGAAGAGAGGCCACTAAGTGAGAAGCAATTCAAATGGGCTTCAAGACTGATTGGGTTTGACTTTGAGATACAATGCTGACCTAGGAAGGAAAATAAGGCACCAGATGCCTTTTTAAGAAATGTGTTATATTTAGTCATGTCTGCCTTGCAACCTGAAAAATGGGAGGACTGGGAAACAGAAATTCAAAAGGATGTCAAATTAAGTTCCTTGATGCAGGATTTTCTGGTTGACTCCAAAGCTCTTGCTAAATGAGTTAAAAATTGAAGATTATATTAATAGGGAAAATTGGTGTTGCCACGTCAATTTTCACAAATCTCAAATATCATAATATAATTGAATGAGTCTCCTATGGGGGGACATGATGGTTATTTCAGAACTTTTAAAAGAATAGCAGGTTTTCTATTATTGGGAGGGTATAAGGAAGGATATAAGGAATTTGTGATGCAATGTGAAATTTGCCAACAAAATAAGAACGAGACAAATGTCAGAAATTTTATTCTTGCCAAATTAAATATGGGAGTATCTATTATTATGGATGTGTAATCTGAATTATAATTTTGTTGCTGATTGCCAGTTATGCACTTATGTTGTAGATTTGTACTGTTGATTTTGTTATTAGATGCTTCTAGACTATAAAAGCAGGGATCACTTGTATATAAAATAGGAGTTCCACAAAATTGCTAATATTTTTCTCAGTAATGAATTGATTCTCTAATTTTTTACACATGTTATGTGGGTGAATGGAGAAAGGGTAACTAAGGATTTTCTTCCATTTTACAACTTTAAAGTTCTTGTTTCTCGTTATCAATACCCATTGGATTTTTGGCTATATGATCTTCTTCACTGAAAAGCTTGACAATTCCCCCTTGTCTCCCAAAGTTATTGAGAGGATGGCAATTATTAACTGTGAACTGGTAATTTGTAAAATACTAGATGCATTATTACCGACTTGTCCTTTAGAGAGGATACAAAATATGGACAGGAAAATGCAGGATACAGTAGACAGATTTAGGGTTGTATTGATTGTACTATCAGAATCATGATTATATTCTCTTCCTCCTTCTCTCATTGAGTTGTACATGTCTTTGGGTTTAATTCGGTGCTCTTGACTCTTCACTGCAGATTCTTCCGCTTTTTGACAAGCATAAGGTGGTACATTTCAACAAAACAGATGCGCGTCTAGCAAATAATGGTCTCCCACTTGATCTACAGAAACTTAGGTGTCGTGTGAATTTCCAGGCACTTAAATTCACTCCTGAACTTGAGAATTTGGGCCAAAAATTGATTCGGATACTTAGTAAAAATGGACCCTTTGTGGCATTGCATCTGAGATATGAGATGGACATGCTGGCTTTCTCAGGTTGTACGCTTGGTTGCACTAATGAAGAAGCTGAGGAGCTCAAGCGGATGAGGTATCATATATTTTGTTGTTTTACTATGCATATATTTATGGATAGGTTTCTGTGACAGGTAGGTTCTTATCTGAGAGTTGCTGGGGAAGATGTTGATCACTAGAATTTTTTATTTCTCTATCACAGCTGTTGTCATTGGTTCTAGATAGTTAATTATGCCTCCAGTTCCATCCTAGAGAACCCCGTATGCTATTTGCATGGGCTGATGGAGGAACCGTCTATGTAGTTCATGAGTAACCTGACATGTTGGTTTTTGCATACTTTGACAATACACATTAGTTACCTCCATAAAAAATAAATATTCCTGTTGTCAGTGAGTGTTATTTGTAATGAGCTTGCATAAAAAGGGTCTATCTCAAAAATTTTGATCTTGCTTGAGTAATTCAGGTATGCATTCCCTTCGTGGAGAGAAAAGGAGATAGTGTCTGAAGAAAGGAGATCACAGGGTCTCTGTCCTTTGACACCAGAGGAGGCAGCCTTAGTTCTGCAAGCTTTGGGTTTTGGTAGGGAGACACCAATATATATTGCAGCTGGTGAAATTTATGGTGGTGAACGTAGATTAGCACAACTGAGAGCTGCTTTTCCAAGAATTGTAGGTTCACCAATACCCTATCCCGACGTCATTTCTGTTTTTATTTTTGTAGTTCTATATTTGAGTATAATCTAAATAGTTGAAATTGAGAAGCTACTTAGGATCTAGAAGGGAGTTAATGATCGTAAATCATTCCATTATTACACCATTTGAAAGAACCTACCAAATCCGTAATATATGTATGTGTACATGAATTTATATGTAATGCTTACAAAAAAACATAAATAAGAGAAAAAAATTTAAACTAGTAACAGCTTAATTTACCAACTCCAAACAAAAAATATCATCAGAATCAAAGAATGAAGGAGAGTAGATGAGAGAGAAGAGACAGAAGCAGTTATGCACAAGGCAGAACGACAGACCCACAAAAACTAGAAGAGAGACTGATAGGTTTCTAGTCAAGAAACCGTATCTTCCACTCACTCAACACACTATAGAGTAGAGAAAACTAATGAATAACCTCGGGTTTATTGCTTAACGAGAAAGAATACAAGAAAGAGAACAACAAGGGAGCCTAATCTCCCTCCAACAAGACTCAAAGTCTGTTCAGAACATACAAACTGTCAAAAGTCCCTCTCCAAGATTCAATTCTCCTATTTATACAAACTAACATTCCCGCCACTCCCAACTGTTAACACAGTTAAGCCAACTAACCAACTAACTGCCTCTAACTGTTTAGTCACAGTTATCTAACCTCTACTCTTCCTTACATACACCCTCAACTTCCTATCAATACCCTCCCCTCCATTTTCAACCTTGTCCTCAAGGTTGAATTCCGGAAAGTGATCCTTAATTGTTGCAAAATCTTCCCATATTGCCCCTTCTATACCCCCAGTCTGCCACTCTATCAGTACTTGTTGGATCACATCCTCTCCTTGCTGAAGTTGTCTTCGTTCCAACACCCTGATTGGCCAGAAAGCAGGTCCTTCAGCCTGCAATTCCTCTGGTAACACCTTCTCCACCATCTGATCTCCCACAGCCTTTTTCAATTGAGAAGCATGGAACACGGGATGGATTCTCGCTGTCTCCGGAAGCTCCAATCTAAACGCCACCTTGCCAACCTGCTGTAACACTTTAAATGGCCCAAAATATCTAGCTGACAGCTTGGGGTGTAATCGCACCGACATTGAAGATTGTCAGTGGGGCCTTATCTTCAAATAGACCCACTCTCCCACTTTGATATCCACTTCTCTCCTCTTTTTATTAGCTTGTTGGGTCATCAAATCCTGGGCACGTCTCAAATGATGTTTCAACTGATTAAGGGCCTCATCTCTCGTCATGAGGTCATGTGCTACTGCCTCCACCTGTGTCTCTCCAGAAATAAATCTGCTGAAAGAGGGAGGAGGCCTTCCATACACAATCTCAAACGGTGTACACTTTGTTGCTCCTTGGTAACTTGTGTTGTACCAAAATTCTGCCCAGGATAGCATTGAAAACCAACTCTTAGGTTGTTCCGAACAAAAACACCGCAAGTACCCTTCCACAATGCGGTTTATCACTTCTGTTTGTCCATCCGTCTCCGGATGATAAGATGTGCTCATCTTGAGCTGAGTCCCTTGCATTTTAAACAGCTCTTTCCAAAAAATACTCAAGAATAAAGGGTCTCTATCGCTTACCACTGATACCGGGATCCCGTGCAGCCTTATAATCTCCTTAGCAAACACATCAGCAACGGTTTTTGCAGAATATGGGTGCTTCAATGCTAGAAAATGTGCATACTTACTCAGCCTGTCAACCACCACCATAATAGCATCGTATCCTTGCGACTTAGGCAGCCTCACAATGAAATCTAGGCTAATTTCCTCCCACACTGCTTGAGGAATTGGCAATGGCTGTAGCAATCCTTGAGGGGAGGCTGTCACATACTTGTGTTGTTGGCACACGACACAGCTTGCCACGAAATCTGTGATCTCCTTCTTCATACCTACCCAATACAAAGATTGTGC
The DNA here is from genome assembly GCA_036885675.1 of Vigna mungo. Taxonomy (NCBI): domain Eukaryota; kingdom Viridiplantae; phylum Streptophyta; class Magnoliopsida; order Fabales; family Fabaceae; genus Vigna; species Vigna mungo. Next base: position 41,428,857 of record CP144700.1, on the reverse strand, counting down.
TATTCTTCTGTAAGTCCTATAGACACCCGAATGCCCCCCGGTCTTGGTCACATGAAACTCCTCAATTAGTTTAGGAATCCAGTTGGATTTCGCAGATATCACCAATCTGCCTTTATAATGCAACCTGTTATTCTCCAAAGTATACGCTCTTTTTGAGTTAGGATCGTTCCTCAACTCCTCAATCACCTTTTGCAGCTCGGTATCCTCCTCTACCTCCTTCAATATTTCTTGGAAATCTGGCCAAAATGGCCTCGAAATGGCTCGCAGCTCTCCTTCCTCTGGACCCCCTTCATGCCTTCGTGAAAGAGCATCTGCAGCCCTATTAGTGCTTCCTTTTTTATATATAATCTCAAATTCATACCCCATCAACTTGGCCAACCAGTTCTGCTGGTTCTAGGTAGTAATCCTCTGTTCCAACAGATATTTCAAACTCCTCTGGTCTGTGTATACCGTGAACTTTCTTCCCACCAAGTACGGCCTCCAGTGTTGAATGGCTAACACCAAGGCCATCAACTCTTTTTCGTATATTGATTTACTGAGGTTATTCTCAGACAATGCCTTACTGAAGAATACTATCGGCCTTCTATTTTGGGTCAACACAGCACCCACTCCTACTCCCGAGGCATCACACTCAATATAAAACTCTTGGCTGAAATCGGGTAACTCCAACACGGGGGCTGATGTGATCGCTGCCTTCAGTTCTTCCATAGATTGCTTCGCATGCTCATTCCACGAAAATTTCCCTTTCTTGAGCAGTTCGGTCAATGGTTTGGCTATTTTGCCATAGCCGGCCACGAACCTCCTATAGTAACCCGTGAGCCCAAGGAAACCCCTCAAACTTTTTAAGTTCCTAGGTTCTTCCCATTCCACCACTGCTTTAATTTTTTCCCCATCCATTTCTACTCCTTGATCGGAAATTTGATGGCCCAAGTAGCGTATCTTCTTCTTCCCGAAATCACACTTCTTCCGGTTGGCCACCCACCCATTTCATTCCAGCAACTGCATCACCATTTCTAACTGTTTAAGATGATCGGCCCAATTTGGGCTATAGACGAGAATATCGTCGAAAAAAACCAACACCCATTTCCTCAAATATGGTTGCAGGAGCTTGTTCATGGTGCTCTGAAACGTGGCCGGCGCATTCGTGAGTCCGAACGGCATCACGAGAAATTCGAAATGTCCCAAATGGGTGCGGAAGGCCGTCTTCGCTATGTCTGCTTCCTCCATTCTGATCTGGTGGTACCCAGATTTCAGATCGATCTTAGAAAAATATCGGGCTCCCCTAAGTTCGTCTAGCAGCTCCTCTATCACCGGGATTGGGAACTTATCCGGTACAGTGGCCTTGTTCAGTGCCCTGTAATCTACACAAAAGCGCCAATTTCCATCCTTTTTCTTCACGAGTATGACCGGGCTGGAGAACGGGCTTGAGCTGTGGCGGATAATGCCGGACTGCAACATTTCTTCAACCTGTTTTTCGATCTCTCCTTTTAGAATGTGAGGATAGCAGTATGGCCTCACATTTATAGGATCTACACCTGTTTTCAGTTGTATTCGGTGCTGGATAGGACGTTCTGGAGGGAGCCCGTGCATATCTTGAAACAACTGATAGTGGGATTGCAGCAGCTTTTCCATTTGGGCCCACTGTTCACCTGTCACATCTGTCCCCCACTCACCATTTCTAGTTGCTTCTAGCGAACTCAAACCCCACACTACAGCCCCTGATTCCACGTCATCCCCAATCTTCCACAAAGACTTTGGCTTCACCAGCTGTCGCGATAGAGTGGGATCCCCTTTAATCGTGATCGTCTTCTTCCCCACGTGGTACTCCATGGTCATGCTTCCCCAATTTGCTCTGACTTCTCCCAATTTAGTTAACCACGCAACACCCAAAATAATATCAACACCCCCAGCTCAAAAACGTGGAACTCCTCCTCCACGTCCACCTCCTCCAGTCGAACCACCACCCCTACACAACGGCCCTGGGTAACCCGTCGACACCCATCGCCTAGACTCACGGTGTACGGCGCAGTTGCGATTACCGGCAAGCCAAGCTCCTCCGTGGTTCTCTTGCTTATATAATTGTGGTTGGCTCCGCTGTCTATGAGAACCACCACCCGTCGTTCCCCAATTTTTCCGGTCAACTTCAAGGTCCCCGGATTAGTCCAGCCTTCGGCAGAAAATGCCGACAACTCCATAACCTTCTCCTCTGTATTGTCGTTCGTCTCACCCTCTTCCCCTTCGTCTTCGTCTTCCGCCAGCAATAATACTCGCAAACTCTTCTTGGCGCAGCGGTGGCCAGGTGCGAATGGCCCGCCACATCGGAAGCATCACCCCTCCTCTTTTCTCTTGAGGAATTCTGGGTAAAGTAAATTTCGAACCATACGGCCTCTTCCTTCACTCCCAGTCGCCGCATTCGCTCTTGCTACCGGGTTCACTGTTGTTCCCTCTCTCCTCGCCGGACCTCCACCCTCTGTTCTTCCCCACTGACTCGTCGCTGGTTTAGTCGTCTCCGTTCGCGTCACGCTACCCATGGGTCGTGCACTGAATGGGTACATCTTGAACCCATTCGCATGGCTTCCCTGCGCTCTTATCATAGCATCTTCCACGTCACGGGCGATTCTCATGGCTTCCATCAACTCCGATGGGTTCTGTATCCTCACTTGACCCTTCACGTCTTCCCGTAATCCGGCTAAGAAGTAACCCATCACCTGTATCTTCGGAATCCCCTTAGTCTGTCCCATCAGGACTTCAAACTGTCGAACAAACTCCTCGACTGTCCCCTCCTGGCGTATAGTAGCCAATCGTTCGAACACGGTACCCCTAAATCCACCTCTGAAGCTATTAATCATGGCTTCTTTCAGCCCTTGCCACGACTTGTCGCTCGATTTCTCCTTCCAGAAGGTAAACCAATAGGCCGCGCTGCCTTCCATACTAACTAAGCGACCTCCACCTTCTCATCGTCGTCCTCAACCTTTTGGATATCAAAATATCTTTCTGCCCTGTTCAACCAACTGAGGGGCTCCTCTCCATCGAATGTTGGTAATTCGATTCTCTTTCTCCACGGTTTCTGTTCGCCACTTCTTTCGCCGGTTTCACTCCCTCCAGTCCTCCCATTCACTCTATCTTTATTATCATTCACGGAAGTACCCTCCTCCGAACTACTATCTGTCTGGTCCCCCTTTTTCTCCAACATGGTTAAAATTCTCTGCAAATCACGACGAACCGCCACTGACTCAGCCTTCAACCCCTCAACCGTGATCTCTATCGCTTCGAAACGTGTCGTAATTGCCTTCTCCATCGCACCGTCACAGCTTCTCTCCAACAAATGATCCGGCAGGTCGGACCAAATTGATAGGTTTCTAGTCAAGAAACCGTATCTTCCACTCACTCAACACACTACAGAGTAGAGAAAACTGATGAATAACCTCGGGTTTATTGCTTAACGAGAAAGAATACAAGAAAGAGAACAACAAGGGAGCCTAATCTCCCTCCAACAAGACTCAAAGTCTGTTCAGAACATACAAACTGTCAAAAGTCCCTCTCCAAGATTCAATTCTCCTATTTATACAAACTAACATTCCCACCACTCCCAACTGTTAACACAGTTAAGCCAACTAACCAACTAACTTCCTCTAACTGTTTAATCACAGTTATCTAACCTCTCCTCTTCCTTACATACACCTTCAACTCCTATCAGAGACACACGACCCCGCGAATCCTACTATTTTACTTGACAAATCCCACTGATTCACCAGAGGCTTTAAGCTGAGATAAGGATTGCAAACTGTGGCAAAGATAGTGATATATATTATGATTTGACATGTGTTTTAACTCGGATTTAATAAAATTCTATAATGGATTCCAGGGGATTCTGCAGAATTGTCCATTTACAGTTCATATAACAAAAATTATATTACAAATTCAATAAAATACTTGTGAAAGAAATTTTAATATTGTTTACCTGCCTGATCTACATTTCTCTCTTACAATGGTTTCTGCTGGTCTCAATATTCTTTTGACTGTTAGATTAGGAAAGAGACATTGCTGGGCAATGATGAGTTGCAGCAGTTTCGGAATCATTCATCACAAATGGCAGCTTTGGATTTTATTGTTTCTGTAGCGAGTAACACCTTTGTTCCAACTTATTATGGTAACATGGCAAAACTTGTTGAAGGCCACCGCAGGTGTGTATGCATTCTCTTGTTACTTGCAATTTGATTTATATTAGAAGGCCAAACAAGTAAACCACCATTTGGGTCCCTAAAAGTGTATAACCCAAATTTTTCAAAAATATGGGACATGAGTAATAACATGAACATAGTTTTAGCAACTAAATCATTAGGAAGCGATTAAGTTCAAGTACTTTAATGAAACAACTGGAAATTTCATATTTATTTGGAATCTCCATAGTTTCAGGGACTAATGTGATAAGTAATACAATTTTCAGGAGTCAAAATGATGGTATACTCGACTATAGTGGCCTTGATAAAAATCCACAAAATGAATTCTAATTTGTCCTCTTGCAGGTTTTCTGGCTTTAAAAAGTCCATCTTATTAGATCGGAAAAAGCTTGTAGAATTACTTGATATGCATCAAAACGGAACCTTTTCATGGAATGAATTTGCAAATGCTGTGAGAAAGGTTCATGAAAGAAAAATGGGACAGCCAACTCGTCGTAGAGTTGAAGCAGACAAGCCAAAGGAAGAGGATTATTTCTATGCCAACCCTTACGAGTGCCTCTGCGAGGGATCCAAGTGTGATGACTTGCTAGGTGCTCTTAACTCGAGTCAAATACAATGAGGGCAAGCTGCATAATGTAAAAATGCAATTTTCTTTCCAACAACCTGTTTAAAAGAGGAATCTATGAAGTGCTTCTTCCCACTTAATTGCTCGAGTGCTGTACACATGATAATGGCCTTTTTAATTATATCATGTACACATGAATTTGTAGAGAACCATGGAAAAGAAAGTAACGAGGAAAAAAAAAGGAAAAAAAGAAAGGGAAATATCTGCTTCTATTGAGGCATGCAAAGATGTATCTTCAATTTCACCCTTAATTTATTTATTTATCCAAATTTGAGTTCAGTGTAGTTATATAACAATTGTGCATGTTGCGGCCTTTAATTCAGATTTGGCATTCTAAAAGTTCATTGCATCTTCTACACAAACAACAATCAAGTAATAGGTTGTAATAAACAGGGGCGAGTCAAAAAACTTGATTATGATCCTCTTCAAAGATAAACTGGATGCATGCCATGGATTCGTCTTGGAAGCCTTCTTCTGTGATTTACTAGAAGTTTAGGTTTTCACGCCCTTTGGAAATGTAGACAAAAGCTTGTCCTTAACTGGTGCAAATGCTTCTGCTTCTTCCTCCTAAAAGAATTTTCCAAGGTCCCCAAGGATATCGCCACTTTCCCCGCAAAGTCCAAGGTCCTTGAGCCTCCTTTCCTGATAATATTCTAACTGGGCCAATTCGAATTCTTTCTCCTTAAAGATCTCATCAATTTGCTGCAGGAGCTGCTTCTCCCCTTCTCTAATTCCCACTGCTATAGCAAGCCTTGAATCTAGCTTAGCTTCTTTCAACTTCTGATCCTGCCATTGACGTGCATTGTTACTTATTTGTTGAGTTCAATCAGCATCAAAATTTCACTTCTGATTGGGAGTAAAGAAAATGATATGTGAAAAAGAAATATGAATTTGAATTGGTGAGAAAGCGGAAGTAACGTTTGAAGTTTTGTTTCTAAAAGACAGTTTTTTGGCTCTCCTTTTGCTTCCATATTCTTTCCCATCAAACAAATGAAAAGGCTGTGTAATACATATTTTTCCTCCTCTCTTCCACACACACTATTAATGTGCATTGTAAGATGTCATGCGGTTCCTCTAGAATCCGTGATACTTATATAAGGAAACCTTATACCTATAAATGGGATATATCAATACTTTATACCTATAAACTAGAGGGCAATGTTTTAATGCATGGTTTTCCTGCCGTAAAGTAATACACAAATCATACCTCTTCAATGGTTGTATGATAACCAGCAAGGGCAGTTTTGCAGGTCTCTCTAATCACTCTGCATATTAGCTCCTCATTGTCACGGCTCACAGGCAATTCAAGATGACCCCAAATGGAATTTCTAAATATTGACTCTAAAAGGAAAGCATCAGTGCCCCCTAGAGCTACTAGTCTCAGATATGGAAGCAGCCCCGGTGGAAGTGGGCGGTTGTAGAAGATGTCAAAGTATGCTGTCTCACCGAAACCATTGGACTCAGCAATGTCTAATTTATCACCAAAAAAGGGGTCTGACTCAGATATCTGCAGTGTCAAGGTATATGCATTCCGGTCTGCATTTGGTTCAATGAAACCGTAGTCCAGAGCCAGCTCAGCATTGCTTTTATTCAAATCATATTGGATATACACCTGCAGTAAAAAGTTCCTTCCTTTGTTATGTGTAAGTATATATTACCATTGTATTTTATCTCACCAATTGCACGCTTTGTTCTTCTAAATACAACGTAGAGAAACTTCTCCGTAAGGACAAATACAAAATAAAAAGAAAGAAAAAATGGAATGAATTTCTCGATAGCTTATGCAACTAGTAAAACATTAAAAATGTAGAGAAACTAATGATGGAACTTTCATAATTAGTTCATGGATAATCAAATTTTAACTTATGAAGAAATTCATTTCATTTTCTTCTTACTTTTTTCTCCTAAAAGTTCTCACAGAAAAGTTTGTTCAACATGTTCTTATTTAATTCGTAACACGCTTTGATTAATAAGAACTGGCTTGTTAGTTCATGTATAAACTTCTTAGATACATACGGAACGTCAGAAGAGAAAAAAAATCAGAGGCAAGGGCACTTCACCTGGTCACCAGCCTTGAGAGAAAGAGGACTCCTTAGGGAAAATAGGTAATCCCAGGAGAAAAGACCTGCTGCTCCTTTAATTTCATAAGCATGATCTTCTGTAGTTACTCTGGCACTATGGTTTATCTGATCCAGAAATTGAATTTGGAAAAGACAATATCATACACAAAACAAGTAAAGTGTGCACGTTTTAAGGGGTAAAACTAGGCATTCCGGTAATATCTACAGCTTTGACAGTTAATCCTCTTAAAAAATCACAGATTTTTTCTTGATTTTATCTCAAAACAATTGATATGTTGATGTTTATCTCTGTTTTCACGACAGAAAGAGAGAAAATGAAAAGGACCATACCAAGTCAGCTAATGGAATCACAACTAGATTTTGATTGCGAAGGCGAGAAAATGCCCTTGATCTTAGAATTCCAAATGCCCAGAAGAAGTCATCAATTGTAATAGGAGAAGGGAAAAGCTTCGTATTAGGGAGTATAATTTCTTCTTCCAGCCTCCTAAATTCGCTCTTCACATACTCCTTCACACTCAGTGTTGAGTTCAGGAGTTGAGTCCCTACACAAATCAGTTCAATCAGCAGTGCTGAAAACCTCAGCACAAAACAAGCATTTCCAAAGATAACTACTCCAAAACACAATCTTTTCATCATTTATTTACATGCTTATGCATTAAACATTGACACAATTAAGTAACTAACTAACCTTTTAGTTCAGAGAGCTCCTCCTCTGACCTGCACTGGAATAACCAATTACCAACTAAATCAACCAACCATATGAAAACAACCAAAATACCCATTAAGCATGTTTAAACAAGCATACCAAAAGAAACCCACCAGTAAATTGTAGAGTCAGTTTCCTTGGGAAGAATACTGAAGTAGTGCTTCCAAAGAGAATCGTCCCTTGACCTCTCTCTTACCAGAAACAACGCAACAGCCAACCAAGGCTTCAATCCACTACACACTTTCCCAATCTCTGAAGCTGCCACAGCATCAGGGTTAATCCACAGCCTCTTGGGCACCTGTAACACAACATCATTCCTAGAAATGTCTTTGAGTGCAACCAGTCCTAGGCCTTCTGGCACCACACCAGGCTTCACTGGTGTTTTGCTGGAGACAACACCCTCTTCCTTGAGCCACTGCCAGAAAGTGTCAACTGCTGGAGGCACTGATATTTCAGTTCTCAGAGAAGCTACACATTTGGCAGAGAGTGATCTTTTGAGGTGCAGAGAAGACCCTTTGGTTGCAAAGGAGAAGAAATTTCTGCCTTGAAAAAGAGAAGCAGAACCTGAACATGCAGGAAAGACACTAGCCATTTTTCTCTGGTTACTGCTTTTGTATATTTGTGGTGTGTAATGTTATGTTGTGTCTCTAAGATGAAACTTCGATCCTCTCCTACGTTGCAGATGTGGATAAGATTCTTTCTATCTTCTTGCTGCTACAGCGAGTTCACCTTTTTTTTGTATTATGGTTTTTATGGCTAAATATTTAACAGTTTTATTTAGATAATTAAATCCTATATCATAAACTAACCCCTTTTGCTTTAAACAGATTATTGGTTGGTTGGTTTGATTTTAGAATTTAACTTTAACTATAGTGTTTTAGTAAACCATACTTTCAATACTATTAAAATTTGTAATAAATAAATATTTATAGATATAACTAAAATTTATAATAAATCCAAATTTTGAATGTGTAAATTACATATTAAATTATAATATAAAATTAGTTTAAAAAATATGGTTTAAATTCTTATAGTATACTTATCATTTGATTTTAGCCCATATATATATATATATATATATATATATATATATATATATATATATATATATCCAATTCCTTTTGACATTATTCTCTCCAGTTTTATTTTTTTGGCTTTTAACTATTAAGGTGAATAATGAGTTAGAAATTAAAACAAATAGTAGAGATACTAAAGTAAAAAGGGATGTATTTACAAGGAATAAACTAAAAAATTTATAAAATAATATAGTTTACCAAAGTACTAGTTAATAGAAACTTAGTGCTAACAACTAACAAAAAAAAGTTGAAAATTATAATACTATTTTAAAGAATAGTTTAAAAATAATAAAATAGAAAAAAAAGTAAGATAAAGGTAATTGAATGTGTCTACTCTATAATTAATTATAACCACGCATTTTGAACATAATCGACGTATTTTGAACATAATCGATTAATTGTTTTTTATAATTCAGTGACACGATTAGGGATGTCAAAAAAATTCGCACCCACTAGATATTCACGGATAAAATCCGTGACAGATAGTTGATACTCGCGAATATTTACTATCCGAAACCCGTAGATAGTGGGTATTTTAATACCCGCTTATAAATGGGTCGAATCCGGGTATTATACTATTCGTACCCGCAAATATCCGCTACCCGCAAAAAATAAAAATAAAAATAAAATTTTTATTTTATTAAGTTAAATTTAATTAAAATTAACATTAATTGTCATTTATGGACAATTAACAGGTATTAATAGGTCAGATTGCTTTATTCTTTACAAAATATACGATATTGATTATTGATTATTTTGTTTGATTGACTAAAAATATACTGCACTAATTAATAGGTCAGATTGTCTTACTCTTTACAAAATATATGGTATTCATTATTGATTATTGGGTTTGATTGCCTAAAAAATACTGCACTAATGGTTAATCAATGGGTTTGCCTGCCACAGGCCCATATATAATTGATGTCTAGGTACAATCTTCCTCTTCTATCCTAATAAAATTTTAGACCACTTTATATTTTGAGTGTCGAAGTATCTTTTGCACGTCAACAACCCATCGGAGTGGATGATATTCTCAAAAAAGATTGAAGATCAAAAGAGAACAAAGCAAAGAAGGATGACTGACCCTCGGACCAATTCAACCGAAACAAAAATTAAATTTTAATTTATGTTTAATTTAATTTATATTATATTTTATATATTTTTTGTAATTATATTTAAATTTTATTTTAATAATTTATAAAAATATATTTTTTTAAATATTTGTGAGTATCTGCGGATATCCGCGAGTTTTAAAATATCCGCGGATATTTTTTAAGCGGGTAACCATGCGGGTAATGGGTCGAGTAGCGGGTAGATTTTTTTTTCGTCGGGTCGGGTTGCAGGTAGGCACTATCCGTGCCCGACCTGACCCATTGCCATCCCTAAACACGATATAAATTTAGAACTTATTTCAAATTTTTGTCCAATAAAACTTCATAATGTTTAAAGTTGAAAATACCAACAAAAACATAATAAAATCATGAATAAAGATTTTTTTGAGAGATGTAAAGTTATTGTTTTTAAGAATTTATTTATAATGTACTGTGTAAGTTTTTATAATATAAGAGGAATTTCGCATACATTTATGAAGATATCAAAATTATTAAAAAACTCTAAAAAGAATAAAATAATAAACTAAATATATTATAAAAAAAATGAGAAGAAATAAAATAAAAGAAAAAAAGAATGAAAGAACTGTATAATTGGAATAACAAATAAGAGTCTATTTATGGACCCTATGAAGGTCTTAAGATGTGGAGAAGAAGCAAAACTTAGGGCACAAGTTGGTAGTCTCATGAGTTGGCCATCAATGTTCACAAAATCACATAACTAACTATCAAGACTTTTGGTCACCGACCAAATAACAAATCACCAAGAATCTTGGCAAAATATATGCACAGTTTTGCATTACTCTTTCAAATTTTATAACAATCACCCATATATTGTAAAAGACAAGAAACAAAGATTGAAAGAAATAAAAAAAGAATTTTTCTGGGTTTTATAAGATGTAATACATTAGAACAGGTATAACAAACAATATGAACCAGTCCTAGATCGATAAACTTAACACACAATGTAGTTGATATAACAAGCTATATGAACCAAGGACACTTGATGTGTGTTAGAGGTTTATCAATCACAATACACCCCCACAATCCTTGCTATTATTGATGTGTTGCGCTTACTAGGCCATGTGTGTGCTCATTATTCATGAGTGCTCTAGAATTCATGCCAAGATCTCATGCAAGCGGTCTCACTTGACACTCACATAGGTGATTTCATCAAGTCTATGTTGCAATTCATACACCACTAGTAAGGGATATGAAGATCATTAAAATCTTTATTTAAATTAAAACTCTTTCACCATATAAAATTCAATTACAAAGTTTAACATCTCAATAATGCAGTCTCTAGCACTTTCACACACACACACACCATAGGAATGAACATATTTGATTTAAAATCAATTAATGCTATTAGAACTAATAAGTGACTTGCTTTTACCCATATGAACCTTATTCATGGGATCTCCAATCACAAAGGTTGGGTTACCATCACTCGTTTGTTTGCAAGTGGCTTATAAGTCTCATTTTCCTTGATGTTTCTAAGATCATATTTCTTTCTAACAGTTTAGTTAAAGGATCTGTTAGATTTTGTTCTAACTTTACTAGGCCATGTGTGTATGTATTCTGAATTGCACGAGAGAAGAAGTTATAGTTTATAATCACTTACAAGTTGAGCGTTTAACAACTATTTGATAAATTTCATAATTGATGAACGTGCTATATCATAAGGGTTGCGAAAAGATTTTTTCATTGACATTATTCAACCCCCCTCCCCTTTCTAGTGTTCTTCAAGTACTTCACATATATAATATGAATCAATAATATAAGCAAAAGAACAAGATTCATTCATATTTTTAGAATTGTTGAGTACAAAAAGACCTTGGTTACAATATTTCTTTTATATAAAAACATTATTTTATTTTTCATTACAATCTTTTCAAACTCGAATGACATTTTAACACCCATTTTTCCCAGTAGTGCTACAAAGATTAAATTAACTCTGATTGATGGCACATGTAGCACATCACTCAAGGCTAGAGTCTTTCCAAATGTAAGTTTGAGAAGAACTTTCCCTTTTCTTAGAACAATTGTCCTAGAATCACCGAGGTAAATGTGTTCTTCTCTATCCCCTACACTAATGTAAGATGTAAAGGCATTTTTTTGTTTGTACATATATGCTTGGTAGCACCAGAGTCTACTACCCATTTTCTCACATTGGTCATCAAATTTACTTGTGAAATGATCGTAGTGATAATATCATCTCCTTCAACTATATTTGTTCTAGGAGGATTGTTGTTTCTTGCTCTATGCCTCCACTGTTATGCATGATGGCTAGGCTTTCCACACACAAAGTAATTTCCTTTATTCTTAAAAGTGAGGTTAGATCCGTTGGGACGAGATTTTCAAAAACTATTTTTTCTATTATGATCAGGTTTTATTCGTACCTTTTTGGAGTAGGTTTGTCTTCTACCATATTTTCTTTTGTAAACAAAACATTTTATCTTTCCTGTTGATATCTTCAATAATTATCTATGTGATGAGCTCTAAAACTGACATCTGTTTGTGTTTGTGTTTCAGCTGTTGTTTGTAATAAGCTAAGATCGTGGCAATTTCTCGATCAGAAGTTCTAAAATTCATCCAATAGAAGAATGTTCTCTGCTTTGATATCTTCAAACAGCTTGTGGTACTCATTAATTTGAGACTTCATATCCTTATCTTCAATCATTTCTCAACGGTAGTAGTTCTAATGATGAACCTTTGTCTAACAACATCTTCAGCAGTGTATTTAAGAACCAATGAATCCCAAATGTCTTGTACTTCCTTATGGGAACAATACACATCGAAAAAATCATTAAAAAATGACTTCATACATGTCTAAAAGGGTAGACACATATTCTTGCCAACACCGAAAATTTTGACCAGAGAAGACCTCAATTTTCAATACATTCGCGAAAGGTTTTGCGAAAACCGTCTGAGTTCCAAAAACAAAGTTGTGATTCTGTGGGCTTGAGTTATTATTTTTAGTCATAAGTCCTTAAGATTGTTGAAAATGATGACAAAAATATAATACAACCAAGAACAAAGATTTTTCGAGATGCATAGATTCACTATCCTCAATGACTTATCCGCAATATGTTGTGCAAGGCTCCCAAGATACAACAAGAATTTCCTAGAAATTTCGGAGGATATCAAAACTATTAAGGAACTCTAAAAAAAATAATATACCCAAGATATTATAAGAAAGAAAAGATAAAAGGAAGAAATTAAGACAAAAAAATAAGAATAAGAGAAGTGTGTATTTGGAAAAGTAAATGAGAGAAATTAAACCATGATTTTTTATTCCACAATCCCATTTTAAATAAAAAAAAATTAAAATCAACATATGTTAACCACGTGACACCCTGCATGTAAGTAGTCCATACCAATTTTGTGAAACATTGTTTTTTTTACATTGACTAATTAACATTGTTGGAAGTGAGAGACTAAAACTAATGTTTGTGAAATTACAGAAAACAAAAAGTGTCAAAATTTTGAGTAGGAAGCATTTCTAAATTTGCCTAATACTTTAGGGATTCAAAACATATTTATTTCTTAAGTTTCAGATTACAAACCTAATCTTACACTTCATTCTAAATCTACTATAGAATCTATCTTAAACCTAATATAGAAAATGACATGCATGAAAATTAGCACAACATTATCACTCATGCATATTCAACACTACCGAACCACAAACACACTAACACTAGTAACCATGAGCTTACTAGGAAGAATAACAATATTACCACTGCTACCAAACACAATCACCTCCAACCACAACCACCAAGAATAAATTAAATAAAATGATTGTACCACCATTATGATTAACCACCACCTCCAATAGAATCACCACAAAACACATATCACGGTCAACATAAACACCACTAGTAGAGCACTAACGAAAAAACCACCACCATCATGTAATGTCACTAACAATGACCACCTTCACCACGACTAACACAACACAAAACCAAAATCACAAATAAAACCACAATGTAGAATCAAGTACCATCAAAACCACTTGAAACAACAATCCTAATTTTGAGAGAAAGAGAGGATTGCCACATGGCAGCATCTCATTGGACAATCAAAGAGTCAAAAAAGAAATTTTGGTCAAAATTTATAAGCTGAACAAACAAAATTGACTAAAATGAAAATATTGATACCTTTAGATTTCTAATAAAATTTGGACTGCATTATTACAAGGGTTGAATTGGAAAATTGAAAAAAAATTCAGTTATTGATAATATATTGTATAAAATAATTAATTTAATTATATTTGAAAAAGGGTCTATCTGGTGTGACACAATATTGGTACACATTGCACTTATAAATGGCGAGTAACTTGAGACTTTATGTATAATTTTAAGAAGTTTGCCTTTAATAAAGGTTTTTTAAACCATGATTGGTTTCTAGTTGTTATCTACAACGACTATGACTAAAATTGAAAAATAACAAGGTTAACTACTTCCATTGGATTACTAATTTTCAAAAAAATCAGGCCAACCAAGTCTAACACAAAACTCATACACATATCACAAATAAGAAATTTGCCTCCAATAAAGGTTTTTCTTCACCACCAGTGGTTTCTAGCTATTATCTACCATGAATGTAACTAAAATAAACAAATAAAAAGGTTAATTACGTCCATTGGGTCATTGGTTTGCAAAATAAGAGACCTACCAAGTCCAACACAAAACTAGAACACATTGAACAAATAACTAGCAAACTTACAAGTTTTTGAAATATTTTAAGAAACATGCAGGTTTGGAAAAAAATTGGTACAATTTGCATAAATAACTAGGGAGCAACTTACTATATTTTGTACAATTTTAAGAAACTTGCTTCCAATAAAGGTTTTTTTTACCACAAATGGTTTCTAGTTGTTATATGTCACGAATGTGATCATAATTGACAAATAACAAGGTTAACTACTTTCACTAGGCCACTGATTTGGAAATAAAGGGCCTATAAGGTGTGACACAAAACTTGAACACACTACACATATAAATGGTGAATAACTTGAGACTCAGTGTCCAAATTTAAGAAACATGCCTCCAATAAATGTTTTTTGGACCATTGATAACGGTTTAAAACACCATTATTTGTTATGTGATCTGGATACTAAAAGCACCCTTTTTCACTTAGAAACTTGCTTGGACTCATATGTTTTCAATAAAATGTGTGAATAAGAGAGTTGAGGTTGATTTGAATGATTTTGTGACCAATTCCTCTTGTTTTGACAGAGATTGAAGTAATACTGGTAGAAGAAGTGAAAAACCAAGAAGATGAAGCTCAGAAGGGGTAAAAAAGGCACCAAGAGGAGGGAAAACGCGAAGCCCGAGCGACAAGGAACGAAAAACTACGCGATCAACATCAGCACTAGTCGCCTGGGCGGTGGCCCGACGCCCGGGCGTGGACGTTCGAAGCCTAGGCATCCAAATCTGACGCCCAGGCCTTACATGAGCCTCAAATCTCGCCCAGTGCGAGCTCCCTGCGACGCTTGGGCGATACATCACTTGGATCGGGCCCTGTTTCTGCTCTGTTTTGATTCTTTTGGACCAGGCCGCACTCTGGGACGCGTCTGACACTATTTAAAGGACCCTAGGGCTCTAGGTTTTGCATCCCTGGAAGAGAAGAACATAGCAATACACTCTTAGCCAATTCTTAGTCTTTCATTCTCTTCTTTTCTTCCATTGTTCGTAGAGTTCCCCTATCTCTATGGGGAACTAATTTCTATTTGTTGTTGGGGAATAATGTAACCTTATAAACTCTCATGTATTTGAATTGATTCTTAATTTCATATGCTTTTTCATTAATTGTTAGAGTAATTCATCTGTTCTTATTGCTTGCTTATACAATAGCATGATCTGTGAGTTGCATGAGTGCCGACGGGTTCCCTTCAATTCAGGTCCTTGTTGAATCACTCCTAAGGGTTATATTGCCCAGGAATGAGGGTATGAGTCTTAGTCGTCTTAACCTCTTGTTCTTCACATCTTTTTACCAGGAATGCTAGGAATTGTATGAACTGGTAATTAGGGACAAACTTATTTACCGAGGGATCGGGTTTAAGTGTTTTAGTGAGGGACATTGGCATTAATGAATAAAGAAGAATTCTTATATACATGAGAGGGAACTTGGTGAAGTCTAACCCCAACAACATATCCATCTCATATTAATCAATCTCCGTTCATCTCTGTGCTCTTTTGCCGCTGATCAAATTTATTTTGCTTTATTTTATTATTTTTGCAATACAAACCCATTATCTCTTTTATTCCAAGTTTTAATTAATCTTGTTTTCACACATTTGTTCAGCGCCGAGAGTCCTCTGGGATACGATACTTGGTCTTACCATTTTATATTACTTGTGCGACTCGGTACACTTGCCGATTTGCCCCAACAACCATCATTGGTTTCTAGTTGTTATTTGCAAGGAATGTGACTAAAATGTAAAAATAAAAAGGTCTACATCCAATATGTTACTAGTTTACAATAAAAAAAAAAGATGCATACTAGGTCTTACACAAAACTAGTACCGTAGAAATAATTGTAAAGAAGCTTAAGACTTTTTGTACAATTTTAAGAAACTTGCCTGCAATAAAAATTTTTGGGAACATCAATGACTTTTAGTTGTTATCTACCACAAATGTGACTAAAATCAACAAATAATTTTTACCAAAAAATATCTTACTCATAAATATAATTTTATATTACTATTACCATTAAGGGTAATTTAGTAATCTTCATTTTTTTATCTATTAAAACATTTTTTTAATCTATTACATCAGTCAAATTTTTCACAAACTTTATTTTCAAATCCATTTGTAATCACCTCCAAATTCCTTTAAAAAACAACACACACTTTACTCTCAAATTCATTCACTCACTTTCCCTTAAATTCATCTTCACAAGTGAACATAACCTAAAGGATGAAACCAAATCTTCAAATATAAATTCATAATAAATAGTAATAACATGCTTGAACATATTACATGATCAGAGACAATGATGTCATTGATTTGATTGCTTTGTCCAAGAGGTTAAAGGATGAAAACCAAAACATCAAATATTTAACATATTGCATGGTCCTTAATCAATTCAATCATACAGGGCATTTAACGGTGTTTGTATCACTTATGGAGCAAATAGTCATGGCATAATGTTGAGATTTTATAATAGGGGAAGTAAAGACATGAAAAAGCGAGCCTTAGTTTTTCATTGGATTAACATACCATGTACACCTTCCTTTTGAAAGCGGTGATGATAAACAAAATGTGATCAAGGGAATGTTTTACTTGAATTTCATGGTGAATGTCATATTTTTATTGAAATTTGCCAAATGGTTTCCGAGATGAAACAAGAGATTTTGAATAGTTAGATCTTTGACGATAGTTCATGTTTGTTGAGAAGTAGAGAAAAAATCCATTTACGAAGACTTTTCAATACTCAAATCAATAAAAATGATCATAGTAAATAATATTGAGTAAAAAGTGACTTAGTCCCTCATATAAAAGTAATTATTTATAAAATTTATAGACCTATGAAAAATATATTTTGAAAGGCCTAATTAGTCGCATAATACACACTTTGGTGGTAGTGTGTCATGTTGATTCCCGCTTTTGAAAAAGTTTTAGTCGTGTCCAAATTTTTTAAAGTGTACCTCAATTAGGTTTTTTCGAAACCAAAATTACTAACGACATTAACAACATGCCACGTGTCAATCTGTGTTTTTTTAATTTTTTTTAAATTAATTTGTTTTGTAAACAAATTTTTTGTCATGTGTCAAAGTCTTTGATGTGACACGTGACACTATTAGTGTCACATGACAAGATACCACCACGTGTCGTGTCATTATCTTGATTACAATTTAGTTCCCATATTCGTCTCATTGATTCAATTTAGTCTGAATTTTTCTCAAAATGGAACATATTGTCCCTCTCCAAATTAAGACAAAATTTATTATTTGTATAAATATTGTACTCATATTTTTATTAAAAATGACTTCTTAACATATTATATTGTTGTATATTATTAACTCATGATTTGTTAATTATGATTTCAATCACTAAATTTTAATATAAATATCAGTATAACATTTATACAAATAATAAATTTGTTCTCAATTAAAAGATGGCCAAATTTATTATTTGTACAGATGATATTAATTAATTTATTTTTATTAAAACATGGATTAATAAAACATGAAGTAATAATATATAATAATATAATATATTAAAAGAATACTTTTAATAAAAATATTTGTATAACATTTATACAAATAATAAATTTTGTTTCGGAGAGGGACAATATTGCTCAATTTTAAACAAAAAATGGGACTAAATTGAATATGAAACAAATATAGGAACAGATATAAAATCAAGACAATGACATTTGACACTAACACTGACATATGACAGTGTCCTATCATGTGTCACTGATAATGTCACGTGTCACACCCAAAAACTTGGCATGTGACAACAAAAAGTTTTACAAAAACAAAAAATTAACCTTTTTTTAAAAATAAAATAAAAATTAAAAAATTACATATTGACACATTAGTAATTTTTCTTCAAAAATACCTAATTAAGACATTTTTGTCAGAGCGGCTGCAGTAGAATGGTTAGCGTGGAATAACAAATCAAGAGGGGTTTTAATATAAACGTGTGCCTTTTAATTTCTTCTCAATTTATTTTACTATGCAAATAATAAATATAAATAAAAGAGTAAGGTAGAGAAAAATTTGCACAGATGAATTTTATACTGGTTTGGATCTTACCAATCCTACGTCCAGTCGCTTATTCAAATCAAGATAAACAGTTCACTAAGCACAAAACAATTACAAACTACATTCACAAAGAAACAATTTGTAAGAGTTTAGAAACCACCTCTCCTGATACCACAAAAGATGAACCTGCACCTCCTTTGAGTCTTCACAAAGAATGAAACACCTCCTCCGAATACTTCACGAAGGATTATCCTCTTCCAAACACCTCCTCAGACGCAAGGATGAATCAGTTATTCCTCCGTCACCGTAGCAACAATTCACCAGCTCCACAGATAAGAGTTTCCTTAGTTGAGCAAGAGCACACAATTGTCAAAGAGTTCTGAGTATTTGAGCATAAGGGAAGAGTTGTTGATGATGGATAAAGGGAGCCTATATATAGACTCAAGCAAATACTCTTTCATTCTTTGTAACTGGTCATTTAACGCTTTTAATCGATTAATACAAGTGTTAATCGATGAAAATAAGTACAATGGATAGTTTTCAAAAACCAAAAAACTCCAACGGCTAGCTTTAATTGATTATTCTTAGGATTAATCGATTAACTAATCGATTAAAATAGGTATTAATCGATTATTTCCATGCCAGTTACGTTTTCAATACCTGCAACGTTTTAATCGATTAATACTTGGTTTAATCGATTAAAATCGTGTGTTTTTTTATTCTGAACAGTAAATACAAAGTATGAAAGTACATGAATCAAAACCTACTACAAATCTATGTCCTAAACATCAAACTACAATTATTAGAAAAGTTTTTTGTAACAAAATCAAGTCTTCAAAAGATCTTCGTGAATCTTGATATATCTTGACTTGATTTGGACATAATCAAAACTTCATCTTCATCATTTTGCTAATAATTTTTTCAAAAATTATAATACAATTGAGATTTTTTAAAAGCAGAGACCAACTTAACCTTAGTAAACATTATTCGACTAATTAAATCTAATTAAAATATACTTATCTTTTAAATAATATCATTATCTCTTAATATTTAACAGATAATTATAATAATGAGTTTGTTATTATTTTTAGACCTATAAACTATAAATTAGGTCGGGTATGTTTAATTAAATTTAAACTTCTGTCAGTTAATGATGTCACATCATTATAAATTTAAATTTCCAAAATAATATATCAAAATTAAACGAAACATCATAAAAATATATATTAAAGTTAAAATTGATATATATATATATATAACAAAATTTATTACAAAAATTAAATTTTCATTTAAAGAAATAAAATAGTAAAATAGTAGTGCAAATGTACTTAAAGAGTAAATGAGAAAAACATTACTAATATGGGAAGAAATATATTTTCTTATAGTAAGATCCTGATATTCAAACTCCTTTTCATTAAATTAGCATTTGGAAAGAGAGCTGGTAATAATAAAAAATGTAGCATTATAAGAAAATTTAATGCAGTGGATTCACTCTTCATAGCACTGACCACCGTTATTTAATGTTTGAGAAAGGGACCCTACAATCACAAATGCACAAGGCCTGATGTACAACATGCATGAGTTGTAAAGTAAATCCAGAACAAAACAAACACATCAATGACATTTACGAACAGAAAAAGCTGATACATCTTTTCAGAAACCACATCACACGTCTATCCTACCATGAACATCAATTAAGCAAGAATAAAATATAGAGTTAAATATGTTTTTAGTCCATATACTTTGGGACGATTTTGGTTTTAGTCCCTTTTTCAAACTATAGTATAATTTAGTTCTTCAACTTTAGAAAACTCTGGTTTTAGTCCTTTTTACCAAATTTTTTTAACTTTATTTTTTGTTTCAAACGCATTTCTCAATTAACATTGAAGCAAAAATGTGTCAAACAGTGTAAACAATTCAAATGTTATAATGAAACGTGCTTGAAACAAAAAATAAAGTTAAAAAAATTTGTTAAAAAGGACTAAAACCAAAGTTTTCTAAAGTTGAAGGACTAAATTGTATCATAGTTTGAAAGAGGGACTAAAACCAAAATCGGTCCAAAGTACAGGGACTAAAAACATATTTAACCCTAAAATATATCATAAAGTTTATTCTTCTCCAACATTTTGACAAAACTCAAACAATTTTGATAAATATATGAATTTATTTCTTCCAAAACAAAAAAAGTGTCACAATGATACTCCTCGATATGACAACGACTTGGGTTAAATATGGATAGTGTTTATATCTAACTTGATTTGTGGGATAAAATTTTATTTGTTATTCTATCTGTTATTTGTCGGGTATCAATTTAAAAAATATCTGTGAGTATTTTAAAATTTGTGGATATCCATAAAAGAATAAAAAAAATATTTTATACATTTTAAAATAAAATTTAAATAAAATGACAAATATATATATATATATATATATATAAAAATTAAAATTTAATTTTAATTAAATTTAACTTAATAAAATATAATTTTATTTTATTTTTAATTAAATTTAATTAAAAATATATAAATTAATCTTTTTTATTATTTTTTGCGGATAGCAAGTACCTGTCGGGTAGTATACTACCCGTACCCGACCCGTTTAGAAGCGGACATTAAAATACTCGCTACCTCTGCAGGTAGTAAATATCCGCGAATATTAACTACTCGTTACAGATTTTACTCGCCAATACCTGTGTCCGCAGATTTTTTTGTCATCCCTAACCATCCGACGCCGTCTTGATAACATTTCTTTAATTTTTTTATCATTCGGTTGAATTTAGGCAATTTTAATTGGAACTAATTAAGATAAGTTTCGATAGTGGTTGTTTTGGTCAAGATTGATCGATTTTTGTAAGGTTGATTGTATCAAATTAATTGATTTTTTTGTTTTTTCAAAACCAATTCGATCGGTCATGTAACTATTCTAACCAAATTTGTTCGATTTTTAAATTACATTGAATTTTAGTCGAATCAACTTGATTACGTTTTAGTTATAATATTTTGGTCTAATTTGATTAATTTTAAGTTGGAGGATTTGACCGAGTTTTAAATGTGTCTCTTCTAATCAAATTAACCAAATTTCAACCTCTACATTTTTTTACATGCTTAACCTGATTTATTTGAATCTTCGGTTTAATATGACATATCTCAACTTTTTATTTTTATTATATTTGAGATAACCTATATTCTTAAATAAAGACAAATATTTAGTTAATTTTTTTAAAAGTTTTTAAATGATAGTACATTTTATTAAAATAAAATATAGTTTATTTTGAGTTTAATCAGTCTAAATTAATTTTCAATTTAACTCAAATGAATTATTTTTTGGGTTTAGTATATTTTTTAACAATTATATATATATATATATATATATATATATATATATATATATATATATATATATATATATATATATATATTGGTCGAATAATTGAATATCATTTATTGTAGGCGTATTTGTTTTCCAACATGTTTCCCGATTTCGTGAGATTTGAAAATGTACAACTGTCACGCGATTTTTATTTTATCAATAAAATTATTTTTAATTTTATTTCATCTTAAAAAAAGGTAAAATAAATTATTCAATAATTTTTTAAAAGGTTTTGAGTTTTGTAGGGTAGTCAATACTATTTTGTAAAATAATTGATGAGAGAGTTTCTCATTGTAATAATTACATTTCACCTAACTCATCTTATGAATAACTTACACTATGGAAGGACAATGATAACGAAGAAGTTCATACTTGACTTCCGCTTCTTCTTTTTTAATAGTTATAAATAAGTTCTTTTTTAATAATCACTAAAACATGATTATATTATTCTTTTATAGATGTAACAATTAGTTTTTTATTTATTTGAGAAATTACAATAATTAGTAAACATTCATGCAGGTCTAAGGTCATAAAAAGTAAAAGAATAATCAAAGGTTTTTTTTTTTTTTTATATGAGTGGTAATCATAAATTATGTAAATGAGCAAATAAGAAAACTAAAAATGAAATTGTAGAGAGTCATAAGTACTTTGGATCTAAAGAAGTGAAATAATTGGGACCATAATAACTGATTTCAAAGTTATCATGATTCCTTATCATTTTTCTTTTTCAACATTGAAATCGTCATAATTCTTTATACAAACTTTCATTATCTTTGTAATCGTCATAATGGAAAAACGATTTTCATTATCTTTGTAAAGGTCAATTTTAATATCAACTCAAATAAATAATACAAACTTAAATAGATAATACATTGAAATTATATATGTAATATCTCATCTACTAAAACAAAATAGTACAGGTTTAATACTTTAATACTTCAAAGCAGATAATTCATAAGTTAGAAATTTCAATTATAGTTATGATACAATATTGATAAATATACTAAATTTATATAAGTTTAGATATCGCTTTTTCATAAAAACTTATTGTTTAAAAAAATTATGATTATTTACTAATTTAAACTAAACAATTTAAAATAATAAAAAAAGAATAAAATTTTAATAAGCTAAATTTTAAATTATAGAAAGCAATTAAATATAAAATTAACAAATACAGTCAATATTTCATTGGACTAGATTTCATGCACCAATTATATATGGAAACATTAAAAAATATACCTCCACACCACTATTTAACAAGCCTTAATGTCTTAGAAACAAGTCTAAACTTATTAATAAAACTCTTAATGTTTTAGATTTTTTTATTACTATTAACCGTCTGTATTAAGAAATGAGTTCAAATGTTAAGAATAACTAATGATAAACTTTATGTCTAGATACTTAATCAATTAGTTGTTCTATTTTAGTCTAGGTTTTAATATCGTATCAAGTTATCAAATACCCACAAATATACAATCAATCAATTCATGCAGTTAAGAATCAGAATAGAACACGAGACTAATGGAAAATAAATATATTAAATAATAGAAATCACAAAGAGTTAATATCCATTGTGTCCAAATCTGATGAATAAGTGAATTAGTTACTCTTATACACTGTAAAGACTAGAAAAAGAATAATACTTAATGTCTCTAGCCTCCAAAATGTGATCAAGTTCCCTCTCTCCCTTTCCCTAGAATGGGAGTTAATGTTAATTTTTAACCTTGTAGATCCTTCTCTTCAAAGACTTTTAGGCTTGAAATTTGTACTTGAATTTATAATTAAAGTAATCAACTCTGCTGATAACTGATTTTGTTGATATATTTTTTAATCTTCACTGATTTCCACTTATTTGCAAAATTATGAACCAAATACTTATCTTTTCCAAATTTATTTATAAAATCTTTATCTATATAAATAATAATCAAAATACCAATAAAAGATAAAGTACTTATGTTTTCTACAATTATTTAATAAACCCTTAATTATTTTAAAAAATAATAATAAAAATACCAATAAAAGATAAATATATCTATAACATCACGATAACATGCCAAAAACTATAACTCTAGGAATATAATATATATATCTATATATATATATAACAACACAAAGTAGTACAAAGGTCTCTCCAAAGATTAAGAATAAAAATAAATTATAACATGAAAATTCTACGACATCATCTTTCTTCATTGGCACATCACCATTTTGTTCTTCCTCTGTTCACACCAATATATGTGATCATTGCAAAAGAAGATAACAAATAACAAAAAGAACTACAAAACAAAGAGAAGGTAAGCTAACAAGCATAGGAAACATCACATTATTATTACATTTTATCCTACATTCATGAAGACATACATTTCATAAACAAAGGCAAATTTTAGACTCAGTTATCTAGATTCTGCATTGACATATGATTTTTGGTTGTCTCGTACTTGTGGTGACTTCTATTACTCTACAGAATCATTGTCAATGGGTTTCACCATACCACACACAAAATTAATCTTTTCGTAGTCTATAATCAATGTAATCACTCTCACCACATAGCTCATTTTAATCTATATGAGCTTGAATGATTATTAGAATATCAAGATAAACCTCCAATATTGACTCCTTACATCAATGCACACACTTTTTAATTACACCAAATAGGATTTCTTTCCCTAGGAATGCTCACATCACTATCAATCATACATTTCAACCTTGAATCAAACCAATAATCATAAGAAAATCATAAATCAGAAGATTGCATAACCATGAACGATGGAAAATATCAAAGCATAACACAACAAACTAGAGCTCAACAGTACCAGGGCACGCTTAATGCCGGTGTGCAAAAAGGCTCACTGTATTAGGAGCACTTAATGACACAAACTAGCGCTTCACCCTAGCAACCCCTAAAGCTCTCTAACTTGAGAATGCTCAATGGTGAAAACTAGTACTCAATGTCAAGGTCACTAGAGCTCACTAACTTGAGTCTGCTCAATGACATAAACCACCGCTTCGTGGAAGAAACCACCACTTAGCATCCTCTCACAAAATTTACCACTGATTTTGGATTTTTAAGTTGGCACTCAACGCCACCATACCACTAGTGCTCTCAAAACGGGTCACCCGGCCCGACTTGGCTCGGCCCATCACGGGTTGATCACTTAGTGAGCCAATCCAACTCAGCTCATTTATTAGCAAGCCAGAAAACTTCAAACCCGGCCCGATCCACCACGGGTTGATGGGTAAACGGGTTGACTCATTAGCTCACTTAATTACTGTTTTGGTGGAATTGGTCCGAGGGTCGATTAACCTTCATTTTCTGCTCTCTTTCGATCGTTTTAATCCTTTCTGAGAACACAATCCTCCGATGGGTGCTTGACCTGCAAAAGACACTCCGACGCTCAAGTCAAATATGTTTTATAAAGGTCGGTATTTTTATTAGGATAGATCAAAGTTATTTTACCCGAAGGTCAATAGTATATTTATAAGGCTTGTGGTAGCCAAGCACATTAATTAATCATTAAGCCAGGCAATCAAATCCAATAATACTTTGCTAATATACCTGCTAACTGTCCATTAATACCATATTCTTGTGCAACATGATCTGTCAATCACTCATAAATAGCGTATATTCGCATTTAAGATGGTCATTAAACATATTAATTGACCATTAATAATATTTACCTTTCTTAATTAGTGTTTGATTGACAACCGGTCGGTTGCCTGTTTTGGCTCCGGATTCTCCTTAGCTGTTCGGTCACCAGGGTATAGTACATTAAGCCCCCTAAGACCCGAGCAGCTGTTTGCAGGTGCGAAGGGGTTTAAATATGCTGGACGAATTTAATTACCAGGGGTTTTGATGACGAGACTTTGTCACTCGGATTTGGACGAGAGTGAAAGTTCATGAAGAACGTTCCCCATCGCTCGGTTTAGGACCAGGGGTTCTCATAGAGCGTTCTCTGGGTTTTAATCACGAGACTTTATCGCTCGGATTTGGACGAGAGCGAGAGTTCACGAAGAACATTCCCCACCGCTCGGTTTAGGACAAGGGGTTCTCGGAGAGCGTTCCCTGGGTTTTAATCACGAGACTTTACTGCTCGGATTTGGACAAGAGTGAGAGTTCACGAAGAACGTTCCCTACCACTCAGTTTAGGATGAGAGTGGAAGTTCCCAAGGAACGTTCCCCACCGCTCGGTTTAGGACGAGAGTGGGAGTTCACGAAGAACTTTCCCACCGCTCGGTTTAGGACGAGAGTGGGAGTTCACAAGGACCGCTCGGTTTATGACCAAGGATTCTCAGAGAGCGTTCCTTGGGTTTTGTAATATTTCAACACGTTTAGCAGTTGAATAGAAGTGGTCTGGCTTCCTGATAAGGTTGAACGTTGGTTTGAACCTTCCTGTGTGTAATATCTTTACTCACAAAAAATATGAGTTAAATAAAATATTTATTTTTATATTGAGATAACGTTAAAACTTGGTAAGGTTGAACGTTGGTCTGAACCTTCCTGCATGTGATAATTTTACTCACAAAAATATGAGTTAAAAAATATTATAATTTATAAATTATAATAAAAAGTACTAGAATCTGATAAGGTTGAGCATTGGTTTGAACCTTTATGAGTAGGATATTTTTACTCACAAAAATATGAGTTAAACAAAATATAAATTATAATAAATTTTTTTACTCTTGTTGCAAAACCTGGTATTGATCCGAAGTAGCGATGCCGAGACCGAGGGCGCGCCTGGTTCCTCATGGTTTCATGGGAATGCCGCTCGGCCCCACGGTGGGCGCCATTATATTTCGGTGGAATTGGTCTGAGGGTCGGTTGACCTTCCTTCTATGCTCTCTTTCGATCGTTTTAATCCTTTCTGAGAACACAATCCTCCGATGGGTGCTTGACCTGCAAAAGACACTCCGACGCTCAAGTCAGATATGTTTTATAAAGGTCGGTATTTTTATTAGGATAGATCAAAGTTATTTTACCCAAAGGTCAATAGTATATTTATAAGGCTTGTGGTAGCCAAGCACATTGATTAATCATTAAGCTAGGCAATCAAATCCAATAATACTTTGCTAATATACCTGCTAACTGTCCATTAATACCATATTCTTGTGCAATATGACCTGTCAATCACTCATAAATAGCGTATATTTTCATTTAATATGGCCATTAAACATATTAATTGGCCATTGATGATATTTACCTTTTCTGATTAGTGTTTGACTGACAACCGGTCGGTTGCTTGTTTTGGCTCCTGATTCTTCTTAGCCGTTCGGTCACCAGGGTATAGTATAATTACATTTTTTTTTAAATAAAAAAATTACAAACTTTCTATAATTCAAATCTAAACAAATTTCACTCCCAAATTTCGCTCCCAACAAGGAATGTTTAATTAGTTTTGAAAATAAGGAACTTAAATAATTTTTTCAAGCAAAAAAAAAATAAATACTTTTTTATAAAATTAAAATTAAATTTTAATAAAATAAAATTAGGTAGGTGGGTTGGTGGACCAACCTGGCCCACCATTGGTTCAACTCGGATGAGCTGGGTTTAAATGAGCCGGGTTGAAGTTTGATGTGCATAAAAAATACAATTTTTTCAAACCCAATCCAACCTGAACCCGTGGTAGGCCAGGTTGACCGCGGGTTGTGACCCATTTTGTCAACTCTACATACCACCACTCAGTGCCACATCAAATGTTTCATGAAAATGAGATTCTAACTTATTCAACTACTCAATTTGGTATCCTTAACAATTCTCAACTCAAATTCATTTCAAAATGTTTTCCAAATGATACCAAACTGACCAATTTCAACAACCAAATTTTCTCATTCAAACTCCTTATCATTCACATCAACTTACTACCACCAATCCATACTTAATCAATAAACAAAATTTTAGCATAACATAGCACATCTAGACAGAACAACATAATTACAACAACACTCAAACTTATAATTCTACAATATCAAAATTCACACACCACTTCTCAAAACATATTCATAATATAAATTGATGAAACACCAAAATACCAAGATATCAAATAAACTCTCAATTTGTCTGCACAATACAAATTTCTCAACTTTTTTTAATACTAAAAAAAATCAAATAACTAATTTCCGCATCAACATTTATCACTTAACTCAAATCTTCAACCACACTAAACATGCAATAGTCAATAGTGTAATAAGAAAGTAAAAAATATATATAATGACAAACCTAGCTTTCCTTACCTCAACTGAAGTTCCTAAGATTCCAAATACCTTCTTGCAGCTCTTCCCAAAAAAAAAAAGAAAAAAAAACTATCTTTACACACAAAAGAGATCAAATCAGTGACTTGAGTAGATGATTAAATTTATCAACGTGCAAGAAGTTCATTTGAGTAAAGTTGGATCACATGCAACAAAAAAAGAGAGGCTAAAACACTAAAAATACATATTCAGCTCTAAAAAAAGATAGAACAAAAGCTTAATAACTATTTTGGTCCTTATTTTCGTTATTTTTGTTCAAAGTGGTCATCGACATTTTTCGGCATTCAAAGTGTCTGATTTTTTGTAAATTTTATTCAATTTGGTCATTTTCTCTAATGACGTCTAAATTGTTAACAACGTAGTGTCCACATAAGCAAAAATTGAATGAGTTTTCAATTTTTCATATACGTTGAAAGTTAAACGAATATGACGTGGAAACATGGTAATTGAAAGTTGTTTCTTTCTCTGTCAATCACCAACCATGCTAGGTACAACATCGGTGACGCCCATCTTCTCCTTCTCCATCATCGTCTCCTCGCACATCAACATGCAAACAAAGACTAGAAAATGTAAAAACCCCAAACCATCATCTAGATTTGCGAGCCTCCTCCACGCGAACCACGCCACTCGAAATCTCCTTCATCTTCGCACCCAACCTACAACATCAAAGAACCAGAAACGCAACCATGGAAGCACCCACATGAAACCTTAGTTCGCCTTCTCCATTGTAATCGTGAAACTCCCTTAATTGCGCATCTTATCTATTGTCATCTCATGTGCATCAACCTGGAAACAGAGACCAGAAAACGCAAAAACTCCAAACCATCATCCAGATTCGTGAGCCTCCTCCACGCGAACCACACCACCACAAAATCTCTTTCATCTTCGCACCCAATCTGCAACATCAAAGAACCAGAAACACAACCATGAAAGCACACACACGAAGACCCTAGTTCACCTTCTCCACTACAATTGTGAAACCCCTCATCACGCCTTTATCTTTGCGAATTTGCAAACAAAAAATGTAGATAACCACTCAAATCAAACAACCTCTCATGAATATTTTAACCACTGTTCGCACAATCAAGTTCGCACCTCCTCTGCATTCTCCTTTTCTGCACCATCATTTTCAGCCAAACTTGCAAAGAAAACTAGAAACAGAATCCCATTACAAACTAGAAACTAGAAACAGAATCACCATCATTTAGTAAAATATTATTAAACTTAATTGACGCGATCCATTCCCGTGCATCGAAAAATGATATGAT
The DNA here is from genome assembly GCA_036885675.1 of Vigna mungo. Taxonomy (NCBI): domain Eukaryota; kingdom Viridiplantae; phylum Streptophyta; class Magnoliopsida; order Fabales; family Fabaceae; genus Vigna; species Vigna mungo. The sequence goes on along the minus strand of CP144700.1, from coordinate 41,399,477 downwards.
TATAAGATCATAAACACTTATGCGTGTAAATCACAAATGTATAATTATTTAACTTTACAATTATTGCAATAAAAATATGAATAAAATTAAATTAATTAAAATTGAAAATCAGTTAAGAATTCAAAGAAAAAGTGAAAAATAAAATAAAATCAAAGATACAATATAATTGAACTAAAATAATTATACGAAAACTTGTAGAATTCACTTTCCCACTCAAATCATTTTACGAAGTAGTTTTTATTATTAACGACTTAAAAAAAACCTCTGAATGTATTTATAATCTACAGAAGTTGTTACACTCATACATGATTTTAGTTTTTGTCTTGATGTCATATCTCCTTACGAGACCTCACTTTTAGAAGAAAATTATAAGTCGTTTTCTCTGTTCATGATTTCTCTTTAGGTTTAGGATTTAAGATTTATATTTATATTTCTTTATTCATTATCTCTGTTTGGGATTTAAGATTTTATAATTTCGCTGTAAAGTTGTATTTTATATATACTAATTCTTGGTTGTATTAAGTTGATAATAAAGCCGTGTCCTATAAAACAACTTTCATTATATGAAATCCTTCTTGATAAACACAACTTACCAACTCAGAAAATTTTCAAATCTACACATTCTAATAATTTATATATGAACTTGCACTAAAATAATTAAAAATATCTAAAATTTGTAATTTAAATTAATTATTTCAAATTTGAGTACGGTGTATAGACAAAAACTAAATTAGCTGCGGTATCAACTAAATAATTTGCATATGTGTAGCCTAACATTTAATTTTATTTTATTTTTCAAAATTCAAATTCATCGATATCTTTAATTTACCTGTGGATATTAATCTGCCCCGTATAAAATATTAGGTTAAATGTTTAACATTAAAGCTCATTAATTCCTTTAAATCAGCTGTACTTATTATTCAAACTGAAATTGCATACCTTAAAAACAGCCATGAGTCACAACAAATTTGGTGTAGTCAATGATATTATATGATCATTATTTTCATTTTTTTTTTCGTTTTCAATTTGTCTCGAATAATTTCTTCTTCTTTTACAATCTTTTCCGAAGTATTGTTCACCAATTAATTTGTTCTTGAAAAAAAGAACTAATTAACGAGTTGAAAGAGATTTAATAAAATAATAAATTTTTCAAGAGAAATAAATAATTTCAAGTATTTAATTAAATAATTTTTTTCATAAACACACAATAAAAATATTTAATTTTATGAATTATTTAAAACTTAATTAAGTTATATTTTAATTAAGTTTCTAAATTCAAATAATATATACTTGAGTCTGATAAGGTTTTTATAATCGAATAATCTCCAGAGTTAAATAGCGACAAATATTTACTTTTGGCTTAATCCCTCGATTGGTCCTCATATTAAATCTTAATTTGGTTCTCAAGGTTTTGAACTGTCTCAATTGGACATAATTTTTGCATTGTTAACTGGTCTCAGACGGCATTAATTGATGCTAAGATGTATTTTTTATTTTAGGCTTAATCCCTCCCTTGGTCCTTATGTTTGTGTGAAAATATCAGTTTGGTCCTCAAATTTTTCCTCAAGTCCTCATGAAATGCAAACATTTTACAACATTTTACCCCAACCGTTAAGTGTATTGAGACGGCGTTAACTTTGAACTAAGTTGTACTTTTTTTTTTTATGTTTTAAAATCATTAAATCGACGTTGCTATGGTCTTTCTTTTTCCTTCCAATCACTGATCACATTTCACTCATTCCTCCATCCTGAAACCCCCCGACTCACCTTTTCTCCCTCTCAAATAAAAAATGCCGCCGTTGTCGACAGTTCAAAAATTATGACCCAATTGAGACAGTTCAAAACTTGAAGACCGAATTGAGATTTTCACACAAACATAAGGAACAAGGGAGAGATTAAGCTTAAAATAAAAAATACATTTCAGCATCAATTAACGCCGTTTAAGACAACTTAATGGTTAGGATAAAATGTGTGCATTTTTACAAAAATTATGACCTAATTAAAACAGTTCAAAACTTGAAAACCGAACTGAAATTTATAGAGAGATTAAACCTTTACTTTTTACTTTAAGCGCTCTAAACTCATTCTGAAACTCTCTTTACAATTTTCTTACAAAATATCTGATTATAGTATTTTTTTTAATTTAAAAAGTTAACTAAAAATTATGCAATTAACCAATAGGTACTAATTTTTAAACACAAAAGCATGGGATGCATTATCACGACAAGATTCCATCAAAAGTGACACATGAAAGTCAAAAGTCAAATATACTAATTGATTTAGCCTGTTTCTCTTGAAGCCTCACTGTCCCAAGTTTGCAGAAAATTAGGTTTATATGTTACCAACTCAAAGTGAAAAAGAAACACAACCTAACCAATTATTAATGCCTGTATGGGACATCGTGGACCCCACCTTCTGCAATAAACACTTGCTCTTGCAAAAGATTATCAGAAGCCTCGAAGGAAGCACTTTTTTGTTCTCTCTTGCCAGAGAGTGTAATCCATTACTTCTGCATCACCACTGTTCATAAAAGCTAGAATCAAGGTTGCACAAAAAAGCCAAAGAAAAAATGAAGTTTGGTAAGGAATTTGCTGCACAAATGGTACCAGAATGGCAGGAAGCATACATGAATTATGGCTACCTGAAATCCCTCTTGAAAGATATCATACTTCACAAGCAGCGAAACAAGACTCATTCCAGTACCAGCCCATCAGGTCTAAACCGAAAGTTATCACTCTATAGAGCTTTCAGTGGACTCACACAGAGGCACTACCAACCCTTGAGCCCCGAGCAGGACATTGAGAACCAACCCATTTTGGTGCACTCAGTGCTGCGAGATGGTCATGAAAACTACGAAACCACCTTTCTCATGGCTTCAGAAGAAGGTGGAGAGTACGAGTTGGTGTACTTTAGGAGGCTTGATGATGAGTTCAACAAAGTGGTGAGGTTCTATAGGTCTAAAGTTGAAGAAGTAATGAAGGAAGCAGCTGAGCTGAATAAGCAAATGGATGCTTTGGTAGCATTCAGGGTAAAAGTTGAGAATCCAACTGAGTCATTTGATTGCTCAGTTGAGATGACTCGTCTTGCTTCTGATGTGTCTGCTTCAACCACAGTTTTGCATGCTAATACACCCAGGGGGGTCCATCTGAACAGTAAGTTTCCATCTTTATCTGCTCTTGCTGCATTTGAGTCTTGTACATTGCTGAATTTCAACCTTAGTGAGTGGTTACTTACTGTTTGCTCAAATCTTTTTGAACCAATTTTGGCTTCACAGGGGTTAAATTCTTTAATTTAAATCGGATCCAACTTCCACTTTAGAGAGTAAAGTTAGTAATTTCATTTTCCTTAGTTACCATAACTGTTTTTCCTTACTTTCAAACCCATTGAAATGTGTTAATAAATGCTATTTGCAGATATGGTCACAGTCATCTCCAGAAAAATCAGTGATTTTATGTTGGTATGTGTAAATTATGGTTATAATGGGGTCAATTTTGTGTGGGCACTATGTTTAAAGAAAAATGTAGTTGGGACACGTTTTTCAGGCTTTGGGTTTTCCAAGAGATTGATTAATTTTTTATTAACTGATATATATATATATATATAATTTTTATTTTATATGTTTGTTATATACATGTAATAATTATTTATAATACATTATACTATAGTAATAAGAAAAGTTTGATTAATCAAACATTCTAAACACTTGAGTTATAAGAATAAGAACACTTTTTCTTTTAATTTAGTGAAATATTTGTTAATTTCTGTTGTTTTTTTGGACTGTATTTTTATTTTTTTTATATTTTCATTATAAATTTTGTATTATGACTGATTAAAAATAAAATAAAAATTATGTAGGTCAAATATAAAATCTTATTCTATATTATCATAAATAAAATAAAATGACCTATGATTTATTAATAATAATTTTTATAATTTTTTATTATAGAGTATGTGTCATTATTTTATTAATTGTATATTTTAAAGAGATAAATCATAAATTATCAAATAAAATGTTGTAAAATAATTGTTAAAAAAATATTTTTCAAATAAAATATGATAAAGCAAACCGTACAAAAAGGTGAAATAGAGGCATTTAGCAAGGATCAATATCTTCATATTTATTTACTATCAGAAATAAGTTATGTGTTTTTTTTTTTCGATAATCTAGATAAATTCTATGTGAAAAATTCTAGAGAGTCTGATAGTTTTAAGAGTGTCTTTTTCTTCATGTGTTTATCTTCAGAGCACCAAGAGTCTACCTCACATCAACTATAAATTTCTCTTGTGTTACCAGAGTCCGCCTGAGTTGACATTCTGAGTTCATATGTGAAGAAGCATTGTTTACGATCTTCTCTAACCATTTTGGGGCATTTTATGGAAGTTAGTTAGGCAATTATTTTTCTGTATAAATAGGACCTTGAAGGAACTGTAGTAACTAATCAAGAGTCGAGAGTTGACTGTTAGAAAACCAAGAGTTGTAATCCCTGTTCTTAGTGAATTTCTGACCGCAGATTGAAGTTAGTAAACACTTCGGTTGAACACATTAAATTTCTCTCTGTGATTCTTCATTTACTCTTTCCGTTTAAATTGTGTGATTGCTCTTATTACTCGTTTGTGTGGTAGACGACCTAGTGAATTTGTGAACTATTTCCTTACAAATTGTTTTGGTGAACGTGTAACAAGGAAACTCAATCATCATGAATTTTGCAACTGGTTTGAATGATTTTGAAGATTGGCGGTTGAATATGTGAGCTTTTCTGGCTCAAGAGGGTCTTGGAAGGTGAATCCAAACATGATGTAGTCGTGGATGAAGAAAGAACCAGAAAATGTTTTTGGAGAAGGCTCATAGCACGATTCTTCTTAGTCTTGGGGATAAGGTGTTAAGGTATGTATCGAAGGAGAAAACTGCAACGGACGAAGCTTCAAAGCTTATACATGGCCAAGTCCTTGGTAAATCGATTGTATTTGAAGCAAGTGTTGTTGTTGTCATCTTCTCTACCATGGAAGAGAGAATCTCGCTCTTGAGGAGGTTCAAGTTGCTTTGAGCTCGAAGAAGTTGAACGAGAAGTTTCACATTAAGGTTTCCAAGAGACGGCCTTATAGCAAAGGGGAGATCAATTAATAGGGATAACAGAGGACTTAGATGGAGGTTGAAGTCAAAGACTCCTCATGGAACAGTGTTAAATGTCTACACTTGTTACACTATAAGAAGGAAGGACACACAAGCAAGTAGAGACAGAAGTAGAGTAATAACTCTGATAGACTATTTGAGGTTGGTAAATAGTTTGATGGTCCATCTGCGTCTGGTGAAGCTGCTATGGTGGAATAGGTTATGAATCATTAGAGGTCCTCATCGTGTCGAGTAGTATTGATGATTGTGAATGCATCTTGAACTCTGGGTGTTTGTTTCATATGACACCTAATCGCCTGTGATTCTAGGAGTTTACAAAACATGAAGGAGCTTCAATTATCCTTGGTGATAACAAGTCCTGTAAAATAACTGCTCTTGAAACAATTAAGTTTCGTCTGCATGATGGAACTGAGCGGCTGCTTGAAGAAATTAGGTATTTGCCTAGCTTGAAACAAAATTTGATATCTCTTGGTGAACTTGAAAAGAAGGAATATGTGTTCAAAGGTGAAAGGGGAGTGTCGAAGGTGTTAACGGTGTCCATGTTAGGAATGAAGGGTGTGAGAAACAATGATCTGTATGCATTGGAAGGTGCTATAGTACTTGGGTCAACATCTACTGCTGAAAACACTATCTTGTCAAAAACAAATCTATGGCATAGAAGGTTAGGTCATGTAAGTGAAAAATGCTTAGTAGAGTTGGATACACAAGACTTATTTTGGAGTGACAAAATTGGTCGATAGAAATTTTGTGAACATTGTGTCCAAGGAAAATCATGTAAAACCCATTTTAACATAGGACAACAAAGGATTAAGGTAATCTTGGATTATGTTCATATTGACTTATGGGGATCGTCTACAACTCCATCACACTCTTGAGCTAGATACTTCCTGTTGATTGATGATGATTATTCGAGGAAGTTATGGGTCTACATTTTAGAAGTCCAAAGACAAAAGTTTGGAAATTTTAAAAGCTGGAAGCGTCTAATGGAGAACTAGATTGGTAAGATGGTGAAACGGTTTATAACTGATGATGGTCTTGAGTTTGGTTAGAGATGTTTAACAACTTTAGCAGAGAGCATGACATAGCAAGGTACCAGATGGTTGCAAGAAATTCTCAACAAAATGACCTAGTGGAGAGATTAGATAGGACCATTATGAAACAAGTTAGGTGCATATTATTAAGTGTCAGAGGACCAAAGGTTTTTAGACTAAAGCTATTGCTATTATGATAGGGTTATGAATAGTTTCTGAATACAACCGAATACGATTACAACCAAATACCAACCAAACACATAGCAACAGAAAAAACAGAAAATAAAAGCTAAAATGTAATTGCAAACAAATCCTAAATTTAAGTTTATTCTAACATATTCTATTACCATGTTTTACCACTTCTGTGGAGTGAACGTTTTGTGAGAAGGAATTGTGAGCGGCATCCTTATATTGATTTTACAAAACAGAAGGCAGAAACACCGTTATGTGATAATGGTTTTGGAGGCTTCTAACCGTTATGTGATAATCAATATATTTTGTAAAATCAATACAAGAGACACAAACGAAGGAGAAAATTTAAACCAAGGAGAAGTAAAAGCTGAAGCCAATCATGACTCGTGACTACAATTGCTTTCTGGCGTCTAAGAAGATGCGAAAGAAGAAACATGGCGGTTGGTAACTGTACTTGCTTTCAACGAGCAAGGAGATGCAAAAGCAAAACCTTACCAATTCCATCAATCCGTGAGTTTGATCGGTTTCCTGCAAACAAAGAGACATTGGAAGAAAAACTTGTCTTGAGTGTCGTCAGTCCATGAGTGCCGGTGTCTGTGAATGCAGTTATTGAATTTCGTAAAACTATGTATGTGTTGATTTTTATTTTTCACATACTGTTTGTATTTTCCTGCCATTTGATGACATAATCTTGTAGTATCATTTGATGAATCCAGTTTATAACCTCATCTCATAACATCATCATAGTATACTCAATTCCAATGTTTAAACTGAATGGTTGAAAAGTGGTCAGTTTATGTGTTGAGTCGTTTTCCGGTGGTGCATGGACAGGAAGGATTTCCACGGTAATTGAAGATATCAAAGAGGAAGGAAGTTCCCATGATGGACATTTAGAGAAGTTTGAGAATGATGACAAAGGTAGAGTGATTGAAACTACCAACAAAAAGGTTGAAGTACAAAACAAGAAGAAGAATATCAGACCCATCAAACCCATCAAACCTGCTTCTGTGGAAATACTTAATCGAGTGCAGCTAAATAACACATATGAGACTCCTCGTTCAACTATAAGAGGCATCATCAAATACCCTGGTCAAGCAGAGTTAAATTTCACCAAGGAAAATTTGAGCAAAGTAGAAGACGCACTGAGACGGGCTTTTATTGAGTTTTATAACAAGCTTCGACTTCTAAAGAACTACACGTAATAGATGCTATCACAATCTCTTTGACATCAGTTGTTGTATTGCCTTTACGTTTCTTATGGTTTTGTATGTACTTCATGAAACAGATTTCTGAATATGTTGGCCTTTTCAAAGATAATGAAGAAATATGACAAGGTAATTACTCAACTTTTAATAACTTGAAGCCTCTTCTTAAAGCCAAACAAAATTGCCTATTCCTTCCCATTTGCTTCATGCTTTAGATCACATCAAGAGGTGCAGCAAAAGCTTACATGAAAATGGTTGATAGCTCCTGCCTTGGGAGCTCTGATGAGGTCAGAATTGCATATATGGACCTAAGCCTTGACATAATCATTTTGAATGCATGTGAAATGCTTATTACTTAGTTTTTCTGAATCACTTTTCCCTGCAGTTCACCAGGCTTATGGAGAGGGTGGAAAATGTATTCATTAAGCACTTTTCCAACTCAAATCGAAATAAAGGAATGCGCATCCTGCGACCTAAACCAAAGAGAGAAAGGCACAGGATTACATTTTCCATGGGTAAACCAGTACTTGATGTGTGTTGATGTGTGTATGTTACATAGCTATGCATAAAAAGAGTACGGAATTTTTGTATGTAAATGTGTACTTTTCCCTGACTTTGTATATTCACAAACTTCATCAGATATATATCACACATATTCATGGTCTTCACATGACATGTAACTGCTCCTCAGGTTTTTCTGCCGGATGCAGTGCTGCTCTAACAGTGGCTCTTATTCTAATTGTCCGTATGCGTAAAATCATGGATCATTCAGGAAGTAGCAAATACATGGAAATCATGTTTCCTCTTTACAGGCAAATTTATTTTCTGATTTTGAAATAGATGTTTTGTTTGTCTCTGAACTCCTAAGCCTTTCCAATCTGAAAAAGAAGCAGAAAAATGTGGCTAACATCGTTTTCAAACTTTATGCAGTTTATTTGGATTTGTAGTTTTACACATGCTGATGTATGCTGCTAATATATACTTCTGGAGGCGATACAGAGTGAACCATTCATTCATATTTGGTTTTAAGCAAGGCACTGACTTAGGCTACAATCAAGTCCTTCTCCTTAGCTTTTTTCTGGCAGCATTGGCACTAACCAGCGTGCTTGTAAATCTAGACATGCAAATAGATCCTGTGACAAATGATTTCAAACCATTCACTGAACTTTTGCCCCTAATCTTGGTTCTGGTAAGGCTATGACTCTATCACATTAAGTTTGTCTATAGATTTTTTTTCTAAAGTTACGTAGTGAATTCATTTTTACTCTGTAGATTGTGATTGCCATTTTATTATGTCCATTAAACATCGTATATCGATCAAGCCGAGTGTTCTTCCTTACATGTGTGTTTCACTGCATCTGTGCTCCTCTATACAAGGTAAAGAAAAATTGTGGAGCCAAGATAATTTATTAAAGATCCCCATTTATTTCGAAAATGATTTTTCTCGGATCTCTAACACTGGTTCAGGTCACACTGCCAGATTTCTTCATGGCCGATCAATTTACAAGCCAGGTCAGCGAAAAGCCAAAAAGGGATAGACTTTACTTTTCTGCCTCCAATGTTACAGCTTGTAGTCCCATTGTCCCTTCCATGATCAATGTCACTCAGATAAAATGATTTCTCTACCTACTCAGGTTCAAGCCCTGAGAAGTTTTGAGTTCTACATATGCTACTACGGTTGGGGTGACTTCAAACATAGAGAAACAGATTGCAAGTCAAGAAGGGTATTCATAGCTTTCTCATTCATTGTCGCTGTGATTCCATACTGGTCTCGCTTTCTTCAGGTACACACTTCATTCCATTTTCCTCCGCACACATTATAGCTTTCAGTCATAGAAACAAGGTACACATGGAGCATTTGGAAGGGTTTCTATCACATAAGCAACTGTGTGGGGAATTAATTAAAAGTGTTATAAGATAAATTTACTCCTGTGTGAGTGCTCATGGAAAAGTTTATCCTAACATGAATTTAGAGTTACCTTAAGCTGTTTATTGAAACATGCCCTTGACTTTGAAAGTATATATGCATGCTTTTGATTAAGAAATGATTGAGACTGTGAAATGATCTTCTTCTTTCTCATGTCAGTGCCTAAGGCGCCTGTTCGAGGAGAAAGATATGATGCAAGGATATAACGGGTTGAAGTATTTCCTCACTATTGCAGCCGTTTGCCTCAGAACAGCGGATACTCTTGATGGAGGAACGCGTTGGAAAGTGATGGCCTGGATATTCTCAATATCCACAGCCATTTTCTCCACATATTGGGACATAGTCATAGATTGGGGCCTCCTCCAAAGACATTCCAGGAACAGATGGCTCAGAGACAAACTCCTGGTCCCTCAGAAAAGTGTATATTTCGCAGCTATGGTATGTAATTAACAACGGGAACAAAAATTTATTCTACTTGGACATTTTCTAAGATTTTAATGTTGAATTTCTGCTTTTCTTCTGAGAACTGCTGCTAGTATAAAATATGTTAAACAAAAATTTAACTGTCTCAATGCCTCACCCCATAAAGCATGCATCAGCATTCACTTAAGGTGTATAGAACTCTTGATGTGAGCTCTAATTCCACTTATAGAAATCACATACAATCCTAATGAGACGTAAGTCTAACCCACACATTATGGTTTCAATTCTTATATATTGTTCAACTTTTTTATTTTTATTTAATACAAGACTTAGACTGATACTTAGATTTCTTACAATATACCATTTTCATTAAACTTACTTTTTTAGTGTAAGTTAATGACTTGTTGAAACCATACACAGGTGCTGAATGTCTTGTTAAGGTTTGCATGGTTACAAACAATATTGAATTTCAACTTCTCCTTCTTGCATAGACAAGCCATGATCAGCATTGTTGCCAGCTTAGAGATCATTCGTCGTGGCATGTGGAACTTCTTTAGGTAACCAAGAGGAAAAGAACATTTTGGTGTACTTCTGTTTTTGCATGGCACAAAGCTTCATTTTCATTCTTCCATTTACGTGGTTCAGGGTGGAGAATGAACATTTGAACAATGTTGGCAAGTACCGTGCATTCAAGTCTGTGCCTCTACCCTTTAACTACGACGACGATGATGAAGATGGAGATAAGGATGAGTAATTTGTCACGAAAAGCAAGCACAGATGAATTAGGTTTCTTCACTCGTGTTATATACCTGAAAAGATAAGTTTTAGAATATTCTGATTTAATATAACATGTGCAGGCATGTTTTATTCTCTCAAAGTTAATAAAAACCTTAATAAAGTTTATTTGTTGAAAGAAAATAAATATTAGTACAATTTTTTCAAGAATATTGAATGTCACGAGTATCAGAGGTATGGAAAATACCACTGGAGGAGTTTCAAGGAAGTACAGAGATAAACATCATTAAACTTCAAACTCTAAGGTGTGAATTTGAGTTATTAAATATAAAGAAATTTAAGATCATTAAATATCATTATTTTAAGCTAAAAGAAGTAGTCAATGAAATGAGAGTATGTAAGAAATACTGTTGAGAAGAAAATTATAATTTGTATTGTGCATAAATATAATAATTGTGATAGCGACTGAATAAATCAAGAATGTATCCATCTGATCTCACGAGTGAGGGAATAAATACATTCTTTGGAAGTATATGAACAAATATTAAAAAATTAAAATAGTGACTCTGTCAAATTCGTAAAAAATGAATTTGGAGTAATTTTCTGCCGTTTTACGAAGTCTTACGGAACATTAGTAGGGAAAATTCTGCTAAATATAAACAATTTTTAATAGTGATTTAAGAAATGAAATGAAATCACCAAAATTTATTGAATAAGTGCATGAGAATGCAGATGCATTGTATACAATGATTGATTGATATTCACGAGTTATTTTGTATGGTGAAGATAGCAGCCCTGATTAAGAAAAATCATGCAACAAATTTTATAGCTTATACGCGTATATCTGTAGCTTTTGAAAGTGCTATCTTCTTTATTTATTTAATTTAATTGTTTTTTTCAGTAATACATCATAGATAATAAACAAGCAATATAATTAATTACTTAATCAAGCCGTTGTCTTAGACACATTTGGATTTGGATGGAATTGATTTTAACTAATTCATTAACTTTTTTTCTTTTACTTGGAAAAGGATGTTGTACCTTGTTAGTTAGATTCAATAATATACGGTTTGTGTTTGTGACTGTTCAGTCTTATTTGTGTGATCATTCGATTTTTAGCTGTGTTTTGTTTTTTACGGTGTCGTCCGATCTTTAACTGTGTTTGATCTGTGTTTGGCCTTTTCTGCGGTTGATAACCGTTTGGTCTTGTTTATTACTGTCTATTACAGTTGCTTAGATTGACTATATATTTTAGTCTATCTTTGTGTTTGGGGTAAATTCGAGTATTATTCAGATCATTTTCTCTTTGTCTTTTACTATCTTGTTCTTTCTTCTTTGTATCTGGTTTTTGTTCGTTTATTCCTTGTAGACCCAACAATTGGCGTCCACCATGGGGTTGTGAATCAAGAAATTCCAGAAACAATGGCAACCAAGTTTTACATAGAGAATTTCAATAGATCAAATGACTTTGGGTTGTGGAAGATCAAGATGGAGGCAATCTTGATACAGCAAGGTTGCGATGAAGCATTGAAGGGGGAGTTGGACATGGCTGTTACTCTAACGCAAGAATAGAAGAAAAGAATGGGTGATAAGGCAAGGAATGCAATCATACTGCATCTAGGTGATAAGGCATTAAGGAAGGTTGCGAAGGAGAAGACTGCGGCTGAAATATGGGCAAAATTGGAGTCTTTATAGATGACTAGATCGTTGGCTCATAAGTTGTGTCTAAAACAACAACTCTATTCGTTCAAGATGAAAAAAATCAAGAACCATAGAGGAGCAGCTTACAGAATTAAGCAAAATTGTTGATGATCTGGAGAATATTGATGTGAGATTAGAAGATGAAGATAAGGTTGTTATTCTTCTGAATGCGCTTCCAAGAACCTTTGAGCATTTTAGGGATGCCTTGCTCTAAGGTAAGGATCAAGTGATTACTTTAGAGGAGGTTGTGACGTCAATTCGAACAAAGGAGTTTCAAAAGCTTCAAGATTCGAAGACAACTGAGGAGGTGGCATCAGGGCTCATTGCGTTGAAAGACAAAGGGAAGAAGCAGGGGGAAATTGGAAGAAAACAAAACCAATAAGGTACAAAATAGGTGAGTTGTTTCAAATGCCAGAAGATTGGACACATCAAGAAGTATTGTCAGAGAAGGGAAAATCAGTTCGGTCACAGGAAACTACTGACGTGGCAGAGGCTTCCGAAGGATATGAATCTGCTGGTGTTCTAGTGGCTTCATATGAAGATTCTCAAAGAAGCTAGGTCATGGATTCTGGGTGCACCTATCATATGTGCCCAGTGAAGGATTTTTTTGAAGATCTTGATCAAAAGGAGCATGGAAATGTACTTCATGGAAATAACAAGGCTTGTCGAGTGCAAGGAGTGGGGTTGGTAAGGCTGAAAATGTTTGACAACTGTGAAATGGTTCTGCAGGATGTGAGGCATGTGCATGAACAAAAGAGAAATTTGATTTTTATCAATTCTTTTGATCTTAGAGGTTACTCCACGAAAGTTGAAGATGGAGTGATGAAAGTGTTTTCTAGAGATTCGGTGTTTGTCAAAGGTAGAAGAAAGAATGACTTGTACATTCTGGAGGGTTCCACTACCATTGGTCATGCCTCAGTAGCAAGTGAGAAGTCTGAAAATACTGCTCGGCTTTGGCACTTGAGGATAGGACATAGCAGTGAGAAGGGCCTTGAAGAATTGGAGAAGCAAGGTTTACTTTTGGGAGATAAACCGCAGAAGCTGGATTTCTGTAACCATTGTGTCTCGGGGAAATCACACAGAATACCGTTCGGTAAAGGGAAACACTTAACCGAGCATCCATTCGAGTATGCTCATGCTAACTTGTGGGGGCCTGCGAGAACTCAAACTCATGGTGGATGAGCATATTTCCTGAGTATAACTGATGATTTTTCAAGAAGAGTGTGGATTTACATTCTGAAGAACAAATCTAAAACATATCAAAGGTTCAAAGAGTGGCATACACAGACCGAGAATCAATTGGGATTCAAGTTGAAATCCTGAATGTGAGAAGAAGACTCTCATTAAGGTATAACATATTGCTGATGAAGTCGTTCGGTCGTTAGTTAAGAAAGACCGAACGGAAAGACCGAACGGGTGAAGTTCAAAATGAAGTTGTTTGGTCGTTAACCGAGAAAGACCGAACGGGTGAAGTGCAAAAAGAGTCTATCATTGATCTTGATGATGGTGCAGATGGAACATCTGTTGATGTTAGTCAATCAAGAAGAGTTGATAATGAATTGAGGAACTATAAGCTTGTTTGTGATAGGGAAAGGAGGATCTCTAAACCAACCAAATGGTTTGGAGAGGATGATCTAATTTGCTATGTCTTAAATGCTACTGAATATCTTGAAAGCACGGATGAATTGAGAACTTTCAAGGAGCCTCTTGATAGCAGTGAACGGAAACCTTGGCAAGGTATTATGGAAGAAGAGCTTTAGGCTTTAAAGGAAAATAACACTTGAAGATTGATGGATCTGCCAAAGGGTAAAAAGGTCGTAGGTTTTAAGAAAAAGGAAGTTATACCTAGAGTTGAAAAAACCGAGCTATACCAGGTGCATGGTGGAGCTAGGTGGAGTTAGTTGGATTTTGGGCATTGATATAAAGAAAGATAAACCGAAAGGAAACTTGTTTTTATCTCAACTGAATTTTATGCAGAAAGTGGTTTCAAGGTGTTGGATGTCTCAATCCAAACTAGTCAGAAACCCTTTTGACTAATATTTCAAACTCATCATTCAACAATGCTAAAAAACCATAGATTTCAGAAGTTTGTGTCCAGGATTGGTTTTGTACCATTCGGTTATTCGTCTTTATTGAGTCTAGGTGGAGAATTGTTAGACTCAATACCTGTTACGAAGCTATTCAGCTTTTAACAATGTTTGACCTTTAACTGGTTAGAACCGTTCGATATATGTCGTTATTGAGTCTAAGTGGAGAATTGTTAGTTAGACTTAATAACGTTCGGTTTGTGTTTGTGACCGCTCGGTCTTATTCGTGTGACCGTTCGGTCTTATTTGTGTGACACCGTTCGGTCTTTAGCTGTGTTTCGTCTTTGATGGTGTCGTTCGGTCTTTAGCTGTGTTTGGCCTGTGTTTGTCCTTTTCTGCTAATGATTGTTCAGTCTTGTTTATTATTGTCGGTTACAGTTGTTTTGATTGACTATATATTTTAGCCTGTCTTTGTGTTTGGGGTAAATTCGAAATTGAAGTAATATTCAGATCATTTTCTCTTTGTCTTTTATTCTTTTATTTTTTCTTCTTTGCATCTAGTTTTTGTTTCGTTTATTCCTCACCAACCCAACATACCTAATTATTTTTATTTTTTAATTAGTGTGTTTTATTTTATTTTGATCAAACAGTGTTTTTAGTTTCTTTGAGCTATTTTGATTGAGGAACATTGCTTCAAATTTCATCGTTTAATTAAATTGGACAATTTGAATTTAATGGTGCCTTGATTTTAATTCAATCTGCTTAATTCTCATATTACCCTTTTTCTCTAAAAAAGCTTTGAAATTGTATCATAAGAATTAAGGAGTTTTAATTAGTTGACAATTTTTAATACACCCTAACTTCTTTACTAAACTGAATTAGAAACTTTGAAGAATCCAACCACATATCATATCAACCATCTCTTTAATTTCTACTAACAATCCTTTAATTTTTACCAACAACCTTTGATTCTAATGTGATAATAGAGTTACAATTCAAGAACCTATTTAAATGAAAATTTCTTTCAACACTTAAATTCTTTCCTCGTTTAAGAACTTTTCTCCAACTTTGATATTTACTTTGTCAAACTTCTTGAATAATCCACAAAAAATTAGGCTTATTAGTTGTATTCGTTCGAGTTGGGTTTTGTCAAACCTTTTCAAATATTTTCTTGACTTTTTATTTCCTTCAATCATTTTTTTAAAATAAATTAAAAAATAAAAAGTTATCACTGATGAAAATAACTTTGTATGATATGATATATTTATTACAAATTTAAAATACAATTTATTTGGCTGAAAATGTTTATTTATTATATATTTTATATGTTTAAATAGTAATTTTAGTTATGTAAAATAAGTAGCCATCCTGTACACAGACTAAAATACTAGTATTTATACAAGATTTATAAAAATGATAAAACTTCATGTAATATATTTCACTTCTTAAAAATTCACAAAATAGAATTAATGAGAAAAAAATAAAGTAAAATGCTCAAGCTAAAAGTCATTAGATTTGAAGATATATATAAATCAATATGTAGGGTTTGGATTAAATTAGATTTACAATGTCTGATAATATGATCACTACACGCTAATTTTGAACCAACGTTATATCATAATCTTGAAATCAAGATATAATTGTTTTTAAGTATGCATCAGGTCATTAACACGTTAGATTAAGTCGATGATTATACCTAATTAACTCTGCTTTCACAAAAGTAGAAGTATCAGTCAAGGATGATTCAGAAAACTGTAAAGGTCAGCAATGTGTTTTTTATTTTTATTTTTAAAAAGTTTCATTCAATTTTTAGATAAAACATTTGTTTGGTAAATATGTTTTTAGATAAAACTACAAGAAAAGGGTGTCAAATTATTTCAAACCCGTTCCAAACTCAATTATGATCGTAGAAGAATAGTGTTTGGTTTAAAGTTATGGAAGATTTTTATAATTTATAATAAAAATCTACATGATTTGTTGTTCTTTTAACTTTAATTTGAACATGTGGGTTGTAATTATTTATATCGGATCAGTTTTTGTTTTAAGAAAATGAGCGACACACTTTATTGTATTAACACTATTATAAAAAAAAGTTTTTAAAATCTTTTAATGATTTAAAAAAATATATTTCAAATGACATTTTTTAAATTTTTATACAACTATAAACTTAAATAAAATTTTGAAATCGTAAAAGTACCAATAATCAATATTAATTTTTTTATTGTGATATTTTTTCTTTTATTAAAAAGTATGTAAAGGATCTGCATAATACATTGAAGGGTCATTAATACCTAAGCCTACAATGTAGAGAAAAACCATTACCAGAAAGTTGAACAACAAAACCAGAGGCTAACGTTGGAGCCTCTATTCGGTGCAACAACCCTAACCACTTTAAAACTATTTAAGCACTGTATTAAATCTTAACCACCAAACGCTAAATTCAACTTTCCATTTTCATTCTTCTATGTATAAAAGATGAGTTTAAAATTACCTTTCTTTTCTTTCGAGTATACTTTTTTATCATTTCACAACTTTTTTCCAATTCTTTAGTTCTTTAAAAAGAGTGGCGTTCTATATTATATATATATATATATATATATATATATATATATATATATATATATATATATATATATAAATAAGATAAAAGAAAAACTAAGTAGAAAGTATAATGAAGTGGTAAAGAAAACTCAGACGTACATGTGTTGGTTTGATCGTACACTAATATCTTCTACACTGCGATTTGAACGAGAGAATAAATCATATTTTATTTTCACATCCATGATCACGGTCAACCATTATTTTTTTATATATTCAGATTTCAATACTTGTCAGCTTCAACTATTATTTATTGGCTTTATTTCTTCTATCTATGAGATCATTAGTTTATGCATGAATTATAGTGGTTGACACTAATAATACCAATTAAAATATAGGAATCAAGTAACAAAATGATCTTAACTTTCAATAATGTCTGGTGATCTCTCGTAGTGTTACAGAGACACCCAGAGTTGAGTAGTGATGGTAAGCCGAAATTGACGAGCACAAGACCGAACGAAAAAACAAGTATTTTCTTCCCTTTTTCCTAGAAAACCCCAAACAATTTGCCTTTGTAGGGCACCTTAAAGACACTCACTTTCCACTTTGGTCTCAAAAGC
This sequence comes from Vigna mungo, assembly GCA_036885675.1. NCBI lineage: Eukaryota > Viridiplantae > Streptophyta > Magnoliopsida > Fabales > Fabaceae > Vigna > Vigna mungo. Next base: position 41,381,947 of record CP144700.1, on the reverse strand, counting down.
TGTTGTTGTGTCCCTTTTTGCATTTTCTTCTCTTCTGTCGTTCAACTTGTTTCAAGACAAACATGCGTTGAATCAGTCTTCTCGCCCATTCTACCAACTCTTTCAAACAAACACACTGTCATTTTTTTACCCTATTCATCGTATATATAAATAACACCATTTCCATCGTCATCTTTATCTTACTTTCTTTCCATTCTTTCCTTTCTCGCTTTAAACTGTTTTCTATCCCTTTGTTTCTGGTGCAACACAAGCACAAAAAATGAAGTTTGGAAAAGAATACAAAGCACAGATGGTGCCGGAGTGGCAAGAGGCATACATGAATTACAATTTTCTGAAATCCCAGTTGAAGCAAGTCCAGCGTTTCAGACAGAGCAGAAAAGCTCCTGCAGCCACACCCAGAGGACTGAGGCGAAAGCTAACGCTGTACAGAGCCTTCAGTGGTCTCACAAACAGACAGTACCACCCTCTGAGTCCCTCCGCTGACATAGAGAGCCAGCACATCGCGGTGCAGACGGTGAAACGAGGAGGGTCGGAGAGGTACGAAACGACGTTCCTGATGAGCTCCGACGAAGGAGGGGAGTACGAGTTGGTGTACTTCAAGAGACTGGACGACGAGTTGAACAAGGTGGAGAAGTTCTACAGAGGAAAAGTGGAGGAGGTGATGAAGGAAGCTGCAATGCTGAACAAGCAAATGGACGCTTTGATCGCCTTCAGGATCAAAGTTGAGAACCCCAGCACCTCCTTTAGTCGCTCCCTCGAGATGACTCGCCTTGCCTCCGACGTTGCTTCTTCTACCGCTGTTCTCTCTGCTTCCACACCCAGAGGGGCCAAACTCAACAGTAATATTCCTTTTCATCCCTTCAACTTCCTTTCTTTCTTTCCAAACTAAACAATCCACCCTCCATATCTGCTGCTCAACTGAACTTCCACTGCACCTCCTTTAAGTCTCATATCCGATAAAACTCAATAAATTCACTCCTATATAAACCTGAAAGATCGCCTTCCTTGTAAGATTTTAGAAGAAGCATTACCCAATCTAATCCTTAAATCAAAACCAAACTTTAAATTTTCTTTTCGTGCTATTTTAATACAAAAAAAGAAGTATCTATTGGTTTTATAATGTTATAAAATACTTACAAAAAATTATTCAGATAATGTTTTCATAACAATAACTTACAGAATAAATAGTTCATGTTTATTTAGCATTTTAATATATGACTAATATTACATAATAAAATAATTGAAAATTATTACATGAATTTTTTAATCGATTTAACTTTTTCAAAATATAACATAAAAAATATATTATTAACTGATTAAAAATTATGTTGAATAATTGTGATAAATGTTGACAATTTTATCACACGTAATCAATATATTAAATTGTTATAAAAGACTTTTAATGTTCTGAATTCGTTGCTATTAAATTAATCCTTGCTTATCTTTTTGCAATTTTAGTTCGATACGTTGCTTGCTTTATATTTTTGGTCAACGCGGTTATGTTGTGGAAACAGAAATTATCAGCAAGATTTCACGTGTTGTCTAAAGTGTATATCAACGATGGTGATTTTATTTTAATGGATAAAGTATTTTAATACGTGAATTATTTGAAGAAATCTTGAATGTCAAACTGCTTTTAAATAATGTTGATTAAAGGTTTTGTTTCTTGAAGAAATCTTAAAGAGTACTGATCAAAACCACTTTCAGTTATGTTTTCTTAACTATTTGAATAAATAAATGAATGTTTAGTTCAAATATATAAAAAAAATGTGTACTAAAAATGTAGAACAGTTTTATATTGTCATTTTATTATAAACCTTTATGTATAATAAAATTATTAATTTTTGTAGCAATTATTTTAAAATTTAGAAAAATATTCTTTCATACACCTAACTTTTTACATTCATTTGATATTATTCTTTTTTATTTTTTATTTTTATAACTATTTTATTTTATATTATTTTTTACTTAAAAAAATATAAAACTTTATATTTTTATAACTATTTTATTTTATATTATGTATAAAATGAATTTAAAAGTGTCAAGCATGATATTATTATTCTAAGATTATAAATTAAAAACTTTTCCTCAAACAAAATAAGTATACGAAGAATAATGTGATTGAAAAGTGTTTGCGTTATCCTCATTGCAGGAAAAGCTTCGATGATTATGGAAGTTATTGAAGAGGGTAGCAGTCATCATGAACAATCAGATGATTCTAATGAGGATGATAAAGAAGAAGAAGTAAAAGAAAGTGTTAAACCAAAAGTTGAAGAAAAGAAGGCAAAGAATCTGAGGGTTAATAGACCAGCTCCTTTGGAAGTACTTGATCGTGTGCAACTGAACCACACCTTTGAAACTCCACGTTCAACTATAAAAGGTGTTCTCAATCTCCCAGGCCAGACAGAACTACATTTCAGCAGAAAAAATTTAAACAAAGTTGAGGAACAACTTCAACGCTCATTCATTGAATTCTACCGCAAGCTTCGTCTTCTCAAGAGCTTTAGGTAATGAAACAAAGCTACTCAATTCAGCTGCTTCATGTTGCTCATTGCTCATCATTATCTAACTCTTTTCATCAAATTAACAGCTTTCTAAATACCTTGGCATTTTCAAAGATAATGAAGAAATACGATAAGGTTATTAAATTTCAATCACTCTTCTCTGTCTAGTTTTTTAACAGACAACCTTGTCTCCGCTGTCGTTTCATATACCAAATTCATTATGCAGATCACAACAAGAGATGCAGCTAAAGCTTATATGAAAATGGTGGACAACACCCAACTTGGAAACTCTGATGAGGTGAGAGTGCTAATTAAAAGCGTATATTCTTATGAATTTCATTTCAATACACCAATCAGTGTACAATTTTTATGATATTAATTTATCAGAAATTATCAAAACTATGTTTTTTAATGTAACTATTGTAAAAATTAACATACATATATCAGGTTGGGATGAACACAATGCAAAACCTTTTACAGTGTTATTTGAGTTTTTCAATGTTTTTACTTGACATTCCCGTGGCAGGTCACTAAACTCATGGATAGGGTTGAGAAAACATTCACTAAGCACTTCTACAACTCAAATCGTAATAAAGCCATGAATATCTTAAGACCAAAAGTAAAGAGGGAAAGACACAGAGTTACGTTTTCCATGGGTAAGCACTGATGTATAATTTAAAATCTTATTACTTTGGGGGTGAAAAGAGAACAGATTTTGATTCTCGTTTCTTCTTTCTCTTGACACTGTCAACCTATTCTCAGGTTTCTTAGCAGGATGCGCAGCAGCTCTGGTGTTAGCCCTTATTCTAATCGTTCGTACCAGAAAAATATTGGATCATTCAGGGAGTACACAGTACATGGAATCCTTGTTCCCACTGCATAGGTAATTTTTCCAAATTCCATAGCTCATCGTGATTAACAATAGCCCATTTGAAAAATTAGTAGCTTTGGTACAAGAGCCCCCACCAGAATAAACATATAGGAGATAAGTGATCTGCATAGGGAAAAATAAGCAACTATGTTACTAAAACTTGGTGGTGAGTAGTTACCATGTTGAACTTTGTTTTTTGCAGTCTGTATGGATTCGTAGTTCTACACTTGCTGATGTATGCTGCTGATATATACTTCTGGAGGCGGTACAGAGTGAACCACTCATTCATATTTGGCTTCAAGCCAGGCACTGACTTAGGCTACAACCAAGTCCTTCTGATCGGTTTTGGTCTAGCAGTGTTGGCACTGGGTGGTGTGCTTGCAAACCTAGACATGCAGATAGATCCACAGACAAAAGATTACCAAACATTGACCGAACTCATTCCACTCATCTTACTTCTTGTAAGGAGCTCTTGTTTGAAAGGTTTTGCCATTCAATATTTTAACCATTACTCAAGTACATAACGAATTCATTCACTCATTCATTTCGTTGTTACTCTGCAGGTTCTGATTGCTATTTTATTGTGCCCCATAAACATCTTTTACCGCTCAAGCAGGGTTTTCCTCCTCGTATGCCTATTTCACTGTATATGTGCACCTCTTTACAAGGTATAGGAAAATCCTTGCAAACACAAGGTCTTTGCATTTCCTAACTTTCTAGGGTAGTCTAACACTTGTTGTTTTCCATGTATTTCAGGTTACACTCCCGGATTTTTTCTTGGCAGATCAATTTACTAGCCAGGTTTGTTTCCAACTTTAAACCATGGATTAATATTCTTTTCTTACGCTATTTGCCATGTATAACAATTTCACCCTTTTTGATTACTCAGGTGCAAGCCTTGAGAAGTTTTGAGTTTTACATTTGCTACTACGGGTGGGGTAATTTCAAACAGAGAGAAAACACCTGCAACTCTAGCAGCGTATTCATCACCTTTTCATTCGTCGTGGCTGTTATTCCCTACTGGTCCCGTTTCCTGCAGGTGACTATATTTTTTTTTTAAAATTTTTTCAACTTTTAGCACAGTGTTTTGTTGGAGGTAAAACAGATATCAGCAGAGCTGAAACACCCTTTCTTTTCACTTTCTTTCAAGTGACTAGCGACTAATATCATCTTACCGAAAAGCTAAAATTTAGACACCCCAAATTGCTTTTTTTACTTTCTTCATTTGCTTGTTATCATTATTTACGCATCATAAATACTGGGGTGAAACTGGGATGACCAAAATTTGAAGTTTTGAATTAAATGTTGTTGAATATGTTGCAGTGTCTTAGGAGGCTGTTCGAAGAGAAAGATCCAATGCAAGGATATAATGGATTGAAATACTTCCTTACAATTATTGCTGTTTGCCTTAGGATAGCGTATAGTCATAACAATTCAATGGTGTGGAAAGTGTTGGCCTGGGTTTTCTCAATATTTGCAGCAGTTGCTTCTACATATTGGGACCTTGTAATAGACTGGGGCCTTCTGCAGAGACGTTCTAAGAATCGCTGGTTGAGGGACAAACTCGCAATCCCTCATAAAAGTGTATATTTTATAGCCATGGTATAACAATTGTGCTTGAAATTATCAAACCTTTTTTGCATGTATGATTGATGTTGTTGTTTCTCTATGCTTTTTAAATAGGAAAATTGCTAACAAATTGAACCCGTGCAGGTCCTTAACGTCTTGTTGAGATTTGCCTGGTTGCAGACAGTCTTGAAATTCAACGTCAGCTTCTTGCATAAACAAGCCATGACTACCATTGTTGCATGTCTAGAGATCATTCGTCGTGGTATATGGAACTTCTTCAGGTAAACATAATGAGATTTATCAGGATTTTAATGACAATCACAATGCATTTTAATCTCTTGAGCCTTAATAAGTTTTCTTTAACTTGGGCATTTGAAATTAGTATTCCAACATTCAGCATTTGGATAAACGAGGATAACTTCCAGAGTACATTTAATTTATCTGATAATTGATTGCCATTTCTAACTTCCAGATTGGAGAATGAGCATTTGAACAATGTTGGCAAGTACCGTGCTTTCAAGTCTGTGCCTCTACCCTTCAATTACGACGAAGATGAAGACAAAGACGAGTGATGAGTACGTGGCTAGGACATGGATTTTATTGTTTCCCTCTTCTTTTTCCAAATCATCATTTTTCTCATTCTTTTCTTCTATCTTTCTTCATATGCATTGTGAATTCAAGAGTAAATATTTTCTTTTGATTAAAGCAATATTTTAAGGGTAGCTGAAAATATTGCAAGGGGGGAGAGGATGTAATACCCCCTCACATTTGAATCCATAATACAAATGAGGAAATGTATTACAATTCCATAGATGCGCGTCGTTCGTTTGATCCAGCTAGTATTCAAAACACATAAAAATTAGTTGTGATGACAATAAAATGTTTAAACTGAATTACGTAAGAAAGAGGTGTGTAACTTGGAAGAGAGGAACAAGAAAAATAAACTAATTTAATGTTATATTTATACAGTAAACAAAAATTATTAAGTACAAGTATTCAATCAATTTAAGGTTGATCTATTGCTAAAAGTTGAAAAAAAAAAGATGGAAGATATCATTCCACGTTTTTTGGTATTTCAAAATTCAATTGTTATTTCGTCTCTCCGCATTACATGGTGGGAAATTTCTCTATAAAATGAGTAATGGTAGAACACTTAGTTCATCCAATTATAGACTGATTCTCCAAAAATAGAACACCGACAACAACCTTTACGACTTACGTTATGATAACTAACAGTTCCGTTGGCTTACATTTTAGTAAATATTGATTTTCAGAAGAATTGACATTCAAAGAATCGACGTTACAAAATTTCCTAGTTAAGAGTTGCGATTAAATAAACTTCTTTGTGAGTAAAATAAATCATTTTTCTTCTTTAAGTTAAAAGTAAAATTTTCCACCTCAACCTTTTTAAAAGCTCCCTTATCTTTCTTCTGAAGAAGCTCAGACACAGATTTCAAATACAAGTTCGCAACTGCAATTTCAACTGCGTCATTAAGATTTTTGGCTTCGATACAACCACAATTCCCCACAACAATGATCGCAGTAAAACTGCGATCACAATTCACAACCTTACTAACATACGTAAGCTATTTATAATTTCTGGAAAAAAATTACTCATTCTATAACTAACTATAAACAAATTATCCAAAGTAGCTGTTAATTAAGAATCTGGAAGTCAAGAAGTTTCTCATTTCTTTTCACTACTAGCTCTAGCACTTTTTAATTCAGCAAATCAACGGCGAAAACATTCCCACCAATATAAAGTTATAAAACAAACATTAAGCAAGAATCCCAATGTCACATTCGGTCACTGAATATTTGTTATCCTAGAGTGGATCAAACTAAATATTACTAGACAGGCATAGATCACACGCTTTCGTTACTATTGCATGAATCACTGACCAGACAGTAAAATAAAATCCGATACAACACAACCATATCGCATGTTTAAAATTGGAAATTGATACAGCTTTGAATCCAAGAAAATATTTGTCATTCTAATTATTGTGACAAAAATGAATGAGTTATAAATGACTGTAATCTATTTGCATTGGCAGTACAGGTATGACAGCAGGTTAAGAGAAACAAATAAGGGCAATGAAATGATGTCTCACTTTGGATCTTGACTAGAAGGAGGAGGAGCTTGGGATTCATTAGGCGTCAAATTTTGGTTTTCCTTCAACAACTCAATGGTGGCCACTTCCTCAACAACATGATCGGTCCTGAGAATGAATTTGTAGTAATATGTGAGTATCATACACAGCTCTAGTATTTTAAATTTCACTATAGAAGATCTGCAATTCAAATATCCAAAGCTTCAAACTTCATCTACTTCTAAGGTCACTAACTCAAACGTTATATTTTTATCCCCAAAATTTCCATCGATATTATGTTAAAGGCCGTGTTGTGAACAATCCAGTTTGTTCTGTAAAAAAAGTCCATTTTGTTAAGATTTTAGAGGCATTATTATTAACATTGATATAATTGATTTCAAACTTAAGTTACATTCTGTGATCTGCATTTGAGAATGGTACGTTAAAAGTTGAATTTTAAAAAAAAAAATTGTTTGGAGGATAAACTGAAATTACAGAATTGAGGCTAAAAAGATTACTTTCCTTCAAATTAACTCTACTAACCATAGAATTGAGGTTAGAAATTTGAAATTTTTTCAACAGCACTGTATACACCAAGATATTTGGTGAAAACAAACCAGGTACAAGTTACGTGCATTAACATTTAATCAAAGCCAAACTATTTATTTATTTAAATATGGAAATGAAATTACAACATAACTGCAGAGTTAAAGCATGGAAAATAATGTGAATTTCAATTTGATGAATCTGCGAAAAATGTAAAATGAATCAAACCTCTTTCATAATCTAAAACCAACATTACATTTTTACCTGTATTAAAGTTAAATGAGTTGAGCAGACAAACTTCCAAGAAGTACTTATAGTAGGAGAAGAAAAGCAAAGAAGAAAAATACATCCATTTTCTTTAAGTCAAAATTAATTTACCCATCTCAACCTTTTCAAAAGTTCTCTCATCTTACTTCCCAAAAAAGCAAAGGTATAAAGTTCTAAATAACCGTTTGTGACAGCAATTTCAGACAAGAGAGGCACTGTGACATAATTGCAGCCACATTTGTCCACAATTTCCCACAACAAAACCGCGACTACGACCACCACAACTTAAAACATTACAAAGATACATAAGTTGTGAAAAGAAACTTATACGATTTACCTCTTTATTTTCTTCTCTTAAGTGCAGCTATAAGTCGGAAAAATGATCTTAACCAACAGCTCTTAATTGAGAATAAGAAAGTGAAGTTACTTCTTCTCACTTCTTAATAATTGAGAATAATGGAGTGATCTTATCCAACAGAAGGAAACCTAACGTGACATTCAGTAACTGAAATATTGGGTAGCCTAGAGCTAAACAGGCATAGAGCACACAGACTTTTGTGGTGAAGGAAACATAAACTAAGATCAATGTAAGGGAACATTAGGCATTCCAGTTATTGTGAGAAAGTAAAAAAAGAAAAAGAGAAGATGGGGTGAGTCTCACTTTTGGTCTTCCCGGGAAACTAACTTTTCCTTTTCCAATTCAACGATGGCCTGTTCCTCCGCCAGCTTCTCAGCACGGAGGATGGGCTCGTAGTAGCTGGAGTGAGCGTCCATACACTGCTTCAAGGCGGCGGTGATGGGGGCGCACTTCTCGAGGAGGTCCTCGTTGTTGGTCTCGGCTTCTTGGACGCACTTCTCCCATTCGGTGAAGGCGTCGCGGCAGCCGCCCCCTTTCATGAAGAGGCAGAACCCGCACTCTCCTTCTCCTTCCTCTTCCTCTGCTTCGGGGGACTCAGAACCTGCCGGATCGGGAGGCAGATCCCGCGCTTCCTCATCGGGTTGGTCCTTCGGAGCTTCCTTCGCAGGCGTCGACATGGTGGCTGAGTCGCAAAGAGAGAACAGAATGTTATGCTCTGCTTAAAACCTCCAAAAACCCCTAAAACCCTTGCCTATGCTTCTTTAACCACCGCCGCATATATTTACATATATTTGCATTTGAATGGTCACATTAACCCTTTTCATATGATCCCATTAATATTTCTGAATCAAATTATATAACTATATTAATATTTAGTTTTTTATTTTTTTTTATTTTATGAAATTGTGTGAGAACCTGGAAAATGGGTTAAAAGAGTGAATATGTGTATTATACTAATGAGATCAGATTTTATTTTAATATAAATGGATTTTTAAATATATCTTGCTTCATTAGCATAAACATTCAACCTTTCTCTAGAATTCAAAATTTCAAGTTTCTCGGCCTTCTTTCTAACCTTCACACACTTAGTGTATGTTCGTTTAGGTGGTGTTCAAGCGTCCACAACGTAGAGAACTCTATTTTGAACCGATTACTTCCTTCATTCGAACTGGTAAATAGTTCTTCCCTTTTTTCCTCCTATTTTGGGAACCTAAGGCATGTAATTAGAAACATTCTCCTTCAATTTCTTGTCAAAAATTAGTTCTAAAGAGCTGTTTTATCACCCATTGGGTGGTTTGTAGGGTTTGGTTGAGTTCTTGAGGAGTCAAGCACTATCGAATCAAGTCGTGAGCTTAGCTATGAAACCCTAAGGTAAGGGGAACTAGATACTATTTTCAATTTGCTTGCATCATTTGTATGTATGATAAATTCTTTGATTGGTGTGTTGTTTGGTTTGTTTGTTTAAGCTCTAAAGTAATTTGGATCATATATGTTGATGTGTGTGATGTATAAAACTGTAGCGGGATGTTTGTAAACTAAATTGGTTGAATCTAGCTATTGTAATTGGGCGTGTTGGAAGTGATAAATCTGTTAGGGCTTGAATGAAGTGGAAAGTTAAATGAAATTATAGTGTTTTAAGGCAAATTGGGGGAACTGAGGTAGTGATTTTGAGCAATTGGGGCCTAATGCGAAATTGGACTGTTGAGGCAGTCTTGGCCACTATATTGTGACTTGTTTGAGTCACTAAATTGATCAAAATAGGTGCAAAGCAGTAGGATTGGGTTTTGGGTCCCTAAGTTGGGAAAATTGGTGTTTTAAAGTTGAAATTTGAGTTTTAATCACTTTAGAATGGTAGTAGGAATGTTTAGAATCATCCAGTTAAATTTAATTAAGTATAAAACAAGAATTAAAAGTGTTAGAAGTTAGTATAAATGGTTAGAAATGGTTATGTTAGGTGTTGCTCTTAATCTTGCAAAATTATGCAGAACGCTGCAGATGGTCAGTGTTAATCGTTCGGTCTTCTTATGCTCTCGGTCATAGCGGGGTCGGTCTCTTTGGAGTCTCACCAGTTCATGACTGCTCAGTCTCTTAAAAAGTCTTCGGTCTTGTACTGTCACTCGGTCTCTTAATGAGTGTTCGGTCTTGTACTGACACTCGGTCTCTTAGTAAGTGCTCGACCAAAGCTCCTAGTGTTCGGCCAAAGCTCTAAGTGCTCGGCCAAAACTCCTAGTGCTCGGCCAAAGCTCCTAGTGCTCGGCCAAAGCTCCTAGTGGTCGGTCAAAGCTCTAAGTGCTCGGCCAAAGCTCTAAGTGCTCGGCCAAAGCTCCTAGTGCTCGGCCAAAGCTTATAGTGTTTGGCTAAAGCTCTAAGTGCTCAGCCAAAGCTCTTAGTGCTTGGCCAAAGCTCATAGTGCTCGGCCAAAGCCTAAAGTGTTTGGTTCAAGCTCTTTAGCCATTTGTTTTGGTAAATTAAGTATGTGTGATGATTTACGTGCAAAGTATTATTGTTGTAATGTGGTTAAATTGAAAGTATGTGAATGTAGGATGTATTGTTGCATTGAAAGCGAAAAGTATCAGTATTGGACGTAATTCCATGATCCTCAAGGGGGATACATAGTGGTGCCCTTTTAGTGTGTTTAGAATGATTTGCATGGAAGCTCAGTCTTGGGGGTTATCCTGAAACTACAATGGTCAATCATTCTCAATTAGAGAGGATTGAACCATGTGGTGAGTAGTAGTAGGAGATCTTAGTCTTGGAGGCTTCCAGTATGCTCCAAGGCGAGGTACAGACTAACCTCATGAGTGTGGTAGGGTGAGACTCATTGGCAATGACTTTGCATAGCAGTAGATGCCACCACGAGTGCACAACCCGTCATAGCTCGACAATCATTCTAGTCCGGACGAGTCAAGTCGTAGTGTAACGAGTTTTGTAATTCAATTTAGTATGCTTGAATGAACTTTGCATGTAGTGTGTGATTGTATAACATAATTTTATACCTAGCTCACCCTTGCTTCTGTGTTTGTTGTTGCTTGTGTATGCTTTCCTTTGCAATGAGCATCCACTTGGATGTGAGCAGATGTTGAGGAGGTGCCCCTAGAGCAAGTGCTAGAGGACGTTGATGCTGCAGCTTAGTCTTCTTAGGATTTTCCCTGTTTTAGCTTATGTTATTTTGAAATACTCTATCATGTACCTAAAGTTTTAAATTCTGGTGTTCTTGGGATGACTGTAATCTTTAACAACTTAACTGCAAATCATACTCCAACTGTTCTATTATATTAAGATGATGACGTCTATATTATATCATGCTTGCTATATAATTCAGATGTCACAAACTGTGTATAATTTTAATATACAAAACATTTATGTTATTTTGATATGTTTTATAAAAATAATAACTTATTTGATATATTTGATTTTTTTATGAATAATTAAAAAAAACTATTTTTTCAAGAAACTTAAATATACTTATTATATTTTATATGTCAAGTTAAAAAGTTATTTAAATAATTTTTTTTATATAGTTTATCAAAATAAATTCATAAACACCAACGAATTAAAAGAAATTGTGTTTTCACAATTGTTTCTAAATATAAATAATTTCTAAACTTATAAAAAAATGCTTATTTTGAACATTATTTTTTTTTTCAAAATTATTTTATTTTTAAGTTTAAATAAATTCAACATTTATTACATTTTTAACTTCTCAAAATAATGAAATTATGTCTTTAAAATATGATTACAATTAAAAACTGATTTTGAATAGTTTTTTTATAAAACTAATATTTATATATTCTATAAGAATAATTGATTAGGAGCAAATATAAATTAATTTTCACTTTTCAAAATTTGTACAAAATAATTATTATATTAATTTTTATTAAAACTATCTCTTTTTTAATCGTAATAAAAAAACTATTCTTGTGCAACAAAATTCTTAAACTATAATTTTTCTTGAATGTTTATTTTTGCAAAAAGATGTTTAGAGTGAAGTTGAAAAAAAAAGGATATTAGTAAAATATCGTGTGAAAATTGCTTGGTTGATATTGCAAAGCAAATGAAAGAAATAATTGAAAAAGCCTTAAAAATGAACTAATTTAGCAAGTTCGAATCGCGAACGTCGCGCAAACCAACGTTTAATGCTAGCTTCTTCTTTGTTCAACCTTCGTCCTCAGGATTCACTAACTTCTTCGTAACCTGCAATAAAAAAATTCAACCAGAACCAAGAAGTGCTTCCAATTCTCCAAGCAGCGTCGTCAATGGTCCAACACCTCCCTTCCATCGTAGAACCTCCTTGGCAATTCTCAAACCTTAATTTGGGTGGTTGCCATGTGGTAGTCCATCATTCACTGCGTCCATCTTGAATCAAAACTGGTCAACAAGTCTTCCTTTGGTCAAGGTTGGTCAAACATGGGTAATGAGTAATTTTAGAAAAGAAAGGAGGGTCTAAAGTGTAAAGAGAGGAAATTTTTGGACTTCTCTACAATTTTGGAAAAATAGGAAGGGCTGAAATGCAATATCAACAGAAAATATCTTTCAAATATTTTTATAGTTATCTAAATCTATTAATTATTTGGAAGATATAATATAAAAGATCTTATTAATATAATATTTATAGTCTAAGCCTAATCAAGCCTTATATAAAGAGATCCAGGAAAGGCAGAAATCATCACTCCTCTTACTTTTATTTTACCATGTATTCCACTCCATTCATGGAGAGCTAAATTTCTCGGACTATTTCACCATAATTTCATTATGGATTCTATGGTTAAGTGAATTAATGTATTTGTTTCTATTGATTATTGATATGAGTTATCTTTTTTTTATGTCTCTCATCTCTCAATCACATTAAAAGTAATGATTTTTGCATCATAAGATGTTTGAATCTTCATGCATATTGATAATATTAGTTCAAGGGTTTCTAGGTTTGATTGAGAATGTATTTTGTTTGAATTTAGGAACTTTCGTATGATTAAATGGGTTTTTGCTACTAATTGAGAATGTACTTTGGTTGGTGGTAAGAATTTCAACTATAATTAATTGAGAATTTACTTTGTTTAATTAACTTTTAATTTGATTAGGAGATTTAAGAATAGACATGATTAAACACAATAGGATTTGATTGAGAATGTACTTTGGTGAATTCATTGTAAATAATCTAGAAAGGTCTTGCATTTGATTGAGAATCTTCTTTGGTTAATTATAAGATCGTCTTCAAGTTAATTAAAAATGTACTTTCATTAATTTGAAACTTGAAAATAATCAATTGAACAATAATATGTGGATAACCAAGGATGAATCTATCTTGGAAAAGTAGTGAAATTAGCTTATTTCATTATAATTGTTTCTAAGTTTCTCATTTGTTATTCAATTAAGCTCATGACATTCTTCAACACTAAATTCAATAGGATAGATTTTCATTCTTATTTTTAAGCATTACATAACATTTACTAACATTTTCAGAGTCTTCATAAGAGTCAAGTATTGAAAAAAAATTCCGTATTTGTTAGGAAATGACTCACTTTTACTTTAACCCTATCTATTTTCTTGACTACTAACTTAACAACATTGAAGTTGTCTTGTAAATTAGTATTAATTTGATAGCTCCAATGACAACATATCAAATTTGGCACGGTTTCTAGGGAATACAATTAGTATTTTGATTCTTATATTTATTTTTATTTTCATTTGTTTTTTTTATTTTCCCCTAATGCATAGACATTTAATTTAGTTTGAGTTTTTTTTTTATTCTTTACTTGATATTTATTGCTAGCAAAATCTTTGTTCTTGTTTTAATTAAGAATTTCTCTTGAGAAATATTTGACGCTAGTTTGAAAATATTTTGACTAGGAAAAACTTAGTATTTAAGTTGTCTATTGTGACACACCTCTCTTTCCATTAGAGTGGTCCCAAACAAAGTCTTACTTATTTCTTATTTGAAATCTTTCTTTAAAGCAAGAACAAAAGAACAAAAGAAAGAAAAAAAGAAGCCAATAACAAAGAAACAACTTTAGGCAGACTGCGTAGTGCATAACCTGAGCCAACCCGGGAGAATTTTATCAAATTAACCCAGAAGTTGAAAGGAATTTGATTAAGCTGCAGAAAAGATTGCAATTTGGGTGTTCTACTTAAGGAACATCTTCCACATCTAAAGCCACTACTAAAGCCATACCACCTTCATTATCTCCAGTTACAAATATATCTTATAATCCTTTACTTGATCCTGACCCAAACAAAATGGCACAAAGAACTATCAGACAGTTAGCCACCTACCACAATACAGTCATCCACAGTAACATTGAATATCCTAAAGAAGAGTGAGAGTTGAGACCTTACCAAAATTCAATGGGTTACCAAAGGAGAATCCACATAAACACTTGAGATAACTCCACATGTTGTGTGAATATTTTAGATTTCCCAGGATCACAATAGAGATCCTTAAAATGAGAGCTTTTCCTTTTACTCTTCAAGGAACAACTCAAGATTGATGGTATTATCTTTCTACAAAGATTACTAATTGGGAAACTATAAAAAGACTCTTTCTTGAAAAGTATTTTCCTGCATCTAGATTATTTGTCATCCGTAGAGAGATCCAAGATATAAGACAGAGAGATAGAGAAACTCTTAGTGAGTATTGGGAGAAATTTAAGAAACTCTGAATATATAAAAAGATAGCAAATTGACTAGTATGATAGAATTTGTGAAATGCTCTGATCAGTACACATCAAATATTCCATTCCTTCTCTTATACCCATTTCATGTTTGCTAAAGTATTTGTTAAACATAAGAAAGGGGAAGCTTGTTAAGATAAGAGAGTATAACATCCCTTGTTTTGAAGATTAACAAAAGTGTTTAACGAAATAATTTCTAATGAAAAGAAATCATCTAGGATAACATGTGTAAATGTTATTCTAAATGCCAAACATTATCCTAAACGTCAAACGTTATCCTAAACGCCAAACGTTACTCTAAATAAACTATGCATAAATGCTAGTACACATACCATGCTTAAACATTAATGAATGTCTAAAGTTTTAAATGCATGTACAAATAATATTCCCTTGTCTGTTGTGTTGTGTTCTATTCATCTATGCAAATCATAAAAGGGCTAAGTTTTATTCAAAGTTCTGCATTGGATAAGAAGAATGTTAAGAGATAAGAAGACATTCTAAGAATAAATGTTTTTTTGAATAAGCCTATATAAAGAGGATCACATGAAGAGACACAAACAAGAATCAAGAATTATTGCTTGTTCTTATGCTATCATAAGAACAATGTATAACGTCATACGTTCAACGTCCAACCACTGAATAACTAACATAAAAAATGACCGGTGACATTTTTGTAAATAAATGCAATTGTAGAACGTCGAATTGTATGGAATTCGACTTTTATTATGGTAATTATTTAAATCAGCGCGTCATTCTTTTTCTTCTTTCTTTTAAACCACCAATAGTACGTTGAGTTCTGTAGGGGCTTCGACGTATTATTTGTCAGCCAAAAGCCAAAAAGTAACCTCTTTTTAATTCTATTTTCTTTTTTCTTTTAAACCACTTATAATACGTCGAATTCTGTAGGGGCTTTGACATATTATTTTTCAGTCAGAAGCCAAAGAGTTGCCTTTTTTTAATTATTTTTTCTTTTAAACCACCAACAATACGTCGAATCTGTAGGGGCTTCAATGTATTATTTGTCAACCAAAAGTTTTCCCTTTTTAATTTAAGCGCGAGATTGAAAATTCATTCACTTTATCTTAGCACGCAAGACCTTCTTCGCTTCTCAAACTTTTCTCGAATGAAGTTTGATGACTATCACATGTAATCTTTCTTTCACTTGATACAAATGCATGTTGATTAACTACTTTATGTATGATTTTCGTTTGTTTTGACCGATTATTTTCGTGTTCTTGTCCTTCATAAGCGCATTCTGCTTTTTCTCTCACTGGTGGAAAAACTTTATTCCGACGAACCCACTGAAGGTTAGTTTCGTTTTCGTTTTGAAGAACTTATTTGATGAACTTGTTTGTTGTTTTTTTGTTGAACTTGTTTGTTGTTATTTGGTTGAACATGTTTGTTGTTTGTTATTGTTGTTTATTATTGATACTATACTACACGTTCATAGTTCATGCTTTATAAAATACCAAAAACTGAAACTGGTTATTTTTCTGCTTTTCAGGTCTCATAGAGTTGTAAAAAAGGATCACAATTAATTAAAAAGAAACAAAAAAAATTGCTTAACGTTGAATATTGACAAAATTCAATGTCAATTTGATTAACGTCGAATTTTTTAAATTCGACGTCAATTTAACATCTCCCGATATGACGTCGACCTCGAATTCGGCGTAAAAAGCCAAAAAACAACGATGTTATACGGTATTTTTGTACTAGTGAGAAGAAAAGATTTATAACAC
Organism: Vigna mungo; assembly: GCA_036885675.1. Classification (NCBI taxonomy): domain Eukaryota; kingdom Viridiplantae; phylum Streptophyta; class Magnoliopsida; order Fabales; family Fabaceae; genus Vigna; species Vigna mungo. The sequence goes on along the minus strand of CP144700.1, from coordinate 41,365,332 downwards.
ATTTTCAGATATTCTTTGTATTGAAAATTTATCCTCTCTACAAGCGTTATGATATGTACTTGGCTTATAAAAACACTTTTGTTTTTGTAGATTCAAATAAGTGAATTAAAATACATGTTTGTTTAACTCATTAGAGTTAAACAATCTAGTTAGTTAGATTAGTGTAAAACCAGGAATAATAATACTCGTTTGTAAACCAGGAGCGGTGAAACTTCTTTGTAATCTTTTTAAAAGATTAGGGTAACCCCTTAAGAGAGGTTAAGGGAGAATTGAACGTAACTCAGTTTGGAGTGAATCAGTTTAAAAATAAATCTTTGATAAAGAATCTTCAAGGGGTGCGAATTTGAGGACAAATCCTCTTCAAGAAGGAGGGTATGATAGAAGACTCTCTCCTGAAACATATATGAGAAGAACTTGAAGAAGGACATTTGCATATCAAAGGATCTATGATCAAAGATCAAAACAAGTCTCCTTGAAGCTTGAATCCTATAATCTTCCATGAAGAGAGGAATTTAAAGAACGTGAAGATCATAAGCACAATTGAAGAATAATTTAAAAAATTAAACTAATTGTATTTTTATTTTTAATTGCAAACAATTTGTTTCTATTTTTCAAGTTATTTTTGGATCCAATGTCATTGGGCTTTCATTTAGGGTTTCTTAGGTGCCTTAAACATTTATACCTATATTTAGGGGCACCAAATACATATGTAGACACTTTGGAAGTCATAATATATGCATTTGCATTTTTGAGAGATGACTATCTTGGTTCTTGGTTTAGAACTCTGATTCTTATCAAAGATTAACATCTTTGTGACGAATTATATACTTGATTTTTTTATCAAATGTATGTTTTTTTTACTGCACTTCAGGGTACTTATATGAAAATACAAGCAAACCTTCTTTTCTATACTTTGGGGTTTCTTTTATTTTATGCTTGGTATGGATTTTGTGGATGAAAATTTTGTTTGCTTTATGTCAATAGCTTAATGTGCAATAGAAAGTATGGTATGGTACTTTGAACGTATTTATGAATATTTTTGGCTTCAAGTTTGTTTTTTTATGTCATTTAACTTATTCTATCTTTTTTTTTATCAAAGATTAACATCTTTGTGGCGAATCTTCTTTGACTTATCAATCTGCTAGATTGTGGCGTCTCCATCTCTTTCTTATTCCGCGTTCTTCTCTGATTTATTTTTATTGTGCCCTTGAGGATTCAAATTCAGAAAAGATCGTACTTTTTCATGGACAGGATCGTATCAATCTTCATCCTTGTTTTCATTTTAAAAAATTTCTAAATGCTCTTAAAAATCTTTAAGTGTTCAACACTAGCTATAGATCGTCTAACCTCTACAATAACATCTAACACTTCTTTGTGAAAAATTTTAAACTTTATTCAATTTCCCCCTCCTTTCTAGAATTTACCTATGTTTCACATAAACTTTAGATTTATATATTCTTTAACCTAATTTGTTTTTTTTTCTCTTCATTTTGAAAGAAGTTATTTTTGTATGTGTATATCTTTTCCTTCTACTATTCGCGATGCTAATATTGTGTGTTACTTTTGATTTGATTTGTTTTTCATATCTTCTTTATGAAAAAAGGTATTTTTGTATGTTTGTATCTTTCTTTTTTATTCTGGTTCTTATAAGAAGATTTTTTTTCGTTATCATTCATTATTAAAGGATTTATTTATATAGTTGAATTTTTTTATCAAATGTATATTTTTTTACTGCACTTCAAGGTACTTATATGAAAATACAAGCAAATCTTTTTTTCTGTACTTTGGGGTTTCTTTTATTTTATGCTTGGTATGGATTTTGTGGATGAAAATTTTGTTTGCTTTATGTCAGTAGCTTAATGTGCAGTAGAAAGTATGGTATGGTACTTTGATCGTATTTATGATTATTTTTGGCTTCAAGTTCGTTTTTTTATGTCATTTAACTTATTAAAGATTAACATCTTTGTGGTGAATCTTCCTTGACTTATCAATCTGCTAGGTTGTGGCACTCCATTTCTGTCTTATTCCGCGTTCTTCCCTGATTTATTTTTATTGTGCCCTTAAGGATTCAAATTCAGAAAAGATCGCACTCTTTCCTGGACAGGATCGTATCAATCTTCATCCTTGTTTTCATTTTAAAAAATTTCTAAATACTCTTAAAAAGCTTTAAGTGTTCAACACTAGCTATAGATCGTCTAACCTCTACAATAGCATCTAACACTTCTTTGTGAAAAATTTTAAACTTTATTCAATTTCCCCCTCTTTCTAGAATTTACCTATGTTTCACATAAACTTTAAAGTTATATATTCTTTAACCTAATTTGTTTTTTTTCTCTCTTCATTTTGAAAGAAGTTATTTTTGTATGTGTATATCTTTTCCTTCTAATATTCGCTATGCTAATATTGTGTTTTACTTTTGATTTGATTTGTTTTTCATATCTTCTTTATGAAAAAAGGTATTTTTGTATGTTTGTATCTTTCTTTTTTATTCTGGTTCCTATAAGAAGATTTTTGTTTTTTTTTCGTTATCATTCATTATTAAAGCATTTATTTTATACAGTTGAATATTTTATCAAATGTATGTTTTTTTACTGCACTTCAAGGTACTTATATGAAAATACAAGCAAACCTTTTTTTTCTGTACTTTGGGGTTTCTTTTATTTTTTTCTTGGTATGGATTTTGTGGATGAAAATTTTGTTTGCTTTATGTCAGTAGCTTAATGCGTAATAGAAAGTATTTATGTCATTTAACTTATTCCATCTTTTTTTTTATCAAAGATTAACATCTTTGTGGCAAATCTTCCTTGACTTATCAATCTGCTAGATTATGGTGTCTCCATCTCTGTCTTATTCCGCGTTCTTCTCTGATTTATTTTTATTGTGCCCTTGAGGATTCAAATTTAGAAAAGATCGTACTCTTTCCTGGACAGGATCGTATCAATCTTCATCCTTGTTTTCATTTTAAAAAATTTCTAAATGCTCTTAAAATTCTTTAAGTGTTCAACACTAGCTATAGATCGTCTAACCTCTACAATAACATCTAACACTTCTTTGTGAAAAATTTTAAAATTTATTTAATTTCCCCCTCCTTTCTAGAATTTACCTATGTTTCACATAAACTTTAGAGTTATATATTCTTTAACCTAATTTGTTTTTTTTTGTCTCTTCATTTTGAAAGAAGTTATTTTTGTATGTGTATATCTTTTCCTTCTACTATTCGCTATGCTAATATTGTGTGTTACTTTTGATTTGATTTGTTTTTCATATCTTCTTTATGAAAAAAGGTATTTTTGTATGTTTATATCTTTCTTTTTTATTCTGGTTCCTATAAGAAGATTTTTGTTTTTTTTCGATATCATTCATTATTAAATCATTTATTTTATATGGTTGAATTTTTTATCAAATGTATGTTTTTTTAGTGCACTTCAAGGTACTTATATGAAAATACAAGTAAACCTTTTTTTTTCTTCTGTACTTTGGGGTTTCTTTTATTTTTTGCTTCGTATGGATTTTGTGCATGAAAATTTTGTTTGCTTTATGTCAGTGGCTTAATGCGTAATAGAAAGTATGGTATGGTACTTTGATCGTATTTATGATTATTTTTGGCTTTAAGTTCGTTTTTAAATAATAATACTCGTTTGTAAACCAGGAGTAGTGAAACTTCTTTGTAATCTTTTTAAAAGATTAGGGTAACCCCTTAAGAGAGGTTAAGGGAGAATTGAACGTAACTCAGTTTGGAGTGAACCAGTTTAAAAATAAATCTTTGGTAAAGAATCTTCAAGAGGTACGAATTTGAGGACAAATCCTCTTCAAGAAGAAGAGTATGATAGAAGACTATCTCTTGAAACATATATGAGAAGAACTTGAAGAAGGACATTTGCAATTCAAAGGATCAATGCACTAGTGCAGTCAGGGGAAACGACAGCGGTTGTTTTCGCCCTTTGGCCGCGGTTCCTGAACCGTGGCATATTCAGCCGCATCAAAAAGTCTGAGCCTTTACGCTGCGATTGTAACCGCGGTACAAAGTCTGGGGAATAGATTGCGGTTCCTATCATACCCGCGGCCTAAACCTCTGTTTTTTTTTAAAAACAAGAAATCCTAGCATTATATGCCGCAGTTGGAACCACGGTAAAAAGACAAGAATAGACCACGGTTCGTACCACAACCGCGGCCAAAAGTCTAATTTAAAAAAAATGAAATTAAAACGTAGAACTTTCTACCGCGGTTGTGGTATCAACCGCGGCATACACGTAACTTTATATCGCGGTTGTGGTAACAACCGCGACATATTCCCCTGCTTTTTTTTTAAATAGCAGGTCTGTTTTTGTGCTATCCAATACCACAAAAACAGACCTGCATATCAAAACAACGTATACAGATTCAATTTCAACAGATCAAACACATATTCAAATGTATTTCAACATTACATAAGTACAAAGTCTAATAAAATACAATCTAATCAAATGCAATGTTTAAATCTAGTAACTAAGAACTTTTATATAATTTAACTATAACTTTGCAGCAGCTTTCCTGATGAATGATAGTGGCTTCTCAGGACCTGGTGTAGTAGTCTTGAACCTCTGCACAAGACAATTGATATTAATTAGTGTATATGAATTCTAACTTTTGGAAAAAATCAAAATTTGTTAAAGTTAATTGTTACCGTTTCCTAGCCTCTTGTGATATATGATACATTACATAATAACACTACAATATGACCCACTCTGTCTGTTACATTACATAATAACCACACTCATATGACCCACTCTGTCTGTTACACTACAATATATGATCACAGTTATAAATAGTTAGTATGACTTTAGCATATGTCATTAAAATTAAACAACTATAAGAAAGTATGGCTTTAGCATGTCAAACCTTGAGAGAAATCCAAGTAATCTTTCTACTAGTAGTAATTGATTTCCCAACAATCATCATACTTGCTGGTATAGAACTATATATAAAAAAAGGTTTTAGCATTTATTTATATAACAAAGAAAGTCCAAACATTGAGGTTCTTACCAATCAATTGCTTGTCTGAGTTGTGTAGGAGGAGGCCTGTGGAATGAGCAGAACCACAAAGCATAGTTCTCTTGCATAGAGATAACAAGAAGCTGCCAACGACGCCTGAAATTCATAATAACTTAACTATTATATATTAAAATCACATATGAAACTTTAATATGTTAACAAAGTTTACTTACCCGGTTATATAAGGCAAAAAGTATATTTTCTTGCCGCTTGCAAAACTTCTCATCAGATTTGTGTTGATCGTATCAAAATTATTTGATTCATGAATAGATTGGGGATCAATGAATCCATAATCATCAGAACGCCCAAACTTGTTACTGACCCCAAACATATACCTGAAATAAAAAATTAACTTTGATATAAGGATACTTCATATATAAATCAATTTTATATATAAATAATTGCTCATAGATTTACATCATCCATAGCTGAATAATTGAAATATTCAACTCTTTTGTTCCCGACACAAGCTCTCTGACATCTTGGCTATGAAGGTATATTGGGACCTTAGAGCCTGTCCCAAATACATTATCATCATACTCAACCTCCAAAGGCTTAACTTCAAGGATGTTAGCAAGTAGATGCAATGAAGCAAGATGATCATCCTCAGATAGAGGAATCTTCTCCTGTGCTTGCGTATGTTGTTACATGAAAAAATAGTATAAGTTTTGACATCAATAGCCTTTAAAATTGAGAAGTGTAAAGAAGAATTTCATACCGGGGGGTCAGAAACTGAACCAACCAAATGTTTAGGCCAAGTGATAAATGACTTGAATGCTTGTTCCACAGTGAAAATCTCATCTGTGGCCAGAGGAACTGAGGCATCTGGTATGATCATTTCGTCTACTGAGACCTTCACCTCATCCCCTGATAGCTGCTCACCATGAACAACAACCACTGACCTAAACTGTGTTCCACGAGCTACCAGGACCATCTCAGTATCGTCTAAAATGTATAGCAGACATGGACTAACATCGTCCATGTCATCCCCTGGGACGACTGATGCGGAACAACTTCCTTTCCCACTTCTCCCTGTCAGAATAAATGTTAGATTATACAAAAGATAGAAATAATTGCACATAAATGTTTATTAAGTTTACCTGTGGGAGGCACAACATGTTCCTGTTCCTGTACAGGAGGTGCCACCGAGTGCATGCCATAGGTCTCAAACCGCTGCTCGAACATGGAGCTGAACTCACTGTACAATTCAGCCCTAAGCTTTGATTTAACCTTGTTTGTGATCTCGGCCGTAAGGTCAGCTCGGACCTTTTTTGTGATCTCTTGTGTCATCCTTTCTCTTTGTGCTTCGATGTATGCATATGAAGGTTGACGAGAAGAGCTCCCAAAATAATCTTTAATTCCTACTCCAGGACCTGCAGCACGTACACGTCTAGGGTGCTCAGGTCGTCCAATCGCAGCAGCAAAAATATCCTGGCGACCCTCTGGAGTGAATTGACCTTGGGAGCTCTGCTAAACCAAGGAGTCCTGTAACATTAAAAAACAACATTATTCTTTAAAAAGTTCAATGTAGTATGAATAATTACAATTATTATTATTTTAGGAACAGTGATAACTTACAATTCTTTCGGAAATTTCTCGTGCAGTGTGGAAGAGTAGGCGCCCGATGGTCTCATACGAGCCAACTTCCATTTTTCATGTCTAGAAGGTGGAGAAGGAGGCTGAGGGGGGCTACCACCCTGAGATGGTGGTCTAGCATCTGCCTTTGCTTGAGGATTTTCTCCTCAAGCTTCCTATACCCACCACGAGATAATAGGTGGGGGTTTTTGTTATGAACACTTGTTCCTTGTGCTTAGCTTCTAATTGCCTGTCACATACACATTAATTAATTAGTTCATATGATATATATTTGTTAATGAGGAATTGAATAATATCAACTATACTAACCTGTCATTCCTCTGTCATCCGACTCTCTTTAAAAGCCGTCAAGTCTCCTCATCAATGGACTTATATGTACTACATGGAGACTTATGTTTAAGGTGTCCAAAGATATATCTTGATGTCAACTTACTTTTAAAGTTTCTAAAGTTTTCAGCAACAGTTGACAAACACTTATTTCTAAGTGTTGCGACATTTGGAATGTCAAATGTCAGCTGAAATAAACATAATAAAGTTGTATCAGTACAAAATTATCAACATAAACAAATTTTAATTCAAATGATATTAACTAACTTACCAATATATCGTTCCATATAATGTTCCGATCAACCTCGGACACATGATTAAAAGATGGAGTGAGAATACTAATCCTATCACGTGCCACTACTCCAAGGTATGATCAGAAGTCATCTGCATAGGGGCCAACTGCCACACCCGTGATCACGTTCACATTCACTGGAGTTCTTTCACCATTATTCTTTCTCATCAAAAGTTATTTCATCCTGGTGGGTCCTCTAGTAGATCTGGTAGGGGGAGCCTCATCTCCTGAAGAATGTGGATGATCAGCCATATATCTATCAAAATAACAACATGAAATATTAATAAAAGACTTATGTAATATCATATAATTTAACAAAACATGTAATAGTAATCATAGGAAATATATAAAAGGAAAGGAAATCTTATGTGATATTAATAAAATACTTATACAGAAATTAAAATTCATACATAAAGATATGAATTCATCATATGTATATTCCCTCATCATGATCTGACCGAATTGCATGTACATCGTCGTCAACTAGAGATTGGTCATCCAAATTTGTTGTAGTTTGAAATGAATGGTTGTCAGCAATATGAATATTAATCAGATTCTCTTCGTTAACTTCAATTTGTTTTTTGCCTTGAAGAGCGACATACCAATGGTCAGACGTAGGATCTTTGACATAAAAAACCTGAGATGCTTGATGAACCATGATAAACGGTTCGTCTCGGTAACCCACCTTTCGAAAATCATAATTACGAGTAGGTAGTTTATTTCCATCTGGCAGCATTTCATTCAACAACGTCAACAATTCTGTAAAACTCTTATCAGTCCATCCATTGCTCGCCTTCAAATTCATGAGCCTTAACACCGTTGAAAAACGTGTGAACTTAGTTGAACCAACATACAAAGGTGTTTCCGCATCAGTCGACATCGTCTCATACACATGAGCTTTGGCAAAATTTTCTGCGCCAACATCGCGGATCATGTCCTCCAATTTGTCTTCATCCGGTCGATCTTCTTCCATGGTGGAATCAGTAACATTATCAGATTGCGAGTCAGTCGGAAAGTACATTTCTTGCCGTGCCATATCCATGTTGTATAGCATCTTAGGAAACCATCACAGATAAGATGTTCTCTAATTTGGGTTGCGTTCAACTTTCTCCCATTCAAACAGTTCACAGAAGGACATCTAAACTTCACTTCATCATCACTTCTCCCCTCATTACGTTGTGCAAATTGTATAAATTTCTATACACCTCTCTTGTACTAAACACTAATACGTGGTAAATTAATCCAATTTCGATCCATTCCTAAATTTTACAAAATTAAAATTGTACAATATTCTATATAAAATTATCAATTCAATCATACAATCAATTCAGTAATAAAATCATACAATTAATAATCATTGAAATGATCAATTCAAACATTCTATCACAAATAATTACATATGAGAATTATCACAGTTTGTCTATAGGAATCATTCAATCACATAATTTTGATTTTATAATAAATCTAGACAAAAAAGTTCATAAAATATTATTAAAATTAAATAAATTTGCTGATAAAAAAAATTAAATACATTTTATCTACCTCTATTCCATTCATTTCCCTTACAAACTAACATTCTTTGTCTCTTAATGAACCACCAAAACCACAAGTAATTTGACAAAAACGATCAAAGCCACACCAACATTCAAACCTAGCATTTCTATAAAGCACAAAAATTTCATCAGAGAAGAAAATGGTACGTACCTGGGCAGCAGAGATGGCGCGACGGAGAGAGAGGATGGCGCGACGGAGAGAGAGACTGGCGCGACGGCAGAGGGCGCGACGGACGGACAGCAGAGGGTGCGACGGCAGAGGGCAAAGACGACGGAGATGGTGCGGCAATAGCGGAATCGCGTGGAGGCAGAGAAGAGCTTCTGAAACTGTTTCGTAGGAGAAGATGAAACTGTTCAATGTTTTGTATTTTTTAACCTACTAAGGGGTATATGCCGCGGTTAATAACTTAGCCGCTGTAGTAAAGGGGTATATGCCGCGGTTCACCAGCTAACCGCGACCTATCCTCCTTAAAAAAATAATAAAAATGACATTTTTGAAATTATTTTTGAAACTATATGCCGCGGTTCAGTGGGCAACCGCGGTATATACCCTTAAATATTTCAAATTTTACCCTTAAATATTTCAAATTTATTCAGACTAGGGAATATGTCGCGGTTGCTCAGAGAACCGCGGCGTATTCCCTAACGTTCTGAGTACTAAACTGTCTTCCCAACTGCCTTTTGGGGAATGTCAGTAGGTGGCAGAGGGAATAAGCCGCGGTTCTCTGAGCAACCGCGACATATTCCCCTGCTACATCCTGACATTCCCCATAAGTCAACACCTGCAATAAATTTGCAGGGGAATATGTCGCGGTTGCTCAGCAAACCGCGACCTATTCCCTTGTTAATTAATTTTTTTCCTGACGTGGCGTCAAAGGTGATGGTTGATTGGGGTATATACCGCGGTTAGTTGGGGAATCGCGACATATATGTTCGATTTATTTACAAAACTACCACCGCGCACCATTATCCTGCGGTTTCTGTTGAACCGTGGCATAATGGGTCCTGTATAAACCAGATTTTTTACTAGTGATGACAAGGTCAAAGCAATTGTATTAAATGGTTGAGCTTTTCATCAAATGCATGCTTTTCTTATGCACTTAGGGGTAAAATATATGTAAACCATATTTCTTGTACTTTGGAGTTTCTTTCATTTTTACGTTTTTTACCCGGTGGTATATATTTTGTTCATAGAAGGTTTTTTTTTGGCTTCTAGTTTGTTTTTCTTATGTCATTTAACTTATTTTATCTTTTTTCATCATCATGTTTTATGAGAAACTTGTATATCCTATACATACTATGTTAGGAGATTAAGGTCCAATATATACTATATTGTACTTTGTTTTTATATGAGGACCTTATTGTGCAATACTAACTATACTTCTTTTGGCTCATATCATTTACTTATTCTACTATTTCCACATGGTGAAGATTATTATAGGTATGATTCAATCATCGTGGACCAACCATTATGGAATGGTTTTCTTGTAGAATTCAAATAAGGGAATCTAAGGCAATGACTCTTTTGAGATCTAAAAGGTTGTTCCAGCAATTTGCTGTAGATTATCCTTGATTAGAAATAATCAATCCAAGCTTAAAGTTGATAAGTATAATAACCTTTCTAAACCAACTAATGAAAGACAAAATGAAGGCTCACAAAAAGGAAAATGGTTTATGCTATCATCAACCTTTATTGGTGGGAGAAGATTTATGAACCAATTATATTTTTATGGAATGCCAATTTGTGGTCATGTTAGATTTTCAAATATTTTCCTGACTTTTACTTGCAATCTTAAATGGCCAGAAATATCCAAAGTACTGAGCACTCTGAAATTAACATCATTAGATTGTCCATTATACTTGCAAGAGTTTTCGTAATCAAATTTGATGAGCTTCTAACAAGTTTGACAAAGAAGCATGTACTAGGTCGGGTTATTGCATGTAAGTATTGCTATTATAATTCAATAAATAAAATCAATTAAATTATTTCCTTATTGTAATTCCTAAATATTTTTTCATCATAGAAATATACGGTATTGAATTCTAGAAATGTGGTCTACCATATGCCCATGTGCTAATATTTTTGCATCCTTCAAGCAAATACCCAACACAACTGGATATTGACAAGGTAATCTCAGTTGAAATACCATATGCCATAAAAAAGCCACAATTGTATCATGTGCCATAGAACATATGATTCATATGGACCCGTGAAATAGCTAACAAATCAATCTCCTTGCATGAAGAATAGATCACGTTCCCGGTTTTATCCAAAGAAATTCCAAAATAGTACTACGAATTTATAAGATGATTTTTCATATTATCGTTGAAGAAATAATAGTTTAACAATTGTGAAGAATGGTATTACATTAGATAATTGTTTTATTGTCCTTTACAACCCTGAAATATTGTTAAAGTACCAAGCTCATATAAATTTTGAATGGTGTAACCACAACAATTCCATCAAGTAATTATTTAAGTACATCAATAAAGGTTATGAAAAACTTATTCTTGTTGACACAACTGTTATGGTTTCCAATGACAATGAAATGTTCCAATGTTAATTAAACGTCCTTATTACAACAACCACCATATGAGATCAAATAATATCTGAATTACAGGTATATATCCTCATGTGAAGCATTTTGGATAAAAAATTGATTTCCTGTTCATGAGAGAAATCCAAACTATGGAAAGATTATTTCATCATTTTTTCGATGAGTAGTCTGTATTCAAATATGATAATGATATCAATGACATAATAGCCAAACCAACAGTTAGAGAGTCCATGTTTACAAGTTGAATGGAATGCAATAAGAAATACTCATAAGCAAGGAATTTATCATACCCACAATTCATATCTAAGCATGTTTACAATAAGAATTAAAGATGTTGGAAACCAAGTGATAGAAGACACCTTGAGGGAGAGGACCGATAGGCGACGCAAGCTCGATCCAGATCTCCTAGAAGCTTCTCCGACACAGAAGACGCAGCGGAAAATGTTGTAAACGAAGGAAGAAACGATTACGAACCCTAATCGGAACAAAAACCCTACATTGACCTATGAAACCCTAGAAATGAGGGAAAACGCAAAATGCATCGATTAATCGGTTCAAATCACAGATTGAACGGCGGAAAAGCTAGATTAATCGGTAGAAAGTGTTCAAAAAGTAGAAAATGGAAAATAATCGGTGAAATTTGAAGGAAAGTGCAAAATGAGGAGGAAACCCTAGGTTTGAGCTCCTATGATGTGGAAGAAGCAAAGAAATGGAGGAATAAGGTGATTCTAGGAAGAAGAATGGCTTACGGAGTTACGGATGCGCTTGAAGAGGAAACCCTTGCAGAGGAAAATAGAATTGAAGGTGATGTGCGAAATGTGTTTCTGATATGCGAGAGGAAATTGAAGTCATGGCATGGAAGGTTGATGCATGGAAAGCTGATGCAAGCGTCTGATGGAGAAAATAAGCTACGCGTGGAGGAGAGAGAAAGTTATGGCAGCACGGTGGAATTTCAAGGAAAATGAAAATGAAGGTAGTGTGCCTTGGAAGGTGGCTAGAGGGAGTCTTTAGACTCTCTAGCCTTGTGACTTTCAAGAGAGAATTAATTTCTGATTTAGAAATCTTAATTCTCATTCATCTCAAAAGTACCAAATACAAGTGAGGAGCTGGGTATTTATAGACCCATGCTCCTTGCAAGCTACATTACAGATACAATGAAATGTAAAAGTACAACTAAGAGGACTGTGTCAGGAAGGATTTCATCACACGCTCCCTTTTAAAAAAAGATTTGTCCTTAAATCTGGCAATCGCCTTACATAGTCTTGGGACATGGCCATCTTGAAGTGGCCTTATTCTTTGAGATCCACTTTTCTTCCTCCTGGATCAAACACAAATATGCAATATGCATCAAATATATCTTTAATTAATATCAATCCAAGGAAGAAATTTTCTATAAACACAAGAGAATAAGAACTTCTAATATTTTGATTAGTAATCTTTGAAAATGTTAGAAGTCCAAATTCAATATTGTCTTGAGTTACTTGTTTTCTTGAAGATAACAATAACTCAAGATTTGAATTGCCATAGTTTAAAAAGATTTGCATAGAATATGGTATGGCAATTGATTTGAAAGAGAAATTAAATTTGGAAGAGTTAAAAATGATTGGAAAAGATTGAAAACCTTCCCTTTTAAAATTGGATTCCATGATTGGAGCCAAAGTTGCTCTCACTAGCACTTCCTCCTTTTCTTTCTTTTCCCTTTCTTCTCTCTCTTTCTTTTCTTCTTCTCTCCTCTCTTCTTCTTTTCTTCTTTCTTCTTCTCTTCTTCTCTCTTCTTCTCTTTTCTCTTTTTCTTCTCTTACTCTCTTATATTCTTCTTCCCTATCTTCCTCTTCTTTTCTCTCTATCTCTCTTTTTCTTTTCTTTTATCTCTTCCTTTTTTCTCTCTTGCTCTCTTCTTTTAATCTCTCTTTAAGTGCCAAAGAATTAGGCTAAGACAGCCTTACAAATCTCACATCACTCAGGCTTCTCATTAAAACTTTTAAAGCACACAAGTGAAAGGTTTGGAAGGGATATTATCCCTTGGCTTCAAGGTTGGAGACTCTTTCAGACCACCACCACCTAGGAGGCTACCAAGCACACAAACCTCTTTCCAAATTTCCAGAAATCTAGAGTGAAACACGTCGCAATCAGTAAGTGGCTAGGCTACAGCAATGGCAGAACTAGATAGGACAGACAAAGCAAAGACATCATAAGAGAGAAGACAACTTAAAACAGACTCTAGAATAGATGAAGAAAGCAAGAAAAAGTTCAAATTAAGATTAGCAGAACAAAATTAACATGTGATAGACACAACCAAGACAACCAACAAGACAAGCAAATAAAAACAGGCTATTTAGCAAGGCTGACACTCAAACAGAACCTCTGAATAGCTCTAGAACAGATTTAAAAAGCAAGAAAATAAAAGCAAGTTGTATATGATCAGATTCAAGATCAATTGAAAATCAGGCACAAGTGTTAAACTACTGATATTGATATATAACTTCTGATTCAGAATTGGCACAGGTTTTATTCAGCTTTTTAAGAATGCTTGTTCAACTTTTCTTTTTGCCTTTAATACTTCTTTGAATACAATTTAACCAAGCTTTTGTTACCAATTCTTACACAATTATTGATATACCAAACCATAAAACAATTTTGCACAAAACACTTATGCAGAATACAACTTGTATCGAACAAAAAAAAATGTTAAATAATGGTGTTGTGAATGGCCAATTTGCACAATCGTGTTTAGACTCTCAATTTTATGGTTTGAGCAAATTTAGTTTATCAATTATGACTTGGACAAATTGCCAACAGAGGCTAAATATGACCAAATCAAAATTTCATTGGTCCAGTTTCTCTTTATCACCAAATTTGGCCATTTTACCAATACAAATTCAAACAAAGGATTCAAACTAATATGTAATCACACAATAGGACTCTAAAACAACACTTCAAAATTGATAAAGACACTAGAAATGAATTTGAAGATATCCAGCACTGAATTCTAAGCTGAATCAGATTTAAAAACAGAAAATACAAGCTAGGATGATGAACTCGGTCAATCAGCCAAGAGATGTGTTCTGGACATTGTGAAATGATGCAACCAAACTTATTTAGTTAAGCAATACATTGTTCATTTGGTATGCACATTTTTTTTTGTAATCCACAAAGACAATCCAGACACAGCCAGAATCAATATTCACACGATGCAGTCCACAAATTTCTATCAGATTCAATTTCTAACACGCTGGTACTGCACTGTGATGGTATTCAAGATGCACTGAGCTCTTTCATTATTGCTTTTGTGATGTGCATCTATTGAAATATCCAAACCAATTTAACACATCTATCCAGACACCAAAACTACTCAGGAATTTTGACAAATTTAAGCAAATCACATGACTGGACAATACATTTTAGATTTCAAAATGAAAATACTCAAATCAGATTTTGACCGAATAAAATGAAAGGTTGACTCAAATCAAAGACACAAACTGAGGACGACACAAACAAATGCACAGATTTAAGCAAGCTTATGGAAACTTAAAGACACGAACAACACAACACAGAATGATTTGAACAACGCCAAAAATTAAACATTGAGATTTAAACAACACAAATGACAGTAAAGGAATATGATGAACAACTCAGAAATTGACGAAAACAAATCAAGACATCAAAGGAATGTAATAAACAACGCGAAAGTGAATAAAACTCATAATAGCGAAACAACACATACTGAATCAAGACAAAACATAATAAAAATGACTCAGAAATTGAAGGATACTCAGAACAGAGAGAAACAAGATACTTACCTCTGACTACCACTTAATGAAAATGAAGGTAGTGTGCCTTGGAAGGTGGCTAGAGGGAGTTTTTAGACTCTCTAGCTCTGTGACTTTCAAGAGAGAATTAATTTCTGATTTAGAAATCTCAATTCTCATTCATCTCAAAAATACCAAATACAAGTGAGGAGTTGGATATTTATAGTGACCTATGTTCTTACAAGCTACACAACAGATACAATGAAATGTAAAAATACGACTAAGAAGACTATGTCAGGAAGGATTCCATCACCAAGCCAAAAGGGCGTCACCATTGGAAGACTTGTGTGGGTTCCGCTAACAACTAGTGAACTTTTCTATCTAAGGAGAATGTTAACAATTGTGAAAGGTCCACTCTTTTACATCAAAACCGTAAAAAAAAAATCCTACAGTTAGATAAGCCTGTTTAACTTCTAGAGTTTTAGCAAATGATATGAAATATATAGAAGCTATTAAGAAAACCAAAGATGGGAGATCAGGACTCTTCCCAAGAAAATTGTTTGTAACTATCCTAATGTCAAATAACATCAACAAACCTGAAGATCTCTTAAACAAAACATGGAAATGACTTTTAGATGGAATATTATATAATGAAAGAAATATTGCAAGCAATCCATGTATAATCATTTATAATATATTCAAATTATGTTTCAAGCTTCTAATAAATCACCTTAATTTTATTTGTTGTAGATTTGGATATAAATACTGAGACCTTGCAAAATTTAACCTTGGTTGAGAATGCAAAGTTGTTACAAACTAATAGAAGAACATTGAAGGAGTATCCATCCATGCCATATCCCAATGATTTTATAGGACAACACTCTGAGAATAAATTAATATATGCAGAACTTGACTACAATGATCTACATATATTTCAATCAAATTTCAACTCTATGACAAATTTTGATTTTTGGTCTTAATATACATTAATATATTTCTTTCAAAATACATCATAGATTTCAATATATAGTATACTTATATAATGACAGAAGAATAAAGACAATTTTTCCAAAAGATCATACATGTTTGTCCACCATGAACAAGGGGTATGTTTTTTTTCATGGCTATAAAGGAATAGGAAAAACATTTATGTGGAAGACCTTATCTTATGCTCTACGATCTAAAGGTAAAACTATGGTCACATTTGCATCAAGTGTCATAGCTTCTCTCTTATTACCAAGAGGTAGAATAACACACTCTAAAATCAAGATTCCAGTGTCTACACTAGAGCACTCTATCTCTAACATTTCAAAGGGAAGTGAATTTTCAAATTTATTGCAAATGGAAAACCTAATCATTTGGGATGAGGTGTCAATTGAATACAAATATTATTTTAAAGCATTAAATCAAACTTTGAAAGACATAATAAAAGACAACAATAAATGTGATTCAGTTTTAAACAAATTCTTCTTATTATTTTTCGAGGTAGCAGATATGATATTGCTCATGCAAAAATTGAATCATCCTACCTATGATATCATTATTAGATAATAACTTTGACAAAAAACATGTTATTGCAACCTAGATTATAAAGGTTTATTGTTGCAGAAATTGGACAATTCTCAGTCTCGATAATTGAAATTGGTGATGGTACACTAAGTGAACCGAATGATGGTTTAGATGATATACAAATATTGTATGAACTATTAATATTGAAATATATTGATCTTATTCAAGCTATAGTGTCTAGCACATATCCAACATTAATGGAAAATTAAAAGGATGAAATCTTTGTTGAATTCAATTGAAGTATTGTCCAACAAAATTAAAACAGTTGATGAAATTAATGAATATGTGTTGGAATCAATTCCTAGTAAGAGAATATGCATTTTTTATAGTTCTAATTTATATTTGTTCAATATTTGTTCAACTTTACTAATAAAACAATCTCCATGATGTAATTCAGGTGAACAAAAAGAACATTTAAGCTCATATTCCATTGATATATCTAACACCATGGAAGATGAACCGTATGAAGGTACTACTCCGGAATTTTTAAATTCATTGAGAACATAAGGTTTACCAAACCATATTATTAAACTAAAGGTTGGAGCACCAATTATGTTTTTAAGAGATTTGGATCAAGCACAAGGTTTGTGTAATGGAAGCATATTAAAAGTAACTGTTAAATATAGTGAAAATTATGTATGAGATTAATTTTCTTGTATTGAATATACACATAGGGTACTCTATTTATAATAGAAGAAATATAGACTACGCCCAAAATACAAATAAAAATAATAATAAACTAACTAAAATTAAAAGATAAAGATAATATATTTAAGACTCCTCCTTAAGCTAGTGTATACAAATCATATGTACCAAGCTTATTACTAATATAATCAATAAAAATTTAGTGAAAATATTTGTTTATGCACTCAAGTGACGTCAAATTGTTAATGATTTGTGAAGACGACATAGAACACGAAATATCAACCCAAAATAAGCAACAAATCTATATGGATGCAACAAATCTAGATGCTTGCAACAAAATCTCTTCTTGCAAATTGTTATTGAAGTATGCATTGTTGACATCCAATGGATAAAGAGTTCATTGTTGAAGAGTCACCATGACTACAAATAGACTAACAAAAGAAATTTTTGTCACGGGAGAAAAGCATATATATGGACGGGTCAAACGTAATGGTGACAGAAGGGAGGTCAAAAGAGACAGTAGCAGAGGAAGCCATGAACGAATAAGAGAGAGAAACCTTAAAAATCCAAGATTCTCCATTCAAGGCACCTAAAAGAGGAAAAAGAGCGACCTCGACACTCTAAATAACTGCCTAAGAGGAGACGAGACATTTAACCACACACGATAAACTTGAGAGAGGAAAATGAACATCCTTGACACTCTAAATCGCTGCCTGAAAGGAGACGAGACGTGCCATCACGCACGACAGAAAAGGGAGTCGATCCACTACTTCAAAAGGCGTTGAGAGCGTGTAGGAGCTCCGATGAAAGCATCGTTGATGACACAATGATGACCAATTCGAGACGATCAAAACCGTGTGATCATCGATTGAAATTGGAACTCCAATGGTAACTAAGTCCAAAATACAAATAATAAATAATAGCTTTTAGAAGAACAAAAGTAATTGATATGTATTTGTCAACACCAACTTTTAATCATGATCAATGAAATGTCACACTTCTAAGATAAAGTAAGTCTAGATTAAAGATTTTAATTCATGAGATAAAAAAAAAAACTTTGAAATCTATAATCAATGTAGTTTTCAAAATTATTTTCCAAGAATCACTATAAAAAAAACTATTATTTACTAGAGATTATTTTGCGGAGGTATTAAAAAAATCCCACAAATTAACATGAGTTGAAAGAATTACAGTGAATTGTGTAACTGAGTTTAAATTGTTTTTAAGAAAAGTTTATATCTTACATAAATTATAATTATTTTTTCTTTTAATCTTTTCCTTTTCTTCAATACTTTTCCTTTCCCTCCATAATTTTACACTCATTAAAACTCCTCGTAAATCAAAATCTAAAAGAACTGTTGCCATCAAAAGTTTCTAAAAGAACTTTTGCTCCAGACCAAAACGCCAAACCCTAAGAACCCTTTCATCCTTCCAAAGTTCTGCAACCTGGCCTTCGTCAACCTCTTTCATCTTTGCTGCCATGCCTTCTCAACGAGGTGAGTCTAGCCGACGAGGTCGCCGACGATTGCTGCCTCTTCGGCTCCATCTCGTTTCTTAATTTCTTTTCGTTTTTTCCTGATTCACGCATCTCCTCTTCACCTCAGCTGTTCTCTTTCGCGTTCTTCTATTTCCTATTACCTGTGAGTGAAACTCTCCCAACCTCATTCTTCATCTTCTTCGTCTTCTTCAATTATTTTTCTCTATTTTTCTCTTTAAAATAAAAAAGCCCTCCTTTGACCTAGTTCTTCTTCTTCTTCAATTTTTACTGGTGAGTCTTCATTAGCTCTATTCAGATTCAGTTTCTCTTTGTCTTTGTTTCTCTTCCAAACTCGCTCACTGAAACTCGAGAAAATTAGGGTTTCTGCAGTGATGGCACTCTGCAACCGCGTCAGATCGGGAATCTCCTCTTCAATAAATCAACCTCCCTCACTTCCCATCGTTCCAATCTTCAACGATCTCTCGTTGCCCCTTCCATTTCCCTCGGGAAGAATCATAAACCCAACAGTCTCAATTTTTCTTTTTTGTTTCACTTTCGTGCCCTCAATTCGTTTGAAACTTTTTGAATCTTCGATTTTTTATTGTTCTTCATTTTTATATTTGGATTCATAACTTGCTCTTGTTTTATCCTGTTTTTGTGCAGACCTCCAGAAATTATGCTAACGTGCCCGGAGAAAAGGACAAAAAAGTTAAGGTATTCGAATATATTATTTTTGGGTTGTAATTTATTGTGTGTGATTCATTGATGAAAAGAATATATGTGGAAAACTCTGTGCGTCGATGTATTTTCGGCTTAGTTTGTTGAATGAAGTGGTTATATTTAGTAGAATGGGATAGTCCTTCATAGTGCCGCGAAACATGTTTTGCACCCCTGTTGTGATATCTTATATTTAGTGTGTCAATAGGGATTTCCTTGAAGGAGATACCTTTGGGTAGCCAAAAGAATCTTCTTTTTGAGCATGTATTCAGTCAGTGTTGGTTGAATGTTTGTACAAAGTTTCTCTCTCCTGTTGTGGTTGTTATTGTTTTGCATGGTTTGATCCAGGTTTTCATGTATTTTTTTCTCTTCTGTTGCTTTTTAGGTTCCTTTGGCCTTGTATGGAGGTTCAGGAAACTATGTCTCTGCTTTGTACATTGCACCTGTCTAATGCAATCGAAAAGGTCGAGTCTGAGCTTCTGCAATTTGTTGAGGCAGTAAAGAATAGTTCCATATTTTCACAGTTTATAAAGGAATTGTTTGTGGCTAAGGATGTTAGAGTAAAAGTCATCCATAGTTACACACACACATGCTATTGTTAGATTTATATTTAGTTTGTCCTTCTGTATCTACAAGTTTTTCCTTTTTTGTATATTTATTGTTATTGTTATATACTTTTTGTTGCTTCTGTTGACTTCTTGATATTATGTTTCGTTTATAATTCTACATTGTTTATCTTTATTGGTTTATTCTATTGTTATTGACTTGCAATTCTGACCATCGTGTGTATGCAAATTTAGGGATCTACTATCATTACCCGTGGAAGAGCGGCTTAAGAAAATGCTTGAGGTTTGTAACATTATTTGTTTTTTATTGAGATAGGGGCATTAAGATCTAACAAAATTTTTGCTTACTTCCTATTAAGGCTATCCTCCTTGTATTGACTTAGCATATGAGAAGGCTGTTTCAGATGGTGTGGATGTTCTTGATTGTCTTGTTCAAATGTCCAAGGATGGAATACCTTTTTGCTTAAACTCTACTGATCTTATTGGGTTGTAAAGTATTTTATTATTATCTGTGCAATTTTCTGTTGTTGCTTTCATCTCTAAATTGTACTAATGTGTTGTGTTATGCATGGCAGAGGCAGAAGTTCTTACAGCTCCACCAAGGTTAGTATATAACATCCTGATTTTGAGGTAAACATAGACCCTTTACATATCTCAATTTTACTTTTTTAATATCTGTTTTTGATAGAATGAGTTAGTTTAGATACCATATTTTATTTCTTCTTAGATAATAGGTAGATTGGTTTATGTACAGTTTTATATTGATGAAACCAATTTGTTTAGTCTAGCTTGATTGTAGTTTTGTTTCTGTAATTGAATTTTGCTAGTTAACATGGAAGAGTAGATGAAAGTAGATGCTAATGTTATTTATTATTAAAACTTTGCAGAAAAGCAGTGTCAAATAGTATTGTTATTTCAGGATTTCCTGTTGACTGTTTATAATTGTTCTAAAGCTTATATATACCAATAAGGTTGTTGTAATTCTGCATTTGATTTATGAATATTGAGTGTTATTGATTTGCTCAGAATCTACTTGGAATATAGTAAAATTAACGTGAGAGCATGAGTGATTTTACATAAATCTTTGCTAGTTTTGAAAATAGAAATTGGAATCTTTGTATGGATGTTTGATGTGATCTGAGTATGTTGAATGTGGTTGTTATAATGACTGGACTAGTTCGGATTACTGTTGAATGCTAGCAGTTTTTATAATTGCTTAAGTTTGGATTTTTGGAAATATTGGCAATGATTGAATGCATAGTAAAACATATTTTTGTTTCTTTTTCTAGTGCATCTGGTTACTGATTATTGATTAAACTTTGGAGTTATTGAAATGTGATTATAATATTGTAATGTGAATTCTAGATTAATATGATTGATATATATATATATATATATATATATATATATATATATATATATATATATATATATATATATATATATATATATATATATATATATATATATATATAAACATGGTTGATGAGCGTGTATGTTTAGTTCCTGAAAAAGCCCATTGGTTATTTTATCAATTTCATTTTTTTTCTCACTTTTGTTTCTTTCCAGCGAAGTTCTATGAGTATAATTCAAATTGTTTATTTCTATTTATTATTTCAGCAAGCTGGGGATGCAAATGAGCTCGAGTCTCTTTTGAGTACAAGATAATCATATGGTGGAAGCAACATTTAAGGAGTTTATAATTTTTTTTAGGACAAAATTATATTTAGTTTATTATGATCTTTGAGTACTTATTGATTAAGTTGTAAGGATGAGTTTTATTTTAAATTGATTTTGTTACTATGATGATTTTGACAATGAAATTATATGAATTTGTGATGTCTTTATTACATTAGTATATTTGAATATTGTTACAAATAAATAATTTAGTCCAAAAATTTAAGCATTTCAATGACATAAATTAAACAATTATAGCAAAATAAAGTAATAAATCTTAAATTAAATAATACAAATGGGATTGTTAAATTGAATAATATATTAATACCAAAAAGTAGTGTAAAAAATATAGGTATTTTTTTAATCAAATAGTTGAAAATAAAGGAGGTTAAAAACTTTCACAAAATAATAGTTAGCAATAGAGGAAGTTTTTATCCTCTGCAAAAAAACCTCCGTAAATTGAGTGTGATACTATGGGTTGCAGAAAACTTCCGTAGATAGATTGTGGCGACTCAAACTGCGACGGTTTAGGAAACTCCTGCAAATTACTTTGCGGAGGGTGAAAACCCCTGCAAATCGAAAAAATACCCTCTCTAAATAAGGTTTTTATTGTAGTGAATGTATTGTATAGATATACAAATATATTTGTTCATATTTTATTTCCTATTCATATATCTGTTTCTCCGTCAACTTACAATTACATTTTGTTTCCAATTATTTATTGTACTTACCACAAACAATTACATATCTAATATCTAAAACTAAGTACAAAATTCGCAAATCAATACATATTTATGAAAAGAAAGAGTTACTTGAACCGAAATAGAAACCGAAACCAACACCCCATGCCAATCCTAATTTAGGAAAACTGAAATACGAACTGGAACCAACAAAATCTTACCAAAAATACAACTTTACCATTATTTTCTCCTATGGGACATTCATCTGCAAATATTGTGCTACCGATTTCCAATTCCAAATGTAATGCATTTAAACCAAAACCAGCCCAAAACCAACCAAGATAACAATAAAAAAAAAACATCATTATGGGACCATATCACATTTTTTACTAACCACACCACCACATGTTATTTCTGCACCTCCATCATATATGATGTTTATAATGGTTTTTATATTATTTAAACTATATATAATAAAGCCATATACATTGTTCCAATTGTTAAACTAATATGCACATCTAAAAATTTATTTAAAATCCTTATATTAGTTAATTCTTTCTTTATCATTAAACTATTTCCTTCTATGTATAACAAAATTACAAAAACTTAATATTTAATATTGTTAAAGTCATAAAGAAGTTTTCTTCAAACCATGTATCATTCAGTGTAATAATAACTCCATTGTCAGATCTCTAAAACGGTCACTACAAAAAAACTTATTTAGAGGGGTTTTTTTTTTCGATTTGCGGAGGTTTTTACCCTCCGCTAAATGAATTCCGGGAGTTTTTTAAACTTCCGCAGTTTGAGTCGCCACAAACTATCTGCGGAGTTTTTTTGTCCCCTGTATCACATTCAATTTGCGGAGGTATTTCTGTGGAGGGTAAAAACCTCCTTTATTAGTGACTATTATTTTGAGGGGGTTTCTAACCTCCTTTATATTTTTGTCACTTTTTTGTTTGATGATTATTAATATATATAATATTGTTTTTTGTTTGATGATTATTAAAATATATAATAACTATCTATTTTCATTAGCTTT
The DNA here is from genome assembly GCA_036885675.1 of Vigna mungo. NCBI lineage: Eukaryota > Viridiplantae > Streptophyta > Magnoliopsida > Fabales > Fabaceae > Vigna > Vigna mungo. The sequence continues at coordinate 41,341,856 of CP144700.1, read as the reverse complement.
TTTTTTTCAATTTCAAAATTAAATAAATTTAATTTCTTTTTAAAATTATTAAATACCAAACAAATATGATTCCTTTGAATAAAAAATGATACCATACAACAAAAGCCCCTGAATAGAAAGAAATTTAGAAAAATAAATTGAGAAACAATTGTATAGTCACATCAAGATAGACTAGAAGGCAATGTAATCTCATTATAGAAGTAGTTACAAAGAAAGAAATGTTACTCAATTCATAATAAACTAGGTATAGTTTTATCCTAAAACAATATCATAAACTTCCTAAATGTTACTTCCATCAGATGATTGTCTTGTACCCAAAGGAGACTCTGGCTCATTTACATCACGAGCTTGCTGTAATAATATAAAAAAAATTAATAAAATAAACTCAATTACATGTACTCACATTTTGTAAATAATATATAAAAAAATAATCAAATAGAATTCAGTTTTAAAAGTCATTATTCAAATTTTCCTTGGCTACTGCAGTTACTACTTTACACCATATATAAAATGCAATGGACCAATACTTCTCACACTATGCATATAAATCTTACTGCAACAATCAATAAAGCTAACTACAACACAGACACATACAAGTACTACGACACAGCAACTACGACACAGACAGATACCAAAAGCCAAAGCACTAACTAAATTCCATTTTCGTTGGACATTATTGCATTACTTTATGGCTTGCATATTCCAATAATGTGTTTCAGAAAAATAACATAAATTTTACTTCATCTACTTAAGGCAAAAGAAGGAAAGCAAATAAGCAAGATCGATTCCAGTTAGGGAAATATCACTCTATGAAGAAAAAACAACTAGCTTCCATCTAATGATTCTGATGATCAAAATCAATCATTGAAGAATTAGGTTCTGTATATAGAAGTACTGCTAGTTATTAAAACAAGAAGTTATGTATACAGTTCAACTTTTTGTTCATGTGGAGAGGGTGAAATCATCATAAGTAGAGAACAAAAATATAGAAAGAATAACTAATCCAACTAATCCTTTTGAAAGTAAAAGAATAGATAACTACATTTCATCTGAATCATGTAACCAAATACACATCGATCCAAGCATACCATAAAACAAATAGGCACTGCATACTAGTGAATACAAACATGATATATAACAAATAGGCACTAAACTATAATTGTACAATTCAATAACAAATTATGTGGAAAATGATTCAATACCACGCAACAGTCATTGCATGAGATTAATATCCTAATTATCAGTTCCCCAAGAAGTCTCCACAGTGCCCTCACTTCCCCACAAAAAAAGAAAACAAAACCACCGAGTATTGCTTAGGAACCCAAAAACTAATTATTGCTGAATGAAATAGAACAGATTACAGAAAATGGGAGAAAGAATTCTCTTTTTCTCTTCCAAGGGCTTATCCTTGTGAAAGGACCAAGACATTGCTTTCTCTTAAATTATAAAAGTCAGAAGAATGACTCTGCCCTAACTAGCCAACTAACACTAACTACCCCCCTAAAACAGTCAGATGGCTTCAAATTACTGTGTGACATTAAAACATGGCTCGAGGATTCAGGGGGCTATGATCACCTTAACCATAAAAATGCATAAATTCTAACTCTACAAATGTGCATATTCTTAGCAAATATGAGTGGACAACTACAAAGAGTGAATTTAATAGTTTTCCTTGTACCTTATCCTGCTGAATCATCAACAAGTTGTTTCTTCAATGTTAAAGGAATTTGAATCTTGACAAGCTTTTCAACAGACCCGCTGCCCTTCTAAAAATTAGAAAACAATAATTAGCAGGATATTTTTAATTAGAAATAGCGGAAAAAAAATTAGAAATTTCATAAACATTAAATCAAATGTCAAACAAACTCAGGTATTTTCATTTTTAAGGAAACAAAGAAAGATTTAAATCTTAATCTCTTCATCTTATTATTTGTTTTAGTTTCAGCCTTACTCCTTTAAAACACCAGATATTTATTATGGCATTTTGATTTTATCACATGAAACAAAAAGCAAGCAAACCAGTTAATTCACTATATATGAATAGAAATTGAAAGCAAATGATAAATCTTTCGTTCCGTAAATTTCATTAATCGGTCCTCACCTACCCATTCGTCCCAACTGTTGGAAATAACCAAGATAATGATTCTTTGTAACCTTTTGCGTGTAATAATAATAATTTATAGCAAATACTTACGGTAAAAAATATGAAGATGATTCACTCCAAAATTAATATAATAGCTATTACAAAATCCTTCCAACAAGTAGCTCGTAATCTACTTCCATGGCCATTTAAAATGAGAGCCTCAGTCGAAAATTTTGCAAGTACTAACTCTGATTCTCACTTGATGCTTTTTTTCTTAAGCAATTTTGAGTCACAACATGTACAAAATAAAAATTACAATATTTCATAACAAATTGTAAACTGAAAGGTTGACTTCTCATGGAAAGGTTACATTTGTACCTCTGTTACATTAAATGAAACAAGTAAAAGATAAGAAACTCACTTTTTACTCCAGCCCTGCAAAAATAGTAAATGAAAAAACCAAAATCAGTAGCATAACCCATAATCACTTGAAATTTTCAAATGTTTAACATTAAGTGAGATTCAGGGCTTCTAATCTTTTCGGCTAAAACTTTAATCAATTTGAAAAGTTAAATCAAGGAACACTCAAGAGATGAGGTAATCACTAGAAATTACTAAAGTCGTTTACAGAATGCAGTAAATTAGGCTGCAGGGGAAGAAATATTATGGTTGAACTTACAAGGTAGTGAACAAAATATTTCCATTCACTCTTTCTGATCTCAGTTTTTTGCACCTGACATAAATCAGGCAGTAGATTAGGTCAAAATTAAGTTTTCAAAGACTAGAAAACTTTCACGAAGGTGCTTTGGAAAATACATAGTTAAAAATGAATCAAGCATTCTTCATGTGACAACTTAATGTAACAAAATTAAAAGATCAAAGGGAAGTAACAACAGAAGAGATTGAAAAGTCACAAGTTCTACAGCAATAGACACAACAAATTCTCCAAAAAGACCAGCAACAAGCACCAAAACTGCAAGATCCTCAACCAGAGTCAGAGTCACGTCCACAACCAACTATAGAACAACAGAAACAATCACTACAACAAGCCAAGAATAAGACCATGGAACAGGGGCTTTCACCTGAGACTGACAGAACAATAACAAGAGGAAGACCACGCAACCACCGCTGTAGCTCCGTCTACCAACGATTCCGCGACTACGATTCTGAAGGCTAATCAGTGCGAGGAAGAGACGAACCAGTGTGTGAGGAAGAAAGGGAGAAAGGAATGAAAGGGATTTTAGGGTTCAAGAATTTTCTAGAGGAAATAAGGGTGTAGTCTGATTTTGAGAGAGAGATGGGTTTCGGGATTTAGATGAATGAAGTTTTACAATTTAAAAAAATAATTAGTTTAAAATTTTTAAACAGAAGAAATGTGAAAAATGAAATAAAGGAAAAAAAATATTATTATTTTTGAAGGGGTTATAAATCTCCCTTGAAAACCATTAAAACTCCCGCTATAATTGACAACTTCGTAATTTAAATTAAACATTATGAAATATGTTAATTTGAGGGGGGTTTTCATAACCTCTCCTAAATAACCCCCTCTAAATAAGCTTTTTTTTAGTGGGTAATCATTCATTAAATACAATTATGAAGAACAATTTGTAAGTAAATCTTTGGTTTTCAATTAAATGAAAACAACACACAGGGTCTTGAATTTTCATGATATTCATTATTCCTACATACACAGTAAAGGAGAACTAACCTGGATCCATTGTATAATTCTTCCCGTTTCTTCCTGTCAATTGTTCTCCTCTTACTCCTCTTTAATGCCTTCTTGATGATATAGAAGTTGCAGGATGTTTTTCTCTGTGAAAGTTACAATTTCCCTTTTCCTTTTCTGAGAACATTTTGTCCTCTCTTTTCTTTCAGAAACTTATCGTGTCCCCAGTTGTAAAACTTTTTCCTCTTTTAATGATATTTTAATTAACTTTAATAAAATACCAAAATGCCCTTTTGGAGTGAGAAGAGAGGGATTAATTTTAATAACTCTAAAATAATCCCAATAACTTTAATACCTTATATTCTAATAATCATCACACTAGAATCTTTACATCAAAGTTATAGTTTGCATTACATGAACCAATGTTAATTATTAATATAATTTAACATTCTCCCACTTGGTACATGTGATGACTTGAAGATCTAAAAATAAACTTTAAGTGCGCACCATTCATTAGAATTATCAAGTCATCATCCTTATATGAATTGAAATGATCGGATCATGGCGGGCAAAAGTCATGATCGACAAGATTCCTTCCATGTATCACATAATCAAAACAACTCAACATAACTTTAATCAATCTTATAACTTTCATATCTCTAAAAGAGATCTATCATGTCACCACAATCAATAATACATGTATATAACTTAATGTGGATAACAATAGAATAAAAGAAACATAACTTTAATTGAATTCACAAATGTCATGACAGTACAAGCATATAACTATACAAATCCATACAGATAGATAACATCATAATGTTAACATTGACTTATCCATAATGCCCATACCTTCAACATGGCCAATGAAAGTTTTGGGCGGTAGTCCTTTAGTTAACGGATCTGCTATCATCAAATCCGTACCAATATGCTCAATCAACACTCTATGTTTCTGCAATTCTTCTTTACCGACAAGTACTTCAAATCCATGTGTTTAGCAGCATTTGAGTACTTGTCATTTTTAGAGAAGAAGACAGCTACGGAATTATCACAATAAATCCTTATCGGCCCGGCTATACTGTCAATAATGTCAAGCCTCGATACAAAGTTCTGCAACCACAAAGCATGAATTGTGGCCTCAAAGCATGCCACGAATTCAGCCTCCATGGTGGAAGTAGAAATGACTGATTGTTTTGCACTTTTCCAAGAAATTGCTCCTCCAGCCAAAAGATAGACATACCTAAATGTGGATTTTCTTTAATCTACACATCCAGCATAGTTTGAATCCGAGTAGCCAATCACTTCAAGATGATCTGACTTTCTATAAGTGAGCATGTATTCTTTAGTACCTTGTAAGTACCTAAGAACTTTCTTTGCAGCTTTCCAGTGATCCATTCCGGGATTACTTTGATATCGGCCTAACATTCCAACAGCAAAACTGATATCTGGCCGAGTACAAGTTTGAGCATACATCAAACTCCCAACCACTGACGCATAAGGAATGGACTCCATGGCCTTTCGTTCCAAATCATTCTTGGGACATTGCATTTGACTAAACTTGTCCCCTTTTTGAATTGGAACTATTCCAGGAGAACATTCTTCCATTATGAATCTCTCTAACACTTTGTTAATATAGCCTTTTTGAGACAAACTTAACAATCCTTGTGATCTATCACGAAATATTTCTATTCCTATCACATAAGATGCCTCCTTCATATATTTCATTTTAAAGTTGTTAGAGAGAAACTTCTTTACATCATGTAACATACCAATATCATTAGCAGCAAGAAGAATATCATCAACATATAGGACCAAAATAACAAACTTACTCCTACTGACCTTTATGTATATACACCGATCAACGATGTTCTCTACAAAACCATACGAAGTTATGGTATCATTAAATTTTAGATACCATTGTCGGGAAGCTTGTTTTAGTCCATATATTGATTTCTTTAATTTACACACCAGATTTTCTTTGCCTGTTATGGTGAAACCTTCTGGTTGATCCATATAAACTTCCTCTTTTAAGTCACCATTCAGAAAAGCGGTCTTTACATCCATTTGGTGAAGCTCTAAATCATAATGAGCCACCGAAGCCAAAACAATTCTCAAACAGTCCTTCTTAGAAACAGGAGAGAAAGTCTCTTTGTAGTCAATGCCATCCTATTGAGTGAAACCTTTGGCGACTAATCTAGCTTTATACCTTTCAATATTTCCTTTTGAGTCATGTTTAGTCTTAAAGACCCATTTACAACCGACTCTTTTTGAACCATTAGGCAATTCAACTAGATCCCATACTTTATTGTCATCCATTGATTTCAATTCTTCTTTCATGGCATTCAACAAATTCTCTGAATTGTCACTTTCCATGGCTTGTCTGAAAGAGACTGGATCCTCATCAATGGTTAAGTCACATTCATGTTCAACAGAGTAAACCACATAATCATTCGAAATAGCAGGTCTTTTCTGCCTTACAGACCTTCTTAATGCTGCTTCTTGTGGTTCCTCTATCAATTGTTCATTTATGACTTGCTCATTGTTAACTGGCTCAACATTTATATGTTCGTTTTGTGGGATTGGAACATTAACTTGTTGTCTCTGCTTGTTGTGTGACTGTGATACAAGAAGAGGGATAACAACTTCAGAAGAGACATTAGAAGTAGAAACACTATCAGTATGCTCTTGAATGTCCACTATTCGTGATTTCTCACTCCCACTAAATTGACCATTTTCAATCAACCGAGCATTTCCAGACTCAACTATTCTTGTACTATGGTTAGGGCAATAAAATCTATATCCCTTTGACTTTTCAGGATAACCGATGAAGTAACCACTAATGGTTCTTGCATCAAGTTTCTTTTCATGTGGATTATATAACCTTACTTCTGCTGGACATCCCCAAACATGAAGATGTCTTAAACTGGGTTTCCTTCCGGTCCATAGTTCATAAGGAGTTTTAGAAACTGCTTTGCTAGGAACCCTATTAACCAGATATACAACAGTCTTTAATGAATACATCCACAAAGATAAAGGGATACTACTATAACTTAACATACTCCTAACCATATCCATAAGAGTACGATTTCGCCTTTCTGCTACACCATTTTGTTGTGGTGTACCGGGCATTGTATATTGTGCACAAATACCCCGACTTTCAAGATACTTTGCAAATGGACCTGGACATTGTCCACTCTCATCAGTTTTTCCATAATATTCACCACCTCTATCAGATCTAACCACTTTTACTTTCCTATCTAATTGCCTTTCCACCTCATTTATGAACACCTCAAGGGCGTTCACTGATTGAGATTTTTCATGTAATAGATATATATAACAATAACGTGAGAAATCATCAATAAAGGAGATAAAATATTTTTCACCACTCCAAGATTTAGTGTCAAAAGGACCACAAATATCAGTGTGTATTAACTCAAGAAGTTGACTACTTCTTTGGGCGGGATATTTTGATATGTGTTTTGTTTGTTTACCCTTAATACAATCAATACATACATCCCAGTCATCAAAATCCAATTGAGGTAAAATTTCATTTTTCACTAACCTCAACATCCTTTCTTTGGATATGTGACCCAATCTTTTATGCCATAAGAAAGCAGAACATTCATTTCCTGCACTAGAATTTCTATCAACAACATGTTCAACATTAAACAAGGATTCAGAAAAATTAACATCAAGATTTAAACGGTATAAACCATCCAATAATGTACCAGAACCATAATAGTACGAAAGTTTATACAAATGAAAAATACCATTTTCAATCCTAAAGTTAAAACCTAAACAATCCAACTTCGCAACAAAAATCAAATTCCTAGCACAACCAGGAACATAGAGACACTTTTCAAGATTCAGACAATAACCAGTGTCTATAATCAATCTGTAAGTCCCAATTCCTTCTATCTGTGCCTTCATTATGTTCCCCATATATAAATACTTTTCAGTTCCTTTTATGGGTTGGGTTGAAAGGAATCCCTGCATAATATTAGAAACATGAGTGGTAGCTCCAAAATCCAACCACCAGGTATTATTAGGTACTTCAATAATATTTGCTTCAAAACTTACAAAAACATAAAAAATACCTTTCCTTTTGAACCAAGATTTTCTTTTCGGACAATCTTTCTTGAAGTGACCTACTTTCTTGCAAAAGAAACATTTTTGGTTCTTCTGGATATTGCCCTTATTCACTTTCATTGGGGCTTTGTCCTTCTTGTTCTTCTTTCCTGGTTTGGCTTTACTGAAGCTAGCACCTTCATGAGTTGTGAGATGGATAGAATGATCTCTCATTTTCTTTAATCTCTCTTTCTCTTGTACCAACATGGCTTTGATTTCTTAAAAGTTCCACTTGTCCTTAATAGTGTTGTAATTCACTTGGAACTGGCCAAATTCAGATAGAAGGAACTAAAATATGTCAAACCTTAATGTCGCAGTCTAAAGCTCCACTGTTGAAAACGGGAGTCGAAAAACGAGCGAGCAGAGAGGTCAGACGAAGAACCGTCGAAGGCACCCTAACGCACTTATGAACGGAGGAGAAGGAGCCCTTGATGAAACGGAGGAGAAAAGCCCTAACACAATGATGAATGAGAATAGCAGCACAAATGAAACAGACAAGCTACGCAGTGATAGTGAACGTCGCGGAGTCGTAGCAGCGGGAAGGAAAATATTTTAATCATAACAGGAGAAAGCGCAATCTATTTTGTAAAGATTGGTAATTTTTTTAAAAAAATTTGGTTTTCATAGATAGCGCTTTTTTAAATAAGCGCTATCTATTTGTATATTTTAAATTATTAATTAAAAATAATAATATTAAATGGTTATAGATAACGCTTTTTTAAAAAAGCGTTATCTATTTTTATAGTTATACATAGCGCTCATTTAAAAAAGCGCTATCTATTGTTCTGCACATTAATAGATAGCGCTTTTTTAAAAAAGCGATATCTATTGAGCGCTATCTATGTTCAATTCTGTACTAGTGTGCTATATTAGCCATTCCTGTTACATGTTCATGTATCGGCTGTGACCAATCAAACTTTTTGGTAGTCAGCTCACTCATTAGAGTTCCCACAATAGACTTGTCAGTATGTCTGATTGTGAGTACTCCTTGATTATTTTCATAAATTCCTTTGCGTTTTCCGTTCTGGGCATGGAAGGCTTTACGTTCTCTGCCATAGACATGCGCATCAAGTTTAATGACAACCTGTTAGCCCTATGCCAAGCCTCATAAAGAGACTTCTCATCATTTATACTGGTCTCTGTAATGGCTGTGGGCATTTCATCCATCATAATAGTCATATCCAAGTCTAGAACACCTAGTTGGAACTGGATTTGTTCTGACCAATCGACATAATCTAGCCCATTAAACTTGACGACATTGTTGCTCAAACCATATATTAACATCATCAAACATAATTGTTATAAGTTTGAGGGGGAAATATAGAGGCATCAAAATAATAAATCCCCGACATATACTGATGGGCGTCGCAACCCATACAAATTTAATTGCAATTTAGAAATGCAGTATAATGCTAGGGAATGACCCCTAGGTCGTCTCTCAAGGACCAATTTTGCAGTTCAGAATCAAGTCAGACACGTACAGTGAGGGGGTTGAAATTGTTTGAGATGATAATTAAACTTAATTAACATGCATGGAAATTAAACACAACCGAGTAAGATAGAAAACATTAAAGTAAAATAAAATGACAGACCCAACATTGCAACCAACAACTATCTTGCACAATTAAAATTGTTCGTATGCATCACTAAACTAAAAGAAAAATGAAACACAACTCAATATACTATGCCAAATATTTTAAAGCAAAGAAATGAGTGAGTAAAGCTTTCCTTCACCAATTCACTTGACTTCCAAAGCCTAAAGGTGAAGAAAATTAATTCCTCTTTCCTCCCAAGGGTTGACTTAACTTGCTTAGCTACCAAAGAGTAAAAAGAAATACTTTTCTCCTTCGACAAGTCACTTTGCCGAGACACCCTTTGCTAGTAATTTGAAATTGCTTCCAGCTGCAATGTGTCATCCCTTGAGGTACCGTGCATCACCATGGAATTGACAAATGAATTGGCTAAAAAGCCTACTTAATCGTGACCTCCATCTAAAAATTCCTAGAGAATGGGAGCATCAGCCGAGACTCCTCTGCTCAACCAAGTCAGACGCTGCACCCAATGCCTCTTTCATTCTATAATTAATTGAAATGAAACTAGCTACATTAGTAGCTCCCAGCCGTCCCATCTCAAGCCTCCCATCTAATCCTCTTTCTTCAATTCTTCAAAATGGAATCTAAGCCCAAGAAACAAAGCACCGGACCTCACACAACGTTTCATTCAATGAAACTTAGAAAATAAAAGAACATTGCTAATTCCACTTGAATCAAGCGTACTGGACCAAGCAAGCAATGTAAATATTGTAAAATCTCTTTCAAGCTCCTTTTAGAACATGATGTGACAGCATGAATGACCAAGTAAATTAGAGGAAAATGCCATGCCTTGCAACGTACAGCACCACACTAAACCAAGGCAATGAATTTCACTCTTCAATGAAAATTGACAAATGCCGTAGCCTGTACACAAACTACCGGTCCACCATTTCATCTCCTGCCAGCACCGTGAATCAACACCTTTCTACTTTCTCCAAACGTCAGTGAATGCTCATCCCAAGATCCAACTAATACATTATTCATTCATTGAAATAGAGAGAAGAAGTAGTTCATTCTTCCAACAGTCGTGACCCCACAACCATTAAAGTGAGATTTCACTCTATTTGTAGTTGCTTCTCATTAATCAAAGTGAAAGCAATTGAGAGGAAAACATGCTAGATGATTCTCGGTTATAGGAAACTCACTGCCTTTTTCATTCAATCAGGAATATTCAAGACAGGAAGAAAATGTTTTTCATTCAACCCTCAGAAAAACCGTGGTTCAGCAACGTTCCAAACCCCATGTTCTCTCTTGGCCAGCAGAATATTCAAGCCAACAAACTCCAACCAAAAACAAAAAAAACCTAAAAACAAGTGACGGCTGCCTCTAAATGAAACCTAGGACCAAGTGTCACTAGAAAAATGAGAGGGTGGGGTCCACCCTAAGGAAACCCTAATTCCATGTGTGTCCTTCTACAATTGGGCCTAGTTTAACACTACCAAAAATTTGCCCAAAAATACAAAACTTAATTTTAAAAAGCCTAATCTACTAAATTAAAATTTGACTACATCTAAAATTAATTTGTAGAAATTCTTCAATTGCTTGTGCTCTTCCAAAAGTCTCCCAGTGTAATTCCAAAATTTCCCTGAAAATGAAAATAGGAATAATTAAGCTCAAATAATTCAAATTAATTAAAATATGAATTAGTGGTCTAATTAAGCCCAAATGGTGAAAATGACACAATAACTAAGAATTAAGCGCAAATCATCAACACAATTCGGCGCAAGAAACTAAGTTAATGGTATAAAATATTGAGTCATCAAAATAGACCACACTTAGTCTTTTGCACTCCTGGGCAAAATCAAGACGTAAAACAGGGAACAATACTGAGGACATCAGGAAGGTGACCCAGACTCAACAAGCAGAAAAATAAGACTCACAAGGACAAACACAGAGTTGCATATTTCTCACAAAATCTGGACAGTGAAAGGTATAGGAAGAGTCCCACACAGAGTCAATGAAAACAGATACTCACAGAATCATCCAAACAGTTCAATACATGGAGAACAGTCAATCAGTTCAAGAGATGAATCAAAAGCAACAGAGCCTCACAGATCCACAAAATCGGTGTTTCTCTCAAGTGTTTAAGGTAAATCAATGTCACTCAATGCACTCAAGAAAGCAAACACAAATAGACTTGGCAAGCCTCTAATATCAACACTCAAGCACACATGCATGTTCAAATCAAAAGGTCTTTTCATGTTTGTAATGGGGCCAAGGACAAGGGAGGATACATCTGGATAAGAAGCTACAAACCAAAAGGAACAGAGGAGCAATGGGGAACAAGTGTAAACACAGTCAAATCACACCCAAAACCTCTAATTCAATCATCTTCTTGACTCCATTATTCACACAATTTTTTTTTTAACTTTTCTCATTTTTCTGTATTTTTTTTTCTTTTTTTTTCATCTTGTCTCTTTTCTTTTCTCTCTTTTCAGAACACAACTCTAAGAGACAAGAAACATGATATTTACAATGCAACCGCAAGAAGAGGACTCACTAGCCAATTCATCTGCAACTCCTAAGAGACCACACTTATTCCCAAAACAAGTCCAAAGCTCCAAAATTCCCTAAGGTTCAGGTAATCATGGTTTTCCACTTAGGCTATTGTATGAGCTTCAAAACAAAGAAATGGGGGAAGTATAGGCTCAAGGGGGCTAACAAAGAGATCATAACAGGGTAAGCTATCTGGCTAGAGAGGCTCAATCAAAAAAATGCCTTTATCATTTTCAAACATGCTCATGAATCAAGAATTAACAACAGAGTCAAGCCAAGGCAAATGTGCAAGCAATCCAGAGACATATCACACACAAGAAAGATCATCAAATGGCTCAAATCTCACACAGGTAATCGGTCACAATTAATCCAACTCTCAAACATCATGATTATCTTCCAAGCAAAGAGGAGCAAGGAGTCCAACAAAATAGAGTATCAATGCAGTGAAGGGAAACTAGCAACCTAATCACAGTCCAGAATTCACAAAAAGCATGCAAAACTGTACACAAGCCTCAACAAAATTCAGAGGAAAATGAAATCTAAACAAAGAACAACCTCCCCTAATAGACCACACTTAAACGACACAATGTCCTCAGTGTGTCACAATCAACAGATCAACAATCAGAACAATCATCAGATACAGATAAAGTGCAATAAAAGTGAGGAGAGAAGGAGAAAAGAAACTCCCTGAGTCAGAAGGGAGGGTAGGTGGGGTGGACCAAAGACATCTCCTCCACCACTGCATCCAACAAAGAAGGATTGCTGAGGAAAAGCTTCAGTCTATGCCCGTTCACCTTGAAGCTTGTAGCTGCAGATGGATCCTGGATCTCTACTGCACCATAAGGATAAACATTAGTCACAACAAAAGGTCCAGTCCACTTTGATCTCAACTTACCACCCATGAGGCCGAGCCTAGAGTTATACAACAAAACCTACTGGCCAACCTCGAAGTCCTTTCTAACAATAGAACTATCATGGAACCTCTTAGTCCTTTCTTTGTAGAACTTCGAGTTCTCATAGGCCTCCAATCGGATCTCATCCAATTCATTCAGCTGCAACTTCCTTTCCTCTCCAGCTTGGTCAATGGAGAAGTTGCAAATCTTCACAGCCCAATATGCCCGATGCTTAATCTCAACTGGTAAATGACATGCCTTTCCAAAGACAACCCGATAGGGAGACATCCCAATGGGTGCTTTGTAGGCAGTCCTGTGGGCCCAAAGAGCATCGTCCAACCTATTGCTCCAATCCTTCCTGTTGGGCTGGACAATCTTCTCCAAAATCCTCTTAATCTCCCTGTTGGAGATCTCAGCCTGCCCATTTGTTTGGGGGTGGTAAGGTGTAGAAACTCTGTGTGTCACCCCATATTTCTTGACCAAGGCTTGCATGGATCTGTTACAAAAATGGGTCCCCTGATCACTAACAATGGCTCTAGGCACTCCAAACCTGCAAAAGAGGTGAGATCTAACAAAATCTACAACAACCCGAGCATCATTAGTCCTGGTGGCTCTAGCTTCCACCCATTTTGAAACATAATCCACAACAAGGAGAATATAAGAGAAACCAAAAGAAACAGGAAAAGGACGCATGAAATCTATACCCCAGACATCAAACACCTCACAGAACAGCATAGGCTATTGAGGCATCTCCTGTCTCTGTGAAATAGGTCCTCCTGCTCTCTGACATGGCTCACAGGTGCTACAAGTCCTCTCTGCATCCTTGAAGATGGAAGGCGAGTAGAAACCACAATCAAGCACCCTACGAGCTGTTCTTTGAATCCCCAAATGACCACCAGGTGAGGAGGCATGACAAAACTGGAGGACCGAGTCAATCTCATGGTCCGGAATGCACCTCCTAGTAACCTGGTCACTGCACAACTTCCATAGATATGGGTCATCCCAAAAATAATATTTAGCATCACTCTTAATTTTGGCAATCTGAGCACGTGATGCTAAGGGAGGAAAAACAGAAGCAACCAAATAATTCACAATGTGTGCAAACCAAGGAGTAGGGTGAGAAGAAGAAATCAGTAACAAACTCTCATCAGGAAAGTCATCCTGGATGGGCAACACATCAGCTTCATCCCCAGCTCTCTCAATGCGGCTGAGGTGATCTGCAACCAAATTATGTGCTCCACTCCGGTCTTTAATCTGCAAGTCAAACTCCTGGAGCAGTAGAATCCACCTGATCAATCTAGGCTTTGACTCAGCCTTTTTCAACAAAAACTTCAGAGCTACATGGTCAGTATACACAATAATAGGAGATTCAAGCAAATACGACCTAAATTTATTAAGGGCAAAAACAATTGTCAACAACTCCTTCTCAGTCGTAGTGTAGTTTGCTTGGGCATCATCCAAAGTGTGTGAGGCGTAGTAGATCACTCTAGGCATCTTGCCAATCTTCTGTGTTAGGACAGCTCCCAAGGCATGATTTGATGAGTCACACATGAGCTCAAATGGGGTTGTCCAATCTGGTGCCTGAATGATCGGAGTGGTGGTCAAAGCTTCCTTCAGGCAATCAAACGCCTGCTTGCACCTATCATCAAATTCAAAATCGATGTCCTTCTGCAGTACTCTAGACAAGGGAAGCGCCTTCTTGCTGAAATCCTTGATGAAGCGCCTGTAGAAACCTACATGTCCTAGAAAAGATCTAACCTCTCGCACGCAAGAGGGGTAAGGCAACTGCGAAATCACAGATATCTTAGCAGGATCTACCTCTATTCCCTTTTCAGAAATGATGTGCCCTAGAACCAAACCTTGTTCAACCATGAAGTGACATTTCTCAAAATTGAGAACAAGGTTTGTTTCTATGCATCTTTTCAAAACTTTTTCCAAACTGTCTAAACATGCATCAAAAGAGGATCCATACACAGTAAAATCATCCATAAACACCTCTATGCAACTCTCAAGAAAGTCGCTAAAAATGCTAAGCATGCACCGCTGAAAGGTACCAGGGGCGTTGCATAGGCCAAAGGGCATCCTCCTATAGGCAAAAGTGCCAAAGGGGCAGGTGAATGTGGTTTTCTCTTGGTCCTCAGGAGCAATATTGATTTGGAAATAACTAGAAAAACCATCAAGAAAGCAATAATGAGATTTACCTGCCAGGCGCTCCAGCATCTGATCAATGAATGCCAGAGAGAAGTGATCTTTCCTGGTTGCTTGATTGAGCCTCCTATAATCAATGCAGACTCTCCAGCTGTTCTGCACTCTTGTGGGAATCAACTCATCCCTCTCATTTTTCACAACCGTGAGGCCAGTCTTCTCTGGCACAACATGGATGAGGCTCACCCACTGACTGTCTGAAATAGGGTAGATGATCCCAGCTTGCAAAAGCTTGGTCACCTCCTTCTTGATGACGTCCATGATCACGGGGTTTTGCCTTCTTTGTGGCTGTCTCACTGGCTTTGCCCCATCTTCCAAAAGAATTCTATGCATGCATGTGGATAGGCTAATACCAGGTATGTCAGCCAAACTCCAACCTATGGCTTTCTTATGCGCCCTCAACACTCCAAGCAACCTCTCCTCTTGCACAAAATCAAGGGAGGTGGAAATTATGACCGGTTTCCTCTCATCATCCTCCAAGTACACGTACTTGAGGTTTTCTGGGAGCTGTTTCAGCTTAAGAGTGAGTTCCTGCAAGTCAGATTCAAGTGTACTTCCTGCAACGTGGTTAATGCATTCTGACTCTAAAGAATGAATAGGTAAAGGCAGATAACCCATCTCATCACAAATCAGATCAATACCCATCACAGGTATATCAACAACATCATCAATATCATCCAAATCATAAAAAACATTCATATCATCAATAACCTGGACATCAACAATACCCTGGACATCACAATTCTCATCCAAATCAACATTCAATTCAACATCATATTCAAATCCTGATTCAAGCCCAGATACTATGCATGAATGTACAGAAGATGGAAAATAATGTTTCTTCTCATGCATAGAACCAAAATCATCAACAATGAACTCATCAACAATGTCATCCAATGTATCAATCCTAAACACAGAATGGTCCTCAGTTGGAAATTTCATTGCATCAAGTATATTAAAATGAACAACAATATCAGCAAATTCCATAGACAAAGTTCCAGCATACACATCAATCTTAGTTCGAGCAGTTTTCAAAAATGGCTTGCCTAAGATAATGGGAGCGGACCCATGAGAGAATCCCTCCTCCATCTCTAAAACATAAAAGTCAGCAGGAAAAATCAATTCACCAACCCTAACCAAGACATCCTCTATGAAACCTGTTGGGTGGGTAACACTCCTATTGGCCAACTGAATGACCACACCCGTGGTTTGCAAAGGACCAAGAGACAAAGATGAATATATAGACAAAGGCATGACATTAACAGAAGCACCCAAATCAAGCATGGCATTCTCAAATTTACTGTTTCCAATCACACAAGGAATGCAAAATATACCTGGGTCCTTGCACTTCTCAGGAATGTGCGAGACCGACTTACCAATAAGCGCAAATACATTCCTTCCCATGTTAATCCTTTCATCGCCCTTCATCTTCCTCTTGTGTGTGCACAACTCCTTCAAGAATTTTGCATATCTTGGAATCTGTTTAATGGCATCAAGTAGAGGTATGTTCACCTCTACTTTCCTTAAGGTCTCCAGAATTTCCCTATCCACCTCTTCAGTCTTTTTGCTAGGAAGTGCCCGTGAAGGGAATGGAAGAGGGATAGGTCGGTCAACCAATGGAGAAGGTGCAACAGCGGTGGTGGTGGAAGAGGGAGAAGATCCACTTGAAGAAGAACCACCGACTGAAGAAGAAGATCCACCCACCTCAAATGTCCTGCGTGGACCGTCATGGTCGTCCTCTCTAGGACAAGTGGCAGGCACAGGTGAAGGTGTAGAAGCGGGCTCTGAAGGCACAACAGTCTGCTTCCCTGATATGAGGGTAATGACACTCACATTCTTCGGATTCTGCATAGTCTGGGATGGTAACTTATCAGAATTTTGAGACTGCGCCTGGTTCATCTGAGTAGCCATCTGACCCATCTGGTTAGTAAGACTCTGTATGGAAGCTCTAGTCTCCTGCTGAAACTGCAGGTTTTGCATAGTCATTTGTCTCACTAACTCTTCCAATGAAGGCTCAGAAGAAGTGGAAGGTTGGGCAACTGGTTGGGCAGGTGCCTCTTGCTGCTGCTGTTGTTGCTATTGTTGTTGTTGTCTCTGGTGTTGTTGCATAGGTGGAGGCACATATCTGTTAGGTGCTCCAACATTCTGGAAAGGTGGCGCTTGCTGCTGATACTGTGGCGCATTGTTCCATCTAAGATTGGGGTGATTCCTCCACCCTGGGTTGTACCTGTTGCTGGACAAGTCATGACTTTGCTGTTGTGGCTGCCTTTTGTTATATATGTTAGTAGCGTAAGCCTGAGGCGCATCAGAGGCAGCTGAGGACTGCAAAGTAGGACAAGCATCTGTATAGTGGTCACTGGAAGGACAAATAGCACATAGTCGTGCAACAGATGCAGATGGAGCTGCAGATCTCTGGTTGGTAGTCAACTGTGTCACTAACTTTGTAAGAGATTCAATCTTGTCTTTCAACTTGCTTTCAATGGCTGATAAAGACTGGGCAACCACATCATGAACGCCCCTCACCACAATGGCATCATTCCTGGCGCTAAACTGTTGGGAGTTGGAAGCCATCTTCTCAATCAAATGCCTGGCCTTAGTAGGTGTGGTGTCTCCAAGAGCTCCACCACTGGCAGCATCAAGCATACCCCTATCCATGTTGTTCAAACCCTCATAGAAATACTGGATAAGGAGTTGTTCAAGTATCTGATGGTGGGGACAACTTGCACAAAGTATCTTGAATCTCTCCCAATACTCATATAAGCTCTCTCCACCAAGCTGCCTAATCCCAGTGATGTCTTTCCTGATAGCTGTGGTCCGGGATGTTGGGAAAAATTTCTCCAAGAACAACCTCTTCAGATCATCCCAGCTAGTAATGGATCTAGGCGCCATAGCGTACAGCCAATCCTTAGCAACACCTTCCAACGAATGAGGAAATGCTTTCAAAAAGATGTGCTCTTCATGAACATCATGAGGTTTCATAGTGGAATAGACAATGTGGAATTCCTTCGAATGCTTGTGTGGACTCTCACCTGCAAGACCATGAAACTTGGGCAACAAATGGATCAGTCCAGTCTTGAGAACAAATGGAACGTCCTCATCAGGATATTGGATGCACAAGCTTTCAATATCGAAATCAGGTGAAGCCTTCTCCCTAAAAGTCCTCTCACGAGGTGGAGGTTGTGCCATATTGTTCTCAGTATGCAAAACAACAGAATCAGAATCAGAATCAAGTGCAGATGCAACAGATGCAGTGGATGCAGTATGCACAGAATACTCAACAGTTGGATGCACAGTATCTAATGGAACAAATTCAAAAACAGACTCTAAAGACAAATTCCTAGAATGCCTAACTAACCTATGAAACGTCCTATCAATTTCAGGGTCAAAAGGTGGTATGAATCCAGGATTTCCTCTAGTCATGCACTAAATCACAACACCCTCTAATCATGAATCAATAGCACAAAAATTCAAAACACAGTAAACAATCACAAGACACAACAAAGACTATCACAACACGTCAAAACACAGTCACAAGACACACAAACACAGACAAGAGACTCAATACTGAACCGTTGGTCTCCGGCAACGGCGCCAAAATTTGATGGGCTTCGCAACCCATACAAATTTAATTGCAATTTAGAAATGCAGTATAATGCTAGGTAATGACCCCTAGGTCGTCTCTCAAGGACCAATTTTGCGGTTCATAATCAAGTCAATAACATACAGTGGGGGGTTGAAATTGTTTGAGATGATAATTAAACTTAATTAACATGCATGGAAATTAAACACAACCGAGTAAGATAGAAAACATTAAAGTAAAATAAAATGACAGACCCAACATTGCAACCAACAACTATCTTGCACAATTAAAATTGTTTGTATGCATCACTAAACTAAAAGAAAAATGAAACACAACTCAATATACTATGCCAAATATTTTAAAGCAAAGAAATGAGTGAGTATAGCTTTCCTTCACCAATTCACGTGACTTCCAAAGCCTAAAGGTGAAGAAAATTAATTCCTCTTTCCTCCCAAGGGTTGACTTAACTTGCTTAGCTACCAAAGAGTAAAAAGAAATACTTTTCTCCTTCTACAAGTCACTTTGTCGAGACACCCTTTGCTAGTAATTTGAAATTGCTTCCAGCTGCAATGTGTCATCCCTTGAGGTACCGTGCATCACCATGGAATTGACAAATGAATTGGCTAAAAAGCCTACTTAACCGTGAGCTCCATCTAAATTTCCAAAAGAATGGGAGCATCAGCCGAGACTCCTCTGCTAAACTAAATCAGACGCTGCACCCAATGCCTCTTTCATTCTATAATTAATTGAAATGAAACTAGCTACATTAGTAGCTCCCAGCCGTCCCATCTCAAGCCTCCCATCTAATCCTCTTTCTTCAATTCTTCAAAATGGAATCTAAGCCCAAGAAACAAAGCACCGAACCTCACACAACGTTTCATTCAATGAAACTTAGAAAATAAAAGAACATTGCTAATTCCACTTGAATCAAGCGTACTGGACCAAGCAAGCAATGTAAATATTGTAAAATCTCTTTCAAGCTCCTTTTAGAACATGATGTGACAACATGAATGACCAAGTAAATCAGAGAAAAATGCCATGCCTTGCAACGTACAGCACCACACTAAACCAAGGCAATGAATTTCACTCTTCAATGAAAATTGACAAATGCCGTAGCCTGTACACAAACTACCGATCCCACCATTTCATCTCCTGCCAGCACCGTGAATCAACACATTTCTACTTTCTCCAAACGTTAGTGAATGCTCATCCCAAGATCCAACTAATACAATATTCATTCATTGAAATAGAGAGAAGAAGTAGTTCATTCTTCCAACAGCCATGACCCCACAACCATTAAAGTGAGATGTCACTCTATTTGTAGTTGCTTCTCATTAATCAAAGTGAAAGCAATTGAGAGGAAAACATGCTAGATGATTCTCGGTTATAGGAAACACACTGCCCTAGAAAAATGAGAGGGTGGGGTCCACCCTAAGGAAACCCTAATTCCATGTGTGTCCTTCTACAATTGGGCCTAGTTTAACACTACCAAAAATTTGCCCAAAAATACAAAACTTAATTTTAAAAAGCCTAATCTACTAAATTAAAATTTGACTACATCTAAAATTAATTTGTAGAAATTCTTCAATTGCTTGTGCTCTTCCAAAAGTCTCCAGTGTAATTCCAAAATTTCCTGAAAATGAAAATATGAATAATTAAGCTCAAATAATTCAAATTAATTAAAGGCTTAATACCTCAATTGGTCCTCTAATTTGTCTACTAATCTCATTTTGGTCCTCTATTTTGCAACAGTCTCAATTTAGTCAAAAATTTTGCAAATATGAACACATTACATCTCATCCGTTAAGTCTTAGCAAACGGCGTTTAGTGTTGATGAGCTGTAAGTTTAGTATTTACCACGTGTCAATGTGAAATAAAATGGATTGCCTTAGGTGGATGAGGAAGCCGTCAGATATAAGGGCAAGCCTTTTTTTTTCTGTCACAAGTCTCTAAAACTCTCTTCTTGGGTTGTCTGATTTTCTCTGAACCACACAGTGTCACCGGCGAGTTTAATCACGCCGGAGATTTGCCCTATGTTGGCCGGAATACCCTAATTTTTCGATTTGAGCTCTGAATTCTGATTCTGTTTCCCTTTTTTCCCACTGTTTTGGGTCTTTGGAAACAACCAGGAATAACAAAAAATGTTTTTTTTTCTTCGCTTTATTCTGAGTGAGATTGCAGGGAAAACAATGCAGAGAGGGGATATGAGATTTTTGAAAAAAAATCACGAGATCCCCTGTTTCTGAATTCTTCATGTTTTAGACCTCCTGCAAGATTCAATTTTTTTTTCCTTTTTTCTCTCTCCTTTAAAAAGTGTCGTATGAGAAGGTAGTTGGATTCCGTGAGGTGGATTTTGGAGTTTTTTTTTTGTGTTGGATTTTTAAAAAGCTCGCCTCAAGCAGCTCGCCGGAACTTTGGCTGGAAAACGGAGCACGCCAGAAACCTTGTCCAAGTGGAAGATCCACAACGATGGTGCTCTCTCTCTCTTTTCTTTTTTATCTCTCTCTTTACACAACATTTTTGCCAGTAACAATGGAGGTGTGTGCTGCTTGGCCGCTCACTGCCTCTTGTTCATCACTCCCTCGACACCATTCTCCAAACTCCATGGATCCTCTTCGTCTTGTCGAATATTGCACTTCGTCTTCGTCTTTCTTTTGCACTCAGCAAATAAAATTCCCAATTCCATTATCAAATCCCTAATTCGCACATCAGAAAATTAAATCCCTAATCTAAATAATTGGAAGTAAATAATGTCACATCATAATTGTTTTTTTAATTAAAAAACACACAATTTAATTACAAAAATCCACATAATCAAATAACACACATCATCAGTCTTAAATTTAACGACGTCTGCTACCACTTAACGGATGTGATACAATGTGTTCATATTTTCAAAATTTTTGACTAAATTGAGACTGTTGCAAAATAGAGGACCAAAATGAGATTAGTTGACAAATTAGAGGACCAATTGAGGTATTAAGCCTTAATTAAAATATGAATTAGTGGTCTAATTAAGCCCAAATGGTGAAAATGACACAATAACTAAGAATTAAGCACAAATCATCAACACAATTCGGCGCAAGAAACTAAGTTAATGATATAAAATATTCATTCATCATATACCAATGCATGACTAGCCTACACAGTGCATGACTAGCCTTTCCACCAGAAAACGGCTACCATCCTTACCGGATTCACAGCTGCTTCACCACCATCAACCAAATTGAACTCAACACCGTAATTCTCAAAAAAGTAAGGTGGGAACTGAGTGGTTGCAGTTGAACTGGATGTGCATATATCCAACAAAAAGGCATTTAAGTAGGGAACCTTCTTAGCTGCATCAGAAAAAAAACATTATATTAATTTGTGTTTGGATTTTAATGTATGAAGAAATATATGCATATGCTGCTAACTAATAACCTTGTAGCTTGAGAATACAACTAACTTTTGTTTCTTGATATCGAAAGCTGAGATTACAAGATTGGTCAATGCTTCACCAATTCGTGTTTCCTTCAACGCATCACTGGCTGCGCCTTGTAAACCCTCTCCATCGAACAGGGGACCGTTTCCTGGTCTGCATGTTAAGATTGTTGTTTCACTTTATTATGACAGTTCCATCTAACTATTGATACATTAATTATTAATTAAGACGAAAATAGATAGAGTTAATCCGCATTAGCAACTCTAATATTAATATTATTATACCTAGATTGGTTGAATATACGAGGGCCATTTAGTTTATAGAAGTCTACTATCTGTACAGGAGTATAAGCAGGATGAGAAGGATGATCAAGGCTTGGGGTGGCTAACATGGCTGCTGTGGTTGAACCAATGCTGGTTCCTCCTATCACATCAAAGTAATCTGCTAAATCTGTTTTTGGATCCTTAGCCTGATATGAAGAAGTTGTTTCTTTTACAGTGCGATTTCTGATACATGCATGGCTATGGGAGAATGGGTGGCAAATCCACACACCGAACCTGCTGTGGTTGTGAGAAATACTGGCAAGAAGTGCATATTACGGTGAGAGAAAAATGTGGAGGTAATTAATGCTGAGAGAAATAGAAGAGAGAGAGAAAAAAATGTCAGAAACAGCAGAAGAGAGAGAAGAAAAGTGCAGTAAAGTTAACGTCGTTTCTGCTTATTTAACGGAAAGGACCGAATTCTTACAAAATTCGTAATATAGGAACCAAATAACGTCGTTTTTAAAAGCGGGTACAAAACAAAAATTCAACCCCCAACTTGGGGACTAAAAAGATAATTAAACCTAAGTAATACAAACTAACCAAACATGACAAAAAAAATAACAATATATAAGTAATACAAACTAAGACTAACATATATCAATGTGGACGTCTTAACATTATAAGCACTTAAAGATTGCACCATTGAATGGCCACTGTCATTAGTTATGGTCAGAACTGTTTGTAGAATTATTGACATTATGAGAAGAACTAACCAACTACATTATCTTCGATCCAATATAATAAAGTCATGTTCACACGTATCACCACAATATTATACACAAAGCAAATACATATATGCATTAACAATGAGGAAGAAGAAGGGAAAAGGGGGTGTGTTTGAAGGGTGTACGAAGAAGATAAGGGTAAAAATATCTTTTCGCCTTGGCTATGGAGAAAATATGGAGGTGTAGGAAGAAGCATCATAAGTTTCAAAAGGGAAATGGGTCCATTTATTGATTTTGTCAAGGCCCAAATATTTCATGCAAGAAAGGAAAGTTTGATTTATTTTTCATATAAGATGATAGTTATTTCCTATAGTCTAAAAACTTACTTTTACGTGTTTTAAGTAGTGGAATATTTTACCGTGTCAAAACACGATATAAGATATTAAGATTTGAGTTATGGAAGGTTTCACATTTGTACTCATTTAGTGTTTCTTTTTTCTAAAAAAATAACTCCTGTTTTCCAATGTCTAGATTTTATACTAAGGATTTTAGAAGGAACAAAATATATTTCTTTTCTATATATTTTCTTTATATTTATTCAAGAAATTTATTTAATTTACTTTTATTTTAAATTTAATATGTAAAAAAGAAAATTCTCAAACATATTCGAACGTGTTGTTTGGTTTTTTTAAGCGGTGTGCATTAGCTTTTACGTTTTTAGTGTAATAATGGATACAAATGTTAACAGAAACACACGCTAATACTGAAAATAATTTTTTTTTCTATAAATATTAATAGAAGAAAATAAGAGGTGCTTGTTGGCTGAACATTTGAATGAAGAAAAGACCCACAAATTAAGCTTTTTAAAGATATATATTTAAATGATGATGAACTTACTAAAAAAATTCTTCATTTGAAAAGTGTAAATATAGGTGCTCGTGTCTAAGTGTATGCATTTTTAAATATCTATAATTATATTAGTAGGTGACGATATTATAATGTTATTAAGTTAATATATGAAGTAAATTTATATTTATTAAGTTATATTTATCTATAATTTATGTATTATTATGAATAATTATTTAAATTTTAAAATTATTAAATAAAAGGATAAAAATTGAAAAGGTGTATATAGTTATAGATAAAATAGATTTTAATTATTGAAATAAAAAATACTACAAATAATTTTTTTATTATGAAAATAATTATTTAAATTTAATAATTAATTACTAAAATTCAAAGGTGTAAATAATTATTTTATAATGAGTAATTATTTGGATTTAAAAAAGTAATTACTAAAATAATAAAACTGAAAATAGTTTTTTTATTATGAATTATCATTTAAATTTTAAAAGTAAAAATTAAGAAAGTAAAATTGAAAAATAGTAATAATTATTAACTAATATATCACTTTAAATTTTAGTATACGATGATGTCATTTGTTAATATAATTCTTTTGTTGACATCAATATTTTCTAATTCGACAACTTGACACAGATGATCATCACTTTAAATGTAATAGAGGGAATTACCCCAAAGACCAGAATTATATCTTCGAAAGACCAAAAAAGAAAAATTGAAAGCAAAACTAACATTTTAGCTCTACGAGGAAGAAAAAAAAACATTAAATAAAACATACAACTTTCAACTTTTTTTAAAGTTTCTAAAGAAATTCTGTAAAAGAAATATTTAAAAAAAATTGCGATAGAAGATAATTCATGACATCTTTCATATTCTTAGGATGGAAACCGCCTATATAGGGGATTTCACCCTTGTGCTATGTTTTTTACTCTTATATATATAATTACTGTACCTCAAACATTTATATCCACAATAATATATACCAAACATTATTTATGATGTTTTACTTCATAGGCAGATATATCAAAGTGAAACATAACATATTAATGACTTCAATAAATAAAAACACGGTTACGCCAATCAACTTCATCATACTAACTGTTATGTCTATTTCGCTCATAATAGTGTTTCTATAGTTTTTGTTTTTGTTTCATCAGCAGTGTAATCACACGTTACTTGATAATTTCACCGTTTGATTTTTGCAATTTGTAGAATACTTTTTTTTTTGGAGACTACTTAAGATTTCAAGCTATGAACATTTTCACCATCTAGCTATTTAGTACTATATATTGCTTCTGCACCTCCCATATTTTTAACATACCTATACTTATATTATTGTACTTCCAACATTTACCTCCACCTTAATATATGCACCAAATATCATTTATTATTTTTACATACGCCTCCGACAAAGTTAAAAAAGTAAAAACATGAAATGTTTGGAGTGAATCAAAATGAGTCAGAAATAATCTTTAAATTGGCTCATATAATAACCAAATCTAATTTACATTATATGGATCACTCTAATGAAATCATATCAAATGTTCGTACCTTTATAATAATGTTATTCTTATTAAAGAAACTTAATTATTACAAGGAGATTTATAAATAACCTTTACAAGCAGAAAAACTACAAGAACATAATAACAAAATCAGTTACAAATACATAGTTGTTACAACCAAATTTAGTTTCCAAAAGCTCTTCAATTATCAAACAATCTATGCTAATAATATGTTAATATCGTCTCAAATTACATGGTGAATGTCACAAAGAGCCAACTTGGATACAAAATTATAAAAAATTAGTATGATGAAGATGTTTAGTCAATGCATCCACAATTTTATTGAAAAAAAAAAGTGAACGAGGTCTTGTTAAATTTTCTGACAAACCACATGAGAATCAATCTCCATGTGTTTAGTGTGATCATGAAACAAAGGATTATGAGCTAAATAAATGGCAAACTAGTTCTCACAATAAATTGTAGTAGGTCTGAATGAAACATGAAGATCACATAAAAGATAATGTAACCATTGAATCTCACAAGTGAGGCTGGTTAATGCTAGATATTCTGCTTCGGAGGATGAACGAGAGACAATTGATTACTTCTTGGATTTCCAAGAAATTAATGAAGAACCAAGAAAAACACAAAATCATGTGATTGAGCGACACGTTTCCAAACAATAAGCCTAATCAAAATCAATAAAAGCATAAAGACAAATGTTAGTAGATGTACAGAAAAATAACCCTTGGATAAGTGAACCTTTTAGGTATCTAAGAACCCAGATCACAACTTTATAATGAACATCAAGAGGTTGAACCATGAATTGACTAAGCTATTAGACAGAAAAGACAATGTCAAATCGCATAATATTGAGATATAGTAATTTACCAACTAATTTGTGATAAGCAGTAATATCTGCAAAAGGTTCTCCATAGTCATTCTGGAGTTTAGTAAAAGGATCAGAAGGACTAAGACCAAATTTGGAATCAAGTAAACCATTATCATCAAGAAGTTTAAGTGTATTTGCATTGGTTCATATGCATGCCAAACTTGGAGAGTGCAATTTCTAATCCCAAAAAAATAACAAATGGCACCAAGATCTTTATTCTTGAATTTAGTATCCAAAACACCAACTAAGACAATGCCATCCACATAAATTAATAGGGTTGTGAAAGGGTGGAAGTAGCTTTGATAAACAAAGATTGATTAGCGAAATAGTGTTTATAATTAAGAGATAAAAGATTGGTAGAGAGAATATGGTGCCATTGCTAGCTGGCTTTGCTTAAGACCATATAATGACTTGTGAAGTTTGCAAACCTGAGTTAGTGCATAAACCATCCTTTAATTGTTGTTATGGGTAGGAGAACATAGGCAATGGTGATCTTGGCAACTAAGGAAAATGTGTCAAAATAATTCACTCCTTCTAACTTAGTGTAGCCCTTGGTGACTAATCGGACTTTGTATCTTTCAATAGTGTCATCTACATGATATTTTACCTTGTAAACCCATTTACAACCACTGAGACTCTTTCCTTGTGGGAGATCAACAATAGACTAGGTTTTATTTTCATGTAAAGCTAAGAACTCAACATCCATAACGTTTTAACAACAATCCAATTTTGATGATTCGGAGAAAGTTGTAGGTTAAAAAATGTTAGTAACAACAAAACAATTTTTTTATAAGATGTATTGCATTGGGAATAATCTAGAATTGTTGACAAAGGATGCATACAAGTACCTTTAGTAGGATGTGTGGAACTACTAGAAGCAACTGCAAAATAACGGTGAAAATCTACGAGGTAAAAGGGTGATATTGGATGAATGAAATGTAAACACAAATTCATAAAGAATAATATTTCCTTAAAGAAAAAGTTGATGAGTATGGAGATCATATAAAACATATCCTTTAGTACCTTCCCTATATCCCAAGAAAAAGATTTTGCTTGCACAAGATTTTGAAGAGTAGTTGCATAAGCAAGGCAGCCAAAAACTTTCAAATGGATCATGTTATGTGGTTGATCATATATATAAGAATGCATAAGGGCATTTAAAATGCAATAATGGAGTAGGCAGGAGGTTAATGATATGAACAACTTGTTGAACAACATAAGGCCAAAATATTTGAGGTAGTTTAGCTTGGTAAAACAAGACTCAAGCAACATTTAAAACATGTTGATGTTTATGCTAAAAAACACCATTTTGTTGAGGTGTTTCAACACATGTTATGTGATGAAGAATACATTTGGATAAAAATTTGAGTTTAGTATGAAATTAAGTTTAATTCAATGAAATGAAATGAATTAAAGGTGTGCGAGTTTCAAATTTAAATTTCATGAACTTAACCTTGGTAAAACATAAGTAATCATCAACTAAAGTAAGAAAATATTTATAACCATAATTAGAAATAACAGAAAATGATCCCCATATGTCATCGTGAAGAATATAAAAAATTTTATTTGATTGTGTTAACTAATATATGATGAGGCAAATTCCTTTGTTTGGCAAAAGGACAAATATCACAAGGAAAGGTAGTAACATAATAAGTAATGAAAGGACATTGTTGAGAAATAATACAAAAGATAGAATTAGAAACATGGTATAATCTAAGATGCCAAAGAGAAGCCGCATTGGATTTGGTATAGTGGTAAGAACATATAAGATGGTAATTCAGACAAGAATGAGACAAATTCGACACATACAATTCGTGATGCAAGCTAGATGAACTAATAATCCTTTGGGAGGTTTGCTGCAAAATAACACAAGAATTGAAGTAAAATAAAGTATGAGAGTGTAAGGTTTGGATCAATTTTTGAATAGAAACCATGTTAACATGAGAATTGGTTACATAAAGAACATCATGAAAAATCAAGGAATCGTCAACATAATAGTACCAGATATAGAAATAGAAACTTTGACAACATTTGGCAAGGTAATAAAAATAGATGGAATAGTTTTATGAGTAACAAAAAACATGAAAATCAAAAGTAATATGACTAGTGGCACCTGTATCCATAAGCCATTAAGAAGATAATTTACCTGGAATAACATAAGAAGGGGAAGTAGAAAAAAAAAATTAATCGAAGGAGTGAAAACTGTTGGAAAAGTGATATAATGTCATGATATTATTTTTCAGTAAAAGTAGGCATTGGTATTGGAGGCATTAGTTATAAAAGAGTTAGAAGGAAGATCATTAGATGTAACATTGTTAGCCATGCGGGTCAACTTGTTTTGGTATCCTGGTGGAAAACCATGTTTAAAATGACATGTATCCATTATGTGATTGGTGCAGTGCAAAATTTATTATCATGGAAACCTCCTCCATTATTTTTGTCACCTGCTCGTACAACATAATGACCTATGTCACGACCTCCATGGAAAGTATGAAAATTTGAAACACCATCATTCTTGAACGGCAAATTCATAATAGTAGTAATAACGAGAGCTTGAGTATCAATAACATTTTCAAGAGAACCAAGGAAAGAATGTAGTTGACATTCTTGCTGAATAATCATGTTAAAGACTTTGGTAATATCGGGAAGATGATTGATTAACATAATGTAAGAGTGCACAGAGACATATTGATCATTGAGGCCTTTCAAAAATTGAATGACATAACCATGTTGCTTATAGCGTTGGACACAATCAAGAGCACCATAGAAACCATTGATAACACAGTGCAATTAACAAGGGAACAGAAACTATCAATTCCTTAACGAATGTAAGCTTGTTCTTAGATTTGATCGCAAGCTTCATGACACGAGCCCGATTGTGATGATTCTTGCCATAAAAAAAGGTGGAGATAAGAACGAGAGTAAAGTTTTCATTAGAGGAAAAAAAATTGAAAAATTAAGGTGAATGTCACTATATAATTCTGATATCATAATAAGGAAGGAAAAGATAAAATAATAATATCTTATACCATCTTAATAATCAAATATATGAAATATAATTAATCTTAATATATTGAAAAAACTTAATTAAATGTATTACAAGCAGAGTATATAAATAGCATTGTAAAACAGAAAAAATCAGAAAAATAGAACATAACAAAGTGAACTACAAATACGTAAGTGTTACAACCAAATTCAATTTGTAGAAAATTTATATTAATAATATATTAATACTAAATTGAGTTTAAAAAAAGAAATATGTGGTAATATTACGGGAAAGCAAAGTAAATAAGTAAATGAATAATGTGAAGCAAGTAGAGCAACTTGCATTGAATAAGTTGCAGATATTAAAGTTGAGAGGACCATATTGATTTAATACAATGAACTATGTACTTAATATGAAATGGGCCTGCTAGGAATTGACCCAATTTGTAGCATATATCCCAAACCCAACTTCACACTCCTCCCTGAGATCAGGAATCTTGACGTCATTAACTACATTTTTATATGGTGGACCAACTTAGCTACTGAACTCATTAAGTAAAATGCACGTGATGCTTACTTCCTTTTATATAAATTCACACCTCACATATCTAAAACTAGAAAATCTTTGAAAGACATCCTCTTATACCTACCTATCAAAACAGTAGAATTCAATAAAGGAGGCTTGCCTACAAATTTAACACTACCCCATATATATCTCTTTCTTTTTAAGTATTACCATTTGAAATTCAAAACAACGTTAATTGTTCTTTATCATTTTGTATTTTTGTTCTTTAAGTATATATTTATAAAGTAAGAAATTATTTTTTTAAGTTTTCTGGAAAAACCTTATTAAACCTTAAACGTCTTGGTATGTAGAAAAAGTAGAATGAGAATATATAATAATTAACCAATACATGCAAGCGTGTACATCTAGTGGTATTGAATAGGAAAAAGTGTGTTTAATAATTTTTTTTGATAATTTTTTGACAATACACATGTGACAGTCTATTATTAGTATATTTCAAATATTTTTTAAACATAAATTTAAACAAACCAATAAAATGATAACACGTGTGCGCTGTTATAAAAAAATTGTTAAAAAGAATTGTGAAATATCATCATCCGATTGAATAATAGGTGGAGAATGCAAGAGTGGTCTGTAAAATGGTGAAGATAATGGAGATTTTGAAAATTTTTTCGAAAGTAATAATCTGATTTTGTTGACAGGAAGGTGCAGATTGGTGGGGTCATGTTCTAAATCAAAATAGATGCTTGCTCCGCCAGCTAACATCATTAATTCAAGTTCATAAATGAAGAGTTACGTACATGCTGATAATGGAAGAGCAATACGCAGGTCACTAAAAGATTCTACCAAACTTCATAAGTTCCACATATAAATTTCACCTAGCTGCGTACCTCTAATTTTTCCCTATTCAGTTAGAGTTTAAAAGGTTAATGAGTATATTATTAATGTTAATGCTAATGATTGCCACGGAAAGGGGGAGCACATATATAGTACATTATTTAATTAAATAAATATTTGATTTTGTCTTCGGAAATCCTAGAATATTACGCTGCTAAAGCTGAAGACCTAATTAAAATCTACTATTTTGGACAAGAATATATATATATATGATGATTACATGATTATTTTGTGAGAGACATTATTACTATTAGTAGCATTTTAACCTAATAAAGTTGAATAGCTAACGGCTACTCTAACTAACTAGTTTAACATACGACACCACACAACCGTGTATCGATGAGATGATGATCAGAAGACAGAGGGACCAGACAAGGGATCATTCACCAAATTAAATATGTTATTCCAGTAATGCTTGTTATTCTCTTCCAGGTTGACGTTGCAGAGGCTTCCATCCCCGTTCATCATTGCCATGTTCTCTTCCTCCGCTCCCAAGTTATCGTTGGACTCATAAACCAACCCTTCATCATTGTTCAGTCCTTCGAGGACAACACCGTTGGGGAGTGTAGGAGGAACAACATTATTGTTGCTGTCGTACATTGTAGTAGTGGCTCTAAATGCTTCCACAGCCGCCATAATATCATCGTCTTGCAAATGTAACACTGTGTTCTCTTTCATCAACCCACCATCATCCATGTTTGTGCTTGGGAGAGGAAACATGTCGTTGTTTTCGTTGAACAGTACTCCAATGTTGTTATTGTTTGATACAGGAAGCATAGTTGGTGTCGTTCCTGGAAAGCACAACGTGGATGTTGGTGACTCTAGAGTGTCTTCGGTGGATAGCATCATAGCGTACATGCTATGCATCATTTTGTGGTTACTTTCTTTTGTTGGTGGTTGTGGCTTGGACCATGAGCTTTGCCACGCTTTAAGGATGTCCAGGCAGGGTGGTAGAGAGGGTTGTTGCGTAGTAATTTTATTGAGGACCAGCCTCGCGGGTTGTGTGTTGGAGCTGGGTCCCAGGTTGCTCTGGACTTGCAACCTTGACTCTCTCACCAGTCTTGCTTCCGCTTCCAGACGAGCACTCTCCCACTGCGCCATGTGGCTGAGGTTGGCTGCGTCCTTGGATTGGCAACCACCGGAGCCACCAAGCGCATCGGTTTTGGGCTTGTGGGTCGTGGGGTCTATCCCCATTCTTGTTAACCTTTTCTTCAGGTGTGTGTTCCAGTAGTTCTTTATCTCATTGTCGGTTCTCTTCGGAAGTTGAGCCGCTATAGCTGACCATCTATATGCTCCAAAGCACAAAAACAGCCATTAGCAATGGACATTATATAATAATAGTCTATACATACATACATACATAGATACAGTTACAAATACTGTTTTCCAATAGTAATAATAATCTGTGATAGCATTGAATGGAAATCTTGAATAGCGATCGATGAGAGAAATATGAAAAACATGAATAAAAAAATGTAAGTTCGGTGTTGGTTTATAAATGGCAATGGGATGATGTTGTTAGCAAAATATAAGGGGATACTAAAAATGATTGTATGCAAGTTAAGTTTCCTAGCTATGGGGTCATTTATAATGAATAAATAATAAAGTGGGAATAGGAAGAAGGGTCCTTTGGTTTGTTATTTTTGGTTTATGGGTCTATCACATCTACCACTTCTCTACCAGTGATTTGGTTAGCTTACCTGTTCCCAAGAAGGGCATGGAGTTGAATGATTGTTTGCTCTTCCTGCAAGCTGAACTTTCCTCTTTTAATGTCGGGTCGAAGGTAGTTAGTCCACCTCAGTCTGCAGCTCTTCCCACATCTTTGAAGGCCTAAAGTTTAGTACGTGAAAAGCAAGAAGCTATTATTAACACACACCCCATAAAGAAAAGAACAAAGAAAGAAAAGGGTTGTGTATTGTGTATTGTGTATTGTGTATTGTGTATTGTGTATTGTGTTGTGTTGTGTGGCAGCAAGTACCAGCTTTTGAAGGCAAGGCACGCCAGCTTCCGTGGCCGAACTCTTCTATGTAAGCCATGAGCTTTTTGTCCTCTTCAGGAGTCCAAGGGCCTTTCTTCAAGCCCACTTTTTCACAGCATGGTGACCTACCCATTGGTGCTGTGGACCAATACTGAAACGTTTGAGTTAGCGGTTTTGGAAGGTTTGGTGCAGAGAACAAGAGAAAGATAGAAAAGACCACAAGCAAAAGTAAGCAAGTTCAAGGAGAAGGGTAAGAAAAGAACGTTATATATAGAGGGATAAACATCACAAATCACTGTGCAAGTAGTTATGATGCAGTACGTGTATTTGTGAGTGAGGTTCCGTATCTTAATTTTAGACACCTGCGTGGGAAAGGGATAGTCAGAGTAACGAGGCCTAATATATATATATATATATATTTTTTTTCTCATTTTCTTTTTCTTTTAAAAATTTACAACATCTTTTCTTTAATATATTCCAATTTTACAGACACAATAACATATATCACGTGGATATCAATTTATTCTTCAAAACTAATGCATAAGGTAGGAATCTTAAATCTCTTAAACTAATATATTTACAACAATATATTAATTATAAGATGAACATTACAATTAAGTGATATACACATTATTTCGTTTAGCAGTGATAACTTTAAGTTGTATACTGTTTTACCTCTAGAACCATTTTCAAACTTGTACTTTGTAAGTACACAATAATTTGGTCAGACACAACACAACCAAGTCAAGATAAATTGGAATAACCTTTTTGTTTTAATTTTATTTGAGCAACCGCATTCTTTAATTAACTTTTTTCAAATCGTTTATTCATGCCAGCTAAACCCATCTAAATGTCTTTAATATTCCATGTTCTAGTTTTTCTAACTCTGATGCAAGTTAGATAAATGATAGGTGGAAACACTTGGGGTAGCATAATTGAAATTTATGTGTAGAAAGAAGAGCAGTGAAAGCTATACTTGTCAAATAATGTGTGAACAACTTAATGTAAACGTAAATGTGTAGCATTACATACTTTGTTGTCGTTATGATCACCCAAAACACTCTTATAAAACCTTTGTTGTTGTCAACCACCCTTATGGTTTCGCAGTTGTTGGGTATATTATCACAACATTGTTGTTGTCAGTTCTTATGATGTCTTTGACGGCTGTGTGAAGACAATCCATGAATCTATTGTACCCATGTTTTCTCACTCACTCTTTATTGAGAAAGATCTTAGACAAAGAAATAACTTTCGCATCTTGTTTAAGATGTTTGTTACTATCACTTACATGGAAGTTGAGCATCATGTTGCCCTAACAAAGTTTGGTAGAATATTAGAATAATGAATGAATGTCCTCTAAATGCATTGTCAAATGCTAAGCTGCTTTCCAAGAATGGCATGTAGCTTTTGAAAATATGAATGACAATTAATTTGGGTTGTAAAAACATGTAGGAAATGTTTATCCATAGATGTTTAAGAGGACTCACATTCTGCATGCAATTTTTACACGAATTGTAATTTATAATAAATGTTGAAAGGAATTTTTCGTATCAATTCAATGTTTGGTATAAATAAATTTAAATAAAGATATAGTAACAACCTTTATAACAACTAGTCCAAAACTATTCATATTATTTGTATATATCATTCATTTTCTTTGTTAATTCAAATATTTATTTTATTATAATAAAATTGTAAAATAATATATTATATAAAGTATTCAAAATATTTTTTTAAAAAAAAAGTCTTACTTTTTGGTATTGATGAAGAATTCATCCATTTTACAATCGACAAAAAAAAGAGTGTATAATAATTTATATGAGATGGGTTTGATTGTACTGATATAAGATTGAAGAGTTTACAGTATGAAAACATTGAAAAAAATATTCTTCCATTTAGAAAATACATTCCTTAAAAAGTAGTTTAAATTTGAGAAATCATCACAAGCTATCTAACATAAACGAGAGCTCTTTATTTAACTTGATCAAATAACATTGTAAGAAAACATTTTTCCGAAATATTTTTTAATGAATTAAAGAAACCAACCTCCTATAAACAAATGTTATTGAGCAGTCATATAGAGCCGATGAATTGTCCAATTTAGATCCAAATATATTTTTGTTTAATTTTTCACATAACTATTTATGAATATAAAATATTCATTAATTTCGTTGATGATTAAATTTTATCAAAAACTAATCAACCAAATTTAATGGAATCTGCTATGTCACAATAAGATCGCGACAAATGCCTTTCTTGCATCATTAGCACTATCTACTAGTGTCAACTAATGAAGACAATAGAAAAGGGTTGGAAGGAGAATATCATTAACAACAAAATAGGCTTTATAAGTGATGACCTACTATCACTTAATAGTCACGACTTTAATTCTTGCTTACATTTCAAGTGCAACTGTGTAATTATAGTATTGACCACAAATTTACTTTGGAATGTAAGTTAGTTTGCATATGTTTCTTCAAATTCTCTCAGATTCATTTTCCCAGTTTGCAATGGTTTGAAATAAAGTACTTATTGAGACGGAGATATTATTTTAATAAATGAAATATTTTGTGTGAAAAAGTTAAAGAAAAGAGATGGATGCAGATAGATAGAATAATGAAGCAGAAGAGAAGGTGATCGGACACAGTACTAAATGATTTTGTTAAATTGGTATGGTAATGGACATAAGATTTGGGTTGTACCTATAACATATATATGTATAAGAAATATTGCATAAGCTTTGAAGACAAGATACCTCAATATTGTGTAATGGTTCTGATGTTTCATAATAGCATCCACCAAGAAGCAAGCAATATGTGGACCATATGATAGGAAAAGAATTTGTATCTACTAATCAAGTTCTGTCGTTGCCTTGCATGGCAGAATTTAGCACAGAACGTATACATATACATTAGACGTTTGAATTTAATAGGGTGGGGTTCAACACACATTGCTTTTTCCATTCATTTACTACTGTTTGGTAGAGCCCATGAATGTAAGCTTTCTACAGCAAACGTGCTTCTGTGTTATATATATTTATATAAACTGACATAACTTTTATTACAAGACTCACATATGTAGCACGAGAAAAAGATTTTTCATCTTATCTTAACTTTCTTAGTCAAATAGATCCATATTAGGTTTCCTTCTAAAAGGAAAAAATCGCATTTCACAATTCTCAAATCTTTTTTCATTGTCAGTAAATAACCACCTCAATATCTCTGCTTCTGTAAAATAAAATCCACATCAATATATCCAACTTCTTTATGTTTTTTTTACTTTTAAAATTATGCCAAACTAAGTTTAACAATTGCTGATAATAAAAAAAAAAAATAACTAAGTTAGCAAGTCCATGTTTTTCAATCTTCAACTTCCAGTGTTGACCATGGTTTTCTCGTAACTATTTTACATCATTTAAACTTCGATATAACCTAATTTAAAAGAATTTTGCATGCTTGAACAATTATATGAAGTAGTTAAGGATGTTGAGACGTTTGCAGAAAACTATATATGGAAATTTATAAACAGACATTGTAACTAATATTGCATTATTGATTCAGAGTTTCGTAAATTAAAAGAATCATTAAAAATTATTTATAAAATTTATTAGTTAATAAATTAATTACAAATTGATAAACTTTTAACTAAGCTTTTATGATGATAAATAAACTTGTTCATAATATTATTCGCAACCGTTTTTGACGAAATTCTCGTAAGTATAAATATAGGTATAGATAATACTCAATTCTACGTTACTAGTTCTTATCTTTATATTCGTTCTAATATTATTTAAATTATTAAATTATTTTATAATTATTAGTGTATATATATATATATATATATATATATTATTTAGTAT
Source organism: Vigna mungo (assembly GCA_036885675.1). NCBI lineage: Eukaryota > Viridiplantae > Streptophyta > Magnoliopsida > Fabales > Fabaceae > Vigna > Vigna mungo. The sequence goes on along the minus strand of CP144700.1, from coordinate 41,305,304 downwards.
TATAATCTTTCTTAATTTTTTATCTATAATTTTTTTAATTGTTTGATGTGTCATGAAAATTCATATTTTCAAAATATTTCCTTTTTTATTAGAATCTTTGTACAGAAATTAAATATTTTTTATCTCTTGTATTTGAATATTTTTAATCGTTTTTAATATTATTATTTAGTATTTATTTTTTTCATACAAGAAAACTCTTAATTTAAGTTTTCAATAACAAAAACTTTTCATTTATTATGTAATATAAAAAATTATTTTCTTTATTCTCTTATTCTAAGAACTTTTTCGTTTATCAAAACAATTTTATTAGTTTGATATATGAAAAAAAAATAGATCTTTGAGATATTTGATTTCTTTGCATGATTTTATTCAATTGTGTATAAAATTATTTCTATGAAACACATTTGATTACTTTTTAATATTTTCATTTGGTTTTTTATTTTTAGTATGTAAAATATTGTTTTGATATTTTTTATATAATTATTTTTTATTTTCTAACCCACCATCATAAATATTACCACTATTAATTAGTATATCGTTTTTTAACATAATATAATAATTTAATGTCATTATCATTAATCTTGTTTCTTACCTTCTAACATATACTGGAGTTTAAAAATAAAAAGTTTATGCAAAATTTCAATTATTATTATTTAATCTTTGTTCCTTGTGTCATTTGGTTCAAGTAATGGATAATAGTTTTTATTAGTATATAAAAAAGATTTAATTAGAATTTAAAATATTAGAGTAAATAAACATTTAAATATTTTTAATTTTGATTATCTATTTAAATTTTGTAATATGTTAAAAGTACTTTTAGATTTTATCAATTTTATTTCATTAACTTTGTAGATTTAATAAATATTTTAGTCTTCTGAAATTTTATTTGATATTCTAATTTGAAATATATATATTTACAATTTTTATTTTAAATATTTAATATTTAAGAAATGAGAATACATATTTTTTATATTGATATTTGGTAAATAATTTGTCTTTTGTATGAATTTTTTTATAAAAATTAATTAATTGATATTGAAACTATAAAAAAACAGTTACAAATAAGAGGACAAATATGATTGAATATTTGCTCGTTGATGGAAATGAAAATGAGAAAAAATTTATACTCGTTAGATTTTTGTACAAAGATGTGGGTGAATTTTTTCTTTAGAAATAAACATAGGATATTGAAACTTTTCCCAAAGTAGAAATTCTAACATTCCAAATTATATAGAAAACTATATAATATAGTAGTCGATCAATTATAATATTATAGGACACTTAAAGACTTGCAAATAAAATAATGATTTTAGAGTCATTCAAAATAACTATAAAATTTAAACATTATATACAATAGAGTATTTCAAAATTTTACAAAACAACTAAGAACTCCTAACTAAACTAGGCAGCAACATCATCACCCTCCAAGGCTTGCTCCATAGACACCTCATCTACCTATGTTCACATCCAAATGGATGATCATTGCAAAGAAGGAACACATCACATACAAACACAAAACAAGCAGAAAGGGTAAGCTAGATGTAAAAGCATTATGTTATCTCATAGCATTTCACATAAAAGAGAGTATTCATACCAAGCAAATAAGCAAATTGTCTTATCATGTTATAAACTAGATTGGACCTGTCCAGACTTAGAATGAATATCGAGCTATGGCGGGTTGTGCGCTTGTGGTGGCTTCTACTGCTTTGCAAAGTCATTGTCAATGGGTTCACTCTACCACACAGTTCGTTATCGCGCAATAGGCCTCCAAGTAACGCCTACACTTGGACCACCTACTACTTTCACCACATGCATCAATCTTCTCTAATTGAGAATGAAAGGTCATTAGAGTATTAGGATACCTCCCAAGACTGAGCTCCCTATATTCATTCCAAACACTACAAGAATCTCACCAAGAGATCTTACTCTAATACTCAATTACACTATCTTGAATCACAATCTTCTTCTATTTGAATCACTTGCATACCTTTACTAATCAAATAATTCCAATATGATATCATACATAACCTTCTATGCATCAAACATCATCAATCAATCAAAATAGATGGGGAAAAAGAGTAAACTTCATTGGGACTAGTGCATAGCGCACGCAGTCGTTGAGCGAAACTAGAGGGTTTTCGCATAGCGACTCTAGCTCGCTAAGCGAATCCTCAAACAGAGACCACTCCTTCTTAGTCATTCACACATCGACTAAACTTGTTGTGCGAATTAAATCATAGAGGCTCCAGACCTCCTTTCCTCGCATAACGACTTAAATCGCTAGTCCAATTAAACTCACATTAACTCGGACCACCACCAGTCGCACAACGCCCAAAAGTCGTTGTGCGAGTGCTCATACAAAGAGCACTTTCTGCAGTAATTCGCATAGCGCACTTGGTCGCTATGCAAAGGCCTTGGTAGAGAGCATCCCGCCAAGGCGACTTGTTGTGCGAATGCTTTCGCTCAACGAGTTTGTATAATCTGTAGAATGAAATTTTGCAGAATTGTGCAACTCAACCACCCAAAACTCATTCTAACCATTTTTCCTAACTTCTAACACTCCTAGATCATTTTATATACCTAATTAAACTTTTCTAAGTGATTCTAAACATCCCTAACCTCAATCTAAAGTATCAATGAGCAAATTTCTACTCTAAACCTCAATTTCATCAACTTAGGGACCCAAATCCCAAACTACCACTTTGAATATGTTTTTGACCATATTGATGCTTCTAACAAGTCACAAATGACTCACCTAACTGTTCCAACAGCCTAATTGAGTCACCAACCCCTAACTCTCAAAAATCACTATCTCACTTCCTCTAAAATGACCTAATACACTCTTAACTTCATGTCTAATAACCTGTATAACAGATTTCACAACATCCACAAATTCAATTTCAGTAATGCACCTTATCCAAACCAGTTCACAAGCATCAATTCACAGTTTCATAATTTGACAATCAAGGAGCACATGATTTAATATCCAATTTGACATCCCAAAATATCATACGACATATAATATAATAGGATTCACTATTATAATATATAACAGCAGTTAGAGTAGCATAGACAGTGTTTAAGAGTACAGTTATCCAGAACACAGAGGAAATTTAAACTTAAATATAATCCTAAGGGTCTTCCAAAATACACAGTAACTGAAGATCTGAGGATGTCTATAAAGTATTTCCAAAATACAGATCATGTTGAAATGAAGGCTAGAAGTTTCTCAAAATAAAGAAGCTATCTAAACTGGACTAGTAGAAGTCCTAAGAACTCGGAGTTGGGTCTTCGTCAGTCTCCAATGCTTACTCCAGTGGCACATCATCAGGTACTGCTCACATCCAAAGGATTGGATGATCATCGCAAGGAAGAAGGCAAGCACATATACAACACACAAAATGCAAGGGTAAGCTAGGTTTCTATAAACAACCAATCATACCAAAATTTATCTAATATGACCACCAACATTCACATTTACAAGCATGCAAGTCATCAGATATTATAAAAATAGAAATTATATTCATACAATTCCCCAAATCAAGTATCCTATCAAGTTGTGACCTCTAGACTCGTCCAGACTTAGAATGTATGTAGAGCTAGGGCGGGTTGTACACTTGTGGTGGCCTCTACTGCTTTACAAAGCCATTGCCGAGGGGTTTCACCCGACCACACACAAGGCTAGTCCGTTACCGCAGAATAGACCTCTAGTGATAGCGCCTACCCTAGGATCTCCCACTACTCTCACCACACGCGTCAATCCTCTCTAAGTGAGAATGAAAGACCGTTAGAGTGTTAGGGATAACCCCCCATATGGAAGCCTCTACATTCATTCTAAATACTAAGAATCTCACCGAGAGATTATGAAATTTACTATCATCAACACACTAGAAAATCATGTTTTGTGTCTTTCCCAATTCACATACATTTGAACCACAATTCACAATCGTATTATTTCCCAACCACACAAGCTATATACATGTTCACATACAAGACAATCCTTAGTCATGTCATAAAAGCAACTCATATTACATACTGTCACATAATCATCACTTATTAACACAAATTTCTTTATGACTTTTTATTATCAATACTTAAGTAATTCAAACAACTTGGAGACCCTCACCAATGACTCCGAAAGGGTTAAAACCCCCCAAAACGACCTAACGAACATCCAAAACGGACATCCGAAACCCCACAAACTATAAAAAACAAAGACAACAGTAGAAAAGGGCGCTCAGCCCCCTTTAGGGGCGCCCAGGCGTGGCATCTGCAGATTTTTCTGCAGATTTTGCAGAACTCACACCCCTAAGTTTCGTTTCAGGCATTTTAGTGGATTTCTAACACTCCAAATTCAAAGTATGGGTGAAATTAAACTTTCCTATATGTTTACAAACCCTTCTAACATCAATCCCTAGTGGTTAGACATCAATTTACAATCTATAACTAAATTTTTACTTGTTTGGAGGTTCAATTTCAAATTTACTAGTTGAGAGCTGTTTTTGGTCGTTTTGAGGCTCCTACTAAGCCACAATTGACTCAACTTAAAAACTCTAATGGCCTAAATCAGACCCTAGCCTCAAATTCTCAAAACCACTACTCAAGTTCCCTAAGTTTTGACTCTACCATTAGGATGAACTTAACTGTTGCTTAATTTTTTGCATAACTTGAACTCACAGTTTCTAATCAACCATTCACAGTCTCATACACAATTCATAACAAGCACATGTTCTAACACTTCAATTCATCCAATTTTCACTTAACAACAACATTTTCTTTTTACACAGTTCACACATGCACAGTATTTCACAATTTTAAACATAATCACAAGTCATGCAATTTTAATCCATTAAAAGAAAATGAATCCTAGCTTCCTTTACCTCAAAATTTCGCTTTCCAACACCTAGAACGATCTAGTTGCCCCGCACATCTCTAGATACTCTAGAATCACGTATAAATTATCAATTTATGGTAGGAGGTAAAATTAGGAATCTAGGAGGAGCTGGAAATTGAGGAGAAGAAATAGAATGTTCATGCAATCAAAATCTGATGCATGCATGTCAACCTTAAGATGCACAGAAGAGGGAGGAACTACTTACCGGTGGCGGAACAAGAAATTGACCGATTGGATTGAAGCCTACGACTCCAAGATTTCCTAAACGTCTCCTTATTTATGAACAAACGGTTCAGTGATGAATGAATTTAGAGAGAAGGTAGAGAATGAGGAACTGGTTTTTCTAGAGAGAGAATGAGTTTTAGGAGAAATGAGCTGAAATTTGGTAAAGTTGTTGTTTTAATTACACTTATAAAATAAAGAAGCTCTCCTCTTAATTTTTAAATCCTTTTTTGTATTATAAATTATAAATATTATTTTTGGGTCCTTACATCCAAAATCACCAAATTTAAGCTCAAACAGCACTAATGTACAACACACGGTTCATACATACATTATTCCACAAATTCAAACAGAAACCTAGCTCATGCACACCAAAATACCTACAGATCACCAACTGATGATAGGAAACAATTTTAAGGACCTAATTTGAGCAAGAAATCGAGGAAAGGAACTGCTAACCACATGAAAGATAGAATCTTGCATGATCACAGTCCAAACATGCACGGAGAAAAGGGGAAACCACTTACCAGATGAAGAAAACGAAACTGATCGGTTAAGATCGAAGCCCCCGACGCTAGGATCGCCTAGACACCTCTTGATCGTCGAACAGATAGCTCAGATGAGAAGAATTCTAGAGAGATTCAGAGAACAATGAGGAATAGCGTTCTAGAGACACTAGTGCAAAAACAACGTGTAACGTCACGCGTTCAACGTCGAACCACTAAATAGCCAACGTTAAAAATGACCGGTGGCATTTTTGTAAATAAATGCAATTATTAAACGTCGTTTATAATTGTAATTTGACGTAAAAGGATATAAAATGTCGAATGCCCCAGCGTTAGACTTTATAAGGTTAGTGAATTCAATAAAAATCTGAGTGGGAGATTGAAAATTCATTCAATTTATCTTAGTGCGCGAGACCCTATTCTCTTCTCAAACTTTTCTCGAACGAAGTTTGACGACCATCACAGGTAATCTTTCTTTCGTTTGATACAAATGCATGTTAGTTAACTACTTTATGTAAGATTTTCATTTGTTTTGACTGATTATTTTCGTGTTCTTGTCCTTCATAGACGCATTATGTTATCTCTCTCACGGGTGACAACACTTTATTCCGATGAACCCACCTTTTGATAGCTAGTTTTCATTTTCGTTTTGAGGAACTTATTTGTTGAACTTGTTTGTTGTTTTTTTAACTTGTTTATGGTTGTTGTTTGGTTGAACTTGTTTGTCGTTATTGTTTGGTTGAACTTGTTTGTTTGTTGTTTGACTGAACTTGTTTGTTGTTGGTTATTGTTGTTTGTTGTTGATCAAACTTCATGCTTTATAAAATACCAAAAACTGAAATTTTTTGTTTTTCTGCTTAGAGTTGTTAAAAAGGATTACAATTAATTAAAAAAATAAAAAAATTGATTAACGTCGAATATTGACAAAATTCGACGTCGTATATTGACAAAATTCAACGTTAATTTAACGTCGAATTTTTTAAAATTCGACGTCAATTTAACGTCTCCTAATATGACGTCGTTCGTGAACTCACCATGAAAAGTCCAAAATATTTGACATTGTACGTGATTTTTGTACTAGTGAGAGATGAAGTGTTCTTAAAGTAATGTGACGCGTTTATAAAATTCTATTTCTATCATAAAATTATTTTAAAATTAAAATAATTGGTCTCATTATTTTAATACACCGATTTACTCTATTAATCTTGGAGTTCTGTTTAATAATGATTTATAGGTTCTTACAAATGAAGGTAGGATATTGAAACTTATTTCAATCTTATCTTCTTCTCATCCTTAATTTTGTGGATATAAATTAACTTAGGTAAGACATTTTGATAAATTTAAGTTGTAGAAGCAACTGTGTTAAGCAAATTTTATTACAAAAAATTATTTTCTAAACAAAAGTACATTATCATGTGATTATAATTTTATATTTAAAAATAATTAATTTCTTATTAAAATTATAGTAAAAGGCGTATATTATTTGAATAAGGTATTGAATCTGAATGATTTAATTGAATAAATATCAATCAAATCAAATTTTTATAAAATATTTATTTTTTCATCAATTTTAACTATTATTATATTTATTTTTCTAAAATTTTATTGTGTGTAATTTGTATAAATAATCTAAAGAAATTAACTACTTTAATTTGTAATAGCAAATTCTTTTAATTTGAATCATAAAAAAAAATCTAATAAATACTAAAAATAGTATAATAGTTATCTTTATAAAATAAAAAATTCATAATAAATATTAAAATATAAAGATAATAATATGGAAGAAAATTAAATAATTCAAAATATTAGAACTTAGATAAAGAATTTATGAACTAACTTTTCTTAAAATAAACTAATCACATAAATAGTCTCCATTAGGATCTTATAATGAGTTACGTAAGAGTCTTCTTCGCACTGAATATGTTTTTCTTTTATAAGTTTTGTTAAAAAAGGTTTGGTAGAAAAAGTTTCCTATAATGAAATTTGACAATAATGATATTTAGAAATAATAAAAATATTTTTATTTCTCATAACCTATATTGAGAGTGTTTATAAATATTCCTTAAAAATGTATTTTTTTTCTAAATGTATAAGTATTTTTCAAAAAGTATCCTTTTATATAAATGATTTAATTGAGTTATTTATCTTTTTTTAAATTTTCAAATTCTCTAATTATTTAGTCAAGAAACTTCATTGTCTAAAACAAAAATTACTATTTTAAATATGAAAAAAAAGCTATCATTGTCTTAACATGCCAAAAGTGTTCCTAAAGAAACTACCTTAGTTCTTCTAATATGACCTAAGATACCATAATTCACTTAGCTTTTGTCTAATCCTGTATAATAGATTTCACATCAATAATAAACTTAATTTCAACAATGCATCACATCAAAACCAAATTCACAAACACCAATTCACAGTTTCACAATTTGATATACATTGAGTACTTGATTTAACATACAAAATTACCATTTCTAGCTCAAACAACACCGGCATACCAACACAAGTTTCACATATACATTGTTTCATAACTTCAAACAAAATCCTAACTCATGCAATCCTAACTCATTGAACAGAGAATCAAAACCTAGCTTCCCTTACCTCTGAATCAAATAGCCCAGCTCACAAGATGGTCCAACTAGTCCTTGCACTGCCAAAAAAACTTAAAGACACCTACAAATCACCAATTGGTGATAGAAGACAGTTCTTAGAACCTAAATCAAGCTAAGAATTGAGGGAAGACACCAAAGGCCACATGAAAATGGAATCTGCTGCATGCTGACAACCTAAAACGTACAGAAGAAGAGGAACAACTTACCAGTTGAAGAACAGAAAATTGATCGGTCAAGATCGTAGTCCTTGATGCCAGATCGCCTAGGCACCTCCTGATCGTCAAATCGTTAGCTCGGTTGAGATGAAATCTAGAGAGATGTCAAAGAACTTTGAGGAATAACGTTCTAGAGAGATGATATATTCTAAAAGTAATGAGACGTGTTTTTAAAATTCTATTTTTATAAAAAGGTTATTTTAAAGTAAAGTAAGTTGTCTCATTCTTTTAATACACTGATATACTCTATTAATCTTTTTTTAGGTTCTTACCATCTATATTGAGAATGTTTATAAATATTCCTTAAAAATGTATTTTTTTTCTAAATGTATAAGTATTTTTCAAAAAGTATCCTTTTACATAAATGATTTAATTGAGTTATTTATTTTTTTACAAATTTTCAAATTCTCTAATTAATTAGTCAAGAAATTTCATTGTTTAAAACAAAAATTACTATTTTAAATATGAAAAAAGCTATCATTGTCTTAACATGCCAAGAGTGTTCCTTTCTCTTTAGTATCCCTCACTGCTATGATAAATTAAATATAAATAGCTTTTAGAAAACTTTTTGGACTTGATTAATTTTAATTAACGTGTTTCTTTGGGAAAATACGAAAGAAAACAATCCAATTTATATTTTTAAAAGATGGAGATTATCACGCTGTCATTACATAAAAGTTTTTTGAATGTTGCATCTCTACTCAAGAATTTTTAATTATTTCTTTGATGATTCTTCGTGTAAATACTGTATAGCATTTTAAAATTTAATATATATATATATATATATATATATATATATATATATATATATATATATATATATATATATATATATATATATATATATATATATATATATATATATATATTATAAAAAGTTGTCTTGAAATGTAATAAATAAAGTAAGTAGATCTATTGATTAGCATTATTTTTAAATGGTTTAATACCTATTTTGGTCCCTCTTTTTGGGGGTTTGTTCAAAGTGGTCCTCTCTTTTTTAAAAAGTTCAATAAGGTCCTACTTTTTGTAAAAACTGTGCAACATGTATTAAAATGGGACCACAATAAACATTTTTAAAACCAATACGAGGACCACAATGAATATTTTTAAACCAATATGAGGACTAAAACGAATTTTATTTGTACAAGTCATCAAATATTTGCCAGCTGACAGCTCTGCCGTTAGCAGAATTAATGCCTTTAGCAAAAAAGACTAACTTGCACAGTTTTTGCAAAAAGTAGGACGTTATTAAACTTTTTAAAAAAGGGAGGACCACTTTGAACAAATCCCCCAAAAGAGGGACCAAAATAGATATTAAACCATTTTAAATTCAATATATAGCTTGTCATATTTAATAAAAATATTTTAAAGTTTTATATAGTTTTATTAAACGAGTTAATGTGGTTACCATGAATTTTTGTAATAATTTATTCTTCCCATATTTGGAAAGTTAAACTCTCACATATATATAAGTTAAAAATGTTATTGATTTTATATGCAAAAGCTATCTAAATTAAAACAGTATATCAGATCCTAATTATGTTATATCCCCAAAAGTTGAATAATTTTGTAAATTTTATTTAATATCATTAAAAAAAAACTTTAAATTTAATTTAATCCTAGAAAACTGAGATAATAAAATCTACATGTATATTTTAAATTAAGGTGACAGTTGGAAGTGGTATGAAAGGAAAGGAAATAATAAAGTGTTGAAATGGAAGGAAATATTAATATTATCTATTTATTGATTAGCTAAGTCTGAAGACAATAATAGGAAATAATAATTGTTGAAATAAATTCTTACTATTGATATTTACTACAGTGTCACCAAATTTCATTTGTTCTTCAGTTTACAGATCTTAAGATTAATGCACGAGTGAATGCAAAGGTAGCTTGGGGCTAGTCACTCTAAGTTTCTTCTCTGTACTTTCTCACATAGTTATTTTTTTGTTAATCTTTCTTGAAAAATGTATAGTGAAAAAATGTGTAGAAGCCGGTGGAGATAAGAAGTTGTCAGGAACTAATAAAAAATGATACAGATAGAAAGTTATAGAACCTAATAAATATATCTTCAGTAAGAGATTGGTCCAAACACAACAAATACTCAAACATAACTTTTTTCAAACAACATATTATAATACTTAACTCTCCTAATATATTAAACATAGACCACCAAATATTAAATGACATTATCTGCTACGAACTACTGTTTCAAAATCATTGTTAAAATCATGTCGGTACATATATATATATATATATATATATATATATATATATATATATATATATAACATCTTATTACATATTACATAATTATATATACCACCAAACAAAAAGTATTTTATAAATATAATCAAGTACTTCCAACTCCCATCCTATTTACGTGGTTGTACAGCAGTATATATAAAAATTATCACGTTCTTCACACGTCTAAGTAACCAAATCATTTATTAGATGCAAACATTAACTAGGTGACTTGCGTATTAGCTAAAGATTCATTTCATACTCTCATTCCCCCATTTTTGTGTTAGAGATTCTCCTTTTACAAATCACCAAAAAAGAGAAGAAAAATAAATAAAGTCTATTTAAAAATAATTGAACCACTAATCAAGATCACAACTTTGATCATCTACATTGCTCTGTCTATTGCATTTTGAACACACTAGAGTTCTAATTATTCTCTAAACTTCTAAGTCAAAACAACAAGTTTTAGGAAAAAAAAAAAAGAAAATCGAAGTAAAATAATGGTTAGGAATTGCGCACACAATACTGTTGATTAAAACAAAATGGGCTAAGTAAATTGCTTTACCTCTAGAATTGATGCCTATGAAATTTCGTAATTTCAATTTTTTTAGTGTATTTTCTATTGTTTATGGGAAAATGTGGAAACAATGATAACATTTGGATCATAGGGTTTCCTTTTTACAACGATTAGATCAAGCAAGTTTTAACTTTTTAATGAGAAGTCAAGATTTGTTTGGGTCTGATTTGAGTTTAGGGTTGGTAAATCTTAGATGTTAAATTTTTGTTTTTGTTTAGTTTGAGATTTTGGATTGTTGGTATTTTATTTTCTTATTTTTAATTAATTGGGGTTATTATTATGAACCCTTGAGAGGGGACATCTTGTTCTACAATTCATGTCTAGTATGACTAATCAAGAAACGAAGCCATATTTTCCTACTTGTGATCCAATTGTGTTAATGGGTGTCAACCCATGATTGTGAAAATCAACTGATTTCAAAACCTTGTGAAAACTCTACTGTTTTAAAAAACAAAGTTAAATATCTTTTGAAAACTTGTGCAGGGCTTATAAAAGGAAAAGCCAATTTGGAAGTTGTTCTTGGCTCTCAAAATCAAGTGATATTTCTTCCATAGTTTGAAATTATTATAGGAGAAAAGGTCATGTTTTTAAAAGATTGCAATGTTAGAAAATCTAATGTGCCTAAGAGATGTTTGAAATGGATCCTAAAAGGACCAAGCAATTGGATCAAATCTATTAAGGGTACCATATAGTATTAATTTATTGTGAAGGTCTTGAAGTATGACAAAAAGGATATGTAGTGTTTAGATAATGGGTGTTCTAAAGCATATGACTAGTGATAAAGGAAAATTTGCAAAGTTGGGCTTAGAGAATATGAAAGTTGTGTGACTTATGGAGATAACAAAAAAAAGAAGAAAAATTCTTGGAACAAGAACCATAAGTAATGGATCTTCATTCAACATCAAGAATGTTTTCCTAGTTGAGGAATTAAAGCATAATCTAATTAATATAAGCCAATTTTGTGATAAAGGATATAAAGTAGTTTTTGAACCTAGTCATTGTCTTATTTTTTATGCATTTGGTAGTATTGTGATAATAGGAGAAAGAGTGAACAACATATACTTGCTTGATCTACATCATGCATTAAATAAAATACATTTTTTACTTACAAAAGAAGATTATACATGACTATGGCATAAAAGACTTTGTCCCATACACATGTATCATTTAAGCAGTTTAAAAAGAAAACAAATGGTTGAAGAACTATCACAACTCAAGTTTGTAAAGGACAAATTGTATGAAGCATGTAAAAAAGAAAAACAAACTAATGTTTCTTTTATGCCTAAGAACTATGTTTCAATAAATAGACCTTTAGAACTGCTTCACATGAATCTATTTATACCTTCACGAACTATAAATCTTGGTGGAAACTTCTATGAAGTAGTCATTGTAAATGATTTTTCTATGTACACATGGACACTACTTTTAGAATCCAAAAATTAAACATGTCATGCTTTCAAAAGAATTGTGAAATGTTTCTATCAAAAGTGACTAGAGGGATAGTTTTAAAATGAAAAGTTTGAATACTTTTGTGAAAAGCATGATATAAATCACAATTTTCTACTCCTAAACTCCTTAACAAAATGGTATGGTTGAGAAAAAGAATAGATCACTTAAGGAACTTGTTCAAACTATGTTGAATGAAACTTTATTACCAAAATACTTTTGGGTTAATGTTGTTAACACAACTAGTTATGTTTTAAACAGTGTGTTGATTAGGAAAGAAGTTTCTTATGGTTTTGGATAATATTTGGAATGAAGACCAAAACTAATGGAAAACATTACAAACTCATATTCAATGTGGAGATGGTGATTGGATGAAGTACCAAAAATTAAAATAAATGGAGATTGTGACACTATTTTCTTTATGTCAATGGTGATGATTGTTGTGTATAGGTTCTTATGTTAATTGTTTTTGTGTTAATAGGCCTGTGTTAGGTGAAGTAAAAGTATCGAAAAATTAGAGATGGGTGATGAATGTAATGGGGAAGAGTTTAGGTGATGGAGCATGGGGAGATGTTGCAGAAGAGGGGGTGATGGTGGGTAATGTTAAAAATGAAACATGCGTATAAAAATATAGGGGTGACGTGACACATATTTTCCACGTCATGAAAATGTTAACGCCATTAGATTTGAGAACATAAAATGATCAAACTTTGAAATAGGTGATAGTTAAAATTATCATGTTTATTTTAATCTTTTATTGGAATTATTGTTTTTATTCTTTTTAAATAATTAAGGATTTATTAAATAATTTTAGAAAAGATTAATATTTTATCTTTTATTTGTTTTTTATTATTATTTTTTAGATTATTAATATTTTATAAGATAATTTTAGAAAAGATAAGTATATAAATTTTATTTCTGAAATATTGTATAGATAAGTAAAAATCTAAGAAGATATAAGAATATATCAACATATATAAATGATTATCAGTTTTAATTTATCCAAATACAAATTTCAAGCCGAATTAACAAAAAATTATATAGGAGTAATTAATTTGTTTCTTCATTGGAGTTGGAATTTTCACTCTTTTGTGATTTCTGTCATTCAATATACTTATTTCCATTACTCATATGTTCTATTAGTGCTCTCAATTGCATGATTATTGATTGTTTATTTTACAGTATCATAAATTTAATTGCTTTCTAAAATTTAGAATTATCTATATTACAAATCAAATCTTTTCATTACATCAAAATTCTTAGTCTTAATTTATAAATAATCATAGTTTCACTTAAGAATACGAGTTTCTTAAAAAAATGATAAATAAAATTTCCACTTATGATTTGATACATTTACCAATAATAATAATAGAAACTAAAACAAAAATTATTTTACTTTTTAGAAACCAAAAAGTTAGTAATGCATAATTAAATCAAAACTATATTATTCAATTGTTTGTTTATCCATGTAGAAAATGATATTGTGTACAAAAAATTTATCTCCCATTTTTGTTTTTTATAAATCATTACACAAAAAGAAAACTTTATGTTCAAGTAAAATATACTTCTTAATTAACATAAAGTGCTTTACGTGTTCTACCTTTCATTCTCAGTTTATTCTAGTTCTAAGAGCTGGGCTGCATCACCAATTTAGTGATCTGTAGGTTCTGTCAAGCTCCGCTCTGTAGGGAGGGTACTGTTAAGGCGTCTTCAATTAGCTTATTTTGAGAAACCCAGGTAAGGGAAGCTAATTATTTTCTTTTAAATTTATTGTTTAAATTTGCTCTATAGAATGTATGTATGTTGAGTTCTGGGATGTGGTACTGTTTTGAATCTTAAGTGATTGGATGGCTTGACTGTACTGTGATACTGATGAAACTATATTGTGGTGGTTCTAAATGTGTATTTCATGAAATTGAGACTATGAATTCTGATGCGTTGCGGTTTGGATGGTAAAGTGACTTTTTTAAGTACTGTTTTAAAATACTGTGAGAGGAAGTGAGGTGTTGAGTTGAGCTTGTGAGGTCTAGAAAACAATAGGACAGTTTAGACAACTTAGATAGATTTTTCGGAACTTGCTGAGAGCCTTCTTTGTTGGTAGGATAGAGGAAACCTAAAAACCAGAGCTGACACATCCCTGATCATAGAGCAGCCCTGGCCTGGTCCAGTCAGTTGTGACTACTCATATGTGCTGATGTTGAAGGTGAGTCTGATGCGTTACACATATGTTTCCTCTCCAGTGACCAATTGGGGTGTAAGTGGGATTGGGGAAAAAGGGTAGATCTCTATGATGTTCAGTTAAGCAGATTAATAATTAGGAACACATTATAGGTGGATTGGAGGGAAGTGAGAGGGTGATTTTAAGCAATTGAATGTTGGGAAATATGTTATATAGATTTCTAAATGAAAAGTGTAGTGGGTTATGATGTTTTAGGTTAATCTAAAGAAAGTGAGAGTGCGAATTTGGGGATCTAAGGTATTGGTCTATGCTAGAGTATTTAGGCAACCTGGGTAAGTAAATTGGGACCTATTGGGTCCCTAAAATGATCAAAATTAGACTTAAAGTGGTGGAATCAGATTTAGGTCCATAGTTTAAGAGTTCTTCGTTTTTAGGTCGAAATCAATGCATAACTAATAGGAAATGAAGTTAGGAAGTGTCAGGGCCAGACAAACAAATTTAATTCATCATATAGATCAACATAGGAGTGTTAGAAACTCATCAAAGTGTCTCAGATGCATCAAAACCAAAAAAAATAAGATTGCTCTCAATTATTGATAAGAATAATCGATTATTATATGTAATAATCTATTATTCTAGTCAGAACATCATATTTTCTTCAAAGTTCTCGTAAATAATCGATTATCATATGCAATAATCGATTATTGTTGTCAGGAAATAATCCAGGACAGTTTTGGGTGGTTTTCGGGGTTCCGAGTATCATTTTTGGATGTTCTTTACGTCGTTTTTGGGGTTTTGGACCCTTCTGAAACTGTTGGTAATGGTTTCAAAGTTGTTTTCTTTGTCTAAGTATGAGTTTACGGGTTTTTGTGTTGTTTAGTGGTTCTTCTGGGTCTGTTATTGTTTGGAAATGTTTATGGAATGATTGCAATGTAAATTATGATTGAGGTGATGTCGCTAACTTGAAAGTATGTGATCATAAAGGTTATGAATTGGTGTTAAGTGTAACAAGCATGGTTCATGGATGTAATTCTGTGATCCTCAAGGCGAGGATTCATGGTGGTGCCCTTAGTGTTTTAGAAAGAAAGTAGGAGCTCAGTCTTGGGGGTCTTCCTAACGCTCCAATGGTCTTTCTTCTCACGTAGAAAGGGTTGAACCATGTGGTGAGGAGTAGCAGGAGGTCTTAGTCTTGGAGGCTTCCATCATGCTCCAAGGCGCGGAACAGACTAACCTCGTGAGTGTAGCAGGACGGGGTAGCCCAGGGCGGTGGAGCCCAAGGCGGTAGAGCCTAAGTATCACAAGCCACCACGGGTGCATGACCCGTCATAGCTCGACTATCATTATAAAGTCCGGACGAGTCAAGTCTAGTATTTAACATGATAGGATGAATGTTTTATCTTGTTTGCTTTAAATTAATGTCTTGTATGTACATGCTCTTAATTGTATGTTTTCTTTATATAATTAGCTCACCCTTGCAATTGCTTGTGTTTGTGTCATGTTTGCGTTTGTTTCCCTTGCTATGATCATTCACTTGGATGGGAGCAGATGTCAAGGAGATACTTTGGAAACAACTCTTGATGGGGAAGGAAATGTTGCCGCCTAGTTCTCTAGGCTTTAATTATCTTATCCTAGGATATTTTGATGAAACTTTGTCATGTTCTAAGTTTTAAATTCTCTGTATTTTAAGGTAGAAACTCTAGTACTCCAAGTTTCCATATTGTACTATTCAAGGATCACTGTAATTCTATTACTCTTAACTCCTTTCTAGTATTATTCATGGTGACACCTTTATTATATTATATATCTTTATAATATAATTGGGATGTCACATAAAGTTTTGAATCTAAATTTTGAAAGTTTTCATTATTACTCATTTTTTCTATATAAAAACCCAAGAAAATTATTGTAATTGTACAATTTTTTTTATCATTGTTTCGCATCGTTCATCAAGTTAGTGCCATAACATAAGTCAAAAAAAAAAAATTCTTTGAACCTATAAATGTTATTTTACACACAGTGTAAAGTTACAGTAAAGAAAAGTTATCTCCATGATTACCTTCTTTAAATATTTTTTTTGTGTAACCACAAATTGTTTTAATTTTTTAGCCAACTTTATATCATTTTCCTCGAATAACAACATTATTGAACTAGATTTTTTATTTGAGTAATTTTCTGTTTTCTTATCAATCATTGATCCCTGTCTTTAAGTTTTGTTTCCCTGATATGAGATTTCTTTCCCACATGTGAAGTTTTATCAATAAAGATGACTTTACTTCAGAATTGTAGTGATATATTTTGTTTTTTAAGTACTTTGTTTTAAGATAAAGTTGGGATTTTCTTATCTCTTTTTTATTTTTAGGTTTAATGTAAGATCCCAAAATATAGTATGAAACTATATTAAAGAGTCATCACATAATAATAAGGTAGAACAGTTACTGGAAATAAAAATTAATTTACAGTTCTCTAGAAATAACCATAAATTTAAAAACTTTACAGAATCCTATACTTATATAAAATTGTGTACAAGACCGAATGGTCTCATACTAAACAGATGGGTCCTCTCCTTCCAATGCTTGATCCAGAGTGAACTTTTCGCTCTCTGCTCACATCCACAGGATGATCATTGCAAAAGGAAGAACCGAACGAATAAACATGACACAACAGAAAAGAAGGGTAAGCTAGTGTAATTTAATTTATCAAAGTAAACAATCAATTCAACCAAGTACATAACAGGTAACAGCCGTGTACTTAAATCATGCAATGACCGACCACTCAAGCAGGCAATGACCGAATGCATTAACACATGCAAAGACTGACTACTTTACTCTAATCGTCTGGACTAGTATGAATATGTAGCTTGAGGTCGTTCATGCTCCTGGGGGTGTAGTAATTGGAACACCCTCAGCTGCCACCTGGAGTCAACCCATTATAACTCACCATAGGACCCATACTAGGCTATGGCCTCCTGCTATTCTCACGACATGACTTACCCATCTCTACTTTTGAATTGATAATCATTAGAATGTTAGGATGAGCGCCGTGGATTTCGCTGTCCATATTCATACTATACCACCACCTTGATAACCAATCACGGAGACATTCTTCCTTGGAATTCTCTTTCATATCCACATTTAGAATCTCATACACACTATAATATCAACATTATTTCTCATGCGTAATACATTTAAGCCACTAAAATAAACACTCAAAATACAATATAACCAAAACCCTTTTACAAACCGAATGTTTCCTAGTAAGGTCAAACCGAATGGTGACAACAACTACTCGTGAATATGACCGAACTGTCAATTTGAAGAGTAAGGCATGAGCCAAATACAGTTTGAGGGTCAAATACTAGGACAACTGAACACTTAGAGCTTAGGCCGAATACTAAGAACTTAGGTAGAATACTTATAACTTAAACCGAACACTTAGTGTAAGACCGAGCGGTCTTTCACTATCCACAGAATAGGACCGAACGGTCCATTCTAGGTAAGGTTGAGGAAGTGGCCGAACACTAGTAAAGACCAACCATAAGGGTAAGACCGAACATTAATGCAAGTCCTAGCACTACCAAGAAAAAAACACCCACCTAAGCCGAACACTCTAGACTTAGACAAAATACTCTATTAGTTCTGAATACTATAGAGTGACCGAACGGTCATTAACAGGTAAGGCCTATCAGAGACCGAACAAGTTAAGACTAACACCAATACAAACCAAGTACAAGGTTAAGACTGAATGCTATATTAAAATCGAATACCAGTACAAGACCGATCAGTCATTAACTGAAGCTCCATATAAGCAAAACTCAGTTAAGATCGAACACAAGAAGAAGGTTGAACGGTCAATGAATGACCCTCAGTGATTTGCATAAATCTATAGAAGACTGCAGATTTATGATCAACACCAATGTTTACCAATTCCTTGGATTCTTCCCAACTTCTAACCCTTCAAACTGGCATCATAAATATCTGTACACTTAACTAAGAGTATGTAAACCTTTCTAACATCATTTAGAGAGTTTCATCTCAAATTTGAGAGTCAGTTCTGCAGAATCATCAACTCAAGGACCAAAAATTAGATTTCCTATTTTTGGTACATTTTGTAGTGGTTCAAGGGCTCTAACAAGTTCTAAACAACTTATCTAGTTACAGACCGAGACCACATCAGACACCAATTCTCTCTTTTCACTACTTCACTTTCTCATAATTCACTCGGCCATGAACTAGAGTTTTGCAGAAATAAACTCAACATGAACACATCATTTTAACAGTCCACACCAACCAAGTCGAATACACAATCACTAGTGCAGAATTGGCTTTTAACGTCACCCCTTAGACGTCAGTTAAGTGGGGGCCTGACGTAAATTAATGACCGATGACACTTCCTGGTACTGGAAGACACTGGATGTAGGCATTGAGGTCGAACCAGTATAAAAGCCTACAAATGCACCAGAAGCAAATGCACTATAATGGTCAAGGTTTTTACAACAAGGCTTTTATAGAGACCTCCACGTCAAAAATATAAAACACCTCTCTAACCCTCTAACCAAAACATATGCAGTACACACAATAAAGATCTGCAGCAAGATATCCCATCTTCTGCAATCTTTAAACCCATTTTGGACAATCCTCAAAGTGTCCAAACTCCACGAGTTAACCCCCTGTAATCACAACATGAACAACCAATATCCAGTAGATTGAAGGCAGTCTTGATCAACAAGAATACACCAGCTCCTTTAAAGAATCTCTTTAAAGTTAGATCACCACGATCTTCTTGATGATTTCTTTGAGCAAATTCTCAGAGATCACAATTTGTAAATCACAAATGAAAGTGTTAGAATATCCAAAGTCCCTGTGACCAACTAAGGCACATCTATTTATAGTTTTCTATAAATCAGACGCTCCTATTGTCGGCTAAGCTACTAATAAAGTTGACTGTCCTTAGACAGTTATAAGAATTAAGTCAAATAGTAACAGTCAACAACAACAAAATTGATTTTGCATTTAGTACAGTTGACTATCATAAAAACTTTAACTATCTTTTGAAAATATAGTCGTTACTGTACACACACATTAACAGAATTTCAAACACACAACTAACTAAGTTGGATCCACTGCGCATGTAGTCGACTTAGGCTTATCAACACAGTTTGAAAACTTTTCAATGCAAAATCACTCACAACACTGCTTTTGAAAATTTATGCATAGTCACGAGTTTTAATCGATTTGCTTCATAATGAAGTCGACTTAAAACTTGCAGTTTTGCCACACAAAATAAGTTCATAAAAGTGCTTGTGGTTTTCTCTTCAAAAACATATGCAATGCAATCATAAATGATGTATCAAATATAAGCTCAACAAATGTGCATCACATATCAAGATCAACACAAAACATGTTCAATAAAATATATAATTTAATATGGAACAGAGCATGTAACACATAACAAAACATGTGTTATTAATAATGTGTTGTCATCATAAAAAACCAGAGTGATTAAAGCACTGTGAAATTAAGGTTAGCTAAACCAGTGCTTCCCTTATCAACAATCTCAACAATTTTGCCCCTGATAAGCATATACTAAAATCTGAAGAAATTTAACAGATTATGTAAACAATGTAAACGATTATTTCTATCAGATATACAAAGTGTAATATGTTTCAACATATGATTCATTTCCACACAATGAATTCATAGAACAAATGGTATAAAGATCAATCAATTGTTTTGCCATTTGTTGTGCAAAAAATTATAAAACATTTATTTTCTTCATCATAAAAAAACTCATATGTGAGATGGGTTCAACTATACACAACTCCCCTTATTAACAATCTCCCCCTTTTTTGAAGATGCACAACAAGAAATCTGTTTTCTAGTTACTCTTCCCCTTTGGACATTAGCAAAAAATGGAAATACAAGTAACATGGAAATAAAGTGCTAAGAGATACATTAAAGTAAAATTCCATTGAAGAATGTGATGATCCCCCTGTCATTAACCAATGTAGTAATTAACCAGAATGAGCAGTATGAGATTTATCACAGTGTAAATCAAAGCTCAATAGATCATAATGAAAACAATATAATAGTATAAAGTATACAGATCAGAGTATATATACTGATTTCAAATGAATGTATCATGTGATATCATGTGTAATTAGCAAACACTCAATATGATTTATGCAAATAAAATGAAGTACATAGTATGTTTGCAATGCCAATGCATAATACTAGCCAATACAACGTCAGAATGAGTATGAAAAAAAAATGTTAAAAACATCTGCAACGGTGGTGCCTTTTGCATAATGAAGCATATATCTTGATTTTTGAAACATTTTTGAACAATATGCTACATATGACACGTCTAATATGCTTAACATGTACATGAGAACATTTAACCATGTTTAGCAACGTAGATCAACAGTTATAATCAAGAAAACCAATTTAATACCATTTAATCGATTACATATTTAATGTAATAGATTAAAATAACTGCAGAGCGAATTCTTTAACAGATTCTGGATCCGTTTAATCTGTTAAAATTCATGAATATGATAAAATACACATTTTTTTTATCTTTTAACCAATGTAGATCATTGTATAACCTTTAAACACAACTTTCTTGATAGAGTACAATGTTAGTACAAATTAAACATGATGAAAGCAACAACAGTGAAGCAATTTAAGATACATGAATGATTATGAATGTGCAATTATCATATGACTTAGTGACATCACATATTATCGTGCACAATTTGTTTTCAAGAATGCTTAATTCATTTCTTAAGTATAAAATCTTTCCTTTGATAGAGGTTTAGTGAAAATGTCAGCCCATTTATGCAAGGTATCAACAAATTCAAGTTTAACTTCACCCTTGAGACATGATCTTTAATGAAATGATGCCTTATTTCTATATGTTTTGTCTTTGAATGCAGAATGAGGTTCTTAGTTAAATTGATAGCACTAGTGTTATCCATTGAGAGGAGTATGATCTAAATGAATGTCATAATCCTCAAGCTGACTCTTGATCTAAAGTGATTGAGCACAATAGCTCCCAGTCGCAATGTACTCAGCTTTAGTGCTGGATAATGCCACACAAGCCTAAGTAATCAGTGAGCATCCTAAAAGATGACAAGTGCCACTAGTGTTTTTTCTGTCTAGTTTACAACATCTAAAATCAGAATCACTATAACCTTCAAGGGATAAATTTTCACCTCTAGGGTACCATAGTCCAACATTTTTAGTCCCTTTAAGATACTTCATAATTCTTTTTACCGGAGTTAAATGTGATTCTTTTGGACAAGATTGAAATCTAGCACACAAACAAACATTGTGCATAACGTCGGGACAACTAACAATAAGATAAAGTAGAGATCTGATCATACCTCTATACATTTTCTGGTGTACATCTTTTTTCATCTTCGTCTAGGTAGTAGTTTGTAGCCATAGGAGTGGTAACTTCTTTACGCTCATTCATCTTAAATTTCTTTAATAGATCAGCACAATACTTTGACTGATGAATGAAAATGCCAACATCTTCTTGCTTCACTTGCAATCCAAGGATATGTGATTAGTTCCCCATCATGGACATTTCAAATTCCTCCTGTATATTCTTAGAGAATTCCTTGCACAAAAGAGGGTTAGTAGATCCAAATACTATATCATCAACATATATTTGTACAAATAATAAATCTTTTCCAGATTTCTTAGTAAATAATGTTGAATCAACTTTACCCCTTTGAAACTCCTTTTTGAGAAGGAACTCACTTAACCTTTCATACCACGATATTGAAGCTTGTTTGAGTCCATATAAGGCTTTCTTTAGTTTGAAAATATGATCAAGGAACTCAAAGTCTTGGAACCCAGGTGGTTGTTCTACAAATACTTGTTCCTTGATGTAGCCGTTTAGAAATGCACTTTTTACATCCATTTGATAAAGCTTGAAGTTTAGCATAGTTGCAATTGTAAGAAGGATCCTTATAGCTTCTCATCTAGCCACAGAAGCATAAGTCTCAACATAATCAATTCCCTCTTATTGCCTGTAACCTTTTGCAACCAGTCTTGCTTTATTTTTTATCATAACACCAGAACCATCCATCTTATTTCAAAAACCCCATTTTCTTCCTATAACCTATTGTGCTCTTTTCCTTGGCACTAGCTCCTACACATTGTTCCTTTTGAACTGATTTAATTCTTCTTGCATAGCCAAGAACCAATTCTCATCTTTCAAAGCATCATTTACTTTCTTTGGTTCAATCTGTGAGACAAAAGCAACATTCATACATAATTGATTTAGTTGTCTCCTTGTAGATACAACCTTAGTAATATCACCTATGATGTTGCTTGTTGACACATTTCTAGGAGCTTTCCAGTCTTTGACAGAGTCAGTGCTGGGTGCGATTTCAGAGGTAGTAGGACTTGGAGCTTCTTGATTCTTTTCAACATCAAGCTCATCATTTGCTTCAAACTCATCTGTATCTATACACTATGTCGGGTGCAAGGTGTTAGTAACACAATTAAAAGTTTCATCAAAAGCAACATGTATGGACTTTTCAACAGATAAAGTTCTTTTATTATACGCCATATATGCTTTGCTGGCTAAAAAATATCCAATAAAGATTGCCTCATTAGTTTTGTAATAGAACTTACCAAGGTTGTTTTTACCATTACTTAACACAAAACATTTACATCCAAAGACCCTAAGATAAGTAATGTTGGGTTTCTACCTTTGAACAACTCATAGGGTGTAAGCTTAAACAATGGTCTAATGATAGTTCTATTAGTACATAACAAGTTATGCTAATAGCAACAACCTATAAATGCTTGGGCAGAGACCTCTCATTCAGCAAAGTCCTAACAAGCTCTTCTAAGGCTCTATTCTTTCTCTTAACAAAACCATTATGTTGTGGTGCTCTTGGTGTAGAGAAATTGTGTGAAATGACTTGTTCATCACAAAAGTTCTCAAAGCTTTCATTATGAAATTCTCTCCCATGATCACTCCTGATGGATTTAAAGGATGATCTGGTTTGTTTTCCCTTTTGACAAGCATCACAAAGTCTGTCAGATTCATATTTTATGTTCGGCACACCAAGCACAGACCTCTAGAGGCAAGTTTGTTTAAATGAGGCATGTGAATGTGTGCAAGTCTTTTGTGGCAAAACAGAAGTTCATCTTCTTTAGACAACAAGCATATAATAGATTTAAAAGTAGTCTTCCTAAAATAAATCATATAGATGTTGTTAACCCTCTTACCAACTAATACAAGTTCATTTGAAGAAGCATGAAAAATTAAACAATGATTTGGTTCAAATGTAACTTTTAATCCTTTATCACATAATTCGCTAATGCTAAGTAGATTATGTTTCAGCTCATCAACAAGTAAAACATTTTCAATGATGTATGAAGAGGGTGTTTGGGTTTTACCAATACCAACAACTTTACCCTTATTATTGTCCCCATATGTGACATGACCACTTGTTTTGTAAGATAGGCTGATGAACCTTGTAGGATCTCCTATATGTTTGGAACATCCGCAAGTGTATACCTTATTACAACTCTATCATATACTCTAATACTGAACTGTGTATTTGAAACATTTTTTTATTAGAGGTACTGCATATTGATAGGGGCAACATCAATTGTCTTATATTAATTTCTACAAATATAAAGGGGGAGAAATTATTGAAATCATATTAATTTGTTTCTTACTATCTTTTTTGCAAATGCCCAAAGGAGGAGAAATTTGGGGTATTAGGAATTAGAGAAATTGTTGGTAATATTGATTTGTTGTGTGTATCTGGCAAAACAATTTCTGGTCATTGTGCATCATGGTTTTTATACGCATCATGGTTGTGCATCATCAAAAAAGGGGAAAATTGTTGATAGGGAGAGCAATGTGAATATCCCTTATGTGATTTTGTTTTTTATGATGACAACACATATATGTCTTATGTCTCAAACATATATTGATTGAATTCTTTGTTTTGCATACTTGCTATGATCATACATGTGTCTACATTTACTATATGCATACTCATATTTTAATATGGTAAAATCACTTGCACAATGCATATCTGTATAAATTAATCGATTACAGTAATTTTGTAATCAATTAGGTTCATCAGATAATTAATGCTTAAACATTGGCAACCAACAAGTTTTAACCGATTACATTATATGTATAATCGATTAAAACTCGTGCCTTTGTTAAAAACATGTTTGAAGTGTGCTGTGATGAGTTTTGAGAAGAAAATGTTTTCAAAATAGTCAAAGTGTATTACTTAACCGATTACACTATTTACTTAATCGGTTAAGTCTGGTAAACATTGAAAATTGAATTGATAATAAGACTTAACTGTCATAACGGTCATATTTTCACATGTTTTGACTTACATGTTATGTGCAATCGATTACATTAATTGCTTAATCGGTTAAATTTGTTTTAATGTAATTATGGTGTAACTCTGTTAAAAGTATAACTGATTACATTATATACGTAATCGATTAAAATGCGTCTGCATTAGTAACTTTTAATCATTTGAACTTTTAAATCTGATATCAGTCAGTTAAGAAAAGAATTGTAGGTGCGTTGGTTTCTCTAAGAATCAAGATATAAAAGATTTAAAGATTTTGAAAGATTCTTGAAGGATAACATTGGACGTTTATTGGCTGATCAAACTATTGCACAATTAATGTGTTTTCTTTCTTGATCCGAACTTTGTTTACAATCTTGGGTTGTGGTTTCCCTATGTGTGCGGCAAGGAAGAAGAATTTCTTGTGACTTTGAGAAGGGTCTCAAAGGGTACTACAGGGAAGATAATTGTTCTTTCTGCAGGGGTGTTGTCTATATTAGATTTGTGAGTTAGTAAGGAGATTACACTTGAGGGTGTACTCTGTAAGTCTTGTTGTATTAACTTAAATCTTTATAGTGCATTGACTTTCAATCTAAGAAAGGACACTTGATGTAGGCATTGAGGTCGAACTAATATAAAAATTTGTGTTTGTTCTCTATCCTTATCTTTTGTATTTCAGTTATTTTCTCTAATTACTTGCGTTTCAAGATAGTATCAAAGATCATTCTCAAGATTCCAAAAAGATAGCAAAAGAAAGCAGTTTTATTAATTACCAATTCACCCTCCTCTTGGTAAGGGAAACGAGCCTAACTTTTCTTACGCTTTTGTTCATCATAAAAAACTCATATATGAGATGAGTTCAGCTATACATAACTCCCTCTATCAACAAACTCGAAAGATCCAACTGAGATTCTTAAAGCCCTGTAGCAATAGATGTTGGAGATGCAACAAACTTACAAGGGAGAACTGGTCGCCTTAAGACCTAAGAAGATGGCAAGAGCAACTAGGGAGAAAAACGTTGAAGATGAAGATAGGACCGTCCGAGTGGAACAAATGGACCAACATTTTGTCCCGAGGGGAACAAACCTGCTCGCAGGCACCAAATTAAGGACGACTCTTTAAGAACCAGAAAGAAGGAGAGGATTGTGGCCAATAAGCAACACTCTACTTGGTGTAAATGGAGCATACTACTGGGTTGTTACCGTTTGTCTCGACAATCATGGAAGCGCACATCTTATAGCAATACATTCCGCCCAACCCAAGACGTACAAAGAGTTGATCAATCCAGAGTAGCACCTTAAAATGTTCGTCAACCGAATGGCCTTTGACATGAGAAGTGATGCCATATGGTGCAAGGCCTTATCTTTATCCCTTGAAGGAGAAGCTCAAGAGTGGTTTAAATCCTTGCCACCTAATTTAGTGGAGAACTAATCCAACATACAAGATTTGTTCAGTCAATAGTTTACAGGTAGCCTAACCCAAGACAAGGAGAAGGAGGAGCGCTTGAAAACCTTTAGGGACCACTATCAAAAGACCATTCGGTGGATAAATAATTATCCCTAAGTTCGCTCTCCAACATGTTGTAACCGGTCTCAAACTTGGACCTTTTGCGGACAGCTTGTGCCTAAAAGCTCCGAAGACGATGAACGAGTTAAGGGAGCTGGCAACAGAGGATATAGGGATGTAGAAGATGAGGGAGTTTAGGAGGAAACAAAATAGGGAGGTGGACGGGGAAAAGAAGGAAGGGAAGAAACTAAAAGGAGAAGGCAAGAAATTGAGTGATTCACGTCCTAAGGATCTTCGTCGGTGGCCGCGTTTCATCCAATATTACCCCATTGAACACCCCCCGAACAAAGATCTTGCAAGAGGCATTAAAGGCTGACTTAATGTCCATCCCGAAAAGGAGACCCACCCCTCTAGGAGTAGATGACAACAAAATTTGCCTTTATCACAAAAACACAGGCCCCACAATGGAGGAGTGTGTGACCCATAGAGAAAAAATTGAGGAGTTCATTGAGCAGGATAAATAAAAAATACGTCAAGCTCGAGAGGTACGACAGGACTCCCAAGCGGTGTAGCGTTGATTGATCGGCAAGTGTACGAAATCGCATAAGTAATAAAAAATGGTAAGACCAAATATCATGTCCCAAGAGACTCTCGGTTGTGATAACCCGATTAATTAAGACTTAAAGAAAACGAGATCATTGGTTTCAAATGCAAAAAACAGAAAATTAAATATGAATGAAAATTGATCAAAAGTAGAGTAACACAATAATGAATGAATGTTGTTTAATATGAGATGAGTATGTTGTTGGGATTAGATTTCACCAAGTTCCCTCTAATGTATATAAGAATTCTTCTTTATGAATAAATGCTAATGTCACTCACTAAATATCTTAAACCTGATCCCTCGGTGAAATAAGCATGTCCCTAATTACCAGTTCATACAATTCCCAGTATTTCTAGTAATTAGATGTGAAGATCAAGAACTTAAGACGACCAAGACTCATACCCTTATCCCTGAAAAATAGTACTCTTGGGGGTAATTCAACAAGAACATGAATTGTAAGGAACCTTCCGACACTCATGCAATTCATAAATCATGCTATTGCATGAGTTAAACAAAGCAAGCGTTGAAACAAATGAATTACTCTAACAATTAATGAAAAATATATATATTATTAAGAATCAATTCAAATACATGAAAGTTCACAAGGTTACATCATCCCCCAACAACAAATAGAAATTAGTTCCCCATAGACATGGATAAACTAGATGAACAATGAAGAAGAATGAGATAGGAAAACCCTAAAATTGGAGATGGAAGCTCCCGCATTCAAATCCGCCTCCAAAGAGTTAAAGAGTGACCAGTTGCGCTCCTCATGCCAAAGATACAAAACCTACGGCGCAAAGGTCCTTTAAATAAAGCAAAAACTGAACAAAAATGAAGTCTGACCCATGTCACGGGTGCTCAAGCGCCCTAAGTGGGGCGCTCGGGCGTCGAACGGTACTTTCTGGCGCTCAAGTCCCCCCTAAGGGGAGCCCAAGCCTAGCCGAATTTTTCAACACTGCGTTTTTTCTCTTTTTCTGCAATTTTGCTCGCTCTTTGAGTTCCGACTCCTTCATACTTTGACTCCTCTTCCATATCACTTTATTAACCTACAAAAATAAGGGAATTTAGTCATAAAATCATGAATTTCAACCTTAACTCTCTTATTCACATAACTTAATAGAAAAACATGATTTCAAGCAAGTTTCTAAGTAGAAAAAGGTGCATTTAGTGTCAAAATCACATCACAGATAACGATATTTTCAACCGTTATCACAACCCCAAAGTTAGAACTTTGCTTGTCCTCAAGCAAAACAGATTGTGACTCAGCTTTTCAGAACAATTACTACAATGATTCAACATTTTTCAAAACTTTTTCTTTCAGGACAAGAAATCACTTTTATCAACTCAACATAAGGATGTCAGTCAATATGTGCAGATGCCTTAATTCAATCAAAATCAATGTGATGCTCATATACTTCAACAGATGTTATCCTTAAGAATGATCAATCAACCAAGCAAAAATGTAATCAAAGATTCAAAAAACTACTCCTCACCAAGGAAAGTGTTTCACTCAAGCACTCAAAAGTGTATCACTCAAGCACTCAAAAGTGTATCACTCAAACTTAAAGGTGTATAGTGAGGTGTTGGTGTCTTTTTCACTCTGCTTTCACAATGTCACATAAATTAATTTTTCCTTTCATTTACCAACAATCAAACATACTCACAAGCAAGTTTTCACCACAAGTTCTTTTCATGGCTTGTAACGTCGCTGGGTTAAGAAGGAAATTGGTTTTTCTGGTCCGCAAAATCCTTGAGTTAAAAGAGACATTTATGATTTCATCATTTAAGCACAACCTCTCTTTCCTATTCCCAGCTTTCTCTTGCATGGAGCTTTTCTTTTCTTTTTTTTTTTCATTTTTCTTTTTCTTTTGCTTTTGCGTTTCAAGTACTCACTGCTTAGCTCAATGCTTTTTCTTTTTCCTTTCTCAATCTTTCCAGCAACCCTAAACTTGAACCTTTATCAATACCTCACAAATGTTCTCAACTGAACTCAAGGTAAAGATTTTCAAAAAGGATTTCAAAACGGGCATAAGGCTCAAGGTTCAAAAGTTAAAACAAATTGTTCTCTTTTTAGTGGGCTAAAATCATGTCAAGGCTAAAATAATAAGGGATAACAAAATATGGCCTTGATCATATGAAACTTGCAAGCAAGTACTTCAATCACAGAAAATTTGGGCAAAAGCATTCATGCTTTCAAAGTAATAGCAGTTATTCACAGAAACTATGAAGCCCAAACCTTACACAAGTAAACTCTCAAGTTCCAAAATTTAGAAAAACATCATGCTCAGTATCTCAATCAAATTTTTACCTCAAGCATCTGTTTTATACATTGTGAGCCATCACCTGTATATCAACACATCATGCATCATCTCAACATTAATCAATATAATATAGAATCACAAAGCAATACTTATCACAAACACAGCAAATTGAACCAAAGTAGTAAAGTTGATTCAAGCCAAGTACAATAACCTATACTAGAACACTAACATGAACATAAATTAGAAAGATAAGTTTAGAAAACTTGGTTGCCTCTCAGTAAGCGCTTCTTTAACGTCACTAGCTTGACACCATTAAGCTTAATCTGGATCTTTGATGCTGATGCTCTTCCTTCCTTCATAATTCCAATAAAATCTCAACAATTTCCTAGCCCCCAACTTCACTCTCCTAGAATAAGGAGCTTCAATATCAAAATTCCCTTTTTCTTTAATATTATTGAAAACCCACAACTTGTTCTTGAATTTCATTGGGGTGCTAGGTTTGGGTTCATCACTTTTCACCCTAGGATGCAGGTGGACCACTTTTCCTTTCTTCCCTTCTTCCTCTTCCTTCACTTGTGGAGAAAAACAATTAATCCTCTCCTTCACCGACCTGGCAACTTTATCTGATAGACTAGTCACTGATAGAATTTCATCTGTTGTTTTACAACTAGTCTGTTTTTCTTGAATTGACTGCCCGACTTCAAAAACACTGAAAGTTACCTCTATCTTGGTCCTTTAATGTTAGCAATTCATCATTTACATGAATGTCAACCTTGGCTGTCTTCATGAATGGTCGTCCAAGAATGATCGGTATCTTTGCATTTTCCTCCATCTCCATCACTACAAAATCCACCGGGAATTGAAGCTTATCAATTTTCACCACCACTTCTTCTACCACACCATACGGGTGCTTACTGGACTTGTCTGTGATTTGGAAGATTGTTTTTGTAGGTTTGACCTCCAGACCACCAATCTTCTTGAGCATAGATAGGGGCATTAGATTGATACTTGCTCCTGAGTCAAGTAGATCCTTCCTATATCATAATTCTCAATGGTGCAAGGGATGGTGAAACTCCCGAGATCTTTGAATTTGGGAGGAAGTGTCTTCTACAATATGGCATTGCAATTACCCTGTACTTCAATTGTTTCCTCATCTAGATAAGTCTTCTTTTTGAGGAATTGCTCCACGTGTTTTACATAAGCAGGAATTTGGTGCAATGCTTCGATCAAGGGCATAATAATCTATAATTGCTTGAAGATCTCCTTGAAACGCTTATATTGCTTCTCTTTTTCAATCTTTGAACATTCCTTAGGGTAAGGAATAATTTTCTCAATTTTTTTCTTTCCTCTCTCAACCTTTTCTTTTTCCTTTCTCTCTTCTTCCACATTCTTATTTTCTCTTTTTCTTTCATCCTCACTTTTTCTCTCTTCATTCTTTTCTTCTTTTTTACTCAACTCAACTTTCTCTTTTCTCTCATCTAAAATCTTGCCACTTCTAATCATAATGGCATGACACTCCTCCTTAGGGTTAACTTCAGTATTAGCCCCAAAACTTATGTTAAGCGTCTCCTCCAACTTTTTAGCCAGCTGGCCAACTTGTATCTCTAGGTTTCTAATGGCAACTTTAGTGTTCTTCTGATTGGAGATAGTCACCTACATAAATTGTTGGAGAGCCTCCTTAAGCTTTGTAGTTCTGTCGAATAAAGAGGATATTTGTTGCCATTGTGATTGTTGCTGCGGTGGTTTATTGAATTGTCCTGCTTGCCCAACTTTTCCTAATTGACCTTGACCCATGCTTGGGTAAGGTTTCCATCCTTGGTTATAATACCCTAGACAAAATTGATTGCCCATGTAGTAGGTTTCTTCTTGTGCTTCGACTGGCATAACACATTGACCATTGATATGATCACCACCACATAATTCACAAAGTTGTTGTTGAACCTGTGAGACATTTTGGAACTCCTTTAGCAACTGAGAAAGTGTCTTTGTCAAAACCTCCAATTATTGAGTAACTATCTTGTTTTGTGCAAGCAAGGCATCATGAGATTGTAACTGCGGAACTCCCTTATGTTTTGGTGGAGCTCCTCTTTAACTGTTCATCTCATTATCATTGGTAGCCATGTCGTCAATTAATTCATAGGCTTCCTCTGGAGTCTTGCACTTGATATTGCCTCCAGCTAAGGCATCTAACATCAATTTTGTTTGTGAGCCAAGACCTCCAAGGAAAAAAATGACTTTTCCTTTATCAAAACCATGAGTAGGCGTCTTCTCAGCAAGCTCTTGTATCTATCCCATGCTTTTCCTAACGTCTCCTCCATGCCTTGCCCAAGAGAAGAGATTTCCTGTTTTCCTTTATTGATTTTTTACTGTGGGAAGTATTTGTTCAAGAACTTTGCAACCACATCTTCCCACTCATAAAGCTATTTGTAGGAAAAGAGTTCAACCACAATTTAGCATTGTCTCCTAGTGAGAAAGGAAACAAGCTCAACCTGATAGCATCATTAGGCATTGATTAGATGAATCAATGCAGGCTTCATCTTCATACTTGTGGCATTGACCCTCGGCTTTGCGATGCTGTTAAAATGACGAGGGCCAATAACTGTTGCATAATCTGGCAAAGTACGTCTACCACCATTGTTGTCCATGTTCTTCTGATCAGATTGTCAGGCCTGTGAAATTTTCTCTTGAGAAGGTTCTCTAGATAATCTATTTCTTCTTGGCCTTTTACTAGTCTCAATTCCTTCAAGAAGAGGTTCAGAACTTTTGTTGCTCCTAGTCCTGACTGTATCCTGCATAAACTAGACACAAAACCCTAGAAAACAATTGTTAGCACAAAAACAAAAACAAACGACACAAAACACAAATTAAAAATAAAATAAAATAATAAAAATAAAAATAAAGTCAAAGTTAATCAAGAATCACACAAATAGAATAGATTAAACCGTGAGTCCCTAACAACGACACCAAAAACTTGTTGATGGATCGACAAGTGTACCGAGTCACACAAATAATAAAAAATGGTAAGACCAAATATCATGTTCCAAGAGACTCTCGGCACTAGACAGTTGTGTGATAACCTGATTAATTAAGACTTAAAGAAAACGAAATCATTGGTTTCAAATGCAAAAATAGAAAATTAAATATGAATGCAAATTGATCAATAGCAAAGTAGCACAGTAATGAACGAATGTTGTTTAATATGAGATGAGTATGTTGTTGGGGTTAGATTTCACCAAGTTTCCTCTCATGTATATAAGAATTTTTCTTTGTGCATTAATGCTAACATCAGTCACTAAATCACATAAACCCGATCCCTCGGTGAAATAAGTTTGTCCTTAATTACCAGTTCATACAATTCCTAGCATTCCTAGTAATTAGATGTGAAGATCAAGAGTTTAAGATGACCAAGAATCATACCCTCATCCCTCAGAAATATTACTCTTGGGGGTAATTCAACAATAACCTGAATTGTAAGGAACCTCCCAACACTTACGCAATTCATAAATCATGTTATTTCATGAGTTAAACAAAGCAAGCGTTGAAACAAATAAATTACTCTAATAATTAATGCAAAAACATATATTATTAAGAATCAATTCAAATACATGAGAGTTCACAAGGTTACATCATCCCTCAACAACAAATAAAAATTAGTTCCCCATAGACATGGAGAAAATAGATGAACAATGGAGAAGAATGACATAGAAAAACCCTAAAAATTGGAGATGGAAGCTCTTGCATTCAAATCCGCCTCCAGATAGTGAAAGAGTGACCAGCTGCGCTCCTCTTACCAAAGATACAAAACCTAGGATGCCTAGGTCCTTTAAATAGAGCGAAAACTAAACAAAAACAAAGCCTGGCCCATGTCGCGGGTGCTCAAGCGCCCTAAGTTAGGACGCCCGAGCGTCGAACGATACTTTCTGGCGCTCAAGCTCCCCCTGAAGGGCGCCCAAGCCTCGCAGAATTTTTCAGCACAACATTTTTTCTCTTTTTCTACAGTTCTGCTCGCTCCTTGAGTTCTGACTCCTTCATACTTTGATCCCTCTTCCAAATAACTCCATTAATCTACATAAACAAAGGAATTTATTCATAAAATCATTAAATTCAACCTCAACTCTCTTATTCATACAACTTAATAGAAAAACATGATTTCAAGCAAGTTTCTAAGTAGAAAAGGGTACATGTAGTGTCAAAATCACATCACAGATAACGGTATTTTCAACCGTTATCATGTAGTCTTGGTAGGAGGGAGCGTCCCATGTGTGGTAGGGTCGACCGACAACGAGACAATAGAAGGAGAAGTAGAAGCCAGAGTCGAAGAAGAGACTGCCCATTGCGCAGTCACATCAATACCATCTTTAGGGTATTCGTGGGCGGTAGATCCTCCTCCTCGGTTAGAAAGTGTCATGTGCGGGATCTCCAAACGGCTCACCAAGTAGATAAACTGTAGAAATCCATTTTGCCCATTATCTTAAGAGATGAGGACTTTAAGGCTCTTAATCCTGATCAAGATGAAGCTCTTAACGAGATAGCAAGATACAAAGTGAGCAAGCTACTCATCGATCAAGGGAGCTCAATAAACAAGCAATATTGAAAGACATTCCAAATGATGGATCTCTTAGAGGCCTTATCCTCTCTTATAACAAGCAAACTGTTGGATTTATTGAGGAACGGGTGGATATGCAGGACTACATGGAGCTCTAAACCAGGATAGGAATAGGCCAAGATGGTAAGGAGAAGAGGGTAAGGTACATTTTGGTAAAAGCCAATACGTCGTAAACGTATTGCTCATTCGATCATGCCTTAATGCTTTAGGAGCAATCGTCTCCATATCTCACCTCACGATGAAGTTTCCATCCAAGAGGAGGACGATATGAACGGTTCATGTGGATCAGAAAACTGCGTAAAATTGTTATGCAACAAGTTTGAAAGTGGATCCATACGTTCCCCCAATGAAGGTCAGATGCTTTAAGGTCACCATGGTGGACTTAGAACCACACACTAACACAAAGGATAGAATGAAGCCTTAATCGGAGGTTAAGCCGCTCACATTGGGCAGAGATGTTAGCCAAACAACCATGTTAGCCAAGGGACTTGACGATGAAGTTGAATGATCCTTGGTCAGGGTGTTGAGAAGGAACCAAGACCTTTTAGCGTGGATTGCGATGGAGATGTTGGGGATTCATCCCTCCATCATGTCTCATAAATTAGCAATTTTCAAAGAAGCACGCCTGATAGCCCAAAAGAAGAGAATGTTAGGAGAAGAAAAAAGGAAAGTTGTGAACACTAAGATGAAAAAGTCAAAGGAGGCCAAATTCGTTTGAGAGGTAACATAAACCACATTGTTGGCTAATGTGGTGATGGTGAGAAAGCTAAGCGGGCAATGGCGAATGTGCGCGGACTATATGGACCTCAATAAGGCATGTCCGAAAAACACTTATTTGCTCGCTTGCATAGACAGTCTGGTGAACGGAGTCACGGGACATCAAATCCTGAGCTTCTTAGACGTCTACTCGGGATATAACCAAATCCCAATATACCTTCCTGATTATGATAACACAACATTCATTACCGATCGAGTTAACTTTTGTTACAAGGTTATGCCGTTCAGGCTAAAGAATGCATGGGCCACATACGAAAGACTTATGGATAAGATCTTTTGAGATCAGATTGGGTGATGCATAGATGTTATTGCAAAACAGGATGACTTAGTTTTAAGACCAAGAGGGGGGTGAATTGGTGAGGTTTAAAAATCAGAGTCTTTTAAAAATCTTTCTCGCAAAGTATAAACCTTTACAAAGTTTCTTGAATCGTAAGGAATAAAAGTTTAACTGTAGCGAAAATATAAAGTTGGCTATGTAAACAGTAAAGTCGACTTAATGTAAAAGTGTAGGGAAAGAGAAAGCAAACACAAAGTTTTTATATTGGTTCGGCGTCAATGTCTACATCCAATGTCCTTGCACAACCAGGAAGTCAATGCACTATAATAGTCAAGGTTTTTACAGCAAGATTTCTGTAGAGACCTCCACGTCAAAAATATAGACAATCTCTCTAACCCTCTAACTACAAGTATGGACAGTCAACACAAAGATATGCAGCAAGATATCCCCTCTTTTGCAATCTTCAACCCACTTTGAACAATCCTTAAAGTGTCAGAACTCCACGAGTCCGCCTCCTGTAATCCCAACAGGACAACAACAATCTTTCCAAAGATTGATAGAAAACTTGATCAGTATGAACACCAACTGTGTAGATCTTGATCAAACAGTACGCGCAATACAATTCTTCCTTAAGAAACTCTTGCAAGAAAGATCTCCACTATCTTCTTGATGAGTTCTTGGAGCCTTTACTCAGAGATCACAATCTGAAAATCAAATGAAAGTGTTAGAATATCCAAAGTTGTATGCGATCAACCGAGTCACGTCTATTTATAGTTTTCTATAAACCAAACGCTTCTGTAGTTGACTGTGCTACTAATGAAGTCGACTATCATCAGACAGTTATAACAGTTAAAGAAAAATAGCAGCAGTCATAACAACCAAATTGATTTCGCTTTTAATATAGTTGACTTTCATTTAATGCTTTAACAGACAAATGAAATATAGTCGTTATAAGCATTAACTGAAATTTAAAACAAATAACTAATTAAGTTGAATTCACCAAGCATTCAGTCGACTTAGACACTTCAACACAGTTTTGAAAATCTTTTCAATGCAAAATCACTCACAACACTGCTTTTGAAAATCTGTGCAAAGACACGAGTTTTAATCGACTTACTTCATAATGAAGTCGACTTAAAACTTGTAGTTTTGCCCCCACAATATAAGTTCAACAAAGGGCATGTGATTTTCTTTTCTTAAACATATGTAATGCAATCACAAAAGATGTATCCAGTATCAAATAAGTGAATATGCATACATATATCAGAAACAACACAAGCATGTTCATTAAGATATCATTCACAATAAAGAATAGAACATGTAACACATAACAATACATGTGTTATTAATAATGTGTTGTCATCATAAAAAACCAGATCACTGTGAGATTAAAGTTTAGCTACACCATTGCTTCCCTTATCAACAATCTCAACATATGTGTATGTTGATAATATGTTTATGCACTCTCATTTTGTTAAAGACCGTGTGAAGAACCAAGATGAAGTGTTCGAGCAGATCAGAAAATACAATATAAGGCTCAATCTGGCGAAATGCACTTTTGGTGTTAGGGTGCGGGGAAGTTCTTGGGTTTCATGTTGACCGCCCAGGGGATTGAGGCTAATCCCGACATGTGCTCGACTATCTTAGAGATGGGAAGCCCTTAGAACCTGGAAGAGGTGCAACGGTTCGTCAGTCGGATGACCTTCCTTTCACATTTTATTCCAAAGTTGGTCGAACGGATTAGGCTGGTGCTCAAAAGAATGAAGAAAAATTCCTTTGAGAAGTGGGACAACCAGTGTGAAGCTACTTTCACCGATGTCGAAGCTATCTTGGTCAGTCCGCTAGTGATGACTGATCCGGTCAGAAATAAGGAGCTACAATTGTACCTAGCGGTATTTGATGAAGCTCTTAACGTCGCGTTGGTACAGGAGAACCTAGAACCTAAACTCATATACTTTGTCAGTAGGATGTTAAAGGGCCCGGAAACCAAATACCAGCAAGTGGAAAAGGTAGCCTTAGCACTACTAACCGCGACTAGATGGCTTCGACCACACTTCCAGAGCTATGTAGTGGTCATTCAAATGGACCACCCAATAGCTAAGATCTTGTGAAAGCTTGATCTGACTGGTTAGATGGTGTGATGGGTGGTGGAAATTTCAGAGTTCGGTCTACGCTTCATGCCACGCGGTTCGATCAAGAGGCAACATCTGACTAAGTTCACTGTTGAGCTTCCCTAAACAAGTGACCTTCCAAATTTTGTTTGGTAGTTTTATGTGGACGGTCCATCTAAAAAAAAAAAGAGGAGAAACTGATATATAAAATCTTTAAAAATCTTTGAAAATTTTATAGATGCTTTGATACATTTACAGAAAGATATTTTCGCTCTAACACATTTGATCTGAAATTCTTTTCAAACTTATTTTGTTTAACATGTGTACTGGTTAAACAAAAAATAGGGAGATTGTTAACACAAGATTGTCTAGAGATTAGACCGTTTAAGCAACTCGGATTTTGAAGTTTAACAAAAACATTAAACGAAATATTGCTTTGTATGAAAAATTGTATTAAATAAACAACGTCTAAAAAGAGAAAGTGTCTTTGTTGTTTAATCATCTAATAGATTATATGGGCAACAAGCAACATTTTATAATCAACATCTAAATGCCTAACGAAACAACATCTTACAAACTAACGTTTTATGAACAGAAGTGTCTATCTCATGATAACATTGAAGCTTAAAATATATCTTATTCCAAAATAGTGTTAAACTCAAGCAAGCATCATATGAAATGTATCGTCTAAAGAATGACCGTTAAATGTTGCATATCTCTTTTAATAAAGCATCTACTATCGTATATTATATGATGATTATACATGTTGTATGCTTTACCAAACGATGCATTTATTAATGAAATGACAAGTGATAAAATGTTTTGAACATGCAATATGGTCTAAC
This sequence comes from Vigna mungo, assembly GCA_036885675.1. Classification (NCBI taxonomy): domain Eukaryota; kingdom Viridiplantae; phylum Streptophyta; class Magnoliopsida; order Fabales; family Fabaceae; genus Vigna; species Vigna mungo. The sequence continues at coordinate 41,267,068 of CP144700.1, read as the reverse complement.
ACTTATCAGCGTTCAAAATATTTAATACATGTACGAAAAAGTGTCTCGATACTTGTATACCTTGTTCTTGATATTTGTGGAGATCACTGAAGCAGAAAGATATGATCAAAATCATTATACCTAAGAAAAAGACGTTGTGAAAAATGAAGAACATTCTGGGAATGCTTCATTTGAAGCCTTCTGCTCTATCACATAGTACAAGCTTTGTTTTGATAAAAGTTATGATAAAGCTCTATACCTCTACAAAGTATACTAGAGTCTTACTTCTCACCTAAAGGTAAAACTTGAGTAATTTTCTTAAAATTAGCATAATCACTTAAGAGTTCTTAAAAAAGAATTAAACATAGCTTAATAAAAGCTATATTATTGTGCACTCTGAAAAGTTTTCTATACACACATTTAAAAAAGGATAATGATATTTAGACAATATTTTTTGACAACATTTTAAACATTAATTACGTGTCAATATGTGATTGGTCAAAAGTTACTCCACAATAATGTTTATGATGATTATTATTGATTGTGAAGTAATTTTGACATGTAATCAATGTTCAAATGTTGTAAAAAAAATATTGTCTAAATATGATTGTCCTTAAAAAAAACCATCGTCTTAGTATCTTACTCAAATTATACATCCTTTACAATTTATTAGATACTACTTTACAAAAGTGTTTAAAACATTATTCATCCTTCTTTAGTGTTTTTCTATATGAAAATTACCAAAAACCTTTTTTTCCACTCAATGAGCACACCTTTCAACCTTTGTACTTCTTTTGCAAAGTCAACCTACTAGGGCATCCAGAAACTAGAACCATCCAAGAACATGTTATAGTATGTTTGCAGTCATTATGTAACAACCAATCTCTTAAAGAACTTGAAAGAAGAAGATCGAGATTCGAAGCAGTGATCCAGAGACAGTAAAAGCGGATGATGGTCAGAACAATCTCGAGAAAGGACTTCATATCTACAACTGGTCCATTTCTCAAGACAATAAAAATTACACAAAGCTCTATCTAATTTTCTTTCAACCATTAGACGAAGTATAATAAGGAGCAGAAGAAGGAATGGAGACAAGTTCATTAGAATTGATCCAATTAGAAAAAAGATGCACAAGAACAAGAATTAGGAGGAATTCCTCCTTTAGTTTCATCTGCAAAACCATCACATTAAAGTCACCAAAGATACACCAAGAACCTTGTAAAGAAGATAAACAATACCATAACTCTTTTCTAGAAACATACCAACAACATTCATCAACTTTCCATGCATATGAACTGAGACTGTAAAAAAATGTGAACAAAGCTGCAAACAGTAAAATTTAATTCAGATTTGCCTAGCAACCATAACCGGGCAACATTGGAAAAACCTCCTTAAAATTGAAATTATCAAACAAAAGATCGTATGATGATTTAAAAACAGTCATAGGTTCAGCTAGAAAAGACCCTTGACATTCCAAAAATGACCTATCAAACTAATAGTTTATTTTTAGGAGAGCCATCCATAACTGTTATTTTGCCACCTTTGACTTGGTTTAGCTCATCATCTTGATCATAGAAGCATCAACCTCTAAACATGAAGTTTTTAACTTCATTGTACTCGTAACACATAAGTTTTAGTTTTTAACTTCTTTGTACTCGTAACACATAAGTTTTCAATTAAATGTATCTTCTCTCTTTAGACTGAATTCTCTCTTTGTCACCACCACTTCTTTCTTCATTGTATTTTCTCCTCCACTTCGATTAGTATGTTATACACACATGTATACGAGAAATTACCGTATTTCTTACGTTATGTATATTATGTATTGATATCAAATGTTGAATGGTTTTTCACCGGGCTTTCATATGGATTTATCCCTAGGTAAGTGGAATACAAATAAAATGTGAAATTATGATTGTAATGATTAGTTTAAAACAATGATTGTTGAATGATGGAATAATGACATAATATAAATTCTACTAGTTATACGAGATAATATTTTGGCTTCATATGATAGGATAATATTAACTTATATATTATTTGAGTTCATAGATTTCAACTAATATTTAGTTGGACAATTTTTTTTTGGCTTAATACCGTTTTTGGTCCCAGTTTGGGAGGGTTTGTTCAATATGGTACTACCTTTATTTTTTCATAACAATTGATCCCACCTTTTGAAAAAACTGTTCAATTGAGTCCTTTTTGTTCATAGTGGTCCCATATTCAAGTTTAAATTGTTTATTATAATCCTTATTGTATACGATGATGACATGGTTTTTAACATAACATTATGTCAGGATTGTTAAAATAACATATGGATAGGTGAATGCATGAAAGAACTTATTGACGTCATAACCAGCACCATTAGAAAATTGACGTCGTAACCAAAAAGGAGTCAATTGAACAGTTTTTTCAAAAAATGGGATCAATTGTTAGTAAAAAAAAAAGGTAGGACCATATTGAACAAAACCTCCCAAACTAAGGACAAAAAGCAGTATTAAGCCTTTTTTTTTTATGTATATTCCTTATATCAATTTATTACATTAAGCAGAGAGTACAACATAACGTTACTTTACAGGATACTGATACCTAATTCTGTTGACAGGAGTAGTAATGAAACAAGTCACTGAATATTTAGAAAAAGTCTTTGGATAGTAAATTTCAAAATTTATAAATCCATCTCATTTTATTTCTAATTTTTTCTTTGGATCTAAATTTAATTGATTTTAAATTTTTTATTTAGATAGAAATATTTTAATTACCACCAAATGTAAAATAATTAAATATCAAATAATTGTTACTAATTCAAAAATATGAACAATGACAACTTTTCTAGTTGATATTATTCTTTTGTTAAAGTTCGTCAATATTTTTTAAAACAATTGAAAAAAGTTTTCTCAATTGATGTCAATCAAGATTGTTTTTAATGTTGACCACAATTATTTAGGTTGATATTGACTAAGATTTTTTTTTTATAAAAAAAATCATTAAATAATAATCAATTTTAAAGAAAAAAGCAATTAATCATTATATTGACTATTAGATATTATTTTATAAATTAAAAATTATTGATATATTTAAAATAATTTTTATTATAAATAAAAAATTATAATAATTTATGAATTAGAGTCTAAACTACTCTCTAACTTATCATCCTATAATAATTTAAATCACAAAATAACTTTCATCAACATCAATAAAAGAGTCTTATTCAACACTAATGAAACAAGTCATTCCAAAAATGTCTCCTTAGTAAAACTAATTACGTGGAACTAAAATCGAATTAAGAAAAATATACACAATAAAAAAAAGGAATTTTAAAATATAAAAAACTTCAAATTTGATAAAATTTTCTAATTCAACTATTCTAATAAAATTATCATATTTTAAAGCTTTTACTCAAATAACATATTTTATCATGAAAAATCTTAAATTCTTCATAAAAATGAATCACTCTATCAAAATTAAAATTATGTAAACACATTATTATGTTAGGTTAACAAAAACCATTTTTTTTATATAAAAAAAAAAGATAACCAATTTTTAAAAAAAAAAAAGTTTTTAAAATCTTATAATTTCTTGAAAGCGTAATTTCAACCACGGTTGCAGCTAGAATCAATATTGAACAGTCTTTCTTTTTATATTGTCTGAAACTAGGTCAGTACTTGTTCTGATGTAAAAGATAGTTTTAGCCTATCTTAAAAGTTTTCTTTTTCTGCACCGGTTTTCATTAAGCCCACTTGCTTTAATTAATAATAATGATGATGATGATGATAAACTAACAATAATGCAATAACTAAATAAAAATATTAAACCATATTTGATTAAAACAACTCGAATCGTTGGTTCATTTTAGAAAAGAAAAACAAAAATGTTGTATGTATAGAGTGAATGAAATGAATATTGTAAGTAGGATTTGTTAGCTAATTTGATGAATGAAAAGAAGATAATTAGAGAGTGATAGCCTGAAAATGAATGAGTTAGTTATTGATGGTAGAAATGATTTAGGTTTAATTGAGTTAATTTGAAGCAGATGCTAATAAATAGAATTCCTCATTTATAAGTGTGGTCAGATATTCAGAGGTTGGCAATCAGCCCTAGAAGTATGAAACCATAGCTTTCCTTTATTTTGTTTTATAATGTAATTAATTAATATGGTTAGCATGTGCGTATTTTATCATCGTAAAAAATAATTGTTTCGTACACTGTCAGCTTTAAACTCTTATATTTATTTTTTCTTTGAAAACGAAATAGTTTGAAATCTGAGCTATTTTCGTCCCACATCAACTTTATATCTGTTGTGAAAAGTGAGAGAATCGTACCTGAAATCTAGCCATATTCGTGAATATTACCATTCTCCACAATATACATAGCCTTGCAGATTAGTTGTCATCAATCCAACTAACTTCGTACGTTGGTATAATGCAAAAAAGTTATACGTAAATGTAATCTTGTAATAGGAAGCTCCTATCCAACGTTAAACCGTGGTACGTTTGGTTGCATATTTAAGATGCTCTTCATCACTTCATATTTTCACAGTTATATATCATCTTCTCTTAAGTGTTTTTTTTTACAAATGCTTCACAATGATTTCAAACTACCATCCCTATACATCGATTACCCTATTTTCTTTAACTTTCATGTTAATAAAATAAACTTTACAAAATCTTATTTGCTGTAGTTTAATCTTATCTTTAATAAGATCTCTCTAATTTTGTAAGAAAAATAAATACTACACTAAGTAACACGTGCTATATATGTCAATAATTGGAAAAAAAGAAGTCGCACCTAAGACATGCCCTCAAAGCTTACCACAAAAAACGACAAGGTGTTACACTATTTCTTTCGTATTATTTTATCATCATCATGAAAAAAGCTGCTTCTATTATGAATGCAATGTATCAGTTATCGTGATATGCCATGTGAATTTCCACAACCGCCTGAATTTTTTGGAATTGATGCATTGCTAGTATGAAGTTTTTACTCAGACATTTAATAATATAATATTAAGTGCTCAGTGTATATGACTTCATATGAAAACGATACAGCAGATACACGCATTAACAAATTGTAGATAGAATTTAATTGCCCAAATAATGCACTTAATTAAGGAAAACAACGTCCAACTGCACAACTCTCTCTTTTTAAATAATTTTAAATTAAAACAGCAAAAAAAAATCAGAATATACTCCTTGATGTTTATGTCTATATTATTTATACAACTGTGTTAAAAAGGAAAAGACGATTAAACCTCTCTGATTCCTACACTCTCTATTAATGTACAGTCCTCGTTTTAACAAAATCTTTAATGTAAAAACTGAAAGTAAGAGTTTCATGTTCTCAAAACATTCACCGTATTCTTATAATATGATTTGTATTCAATAGTGTAAGTGTTCAAAAGAGTTTCTGGACTTATTTAATAAAAAAACGGGTGTTTTTTATCGTGATTAACTTGAAATTATTTTATGATATATAAATTAGTATATGAATAAAAATGTTTTTTTATTATTTTTAATATATATAATTTCATCAAAATTGTATACATTTATAAAAAGAAGTGTTATGTGGAAGGAGTTGAGGTTAAGTTTGTTTCTTACAATGGTTTCCAAATTCTAATTTCGGGTCAAGGTTCTTCCTCTACTTCATGCTAGTTGTCATCGATCGGACCATAGTACTGTCTGTATAAAGCACATACTAAAGTCAATAAATATTCGATAATGTTAACAATACATGTGTAACTTGAATACGATGAACCTATATTTATAGATTTCGGGATATGATTTTAATTACTGTTGACTAATTATGACCCAAAAGGTAATGGTCCAACTTAAAATTAATATAACTATCCTTAATGTTAATTCTGTTTTTATTTCAAGTGTTCGGTTTCCTGAGCAGCTCCTCCAGGACTATAGATAGGTCCACTGTCCGATTCTTGGACTCACCGAATAGTTATACTATACAAGAAGTTTTTGTACTTTGAAATATTTTTTAAGATTCATCACTACCTATCATTAACACAAAATTAGTTTTCTTAATCTTTTGTTACATGGATGATCTTTAAAAGGTGAAAAGACACATGGGAGAGACATATGAAATGTTTATTAAAGGTTGAGAGATGTGTACTATGTCGATCTTAAAAAATATTTTGGAGTGTAAAAAGTTTTATTTACAATTGCATACAAATTTGAAATTGCCAAATATATTAGAATTAAAAATAATATTTTATTTGTATATTAATTTATATATATATATATATATATATATATATAATTAGGAAATCAAGGTCCTTTATACTTCTAAAAAGTTGTCATTTGATACATGTGAAGTAGTTATAACATTAACATTCACTTAAAAGTGATTTGGCAAGTACTTACAGCCAACATATGACCTTGAAAGTTCATCTTGCTAAGAAGTGAACTTTAAACCTAACTCAACTTTTTAAAATTGGCTTGTAATGTTGAGTTAGGCTTAAAGTTCATTTTTTAACATGATATAAGCGCCATGTGTTTGAGTATATCTTAGTAAAGTTTTGTTATGTGTTGAGTCTGTTGTTCTTCCCGCTATTGGACCACCTAATAATGTCTAGTGTAACATCCCAAAAATTATATAAGACTATATAATATAAAATGATTAACATTAGAATATAATAGAACAGTCTAAGGATGTAGATGGAATTATAAACTTTACATTCATCCAAAAATAGGCTAAGAATTTAAAGCTTTACAAGCATAAGAGTATTTCAAAATAAAGGAGATATCTAAGAGAGTCCTAAGAGTCAGGGGCTGCATTATCTCCCTCCAGAGCTTGCTCCAAAGGCACCTCATCGACCTCTACTCACATCCAAGTGGATGATTATTACAAAGGAAGAAAAACAAACATACAAGGCACAGACAAACAACAAGGGTAAGCTAGGTTGAAAAGCATACCAATTATCTTATAGCATTAAAACATAAAAATCACATTCATACAATTTACACAAGTACAGTATCATATCATGTTATGACACAAGTTAGACTCGTCCGGACTTAGAATGAATATTGAACAATGGGGTTGTGCACTTGTGGTGGCCTCTACTCCTTTGCAAAGCCATTGCCAATGGGTTTCACCCTACCACACACAAGTGTTAGTCCGTTACCGCGCAATAGCTTTCCAAGAAGCGCCTACACTAGCACCTCCTACTACTCTCACCACATGCATCAATCTTCTCTAAGTGAGCACGAAAGATCATTAGAGTGTTAGGATAACCCCTAAGACTGAGCTCCTATATTCATTCTAAACATTACCATGATCTCACCGAGAGATCTTACTTTCATACTCCATTTCATTACTTTCAACACAACATTTATCCGGTTTAAATCATCAACATACCATTTATCCATTTATAATTACATTGAATACTATATCAAACCATACATGTATCATACATCATCAACCAATGAAGAAAGAAAAGGAAAAGAGTAAACCAGAGCGAAGTAAGTCGCTCAGCGCACACGGTTGCAAGGCAAGACAGCAACAATTCGCACAGCGCACCACCTTTGGTGCACTGAGCGAATTTTCCTGACAGGAAGGTAAGGCATGACAGCAAAAATTTGCACAGCGCACCACCTTTGGTGCGCTAAGCGAATTTTCCTAACGGGGGAGCCTTTCAGCTAAAATTCGCATAGCGAATTATATCGCATTGCGAATTAAATCACAGAGGTTTCAGGCCTCACCCTCTCACAAAGCGTCTCTTATGCGCTATTCTAATTAATTCAATAATTCCTAGACCCCTAGCAGTGGCAAAGCGATAAATTTCGCAAAGCAACTCACCAAACAGAGGGTAACCCTCTGAAACGATTTGCATAGCGCACCAGAGTCACTATGTGAATGCCCTGGTAGAGAGCAACTCTCCAGGGTAGCTCGTTGTGCGAATAAATTCGCACAGCGAGTCTGCATAACCTGCAACACTCCAAATCTGCATAATTGAGCAACTCCTACCCTCATTACCAATTCTAATCATTTTGATGAACTTCTAAAACTCCTAGATCAAATTATATGCTTAATTAAACTTGCCTAACTGAATATAACCCTTTCTCACCTTATTCTCTAATGTTTATGCATTGATTTAGATTCTACAAACTTCAATTTTATCAACCTAGAGGCCTAAATTCAATTCTACAACTTTGAGTTTGTTTTCGACCATTTTAGGGACCCAATTAGGTCCCAATTGATTTACCTAGACCATCCAAACCCGACTCACTTCTAATACCTAAATCTCAATATGACTACCTTAGTTTCCCCTCATAGGACCTAAAACTCCAATAATTTACTTGACTATTCCTTATTAAACTGTCTAACAGAATTCATTCCATCTAACCACTCAATATCATCACTGCAATGTATCCATACCAATTCATAAGCATCCAATTCACAGTTCACGATAAAACCAACCAGCAACACATGTTCTAATAGGAAAAATCATCAAATTTCAATTTAATTAAAATCAAATCTAACACACAGTTTTCACATGCATTCTATCACAATTCTACTAAAATCTAACTCATGCAAAAACCAATAATTTTACAAAACAAGAATAAAAGCCCAGCTTCCCTTACCTCTACTCAACAACACAGTGAAACAGAACCCTGCCTACTCTCTTGCACCTCACAAAAAACGCTAGAACCACCTATAAATCATGAATTGGGAATGGAAAACAGGTTTTAGGGTTTAAGTGAGGCTATAATTTGGAGGAAAACAAAGTGAGTTACATGCAGCAAGATATGTTGCATGATCACAGCCCTAACCTTGCACGATAAAAAGGAAAACGACTTACTGGTGGAGAATTGAAAAAATAACTGATCGGTGAAAATAAAAGCTCTCAACGCCAAGAACACTTATGTGCCTCCTGATTATTGAACAAACAGCTCATTGATGAAAGAACTTAGAGAGATGGCAGAGCTTAGAAAAAGGGTTTGCTTTTAGAGACATAAGGCGATTATGCTTAATGAACCATGATATTTTAAAAATGCATTTATAGTTTTAAAATGAAACACCGGTTCCATTAGTATAATATACACTTATCAGCCCTTTATTCCTATTTTCAGGTTCTTACATCTAGTCTCACACTTGAGATGTATATGTCTTGATGTGAGAGTGATGTATTGAAGATTTCACATCGACTACAGATAAGACGACTTTATAGTATATAGTAGTAGGTGCAAACCTCACCTTACAATAAGGATTACAAAGTGAGACAAACAATGTAGCTTGGCCCACAGATCCAGAAGAAAAACTGCAGGACAGGCTAAGTATTTTAACTTGTTGGCCCGTTTAGGCCTGTCTTGAATAACTTGAAACCTACATAAGCCAATGACAAGCTACCTATATTTGGGCCACACAGGCTACATTGACTTAAATTTCTAAAATTTAGCATCAACAAAACATGTCATGTGTGTTTCTAGTAAGTAACTTTCTTATTCACGTTTATTCATAAGTCCATCCAAAACCAGTCCTCGCATTCATGTTTTGTCCTTTGTTTTAATTTAGTTTAAAGTAATTTCTTTTCCCATTAGGCTTGCACTTAAAAGGTAAAAGTTATAAAATTTTGAATATTACTTATATTAAGAAATATGCATATAGAATATATTATTTCTATAAATTTAGTTAAATAAAAATAGAATTATTAAAATCTTGCATCCTGGTATTTTACAAAAGAAGAAAACTACAAAAAAAATCATTTCTTACATGGACCGCAGGCTAGCCAAAAAACTCAGAGGCCAATTGTTATATGGGGCAAACTAGAGAGATTAGCTCGCATTTCTAGGTGTTGTTCCCTCCACCTCCCCATCTACTCCCTCTACCCCCTCAATTTTTTTTATTTTTTTAATTACAAAAACAACCTTTCTTACTTTATTTTTTACTTTTTTAACCTTATCAGAAATCAGGATATGTTCCTCCTATCTTCATTTCAACACTACCAGAGACCCAAGCCTCCTCTTCTTCTGGAAACCCTAGACTCTTTTTCGATCAAATCAAACCCAGAAGCACTCTCCTCCTTCGCTCAAGCACTCACGCTCAAGCTGCCTCTGCCTCTGCTAAAACGACCACCGCAAGGGTGCCCTCCGCCTGGTCCATGACGTCACCGGTAACCCCAAGCGCAACCAGGGTCATCGTTGGCCGCAACGCCACCTGGTCTTCCCTCCTTTCACGTGTGCGAGAGGAGAACTGGCCTTCCACTCGCGTCGTACCTCAGTCGCCAGCTTCTCGGACCACGAACCCGGGTCGCGTCGGTGATGCGATTTGCCGCCGGAGCAGTTGCCATTCGACCCAAGGCGTCGCCGATGACGCCCATCATCAACAGGAACCATCCCCGCGCGACAGAGAGGTTGTGGCTCGAACTGAGACGAGCCTTCACCACCACGATCGAAACCACCGTCGACGAAGATAGCAACCGCCGCCCTCACCGAAGTTCACTTCTCGCCGGCGCCACCAGCGCCACTCTCACTCCTTTCCCTTCGAGGGTTTTCTTTTCAAATGCTAAACGTCCCCAGCGACACCCCGCCGGTGCCGAGGACGAAACCGCTTTTCCCTCCCCTTTTCTGATTCCATTTTTTAATCTCATTTATTGATTAGTTTGGTATTGATTGATTCTTCCTCTCTATGAATATATGTGCAGTGTGAGTGTGGGTAGGAAAGTGATGGTTGATAATTAAATAACCCTAGATTTTTTCTTCCGCCTGTATGTTGCTGTCGTGTTTGGTTTGGTTTCTGTGTGTGCGTATGAGAAGGAAGACGTCCTTGGCCCTGAAACGGATGTTGACATCCGTCCACAGATGCTCATATCCATTTAAGAGTGGTTTCGACCCTATCCACGCTTAGGATTATGGTTTATTCTTGCAAAGTCCACCACTGCCTTCAAAGCTATTGAACTTCTACCTTTAATTACAGATTCTACTTTGAATTGTAGAAATGATTGAACTATTGTATTGGACAACAATAATTACAGATTCTACTTTGAATTGTAGATATGATCGAACTATAGTATTGGACAACAATTCTTTCCACCATACTTTCACAAGAAAAAGAATTTTACCACTGAAGAATAAGAATCTGAAGAGTAAGAATGAAAACACGTAAAAGATTTAGAGAGAATCAATAATAGGTTATAGGTTATAAAATCAGGTAAAAATTATAAAATTTTAATATAAAACAAACTTTTATTAAAAGGATAAAATAGGAATAGAAAAATTAGAGTGAAGGGTAAATAAGGGAAGGGGAGGTGGAGGGAGCACATGGGGAGGTGCAGGGAGTAATGCCCCGCATTTCTTATTCAGGGTGAAGTAGCCCACATATTGTCATTCTTACCTTACAATCAAAGTCCAATTTTTAATGTCAAGTTTATCTTTTTCAACCTTGATCGTCTAAACTAAGCTTTTAGGTTGTATAGAATACTCTTTGACCTACTTAGAATATTTTATAATCTCTTAAAAGATTTACATAACACTCATAACAATAGACACATACAAAATTGCTTTAATTTGTTTCCCTCAAAAATCATTCTTAGGGCATTGAACAATAGTAAACTTGTTTCCTTTTCTAAATTGGAATGTGTGATGATGAACACTTTTCCATCAAGAACCTCTATAACATTTTATTGATATATGTTTTCTAGGATAGATATAACATTTCTTCTAATTTATTCTAAAATATTTATATTCCTATCACATAACTTTCATCAACCATATCTTTCATTTCAAAGTTATTAGATAAAATCTTCTTAGTCTCGAGAAGAAGAGTAAGATCATTAATCAGAAGCAAGATACCATCAACATACAAAATTAGAAATATAATCTTATTATCATTGACATTTAGAGATATACCTTGATCAATAGTTTATTCCTTAAACCCAAAGAAATCAATGGTATCGTTAAACTTCAAATGCCATTAGCAAGCACTATAAGAAAAATTGTTATAACCTACGGACAAAATCTACATGTAAGGTCTAAAATTCGTAGGTAATACAGTATTATCTGTGGATTACACACAAAAATTTGTAAGTAAAATAATCGTAGGTAACGTTACCTATGGATTTATCTATTTGTAATTACATATGGATAAATTCGTATGTAGTACATACGGAAACATCTGTATGTAGTTACAAACAAAAAAAATTGTATGTAACTTTATGACTTTATAAACAAAATTTTAGGTGATCCCATATGTTCCCAAAAGCTAGGAGTTCCATATAGCTAATAAGAGTCAAACACAACTGCCAAATTACTAAAAACAGAGCTAAATTTCCAAATAGTAAGGACTAATTATCTTTTAAAGTTTATGTGTTACATGAATAATCATAAACTACTTAAAAAATACAAAAAATAAACATACACAATATCTTCCTAATTTTAATAATATCAACCTATGTATAAGCATGGATGAAGTTAAATATGAACATCTAAACAAATTAACCATATAAACAACTTAAGTACAAACATATAATATTTGGCTTCCTCATATATGGATCATCAATAGTGTTTGGCTTGTATTCTATTGTAGCATTGGAATCAATTGTTTCCTTAACAATTTGCGTGTTTATAAAAACATGACAATGACATCCATCATGTAGACTTTAATCAAAATTGAGCTTGAATAGACATTGTTTATAGGTCAACTGGACACACGTAAAGAATCAACATTATATCCCTGATAACAAAGATTATTATACTTTAATCAATTAAATGAGTTTGAAAGAAAGAAATAAAAGTTAAGTAACAAGTTATTAAGAAATAAAGGTTGAAAAGGCATGTCTTAAGAAGTTTGACTCCTATAATTACCTCAAAAGTTATACTCTTCAATTGATATGAAAGTAAGACTGCGCTATCGTGTAAATCTATAATGACAAACCATAACAGTTAAACTAACAATTTTAGAACGAAAGAAACTTACTTATGAGTTGATTTATAAAAGACTGTTGTAACTCAAGGAAAGAATAAAAGTACGAATAAATGCCCAAATTTTTTTTAGGGTTTCATAGTGACTAAGAACTAATTTTTGTCTAAAAATATGATTTAAATGATGATAGTGTTACCATGTTCTTTATTTTTCTTATTTTATCTTTTATAAGTGTTTTTATTATTATCTTTTTAAAAAAATTAAGGATTTATATTATCTTAGTTTTTAAATATTGTGTAAAATAAGTGGAAATCTCATAAGATTTGAAGAATATCACAAAGATGATCAATTTCAAGTCATTCAAGTAGAATTTCTAGGCCTAGTCAATTCAGCTTAGTTCCTCTAGCGAGCCAACTTAACTCGCCCAGCGAGAAAGATCAAGTCACCTAGTGACTACACCACGTCCAACAACTTGCGCGTTTCAAAAATCATTAAATAGAATGTGACACACTTTTAGAAATTAATATTTCTTGGGAATAGGAAACTAAAACCCAAAGGATAGATGACAAGGAAACATTCCAAAGGCTGGAGACACTCATCAACACCATTATTTTCATCATTTATCCCTCTTCTAGTGCTTAGAATGTTTAGGATTATGGATAGCAAAAACACTCGTACTTGTGGGTATCCACAGATAAATTTCGCCGCAGATAGATGGTACATGTAGGTATTTAATACCTACGAGTAGCGACTAACGGGTATTTTAATACTCAATTATAAACGAGTCGGATGCGGATATCATTCTACCGGTACCCGTGGGTATTACAAAAAATTAAAATAAAAATTTAATTTATATTGTATTAAGTTAAATTTAATTAAAGTTAAATTTAATATATATCTATCAGTTTAAATTTAATTTAATTAAATTTTAATTTATAATATATATTATATATTTTTTAGTAATTTTATTTAGATTTTGTTTTAAAAATTTTAAAAATATTTTTTTTAAATATTCACGAGTATCTACAGGTATACAAGGGTTTTAAAATACCGGTGGGTATTTTTAAATGGTATACGATGGGTAATGGAGCAGGTAATGAGTATTTTTTTTTATTGTGGGTCGGGTAACGAGCTAGAAGGGTGGATTCATTTTACGCACTAGTACAAAAATTGTGTATAACGTCTAATATTTTGGGCTTTTAACGACGAATTCATGAATAATGTCATATCAGGAGAAGTTAAATTGATGTAGAATTTTAAAAAAATTGACGTTAAATTAATGTCGAATTTTGTCTATATACGATGTTAACTTAACGTCGAATTTTGTCAAATATACGACATTAATCAATTTGTTTTTATTTATTTTTAATTAATTGTGATCCTTTTTAACAACTCTACGAGACCCGAAAAGAAGAAAAACAACAAATTTCAGTTTTTTGTATTTTATAAAGCTTGAACTATGCACATGTAGTGTAGTATAAACAACAAACAACAATAACCAACAACAAACAAGTTCAATAAAATAATAACAATTAACAAGTTCAACCAAGAAACAACAACAAACAAGTTCAACAAATAAGTTCTTCAAAACAAAAACGAAAACTACCCTTCAAAAGGTGAGTTCATCAGAATAAAGTGTCGTCACCAGTGAGAGAGAAAACAGAATGCGCGTATGAAGGACAAGAGCACGAAATAATTAGAGAAAACATATGAAAATCATACATAAAGTAGATGATTAACATGCATTTGTATCAAACGAAAAAAAGATTACCTATGATGGTCGTCAAGTTTCGTTCGAGAAAAGTTTGAGAAGAGAAGAGGGTCTCGCACGCTAAGATAAAGCGAATGAATTTTCAATCTCCCGCTCAAATATTTATTGAATTCACTAACCTTTTAACATCTAACATTGGGGCATTCAGTGTTTTATATCCTTTTACGTCGAATTACAATTATAAATGACGTTTAATAATTGCATTTATTTACAAAAATGTCATTGGTGATTGTATCTAAGAGGTCAAGGTTTGCCTCTAGACATACAATGTAATCATTTAGTGATTATATCTAAGAGGTCAAGGTTTAGACTTGCCTATAAGGAATTAAGGTTCATTACTTTGTGGGGGTCAATGCTAGAGTAAAAGTTAGAGGAATATTGTTTAGTGTTCTCATATTTCATCAAGAGGACCCACTTGAGATTACCCTACAAATACGAGAACGACCTGAGGGTTTAAACCTTATAATTTTGATGTGAACATGTTAGATTTTTGTACTGTTAGCTATCTATCTACCTGCATAGGTTTTGGTTGTCCTTGACTATGTTTCCCGTGTTTTCGATTTTTGAGTTACCACAGTTAAACCTTAATCCCCACTTTGTTTACTGTTAGATTAAGCTTAAATTTTGATATATGATTCTTGAGATATATTAATACACTTTAACCGTTCAAAATCTTAAATTAAGGTCTGTAATTAAAGAAATTAATTTCGCAATTTTGAGTAAATTGACCACTACTTCATTTTTGTCGCATAGTTACTTCAGTAAAATTTAAATCCTCACTTAGTTTACCGTTAGATTAAACTGAACATTTTATATATGATTCTTAAAGGATCTTAATCCCTTTTGACCATTCAGATTTTTAATTAGAGATATGTAGTTAGAAGAATAAATTTCGCATCTTTGAGTAACCTATTAACACTATCATTTTGTCCTTAAGTTACCTTAGTAAAAACATTAATCCCTGCTATGTTTACTGTTAGATTGATTTGATAATTTGATATATGGTCCATAAGACGTATAAAATCATCCTGACCGCTCAGATTCTTAATTCGATGGTTATGCTCAGAGTAATTAATTTCGCATTTTTGATAGATCTGAAAAGTACTCAAATTCTATTTTTAAGTTACTTCGGTAAGAATTCAATTTCAACCTAGTTAACCATTAGATTAACCTCAAATTTTAAAATATGTAGTTCCTAAGACATATTTATTCACCTTGACCACTCAGATTTGTATTTGGATGTCTATATTTAGAGATATTATTTTTTGGTTTATTAGAAAACTCAATTCCATCTTAAATTCTGTTTTTGAGTCAGCTAGGTAAAATTAATATTCCCACTTCATTAATCGTCGGAATGAACTAAAACTTTTATAGTAGGTTTTAAACATGTTGTTATTTACTTTGATCGGTCAGATATTTAATTAGAGGTTGTAATAAGAATAATCATCCCACGCAATACTATAACTGGTTAAATAGTTAATATTTGATCATATTGGGTGGAATTTTGAGTAATTGTATTTATTGATTGGTATGTTTGATTGTATCGTTGACTTGAACATTATTCGATGTTAAGCTATGAATATGATTCTAAATCAAATATGTAATGTATGATGAATGGTTTGATGAATATGAACATGATGTGAGATTTGGTCACGGGTCTCACGGAGAGACTTTGTGGTTGTAATTAATTAGTGTACACGTTGATGTTGAGGGTCTAGTTGTTAGAGGTTATCTTAATACTCTAATAATCATCCAGTCTCGAGTAGAGAAGGATAAGTTATGTGGTGAGAGGGACGAGAGGTCCTAGTCTATGTGTCGGTTTTGGGCATAGGTGTTAACAGGCTAACCTTATGGATTGTATGGAGTATTGTATTTGAAGTGTATCTGTAGATGGCAGTGGAGGCCACCACAAGTGCACAACCTCCCGTGATTTCACATCAACGTCTAATCTAGATGAGTGTGTCTGGTATGATTATTGTATGATAAGATGGTCGAGTCTAGCATGATTATTATATAATATGATTATTGTTATGTGTGGTAATATATTTATGCATGTTTGATGAATTATTTGTTACATGTTAGCTCACCATACTTGTTTGTGTTTGTGTTTGTATTTTTGCGATGATTGTATAACTCGTGTTCTTATACAAGAGCTCAAATAGGAATGCAGGTTATTTTAAAGCCAATGATTGACGAGAAAGGGGATTGAAGATGGGAGTTTTATTTAAATTTTATCTAATGAAAATTTATAATGATGTTTTATTAATGTATAAACAGAATTCGACATTTTTCTTAATAAATAAAAAGAATTTTTTTCCGTGACACTCCGAGAAGGGGTGTTACATGTTTTGTTAAATTAATATATTTTAATCTTGTTAGAAATAAATATTTTTTATCCAAAATATAAACACCTCAAATGGTGACATAAATTAAATAGCGTAAGCAAAATAAAGTAATAAACTCTCAAACTAAATAATATAAATGAGGGAGATTAAAATTTCTACAATATAATTGTCAAATTGAATAAGATATATTAATCCCAAAAAGAAGTGCAAAAATACAAGTACTTTTGCAATAAAATAGTTAAAAATAAAGAAGGTCAAAAGCCCCCACAAAATAATAGTCAGTAATATAAAAGGATTTTACCTTTCACAGAAAAACCTCCGCAAATTGAATGTGATACTAGGGATCGTGAAAAACCCCTACAGATAAGTTGGGGTGACTCTAACTACAACAGTTTGAAAAACTCTCGCAAATTAATTTGTAGAGGGTAAGAACCCTTGCAAATCCAAAAAAAAAAACTCAACTAGTTAACATTTTGTTTGTAGTGCAAATATATGTTATTGTAGGAAGAAACTTAGTGTATATAAGTTTCCACAATAGTAAGATATTGTTTACTCTAGACCAAGCTCTCACGAATTTGTTTTTATTATACTAAAAAAAATTATCAATAGAAGTATTTTATGTGTATATAAATTCATATATATTTTACATAAGACTTTGATTTGAATTCTAACATTTAGAAAGAAATGACAATGTCAACATTATTCTACAATAGTGGTT
This sequence comes from Vigna mungo, assembly GCA_036885675.1. Lineage (NCBI taxonomy): Eukaryota > Viridiplantae > Streptophyta > Magnoliopsida > Fabales > Fabaceae > Vigna > Vigna mungo. Next base: position 41,249,385 of record CP144700.1, on the reverse strand, counting down.
ACCGGTGCATGAGAAAGGTGCGTGGTGTAAGAAAAAATAAAACTAATAAACTCGATGAGCAACAACACAAAAAGGAAAAAGGTTTCAATTTTGAATATAATAAAACTTGCTTAGCTAGTTTTCATATTGGTTTGATTTTTTTTTAATGCATTCTTTAAGAGAACTAAAGACATTAGATGTAATTAAAAGACTGAAATTTGTAAAAACATCTCAATTTGTAAAAAGCTGAAGAATCTAACTTAGACTTTTAGGTTGAATTGGAGGGAGATGTAATGTCATGAACCTAAAATTTCTTTATATTTAACTACTCCCTGAACTAAGTTATCATTACGCTCTACTGTTAAGGATTCACTGATTAATTAAAAATAATCCTTAATTTAGAGAAGACCAAAACTTCTAAATGTATAAATACAATTAATGTGACATCCCAATAATATACGTCATGCATATAAAATAAGACGTCATCACATACAATACTAGAAAGCAGTTAAAGATGTACTTAAGTATAAGGATCACAGTCATCCAAAAAGTGAGTAAGAATTTGAAACTTAAAGTGATAGAGTATCTCAAAATACATAAGCTAGAAATGTTTCAAGAACATGAAAGTGCTATTGAATCCTAGAGTGTCTAAGCAGCAGCATCTTTATTTCCTTCCAAGACGTTCTCCAGAGAGACCTCATTCTCCTCTGCTCACATCCAAGTGGATGATCATTGCAAAAGAAAAAGCATACAACACGGCACAAACAAGCAAATGCAAGGGTGAGCTAATTATATAAAAAAAAACATGCATCAGGTCAAACATATGACACACAAGAGTTAAGTATAATCAAAACAGTTAAAGAATACAACCTACACATGTTACATTATAGACTTGACTCGTCCAAACTTTAGAATGAGAGTCGAGCTATGGCGTGTCATGCACTCGTGGTGACTTATGAAACTTGGGTTCCCCACCCTGCCACACTCACGAGGTTAGTCTGTTCCGCGCCTTGGAGCATACTGGAAGCCTCCGAGACAAAGACCTCTTGTTACTCCTCACCACATGGTCCAATCCTCTCTACGTGAGAAGAAAGGCCATTGGAGCATCAAGAAGACCCCCATGATTGAGCTCCTACTTTCATTCTAAAACACTAAGAATCTCACCAAGAGATTTTACATAAATGGAACTTGATTTATCACTTGGATCGTACTTTCATGACTTTGTAATCATATACTTTTTGTCCTAATCAACATATACAGAATCTCAACAATATACATTACTCACCAATCACAAGTTATAAAAATAACATCTCCACAATTGAATCTAAGTTAATGAATACTAAGAACCAAACACCTCCAACTAAACCGTAACAACTCATAAAATACATCAATTTATACATACCTACAAGTAATATAATTATTGATTAACACTAATGTTTCAATGTAAGGAACAACTATCCTTACTTTATTATATATATATATATATATATATATATATATATATATATATATGAATTCTTACTTTAAATTTCAAATACACAGTGACTAACTTCCTAAAATTATAACTAACCAGAAATTAACGCAGGATAATTTTATGTATCTACAATAAACTTGTTTTATTTTATTTTCATCATAGTAGAGATCTTACTCTCCCCAATTGGTCACCGGAGAGGACCCAGATGTCTGAACGTATCAAACTCACCTTCGACACCAATACATATGACTAGTCACAACTGACTGGACAAGGTCAGGGTTGCTTTATGATCAGGGATGTGTCAACTCAGGTTTTTAAGGTTCCTCTATCCTACCAACAAAGAAAAGCTCTCAACAAGTTCTAATTAATTTATTTAAGTTACCTAAACTAGTATGTTGTACTTTAGACCTCAAATGCCCAATTTTTATATTTTACTTCCTCTCGCAGTAGCCTAAAACAGTATTTGTGTACCTACTTACTACCCATATCAATGCCATTACAAAATCCTTATTCCAAACCCTCCAACCAGAACAATTTCAGCCAATCAACTCATTTAAAACAGATTAAAATAATCATATCAAAACATGCACAATTCCACAGTTTCAATTACAACACCTAATACAATAAAAGTTATAACACAGTTCCACAAGAATACACCAGTTCAACATTCAACCTGCATATATTTTTATAAAATAAATTCATACAAAATAATTAGTTCCCCTTACTTGGAAAGCTTAATAGTAAATTGGTCAAGAACGCCCTAGGACTGTACCTACACCGTGTTGAACTTACAGAACCTACAAATCACCAAATTGGTGATAGAACATAGCTCTCAGAGCTCGAATGGAAAGAGAATGGAAGAAAAAACGTACAAGGCACATGAACCCAACAAAGTTGCATGCCCTAGGTTCTAGAACAGTAAAAGAGAAGGGGAAAAGGGGACTTACCGGTCGGAACAGGAAATTGTTCGGTTCAAAATGAAGTTCTTGCCACCGCGATTGTTTAGGCACCTTCAAATTAAAATTTAAACGATTTAGTGTTTAGATCTTTTAGAGAAAAGACAGAGCAATTATTTAAGAAAAAGAGTTTCTGTTTTAGAGAGAAAAAGGAAAAAATAGAAATGAAGAATCTGACTTTTTTTTTTAATAACCCTTTGCTAAGGTCAGGTTCCCTTAGTCTAGATCTGGTTACCTCCAACTAAGACCCAATAACCCTTTTTATTTATTTAGGCTCTTACAGTTAAGATGTCAATATAATTTTGTAAGGATAACTAAGAGAGACCTCTTTAATATTTTGTACAAAGAAGAATATGAAGAGTAACTAATATAGGTTGCGTTTGGACAAATAAGGACTTATAATAAAGAAAAATAAAATTAATCCATGTATAAGTTTAGAGAATCTGATTTAACTTTTATTTTATATTATTTGTCTGTAGTGAAAGTATGAAAGTAATTTAATTTGACTTGTAGTGCTATTAATATTGTTGAGCTAGAAAGATGTTAGTTGAGAAGGATTAACACAAAACATAAATCTGGTATAAGAAAGATGAAGTGAAAGAAAAGAAAAAACCAACGGTCAGAAATGTTACCCTAATGATGGCCAAGTTGGCTACATGACCTGCACTTGCATTAGCTTCCCTGAATCTTTGACAGACTACAACAAGAGGATCTTCCTAATCTCTTCAATTTCATTACTTGCCCCTATAGAGATTTTCTTTCAGAACTATGCCTGTAAGTGCAATAATTATAATGCACAACAAAACATAGACAGTAACATATACTTCACTCATAAATATCTCTGCACCTCATTGTAAAGACCTCTGCACTTTGAACTAATTCAAATAATTTATAAATCAAATATAATGAATACAAAACTATAATATATTCACATTTTCTTAAGTTTTTAATCGATATTTTTATTGATATTGTGATTTTTATGATAATTATTTCAAAAAATATATTTATTATAATTTCTAACTCGCCGATAATGTAAATTAAAATATAATATATTTTAAAATGTTGAAATAACATTAATACAAAAATTACATGATTAATAATTGAAATAATTGAGTATATATTAGATTTTTCTAATTATCATTACGTATATTTATTACAAAAAGTTTAACATTTTTATTTTAATACATATTTTGAAAATCGCAGTAAAAACTCAAATATATATTTAATAACCTTAAACAAAGAAAAATACTGAAATTAAGATTTTCTTACTAATGTCTTTATTCATTTTACAAAAAATTTAAAGAGGATTTTATAGAGGTTTCCTTCTTTTACATCTATAAATTTTGAGTTTGTGTATGTTAAAGAGAGATATAAGAGGAAAGAATTAGGGTGGATAGATATATTAAATTGGAAGTTAGGCGAGAAGAAGTATTTTAATATGGTAGATGAATGTTACATATGTGCAGTTGCATTATGATTCTTGAAGCTCTAATTACGCGTCTAGCAATGTCAGATATAGTGTTTGGTGAATGAAAACCAGAGACATGTTGATTCTAATTGTACAACTATATATATGCAGCAGCTTCAAGCTTATTATACAATCAAATCAATCATTTAATATAGTGGGGTTTGCAAGTTTGCATAACCATATCAGTAACTTTATTATTTCTCATCTTCATTTACTGCCTTGTCTGCTGAGATATAATATATATATATATATATATATATTCTAAGAGTTTCCTTAAAAGAACTCAATATATTTGGTTGGCCTAAGGGGACTTCGTCATTACTTAGATCAAGAAATAATTTATTTATCACTCATCTAATTTGTGTATTACAAAATACTCAAAATAAATTAGTTAAAATTCATTTATTTAATTTTACACATATTTAATAATTTATTAGTTATTTTTCAAAAATCGATAGATCTTTATTAATACTTTTATTAAAACTAAAAGATGTTATTAAATTTATTGATTTCTAGCCCATTTTAAAACTAAAAAAGTTATCTTTTATTAGGAAGATTTCTTTTAAAAAGTTTTTTTTTCTATATTTTTTGTTACCTCTTTATATTCTTAAAGTAATATTTTGTTCTTCTAATTCTTTATTTTATTAAGGTGTTAAAAGAAATTATTTATAAGCTTCTATTCCAAATTACTGGAGCAAATTTGGATGTGCTAAACATTTATTTTTAATCTTGGCTTTACATATCTTTCAGGCTTGAAAATGTAGGGCTATTAGGTTTTAAGTGGAGGCAGTCAGACCCATAAAGTTAAGAATATCCTGATCTTGGAAAAGAGTTTTTCAAAATCTGATTTCATTTAGTCAACTTTTTTTTCTCTCTAAAACTCAGATTTTTCCTTTCTCTCTAACCTAGCTTTGTCTTCTCTCTAGATTATCACTTCACTGAACCGTTCGATTTGTGATTAGGCATCGTCTAAGCGTTCGAAGCGCCGAGGGTTTCACTTTGAACCGATTAATTTCTCCATTTCCTTCCGGTGAGTAGTTTTTCTGTTTCCTCCACTATTTTCGAAACCTAGGGTTTGAGATTCTATGAGTTTCATGAAATAAGAACTATTCTTCTTCCAATTTTGTTAAGTTCTAGCTCTAAAGAGTTGTTTTCACCACCAATGTGGTGGTTGTAGGGTACTGTTTGGGTTCTTCCCGGGAGGGGCACTAGAGAAGCAGTGTTGTGAGTTGTGCGGTGAGAACTAAAAGGTAATAAGAGCTAGTTATGTTTCCTTGAATTGCTTGTACAATGTGTATGTGTCTTGCATTCAAAAATGGTATGTTGTTTGTACTTAAGTTAGGTTTTTTTGGTAACTTAAGTTGCATGTTATGAACAGTTGAAAACGTGAATCTGTGAAACTGTATTGTGATGTCATGGACTGAATGTGGATGTGTTAAATTGCTTGAATTGGACATGTTGGAAGTGGTTGAGGTGGAAAATTTTGTTATATTGTTAATTTGATCAAAAGCCTAGTGTTTAGGTAGAGTTCTAGGTCATTTGAGAGGAAGTGAGGTAGTGAAATTGAGGGTTAGGGGTTCTGGTAGGAATGGGTTGTTGGGGCAGCCTTAGTAAGTGGAATAAGACTTGTGTGAGTGTTATGACGGTAAAATTCTGATATAGAACTGGTTGTTAGCCTTTTAGTGTGTTTTGTATGATTTTTTATTCATTTTCAAGGGTTTTCACTAGTGAGATTCTGAATTAAGTGGTATGGAATAAATGTGATGGTTTAGGGACTGTCGTTAAGTCTATTAACACTTGTTCAAGCTTTTAGTTGCAGAAAATTTGTATTAAAAGGTATAAAATTGAGTTTGAGTGGCTTAAAGTAATTAAATTAGATTGAGGTAGCAAATCTGAGTTAGGAGAGTGTTTTTCAATGTAAGAATCAATAGAATGTGGGGGGAAAGTGTCCAAGTTGAGATTTAAAGTGTATCTATGAGAGGTTAGTATCTGCTCTGCACAATTCCACAACCCATGGAAAAATTCACAATTTGCTCGTGGACTTCTCTGTTTTCATATTCGCAGTTCCTAAAGTAAATCCACAGGTTGTGGAAAAAGCCACAACTTGGTTGTTGAACTTGCTGGTTTTCAATTTGTTTCTCTCGAGACAAATCCACATGTTGTGGAATTGTTCATAATTATGTCGTGGACCTCTCTGGTTTCAAGGTTTAGATTACCCTAGTTACTCTCATGCTTATGTTTTAATTGAACTGTGATGCATTGTTGGATTGTTTATTGTAATTTGACGTGTGATTGTTGGAATGTTAGTAAATATAAAGGTTATAATTGGTGTTGAATGTAACAAGTGTGGTTCTTGGACGTAATTCCATGGCCTCAAGGAGAGGATTCATGGTGGTGTCCTTAATTTGATTAGAATGAAAGTAGGAGCTCAGTCTTGGGGTCATCCTGAAACTCCAATGGTCTTTCTTCTTACGTAGAGAGGATTGAACCATGTGGTGAGGAGTAGCAGGAGGTCTTAGTCTTGGGGCTTCCAGTATGCCTCAAGGCCCGAAACAGGCTAACCTCGTGAGTGTGGCAGGGTGGGGAACCCAAGTATCATAAGTCACCACGAGTGCAAGACCCGCCATAGCTCCACTATCATTCTAAAGTTCGGACGAGTCAAGTCTAGAATATAACATGTATAGGACGTGTGCTTTATCTTGCTTGATTGAAGCTTACTCTTGCATGTCTTATGCTATTAATCATATGTTTTTTTATATAATTAGTTCACCCTTGCTTGTTTGTTTTGTGTCATGCTTGTGTGTGTTTCCTCTTATGATGATCATCCACTTGGATGAGAGCAGATGTCGAGAAGTGCCCCTGGAGCAGGCGTTGGAGGGAGATGATGACGTTGCAGCTTAGCTCCTTAGGCTTTCTTTCATTCAACTTATGTCATTTTGAAAGACTTTAATATGTAGAAACCTATGCTTTATATTTTGAAAGACTCTAATACTTTAAGTTTTAAATTCCTAATAATTTAGGGATGACTGTAATCTTAAATACCTTAAATTACTTGTTTTAAATGTTTTCCTATATTATACTTGATCACGTCTTATTTATATGCATATATGTTATATATTTGGGATGTCACATCCTGTGCACATAAAACAAAAGAATCTAAATCTCATTAATATAATGCTCAACATATTTGGTTTGCTTAATTACTATGTTTTCTTTTAAGGTGAAAAAAATAATTCTAAGGGTTCTTATTAAAATGTCAATCAATTATGTTAATTAAGAAAGTAAATTATGCAAAATGTTTCTTTGTGTTATTTAAAATATTTTAATTATTATTACAGGTAATTGGAAAATGTATTATAATAAACTAGACTTACTATGATAAGGTTTTTCAAAATTCTATCATAAGCTAAACTTATTATATCATATTTTTAAACATGTGTGATAGTAAATTAGATTTATTATAATTGTTACTTATATACTTATCACAATAAACCAAATTTATTATGATAACTTTTTACGGCATTATAAAAAGAGTAAATTTTCTATAATTTCCACAAATATGATTTGAATACCTGTAATAATAAATTTATTTTACCTGTCACAAAAAAAAATCGTATATAGTCGTGTTTCTTTTATTATATATTTTATTTTATTGTATTCTTGACAGTTTTTAGTGATATCCATGTTCAACGTTGATAAATATATTAATTTGATTATAACAATTATATTATTATTTTTAATTAATAATGTTAACGTACTAATCATACGTTAATACTGTGAAATAAAATTATTTTCAGGGTCCAATTAACGTATTTAGTAAATAGTAGGTATGAAAATTTGGAAGCACCAGAAAAATTTGAAAATACTAAAAAAGTTGTTTAAAGTAAAACTTTACAATTTTAGTTGTAGATGTGAAGTAATCAGACGCTCCAATTTTAAACACTGTAACGTGACACTGAATGGCTGAGTTCAGTCGGGATGCAAAATCACAATTTGTTTCTATTTTATTCTTTGAAATGATATTTAACTTTGTACGAACAAAAGCCTAAAAGAATATGATAGAGGTGACTGGGTCTAATACAGCATGCACTAACTGAAAAAAGACACAGGTGACGTAAGGCCAGTACGAATAATCCAGCACATCCTTTCGATCACATGCTTAATGCTATTTAAGTCTAATTTAGATTTTTTTTCTCTTTTATTTTTTATTGTGTTTCGAAAATATATTAATATTTTAAAACATGTTAATTTTTTTAATATATCAAAAATAGAATATTCTAAAAATATAGTAGAGGATAATAAAAAAAAATCCACAGAAAAAAACTAGACTCATGATTTGAAAAGTGTTGACTCACATTACAAGATCATCTAGTTTATATTAAAGTCAAAAGGCAAATGATTTAATGTGTTAATTGTTTGAAAGTTAAATACAAATTGATCGTTGATAATATATAGGGTTTGATCTTTATTTTAATATAAAGTAAGAAATGAGATATGTCTAAGAAATGTTAGTATTTGTTATGAATGGAAAGAAAGGTGTAAGCAGAAGATATGTCTAAGAAATGAGATGCACTGACAACGGCGGCGCATTGGCAGAGGCGTGTTGCCGACATGGATAGCACGAAGGCATAATCAATCGAGCATCCTTAATTCCTTAGATTTTTAGGTTACTTGCACGTAATTTGCTGAACAACTGAAGGACAAGCTCAGTTTCTTTCACCAATACACTATCCAAAGTTTCAACACACATCATATAAACTTACACTATTTATTTATTTTGTCTCTGTACTCTCTCTGTCTTTATTTTTTGTAATTGTGTATAAACTGCTCCCTATTAAATGCATTCCAACTTGCACCACAATCACTTGTAATTTTAATGGTTTTCTGCGTGAGTAACAGCTCCACAATTATTTGGTTGCGTGTTTACACATGCCTTTCAGAACAAAATTAATTAAACTATTTTAATTTTTTTAATTACTTTTCAAGATGAAATTCTTAATCTGCTGAATTAGTGGCTTGAATTGAGAATTTTAATAAATTTAATCACATAATTTTACGATATATATATATGATAGGGACTAATTTTTCCTCCTGAGGGAGGGGAAATGGAAATGTGAAACATAAGGGAGTGCATCAAAAGTACAGTATGAGGAGGGGGTCAAAGAATGAAACAATGGGAAAGGGGTACTTTTCAAATAAATAAAAAAACTGTGGAGTGCGAAGAGAAAACGATCGGGTGTAGAGAGCATTATATTCTTCATTTTTGGGGTCGTGTGAATTGGAGTGACATTGGACTATATTTATATTTTTATTTTATTCTGCCACTCATATTGGGCCAATAAATAAGTTTTGTTAAATAATAATAGAAACTTCTTCCTGCACCTCCATAGAACTGTGATATGTATCTTTTATTTTTATCTTCTTCAACCTTCATTGGTGCACCCATCTTTCCCTGACACAATTCTTCTTCTTTATCTTCTTCTTCCACCTTCACCGAAGGCCCTCCTTAATTGGATTGAAATAATTTTTTTTAACTTTAACAACCAAATTTAACTCAACTCAATTATAATAATTGAATTAAGTTGAGTTGGTCTTTATAGTTTAAAAACTATCATCTCTAAAGAAAAAAGTTATCTTGACTTTCTTTATATAGTTAAGGGTAAAGGAGATGCCGAGAGGATAAAAAAGTGATAATAATAATTATCTTTTTCACAATACATTAATCCTCTTAATTATTTGATAATATAGTTGTGTATAACTTACTCTAAATATTAAAGAAATATATAAAACGGTGGTGTAATTCATAAATAGTTAATTTGGTTTACTTTTATTTTGTTTAAAATAACATACGTAATGGGTCATTGACTCAATCATCGTTTTGATAAAAAATTTATTAAACTATATAAGATGTGATGTGGAGATTAAATCAGATAAGGTATTTTCGAAAACGAGTTTCTTTCTCCCAATTGAATAAATCCCTGAAAAGAAAATAATCAAAGAAAGAGGAAATGAGCTATGGAAGATTTCTGGATTAGGGCAAAAAATATTTGAATTAATACGGAAAGATTTAAACATCCTTCACAACTACTACGGTCGACACAGTCTATTACCGCTTCTATCATTACCGAAGAAAAGAGGAATAAAAATAAGAAAGAAAATGTAAAACAAAAATAAAAATAAAAACTAAAATAAAAAACTTGTCCCAAAGTATTCTTTCCGGAAAGTAGTTTATGTGTTCCAAAACATAAACATATTTGTGTAGGAGTATTTAGGCGTTCTTCTTCAAAAATTCGAATTTTTATTTTCTCCTCTTCTCTCTAAAATCTTTTTCCTTCTCTTTATAATTTTCACTTTTTATTCTTCCGATCATCCTTCAAGTAGTGTCTGAGCCCTCCTGGTGCTAAGGGTTTCACTTTACACGATCAAAACTTTGTTTTGAGATGGTAAGTTCAAATATCTCTTCGTTCTTCGAGGTTTATGCGTTTCTGGTGTCTGCAAGCACTGTTTGGCTTGCATGTTTGTTTTCTATCCTTGATTCTATGATTGGTTCCTTTTCACCAATCAAAAGCTTGTAGGAAGCCATAGGAATTACTTGAGGTGTAGGCAATATTGTGAAAGCTTAGCAGTTTTTGGGTTTCGAGGTAAGGAAAGCTTGTAATTTAATTATGATTCTCTGTTATGAATGGTTGCGTGCTTAAATGATGCTATGCTTGATGATTTGGTTGTTATTGGAATATTTCATGTTTGTTTGTATGTGTTAATGATTGATAAATGGCATAATCTGGGTAGTAATAGGGTTTAATCGTAACTCTGCAGTATTCTGCAGAATTCTGTAATTGTCGCTGAGAGACATTCGTGACCATTCAGTTTTCCCTTGGATCGTTCGGTCTTGACTAGATTCTCCTTCTGTAGAGAATTGCAGTTGATGACCGATCGGTCTTCTATTGATATGTTTGAAAATAAGTATTCGGTTTAAGTATAGTTTTCTATTTCTACTTAGTCAGCTTAGTCAAGGTATTCAAATAAGTTAAGTATTCAATATTATACTGGTGTTCAATATGTGAATAGATGTTAGGTTATTTTTCGTGGTCAGTTTTACGTATATATTTTATCAGCATAGAGTGCTCGGTCTTGTACTAGCACTCGATCTCCTTAGTGCTCGGTCTTAGACTAGCACTCGGTCTATCCATAGTATCCAGTCTGATAATAGTATTCGGTTTTAACAGTGATCAGTCTTATGAAATAAGTGTTTGACCTAAGCCTATAGTGTTCGGTTTAAACTCTTAGGTTTCGGTCAAAAACTTTTAGTATTCGACATTGTCTGATTATAGATGTTTTCTAGTGTTCAGTCCATTTCTTAGTTCGGTTTAGTACGGGTCGTTCGGTTATAGCCTTCAAATAGAGAGAAAACATTCATTTTCACAAAAAGTCTTCGGTTCAATAAAGTGGTTAGCTTGGTAATAGCGTTCGATCATGTTATCCCCTAAGGAGTTTATTCCATTCAGTCTTATTCATAAACATGATGATACCTCTTTCGGTCTTGTTCATGATTGGGATTTTATTGTACTATTCGGTTTGATTATATTGGTGTTTAAGTATAATGATATTTGAAGAGTGATATGAATTGAATAACATGGATGTGGAAGAGAATTTCAAGGAGGAATATCTCATGAATGGTTATGGAATTGTAAAGTATGAATGTGGAACTTATAGCTTAGCTGGCGTTTATCCTGATATTCCGTGATTGCTCATTCTCACGTAGAGAAGAGTAACTCGTGTGTGGAATGACAGGAGGTCCTAGTCCATAAGGTTAACTTGGACGAGGTATAACGGATTAACCTCGGGTGGTAGTTGTTGAGGGCATCCCAGCTACTACACAATATGGGTGCACAAACGTCATAACTACATAATTCATACAATCCGGATGAGTCAAGTCAGTGATTGGTCATTGCATGTATAGTTCTTTTTGGTTATGTTTTGAAATGTATGTATGATTTTCGTATGACATCAATGAATCTGTATGTCATTATGATTAAGTAAATTACATAAGTTTACCCTACTATTTTGTCTTGTCTTTGTTTGTCCTTTCGGTCATCCTTCCTGTTACAATGATCATCTTGAGGATGTGAGCAGAAGGGGACAAGTGCTCGCTGGAAGAAGCATTGGAACTAGAGACTCCTGAAGCTTAGTGTAGGACCGTTCAGTCAGTAGTTGAGTATTATTAAATGTACCACCGTTCGGTTTATATAGTTTTGTATAACGGTTCGGTATATGAATATCTTGTGTAACACCGTCGGTTTGGACGCAGCCTTGGAACCGTTCGATTTGTTCATACAACTTGTATTAGACTTAAAGAACTTGTACAGTTTTAAATATAGGAGTATTTTAGATATCCAGAACTCATATTTTAAAATCCTTAATTGTCCTATTATATTATTATATGTTAACTCCTTTATATAGTTTTTAAATCGGTATTTTTGGGATGTTACAATATGTATTTGATAAAATTTGTTTTTGAAAATATCATTTCGAAAACTAATTCTAGAATATGTTTAATACGTTCTGAAAATTACATTTTGGAAATTGTTTTCTGGAAATTTGGGAAATCACTTTTAAAGAGAGTAAAATAGTTATTTTGAATATTTGAGGGGGTGCTCAAAGAAATTGTGGAATGCAGGAAGTAAAAGCCGTTTATCAAAGGAAATTAGCCCAATAAAGACTGAATGCAGCAGCAGTGGGCATGCCTAAAGTGTGGCCTATAAATACGTAATGAGAAAATATAGCAATTCATTGTTTTTTATATATTAGAGCGTGAAAACATTTTTGCCAAAACTTTAAGAGTAATCTTAAGTCAAGGAGGTTTGCAAAATATTATAGAAATATTTTATTGGTGGAGAAAAGATAAAAAAAAAAATTAAATTATGAGTGCATGAATCAATAATTTAGAGGTTAATAAGGAACAAGAATCTACTTGCTTACAAAAATATTTCTTTTTTCTTAGTGAATACATGGATTTTAGGAATTGTTTATTCTATTTTAATTTATTTTTTAATTGTAATTTTAGTTTGAGTTTGTTAATTAGACTTTAATGGAACAATTTAATCAAAACTCAAAATAAGGGAGAAGTTGAACAAGGGAAATAAGTGTACCTTTAAAACCATGAAAGGCGACATAGCACATGTTAATCAAAGCATGAAGTAAGTATAACATTTGTGATGTGATTGTAGTTAGGGTAATCTTAAATTAAATTTTGTGAATTGCAAGCTTCACGCGTATAAAGATAAGAAAGAAGAATAATCACTTAGTTTGCGTTGATGATTTCTTGGGTGGTTTTTAGCAATGACAAGCTACAGTTTCCATGTTTATGGAAGGGTAAGGGTGGATTGAAGGTTAGGTAAGATTTATAAAAGAACTTGACTGATTCTTGAAGAATTGGTAAGGATTTATGAAAGCTATGACCAAGTATGATAAGGAGTATAAGGTTGAATATTTGATTTTCTTATGGTTCATTGGTTGCAGTTTGTTGAATGGTATAGGTTTATGGAACTATGGTGGTTATTTTTTCTTGTCTATTATGAAAAAATGGTGAATTGAATCTTGTTTAAAGTGTCTTTGCTTCGAAGGATGAATTTAAGAGAAAGGATAGATGTTTTTAAAAAGATTTGAGAATAATTTGTGTTTGTTTTTTCAAACGATTTAAAAATAAGTGAAAATGGATTTGAAGAAAATTTTGTAAAAGTTTGTATTTTATTGTTGTGACAGATAAAAAAATTGTTTTAATAGATAGAAAATGAATATTATGTCCTTAGTAATAAAAGTAATATAAAATAATATTCATTAATAATATAAATATTTGTAAAAATTATTATAAGAGAAAAATTGATCAAAATTAATGATGAAATAAAATAAATTTGTATTTAAATAAAGTGAAATAATTATGGATAAAATTTAGGTTTAAACCATTTAGACGTCCCTATTTTTGTTAGGTATTCCCAATTTGGTCCCCTTCATTTAAAGTTTCCCAAAATTAGCACCTGCCGTTAAAAATTGTTAACGGTGTTAAAATTGTGCACAGGTGGTTCGATGAGGTGTTAAATGTTTTACTGTCAGGTGAAACGTGGCAGTGTTATGAGTGATACGTGGCGTTTTAGCGTTTTAACAAGTGATTAAAAAGGATTAGTTGATGTCCATTATTAAAATATTAGAAGAATGAGATTGTGAGTTTAAGTTCTAAAGTAGGAGACCCAGCTCGAAATATTTAGGGTTCATTGTTGTTGAAGGTTGGACAACACTTGAAAAGGGAAGTTCTAAAGTAGAAGATGCAACAATGTCGATGGCTTATTCGTGTTCCTCTTCAACTTGCAATGAGTGCGGAAAAAAGCATTTGTGTTTTGTGAGCTCTCGTGGAGATGGAGGGTTGAACAAGAAATATGCTTCACTGGTCTACTATTGTAGAGAGAAGACTGTATTGAGGACTGCCAAACCGACTAAGAATCGAGGGAAACAGTTTCGGGGTTGCCCTAGGTATAAGATTGGGAGTGAAAATGGTGGATGCAACTTCTTCAAATGGTTTTCTGATTGGGGAATTGAAGAAAATGTTAGTTGTGAGCTGTTGGAAGCAAATGATGAGAGGTTGCTGAAGACTTTTGAAAACCAAGGTGTTAAGCAGATCTTTGATGTGTAGAAAGCTATGATGGGTCTTCAAAGTTGGATGAAATATTTGGTTAGGGTTGTTAGTGTTGTATTTATAATGAACATGATTATAATTGCAATGATGATGGGAAGGGCTTGATAATGTGCTTAGTTATAGGTTTTGGTCATGATAATGGACTTAGTTGGTCTGTTTTGGTATTAGTTCTAGGTTTTGGTCATGTTAATGTACTTAGTTAGTTGTTATGGTATTAGTTGTAGGTTTTGGGTAATGTTAATGTTTTCTGCTAAGAAGATGTATTGGTTCAGATGTTTAATGTACTGGTTGATATGTTTAATGAAAATGATATTTTGGAAAGCATGAGTTCAATTATTCTCTGTGTTGGCAACAGTTTCCTACATTGGCACCTGATTGTAAAACAATATTTAAGAAAATGCTATATTGGCACCTGATTGAAGAAGTAAAACATGATTTATCAAAGTTATATATTGGCACATGACTAAAGAAGTAAAACAGTAATTGTACTGATATATTGGGATCTGAATACACAACTGAATGAGTAAATAGGCACGGGAATTTGATAACTGAAGATTTTTATATAAATACCAAAAGGTAATCATTCATTGTTCATACAGCTAGCAATGTATAGGATAATATGGGCTATTACATATTGAAATATGAACTATTCTTTATAAGACATGTCTGTAAAATGGTAAACATCAAAATCTGCCCTATTACATATGCTACCACTAAAACATATAACATTCTTCAAGTGCTATTTGTATCTGCTCCATCTGGTTGACCCTGAGGCAATGTACTGGGTTCTCCCTCTTCCTACACTTGGCTTCTTTTGGGACAATTTCTTTTGTTGTGACCTACTTCCCTACAGATGGTGCATCTCTTTAGTAAGCCCCCTTTTGACATTTTGGTGGTACTTTTCTTCAACTCCCATTGTTCTAATCTCCTTTTCTTCTTAGGACGACCAGACAACTGTCTTTTTGGTGGAGCCAAGACATCTGGACATTGGGTGACCTCCCATAGATGTTTTCCATTAATGGGATATAATGGAGGAATACATCTCTTCATAGGTTGACTTTTTAAACCATACAGGTAGGTAGTCCTCTGCATCTAGGTTGAGAAACCTCATTGTTGTCAATGCACGCACACAAGGAATTCCACTGATGCTTCACTTCCTGCAGGAACATGTATATTTATCTATATCAACCACAAAGTTGTCCCCACTTTGGGACACATGTCTGATTTCAAAAAGCTTGTGTGCAGACCAGCTGTCAACATAAACAAACATTATTTATATGATATATGGGTAAACATAAACAAGTATATACAGATGTAATAGTTGTTGGATACTTGGGAATTCAATTCTTTGTTTGTAGTGCCTCTTTCTGTAGTCTACTCAGAATTTTAGGACAATTTGCTGACTTAAACGAAGTTACCCTTGTCCTATTAGTGGCCCATCTCTTCATCATGTATAATTTGATGTCCTCCAACATTGTAATAATTGGTTTTGTCCTTGTATTTACCAGAACATTATTAAAAGCTTCTGACATGTTATTTACCAAGGTATCACATTGAGTTGTGGTTATGAACCTTGATCTCAACCAAAACCTTCAAGGAATATGTAGGTCATACAATTAAAAATGAAAACTGAAAACTTAAGTAATGTTAAGTTATATAATCTGAAAATTATGTGAACTTAGGTTGGAAAACCTTGGAGGAATTGCTATCAGATGTCTAAAAGCATCTTTGTTCACCTCTTTCATATTTCTCATCTCATTCTCCCATTGTTGTGGGTGGGTTGTTGTAGGTGCCCTCCACATAAGCCTTTTCAAGTTTTTTTCCAGGGAATATTTTCCTGAAGTTGGCATATAAATGCCTTACACAAAATCTTTGTGCAATCCAGGAATAACATCTTCTACAACATATCTTTAACCCTATAAAATCAGTCATAAAGAGGTCAGATGAAGAAGTTATTTGTGTAAGAGAAAAGATAAAAAGTATAATGGAAGTTACCTTTTGTTGATCTGACATGACTGTAAGTCCAGAACACATATTTGGACCACCTAGGTCTTCAATCAATAGCTCTAGAAACCATGTCCAGGTGTCCTTGTTCTCAACTTCAACAATTGCATACGCCAATGGCAACATTTGGTCATTTGCATCTCGTGCCACGGCAGTTAATAGCTCACCATCATGTTTGCCTTTCAAGAAGGCTCCATCAAGGCCAATGATTGGTTTGCATGATACAAAGCTATCTTTGCATGCCTTTAGGCATGTGTAAAACCTCTGGAATATTGCTTTCCCATCATATGGCTCAACTTTGACCTTGATTGTAGACCCAGGGTTTCTTGCTAATAACTCATGAGCATAATAAAAAATTCTACTATATTGCTTAGTGAAGGAGCCTCCCACTTCGTCTGATGCATATGTTTTGGCCCTGTAAGCCATATTCTTAGATATTGCTATATTCCATTTCCTAGTAACTTTTTCTCTAATATCAACTCCCTTGACATTAGGATTCTCTCTCACTGTTTTTTCCAGTTTTCTACTAAGCCATTTTGCATTGAATAGTCGAACCTTGTGTTTCCTACTACATGTATGACTGTCAACCACAATCCTCAGTTGCCATGACTTAACTGCACCCATGAAACCAAAATATGTCACCCATGGGCATTCTCCTTTTGAGCCCAAGCATCTAACCCTTATTTGTTTTTTATCATTCTTCACAAGTTTCAAATTTTTCCTATTCTCTACTGCATAACTTTTGATGGCATCAAGGATATCTTCTTTATCCACGAAGTAAGTTCCCACTTCCCAGTTAAAATCAAGCATATTTTTTGGCTGAATAAATGTGGAAAAATGACCATACCCTTCCTGTTCACTATCTTCATCACCATTGTGAGGAGAACTTAATTCTTCAGATTGTCATTCATCATTCATCCAACTAGAATAATTAATCTCATCGTCATCCATATCTGAATCAGACCCAGGCAGAAAAGGTTCAACCTCAACCTCTAAATCACTACAACTTTCACTTACATCACACTGAACATCTATATCTACTAACTCATCCTCATTATCCATCTCACCATCCTTCTCAGCATCATCACTTTCCTGTGTTGAACTCCAATCACAAACTTGTACATCATCCAAGTCACCAACTTCTATTCTGTAAGGCTCACCATGTAACGTATCACCCTCACCATCCTATGCTTCTATCCTATCAGCCTCAACTTCAACTTCAGCTGCTTCTGCCCTATCAACGTCAATACTATCAACCTCAACTTCAACTTCAGCTGCTTCTGCCCTATCAACCTCAATACTATGAGCCTCAACTTCAACTTCAGCTGCTTCTGCCCTATCAACCTCAATACTATGAGCCTCAAGTTCAACTTCAGCTGCCTCTGTCCTCTGAACATCATTTTCATCAACCTCTATCATCTCAGCCTCAACTTCAACTCCATCTTGAACATGAATTTGCATAGCATCAACTTCCTCAGCCTTTATCCTTTGTTGTTGCACTTCATATGTTGTTGTCCTCTCAACCTCACCATCAACTTCCTCAGCCTGTATCCTTTGTTGCTGCACTTCATATGTTGTTGTCCTCTCAGTCTCACCATTCTCTTCCTCAGCCTCTATCCTCTCTTGCTGCAATCCATATGCTGAGACAGCAGCCTCACCATCAACTTCCTCAGCCTGCCCGCTAACAACTTATATCCTCTCACCATCAGCACGTACCCCCTCATCCAACTCTTGTCTCACACCATCCTCTATACCCTCAGCCAATTGTGCACCCTCACCACCCTCCTCTATACCCTCAACAGATGGTGCAACTTCCTCACCTCCTTCATCAACTTTGTACTCAATCATGTGAATGACCTCAGGTTCAGACACATTGTGCACAACATATAAATGAACTCGTCCATTTAAGTGAGCTAAAGTGACCATTTGCATGGCACCTACGTCATCAGTCAATGCTTCTAGCCTATCATCTAAGACAGGACCACAACTCCTTAAAACCATCGTACCCAAGACTTTTGACTACACTCACTACCACAAAATAACTCCATACGTCAGGATCAAAATACATTGTCTCAATTTCCCCTTCGAACTTTAAGCAGCCCTCATTCACGAACTTTCCCCCATGGTGAATAACTACTTGTATATGGTTCATCACTCACAACATAGTAAACAATATTCTACACCTACCAATAACCCTAAAAGGACAAAAGACATCGCTTATTAAAGTGATAATGACAAAAGAAACTAAATATAACTATGGGGGACATGGGGGACCACAAGTGCAAACAGAATACACCACATTTTCAGACAACCCAAACCCCACATTAAAAAAGGCATCACGAGATAACAACAAAAACAATCACATTCGAATATTAAATTCATAAGTAAGTAAAGTACACATACTTACCTTCTAGCAAATTGAACTCCAACCACGTGACGGACACGTACAACGAAGTTGCGATTCACGTCCAAACTCCAATGCTCAACCTCGACAGCCCCAATCAAGTATGTATCGTCTCCAGTAACGAATGAGAATGAACTTGTGATGCACTCCTCTCATATTCGTCTCACAGTTCTAATGTAATTGAATCCCAATTTCTTTTCGATTTAATTGAACCCTAATTCCCTTTTTGATTTAACTGAACCCTAATTCCCTTTTTAATTACAATTTATAAAATAATGGTCATTACCAATTTTTAATCACTACTAAAACGCCACGTTTCACTCACAACACTGCCACGTTTCGCCTGATGGTAAAACATTTAACACGTCAGCCAACCACTTCTGCACAATTTTAACACCGTTAATGATTTTTAACGGCAGAGGCTAATTTGTTTCAAATTAGTAGTTATAAGGACTCAATTGGGAAACTTTAAATGAAGGAGAGCAAATTGGGAATACCTAACAAAAATAGGGACGTCTAAATGGTTTAAACCTAAGATTTAATGTTGTAAGGATATAATATTTGTAAAAGAATTATTATAAGAAGAAAAAAAATCAGAATTAATTATGAGAATAAAATAAATTTGTATTTAAATAAAGTGAAATAGTTATGGATAAAATTTAATGATTTAAAAATATAACTTTAATAAAAATTATTTTGAGAGAAAAAAAACTCAAAATTAATTATAAAAATAAAATAAATTTGTATTTAAACAAAGTAAAATAATTATAGATAAAATTTAATTTTTTAAGAATATAATTTTTATTAAAATTATTATAAGAGGAAAAAAACCAAAATTAATTATAAAAATAAAATAAAATTATATTTAAATAAAGTGAAATAATTATGGACAAAATATTTGTAAAAATTATTATGAGATGGAAAATAAGTTAAAATTAATTATGAAAATAAAATAAATTTGTAAAAAAAAAGGGGTTTAGTGTGTCATGAGACCACTACTTCAAGAGGTGATGCGTTGTATGGATAGATTCCAAGAACATGGAATCGACTACTCTATCAACGTAATTAAATATGTTTGTCCTATAATCGATTTTGTGTCTACCCTAATCGGTTACACCTCATCCAAATGTGTTATAGCATGTGGAATCGATTCCACCTTCTTCATATATGGGTTGCTCTTCATACTGGAAACGATTCTCGTTCATCTTCAACCTTTGTATGTTTGTAACATCTCATTTCTGGTTGTTTCAAAATAAAAAAAAAAAAAAGACAAAAGAAAACATTCATATAAATCTTAGAATGGGAAATGAACAATAATCTACTACAATCCAATTAAAAGGATACTATTACAATAAAAGGACATTATTACAAACTTATAATTTCCAACTTGACTTAAAATAAAATAACATAAATCCAATTAACTGAAACTATTCGAAAACAAAAGAAATCTGTCCCCATTGCATTCCCGACTTCTTTCCACTCTAATTATCAACTGGAACATCTGTATTAACATATGCTCCCATATAACAACACGAGTTATACGATCATCGCATTCACGCATAAACAATAAGCGTAAGCTACCGTATTCATCATCTAATAAAACATCAACACATCAATTGTTAATTAACAAAGTAATATGGCTAACATGGCATATTCAATCAAGTACACTTCAACCAAATAAATCTATGAAGACGCAAGTTGTCCTTTTGTACTCTCTCATATAAAACCTGTTCACCAAAAAAGGACACATGTTCACCAAAACAGGACAGTTCGAGTCATCCTCCATCGCAGCTTTAGATCTATCTCCCCTGCTCCTCAAGACGTATGAGTGAAAACTTCACTACTTTCACAACGGGCACTATACTCAGCTCGATTGAAAAACCTACTGGCGAGACATCTACCATTTCTACCCTCTCGAAAGAGGAAAGAATGGCACTTGAACCTTGTCTCTTCTACCTGTTGAGATTGTTGATAAGGGAAACACTGCATTAGCTAACCTTAATCTCACAGTGCTTTAGTCACTCTGATTTTTTATGATGAAAACACATTATTAATAACACATGTTTTGTTATGTGTTACATGTTTTGTTCCTTATTTAATGATATTGAACATGTCTTTAGGTTCTACCTACCTATAAAAAACTTTGAGATTGCCTACATCTTTTAATTTGAATGTAGTCTTTAAAGTATCACTTTCTTATTTTTTTTTGAGTGTTATCTTAAAAAAACATCTTTAGGTATTACTCTAGTTTTAGTCAAATAAAAAACTATGTTTAACTCAAATATTCATCATTAACGGGTGAGAACTTTCTAATCTCCTTTCATAAATTTTCAACAAATGAGTTTGTACTTTAAAATAAGATTTTTTTAAACATTGTTTGTTATAAAAATAACAAGATTGTCTCTTGTTTTCTCCTTTCTTTTGTTCCTTTGTTCATTAAACTTACTAAGCTTGTAAAATATCATATTGAATTATTTTTTCGAAGAATTTAGAATTTGTTAATTAGAACTAAGAAAATTTGAGTATTCTTGTCATCATTTTATTTACCCAAACTCATCATAAATAAAACATTTATACTGTTTAAAAATAAATAAAAAATAAGATTTAATCATTTGATGAATTTTCATTTGATACCCAGAGAAAGAATAAGTGTGACCATCCATTTTCATCCTAGTAATAATAAAAAATATTAAAAAAATAATAATAGAATTAACTTGAAAACACAAAAAATTGATGAAAAAAAACCTATCGAAAAATATTAAATTTAGAAAATAAAAAAGAAATATTTTTTATGATAAGAACTTTTTTGCTTAGTTTTACAAGACTCTAAAAAGTTATTAATATACTTAAAACTAAAAAAGTAATAAAATAATATAAAAAATTTAAAATATTTGGTTGATTTATTAATAAAGTTTCAAAAGAAATATTATCTTTTCTTTTTCCTAATGTTTTTCCTTAACTCTCACGCTGTCAAAATGGGTCACAATCTGCGAGCCAATTCAGCTAATTACGGGTTCGGGCCGGGTTGATTTGAAAAATTGTATTTTTTTATGCGGGTTAAGTTTCAGTCCGGCTCATGTGGGTTGAACCTGTGGTGGGCCGGGTTGGCCCACCAACCCACGTACCTAATTTTATTTTATTAAAATTTAATTTTAATTTTATAAAAAAATATTTATTATTATTTTTTTGCTTGAAATAATTATTTAAGTTCTCTATTTTCAAAATTAATTAAACACCCGGAGTGAAATTTAGAAGTGAAATTTGTTTAGATTTAAATATAGAAAGTTTATAAATTTTTTATTTAAAAAAAATTGTATTTAAGTGAGCTAGTGAACCAACCCGTTTACCCACCAACCCGTGATGGGTCGGGTCGGGTTCGAATTTTTCTGACTCGCTAATAAATGAACTGGGTTGGGTTGACTCACTAAGTGACCAACCTGTGGTGGACCGCGCCGGGTCGAGCCGGGTTACCCGTTTTGAAAACTTTACTCTCATGGTTACTTTGCTTCACATTCTCACGGGTGATGCTCCTCCTCCACCTCCCCTTTTCCACCCTCCACCTCCTCAAGTTTCTACTTTTTTTTTTATTTTATTAGAAAAATATCCTTTTCCTTTTACTTTTTTAACCTTTTACCTTTTATCATTTTCCTTTTACTAGGTGCCACTCTTTTCAAGCTTTTCAATTTCTTCACGCTGCTTTCTCTCATCCTCTAGCCATTCTCTTTCAGCATCTTCCTCTTCCTCAATCTCATCAAGAGCATCAAATTCCTTGGTCGCCGCCATTGCCTTCACTACAAGGTCTCTAAGCTCGGATATTAGCCCCCCACCAACTCTGTACTCATTTTCATCCCCAACTAGATTCAATCGCTGGTCTGGACCAGAAGCCATGGGTACATCAATGGTGTCTTGCTTGAGACGGGTCTGGACCAGAAGCCATGCGTCCATATTCGACGTCTTCGCGATGCGAGAAGCCCTGTTTGATGGCGACGTCGTGGAGGAGAAGAGTGCGATTGCGTTTGTGGTGTGGTGGCCTCTCTTATCAGGTGGTTTCACGGCAACCGGTCTTGTGAGTGAAGGTTTCGATTTGGGGCTTTGCAAGAACTCTTCTTCTTTTCAAAAAATTTCTTCTGGTTTTGAGGTTTCGTTGCAAGGGAAGCAACATTGTCATTCAAAATGTCAACCTTGGGGTTTTGTCGAAATTAGGTTTTCTGAAATTGAATTGGGGATTTCTGGGGTTTGATTCATCTGTTTTTTTTGCAGATTGGTGGTTGTGATTTAGTGTTTCTGTGATTGCAAATTGTTCTTGCAATTTGAGATTTGAAATTGGGGTTCCTGAACTTTGTTTCAATTAGGTGGTCGTGGTGATTCTGTGAGGGTGGTGATGGTGTTGCGCGAAGGAGATGCGCATCGAATTGGTGATGAAGATGATGAGGGCGCGCGATGATGGCGGCATCGCTGTGCTTATGCTCTTAGATCGTTTGATGATGGCGTGATGATTCAACGGTGCAAAGAAGATGCACGAGCTTGATGCGGCTGGCTCGACGGTGGCGGCGACGTAATGGAGGTGGGGAGAGTTCGACGGAGAGCGGGGGCCCTGGTTGACTTGCTCTCCTCGTTGGCCTGGTGTAAGTTGTCGAGGATGTCTCTGAGGGACCCATTTCAGTCTTCACCTTCTCAGCCTCTTCCAAGAAGATTCTCGTGTCCAAGTAGGTTATGGAAGAAGTGAGTTCCGCATCCGGACGAACAACCATACCCTCTTCCAAATCAATGTCTTTCATCACAGTTTTCTTTAGATCACGTAGTTGGGGAAGGACTTGGTCATTACATGTTCACTTTGGGATAAGAAATTGATTTTGATATGTGCAAGCAAAACGAGGGTAGAAGAGAATGAGTAAAGATGATAATAGAAAGGATGTGTGAAGGGAGTAACGTGCAATCCTCCCTTAAACGGATATGAGGATCCGTCTATGGACCTTAACATCCGTTTAAGGTAAAACGGATGTCGACATTCGTTTTTATCTTAAACGGATGTTGGCATCCGTTGACGGATCCTCATATCCGTTTAGGGAGGTTTCAGGGGTTGTGGTCACTTATTCTTATAGATACCACCACCACTTATTGAACTTTGTTGTTCTTATAAAATTTTAACTTTAAAAGTAAATTTTTACTAATGATAAAATAGGAATAAAGAAAATAGAGAAAGGATAAAAGAGGAAGGGAGAGATGGAGAGAGCAAACAGGGAGGTGGAGGGAGCAACTCCCCAATCTCACAAAAATCTACAACTACAACTCTTCCAAGGGGGTTTCTTTCTGCACTCCATTATTTTCTTCCTACACCCCTAATGTTTTCGATCATTCCCATTTTGCCCCCTCATTATTTTACTCACGTAATTTTGGAGGAAGACTATTACAAGAAAGTGTGATCTTGAATTTCACCCATTTAATCCAGGTAGTATTTTTGTTTTGAAGAATTAAAGAATAGAGTTGGCCATGTGGTGATTAGGGATGTTGTTGTGATTTCTGGTGGCAGAGGGATCATAAAACAAAATTCAAGTAAGAAATTTGTTTACCAAATCATATTTCGGTTTGGTTCACCGAATCCGAACAACAAATCAGATTACATAATCCTGGAACAATAAAATCTAAGATATTTGATATAAATCGAATTATATAATCTGGAAAACAATAAAATCCGAGAGATTTAATGTAAACCAGATTATGAAATCCAATTAGTACTTTTGGACTAATTTCTAAATTTCTAAATTTGGTGTACAATACCAAATCAAAAAAGAAAAAAAAAAAACTAGATTTCGGTATGTTTTTTCATTTACATGTTCTTTTTGTGCTTAAAATATTTGCTCAACTTTTTTTATAATCATTATATCAATTAATAAGTACTTTTTAAAGAAATAATTCATTCTCATTTTTACAACTAATTCTTTTTAAAAAAAAATATTTACATTTTAAAAAATATATCCAAAAGCAATTTTGACATTATACTAAAAAGTAATATACTAACATTCATTAATTTAATTAAATGAGTTTATTTAAATATACTTTCTTTAAGGATTTTCTCTATGTGTAAAGAAACCATTATATAAGAATAAAAGCTTTTCAAAAATCAAACGCTTCAAATTAAAATGGATAAAATATTGAACATTACCTTGTCTTAAATATAAGAACCACTAAACTCATCCCTGTATGAAAAAAGTTAATTGATTTAATTAGTAACATTACATAATTCATATGTTAATAATTTTGTATTATTTTCTTAAATTACCTTGAAATTATTGAGATTCTTTTATCATACATGTTCTATTTAATTATTTTATCTAATGTTACTTGCATAATGATTTTACCTTCCATTTTATTTTCCTAAACCAATAAAAGTTATCAATTTGTACCATAAATATGTAAAGTAATTGGATATCAGGTTTACTTTTTCACTTGCTTAAAATATTGTTGAATAAGTAATCAAATTTGGTGTTAGAAGTAAGTGTTAAGTGTAAATAATCTTTTACATAGGTAACCCACCAAACAATTACTTATGATTTATTTTTGTTTATATTTTTAATACATCTTGATTTGCAACTATTCACTAAGAATGTAATAAAAAGATTTACATTTGAAAATCATTGACCTAACTACGACTAAAGACCTAACATTTCACCATAAATCTTAACATTTTAGGGATTTCTCATCACTTACCTGGTACCAATGAAGAAAAACAAACTATGAAGGGCACAAAAGGTGATGAAATAGAGTCAATCAATGGACCTCTTACTAGAGGAATGATAGACTACAAGAAGAACTAGAGGAGGAGGCACTCAAGACTAACAAGTCCTTACACATCAAGCTAAGTTGGCAATTAGAGGATCGTTCAGCGTAAGTAGAGAGTCGCCCAAGGCTCTTCATATTTAACATTATGGATTAGGCACACACCCAACACAATAGAGTGGCCCCCAATGCCAGCGATAGTTTAGAAGGGCCACACTTTTTATGCCTTGTGTATATGTGTATAAACACATTATAAACGTGCTTTAAACTGTCCTATGATCTGTGGGGTGCAACTAATGATCAACAAGGGTTATTACTCGTGCAAAGGGTCTGAATACATTATAATTTCATCACCCCACTCCTTCTATTAGCCACTTTTGAAGCTTTGTTGAAATCATTCGAGCCTTTTTCTTGCTTGATTGTTACCATGAGTCCTTTTCAATCCTCTCTAGCCTCCTTCCTTAGTTAGGTTGACTGTCTAGATCTGTTAGCACCATACACACACCATACTTTATCTCTTGCTTCACCATTCTTCCATTTCCACTACACCTTTACTTTAAGTTTTTGCTTCCACTCACTGCATTTAGAGTATAATTGTTTGAGCACCCTTGAAGTTGGCCATCAAAAGGCATTTTCAAGAAGGGAGGTGGAGACGAAATAGATAATGGTGGCAATAATGGCAGAGGCACCTTTCTCCAACTTTCGCCAGTGATTTGAGCAATAGCAATGGTAGAGATGAAATTGTAAACTTCAAACTTCGACTCGCCTTTCTTCCCGTTACGTAAGTGAATGTAGAACAGAACACAATGAGAACGAAAACTCTACACAACGAACAAGAGAATGGACGACTGAAAACAAAAACCTAACACACAAACAAATAAAAGATAAAGATAATATATCTAACACTCTTCCTCAAGCTAATGCATACAAATCGTACGTACCAAACTTGTTACTAATATAATCCATAAAAACTTAATGAAAATATCTGCTTCAGACAACAAAAATCTTTTCCTTAGAAGAACCTCTAGATAACATGGTGAATATAATAAAAACTGTGTATGTGATTAATCTCCTTTATGTTGAACATGTACATATTATAATAGAAGAAATATGAGGTAAGTCGAAATACAAATAAAAAATAATAACTAATTAACTAAAAATAAAAAATAAAGAAAAAATAAAAATAATATATTTAATATGAACAATCAAATATTTTTTTTTTCGTAAGTAGTTCAAAAAATTATGAAAAAGTACTATTGTTTAGTCTGAGTTTCTAACCAAGAGACACTAACAACGATCTTTGATAAACGAAAAGAAAAAGTTTAAGAAAGGTTCTTCAAAAAAAACTTAGAATACTTTAATTTTGAAATGAATATTTTTCTCACTCTACTCTCTTATTTTGAACTTGGAATTTTTAAAAAAGAAATTAAAAAAATGAAAATATATGCCACTGTCATATGCTAAAAAGGTTTTAAAAATTTAATATTCAATCTATCATTTTCCTAGACTAAATTAATATTCACGAATCATGAGGGGTTGGTTTGCATTTTTCAACATCAAATGCTAAAGAGGGAAAAGAAAAAGAGAAAAATAATAAGTGAAATTAAACGACCGTTACATTGGGGAAAATTTGAAACGGGAAACTCCATTTGAAAAGAGATGCCAAAGGGTTGCTGTTGATAGACCAAAAAGCCGGAATTGGAAATGGCAGCAGAAGAAGATGAGGAGTTGCAACAACTCAGATCCAAAGCCACGGAGCTTTTCATCAGAGAAGAATGGAATGCCTCGATCGAAGCCTATTCCCATTTCATAACCCTCTGCACCCAAACGCTCTCCCATTCTCTCCCAAACCAAAAGCTTCGCAGATCCCTCTGCATAGCTTTGTGCAATCGCGCAGAAGCGAGGTCCAAGTTGAAGGACTTCCACTGCGCCCTTCAGGACTGTGACCACGCTTTGGAACTCGATGCCACGCATTCGAAGACCCTTTTGTGCAAAGGTAAGATCTTGCTCTGCCTCAACCGGTATGCTTCCGCTCTTGAGTGCTTCAGAACCGCCACGCTAGACGGGAACGCTGAAAGCGTAAGTGGGTACTTGGAGAGGTGCAAAAGTTTGGAGCTTTTGTCCAAAACCGGGTGTTTGGATCTTTCGGATTGGGTTTCAAATGGATTTCGAGGGAAGCTTCCAGAGCTTGCAGAGCACATTGGTGCCGTGGAGATTAGAAGATCTGAGATCAGTGGGAGAGGATTGTTTGCAACGAAGAATATTGATGCTGGGTCGTTGATCTTGGTCACTAAGGCAATTGCCATGGAAAGGAGTATCATAATGGGAGGGGTTCAGGATCTGAGTGAGGATGCACAGTTGGCAATGTGGAAGAATTTCATTGACAAGGTTTTTGAGTTTGTTGGGAAGTGTCCCAGAACAAGGGGTTTGGTTAATAGGTTGTCAAGTGGGGAGAATGAGGAAGAACTTGAGGTGCCTGATGTGGGTCTCTTTAGACCTGAGAATGTAGAGAAGGATGGTGAAGTTGAGGTTGATGTTGATATGGTTAAGTTGGTTGGTATATTGGATGTGAATTCTCTGACTGAGGATGCTGTTTCGGCCAATGTGTTGAGGAGGGGCAATGATTGTTACGGTGTTGGCCTGTGGCTGCTCCCTTCCTTGATAAACCACTCTTGTTGTCCTAATGCAAGGAGGTTGCATGTTGGAGACTACTTGGTGGTTCATGCTTCTAAGGATTTGAAGGTTGGGGAGGAGGTGACTTTTGCTTATTTTGACCCTTTGTGTGGTTTGAGCAAGAGGAAGGAGATGTCTGTGAATTGGTGTATTCATTGCAAGTGCAAGAGGTGTAGGTTTGAGGGGGAAGTGTTCTCAAAACAAGAAATAAGAGAGATTGAGATTGGTCTTGAGAGAGGGATGGATGTGGGGGGTGTGGTGTTCAAGTTGGAGGAGCAAATGAAGAGGTTGAAGGTTAGGGGAAAGGAAAAAGGGTATTTGAGGGCATCATTTTGGGAAGCTTATTCTCAGGTTTATAGGACAGAGAGGGCCATGAAGAGGTGGGGAAGGAAGATTCCTACTGCTGAGGCTGTGGTTGATAGCATCACTGATGTGGTTGGAGGAGATCACAGGCTGCTTAAGTTTCTGATGGAGGAGTTCAAGAAAAATAGTGGAGTTGTGGAGAGGGACAAAGTTTTCAAGATGGCAAAACAAGTTTTTGGGAAGGTAGTGAAAAAGCAAGCAATGAAGACACTTCTGCAACTCTGCATTGCTGATTAATTAAGTGAATCTTTTAATCACTTTCTACTTACTCAATCTTCTTCATTTTCTTGCTATTGTTAATTTTTTCAAACTTTATCCTTGTTTCATCTTTCTCTAATTGCTGTAAACATCAACTTTCCAGCCACCATTAACTGAAGTTGTCACAGTTGCTCATCTTTCCATTATGTAAATCAATGGTATCAATAATTTTTGGACATTATTGCATACCACTTATTCTTCTGTGTAAAATTCATGATTTGTCTTAAGTTCTTAATCCTAAAGATCCAAATTCAGTTATCGAGTGGGATATCCTAAGAAGAAAAGAAAAATGTTATCTTGTAACGTATTTAAGTATGAAAAAAAATGTATAAAATTATTATTTAATTTAATTTACGAAGATTTATATTTGATTTATGAAAGAAAATGTATAAAATGTTATCTTATGCTGACATTTTTTTATAATAATTTTAATTCATTTTCTTTATTATTGTATTTACAATATAATCCATATATGAATTCTTTTATACTAGTCAAAATTTGGTTAAAATGGATTACTTTATCCAACTTTGATAGGGTCAATTAGATGTTGTTCACTTACTGAGTCAATTTAATCTAACTTATTTATTAGGGAGTTGAACAAATTTGAACTTGTCCGACTTATTATGGCTTGGTGGGATAATCAGGTTTGTTCAATAGCTTCCTTAATTACAAGTTTTTTTTCAATTAAAAATATAAGATTTTTTTTCAATTAATAAAATAAGAATATTTTTCAATTAAAAAGTAACAATTTTTTTCTAATTCAAATCTAAATAAATTTCAATCCAAAATGATGTTAAACTCTAGAGAAAATTCAAAATAAAATAAAAAAGGGTTAAATATGTTTTTGGTCCCTCAACTTTTGGTGAAAATTGGAATTAGTCTCTCTTTAAAACTTTGACCTAATTTAGTCCCCCAAAATGTATGAATTTAGTCCTTTTAACTAAATTTTGTTAGGTTTATTTGATGTTAACTGAAAATGCCTCTAGGGGACATGCGTCTAGGGGACTAATTCCAATTTTGACTGAAAGTTAAAGGATCCAAAACATATTTAACCCAATAAAAAAATATAATAAAGTATCTTCTTCTTTATCTCCATCTACCATGCAATAAAAAAGATTGTTAACTAATAAATTAAAAAAAAAATAGGTGGTTTTGTGAGCCAACACGTTCAACCTAGATAGTGAGATTCTGTGAGTTGAGTTCAAAATTTCGGTATCAAAATTTCAAATTGTTTTTCAATTCAACCCGGTCCAAACCCATTGTGGACCAAAATTATCTCATGCCGTTCCAACCCACATCACATGTTTACTTTTTTTTTCATAATAATAAAAAACAATAAAATTATTATTACTATAATTATAAAATTAAATAAAAATAATTATATAATTTTATCGTAAATAGTTTTTATTTATTTTGTAGGTAGTTTAAAATTTAGAAGATATTTAAATTGAAAAAATAATTATAAACTTAATAAAATACTTTTTTTTAATTTTAAAAAAATATTTAAAAGATAAAATTGGAAAACAAATATCAACATTTAAAAAAAGAATCATCTTATATGTAAGTATAAATATAATTAAAAATATATTTAATTTAATTTATAAATATATCTTTTTATGAAATTATGTTTTGTTTTAATAAAACTGTTAATAAAATAAAATCTGTTGATATATAATTAATATACTACTTGAACACACATAACAAAACTTTTTTTATAAAATAAAATAAGATCAACTAAATTTTTTTTTCATGATTATTTTGCACAATACCTTTTTTAAAAAAATTAAATAATTTACACACAAATAATATATTTTAATTACTTATAAAATTATTTAAATCAATTTCAATTTTCTATAATTAATGTTTAAAAGTAGTTTTAGATAAATAATTACATATTTCTTACTCTTTATAAATAAATATTCAAGATTTTATTTTAAAAATTTAAATTTTAAATAAAATTATAAATATTATATATATATATATATATATATATATATATATATATATATATTGTAATATCCCAATTACGTAAATTACAAAATGAACATTACATAGATAATGAGATAACAAATTATAAATTTGCAAAGAATAAAATTCTTCACCTGAAGAAACAAAAATACAACCTACACTTCAAAGTTCACGTTTAACTTCCTGTTTAGCCAATTGAAAAGATTGTATCCCTAAGCTCACACCATTAAGGTGATCATCGCAAAAGAAACACAACACAACTAAGACACAAACACAAGCAGAATGGTGAGCTAGATATACAGAGATCATACTATTACAATAACTTTAATTCAAGTAAACTAAAAATTCTAATACACAATATCAGACCCTAACCCTTCGCGTAACGCCCCAAATCGCTATGCGAGAGTTCCAGATAATGACTCAAACTCTCCAAACACTCGCAAAGCGCACTTATTCGCTATTCGAATTAAATTGGTAGTGGCTCCAAGCCATCACCAATAGCATAGCAACCAAATTCGCTAGGCGAATCACAAGACAGAGAGTAAGCCTCTCTAGTCACTCGTACAACGCACCAACTTGTTATGCGAATGACCAAAACAGAGAGCACCTCTCTGTGTGGACTTGCTATGCGAAAACATTCGCTTAGCTAGTCTACAGAACGCAAATTCTGCAGAATTATGCAACTCACACACCCTTTACCATTTCTAATTGTTTTCCACAACTTCTAACACTCCTAATTCGTGTTTTATACTTAATTAAACTTGTCTAGATGATCCCAATCCTCCTTACTACAAATCTAAAGTGATTAAGACTTAAATTCAACTCTAAAACACAATTTTCCACAACTTCTGGACCAAAATCCAATTCTACTACTTTGCACCTATTTTTGACCAGTTTGATGACTCTAACAAGTCACAAATAACCTCCCTATACTGTCCAAAGAGACTACAAGAGCCTTAGGCCCCTAAATCTCAAATTCACTATCTCACTTCCTCCAAAATAACATAAAACTATCAATTCACTATGCTTTCTATCTAAACAATGTTGTAACAGATTTCACACCCCAAATCACTCCCAACCTGATCAATTACAGCAAATTAAACTCATCCACTCAATTCATAACATCATAACACAGTTCACATATTGCATATTTCAACACATACAACACAATATACTCAAAAACGTAAAATACAACTCCAAACAACACACCAATTCAGATTTTAGTATACATACACCTCATGCAAGCAATTTAAAGAAATATTCTAGCTCCCTTTATGATACATCTAGGGAGATGTAAGGAAGAAACTCCGTGAGATTTGAGTGAAAATGCAGCTTGGACAATTAAGAGATCCCATGGAACGGAGATGGATGTTGGCTGCAGCGATGAAGAGCAGATCTGGAGTTGCTCTCGGTTTGGTTTGGAGAATATGGTGATGGCAGTGGATTGGAGGTGTTTGTGGTGAAGTGAGACGGAGGCTAGCTTGGATGGATGGTTCACAACTTCAGAAGGCTTCCCAAGAGATGGAAGAAAGTTGCAATGAAGTTACAAGCAAGGAAGATGACTTTCGGCTGAAGGAATTGTGCTTTCATGTGAGCAAAATTTCTTTACTTGATTCCAAAAGTGAATTACAAGCCTTGCCAATGAGATTTTATAGCACAATCTCAAGGCCAAGCATGTGATGTGCTGAGATCCACAAAATATGGATCTAATGCCACCTCATCAATCATGTGCAAAGTGTGAATGGCTTCTAGAAAGCCTTATGATTCACGTGGTCTAATAGCTATACATAAGTGGAAATAGCTATGCTAATGCTACCCCTATGATACTATGTGCACCCCCATCTTTATGTAGCCAAAGTCCATTTTACCCTTCTCCATGTTTTGGCACTTTGATAACATCTCCTTGGTCTCCAATCTTCCATCCAAAAATAGCAAAGAGTACTTGACCTTTGGGAGAGTGCTCATCTTGAAGCTTCTTGATCATCCCTCTTGTGATAGGTCCTATGGTGCTAGGCCTTCTTGTATCATCCCCTCCCTCTTGAGAGGGATTTGTCCTCAAATCCATAGGGTCTTCTTCATCTTCACTTTCATAACCTACAAAAGGTTTAAGATCAGATACATTGAAGGTAGCATGAACACTATATTCAGGAGGAAGATCAATTTGATATGCATTGTTATTAATCCTCCTTATGACTCTAAAAGGTCCATCTCCTCTAGGATTGAGTTTGGATTTTCTTAGTTGAGGAAATCTTTCCTTTCTAAGATGAACCCAAACTAAATCTCCTTCATTGAAGATTAACTCTTTCTTGCCCTTATTATGTTGCTTGGCATATTTCTCATTTTGTTGTTGAATTTGGTTTCTAACCCTTTGATGTAATTCTTTGATAAACTTAGATTTAGATACCCCATCTTGATGAACAAAATCAATAGTATTTGGAAGGGGTATTAAATCCATGGGTGTCAAAGGGTTAAAACCATAAACAACCTCAAAAGGAGACAATTTAGTAGTTCCATGAACTACTCTATTGTATGCAAACTCAACATGAGGTAGGTACTCATCCCAAGATTTGTGATTTCCTTTAAGAACTACCCTTAGTAAAGTGGAAAGAGATCTATTAACTACTTCAGTTTGACCATTTGTTTGAGGATGGCAAGTAGTAGAAAAAGATAACTTAGTCCCTAATCTAGACCATAAGGTCCTCCAAAAGTGACTAAGAAATTTTGTATCTCTATCCGAAACTATTACTTTAGGTAGCCCATGAAGTTTGACCACATCTCTAAAGAATAACTTTGCTATGTTGCTTGCATCATCTACTTTGTGGCAAGGTATAAAATGAGCCATTTTACTAAATCTATCCACCACCACAAAGATAGAATCAAAACCCCTAGAAGTCTTAGGAAGTCCTAGTACAAAATCCATACTTATCTCTTCCCAAGGGGTTGATGCAACATGCAAAGGAGTGTAAAGTCCATGAGGCATTGTTTTAGACTTTGATTCTAAACAGGTAATGCACTTAAAACAATGTCTTTGGACATCCCTTCTCATGTGAGGCCAAAAGAACTTTTCTTTCAACATGCCAAGGGTCTTGTCTACCCCAAAATGCCCCATTAATCCTCCTTCATGTGTTTCTTTGACAAGGAGTTTTCTATGTGAGCCTTGGGGAATGCAAATTTTTCCTTCTTTAAAAAGATACCCTTCCCTCACATAGAATCCCCCTTGTGATTTATTGAGACATTCCTCATAGATATTAGCAAAGTCAGGATCATGTGAATACAACTCAAGAATGTTATTAAATCCAAGAATTTGAGCTCCCAATGTGGCTAAAAGATTAATTTTCCTTGATAAAGCATCAGCCACCACATTGGATTTTCCTTTCTTGTATTTAATAACATAAGTGAATTGCTCAATAAATTCCAACCACTTAGCATGTCTCTTTTGTAACTTGTGTTGACTCTTCAAATACTTAAGTGATTCATGATCACTATGAATGATAAACTCCTTGGCAACAAGGTAATGTTCCCAAGTTTGAAGAGCCCTCACAAGTGCATAGAGTTCCTTGTCATAGGTGGGGTAATTACAAGAGGCACCATGAAGTTTTTCACTAAAGTATGCAATTGGGTGTCCTTCTTGTAATAATACTGCACCTATGCCAAATCCTGAAGCATCACATTCTAACTCAAAAGTTTTGGAAAAATTTGGCAAAGCTAGAATGGGTGCTTGTGTGAGCTTCTCTTTGAGTAGCTCAAAAGCTTTTTGTTGTTTTTCCCCCCAATGGAATGTAATATCCTTTTTCACCAACTCATTGAGGGGTGAAGCAAGACTAGAGAAGTTAGGAACAAATCTTCTATAAAAGCTTGCCAACCCATGGAAGCTCCTTACTTCTCCTACATTCTTTGGAGGAGGCCAATCTTGGATGGCCTTTATTTTTTCTGGGTCCACATGAACCCCATTTTTGGTGACCACAAATCCAAGAAATATGACACTATCAACACAAAAAGTACACTTGTCAAAGTTTGCAAACAATTTGTGTTTTCTAAGAATTGTTAAAACAAATCTCAAATGATTTTCATGAGTTTGCAAATTTTGACTATATACCAAGATGTCATCAAAGTAGACAACTACAAACTTCCCAATGCAATCCCTAAGGACATGATTCATAAGTCTCATGAATGTGCTTGGAGCATTTGTAAGACCAAAAGGCATAACTAGCCATTCATATAATCCAAACTTGGTCTTAAAGGCAGTTTTCCATTCATCACCCTCTTTAATTCTTATTTGGTGATAGCCACTTTTTAAATCTACCTTTGAAAATATTTGTGCTCCATGCAATTCATCCAACATATCATCAAGCCTAGGAATGGGATGTCTATACTTGATTGTGATGTTGTTGATAGCTCTACAATCACAACACATGCGCCACTTCCCATCCTTCTTTGGTACAAGCAATACTGGTACAGCACATGGACTTAGACTCTTTTGAACTAAGCCTTTATCTAGCAACTCTTGGACTTGGGTCTCAATCTCCTTAGTTTCTTGGGGGTTTGTCCTATAGGCAGGCCTATTAGGAAGAATTGCCCCTGGAATGAAATCAATTTGATGTTCTATTCCTCTTATAGGTGGAAGCCCTTTTGGAATTTCTTTTGGAAATAGCTCATCAAATTCTTTCAAAAGTTTTTGAATGGGTGGAGAAAGAGTTGAAGTCTTGGAATCACTAGATGTGCATGTAAGTGTCCCTTGACAAAGAAGAAGGTATGAAGGTTGCTCAACTTGAAGTGTATTGATTAAAGTCTTTTTGTTTAAAAGGACTTCATGTTGAGTGACCTTAGATGGCACACTTATCTCACCACTCTCCTTTCTTTTTGACTTTTTCTTTTGATCATGTTCTTGCTTTCTTAAAGAC
This sequence comes from Vigna mungo, assembly GCA_036885675.1. NCBI lineage: Eukaryota > Viridiplantae > Streptophyta > Magnoliopsida > Fabales > Fabaceae > Vigna > Vigna mungo. The sequence goes on along the minus strand of CP144700.1, from coordinate 41,213,473 downwards.
TTCATTTGTGCTTGATCCTTAGCCACTTGAGTAGGAGTCAAAGGATGAAGCACAAACTTCTTGTCCTTTTGATGGATAGTAATGGTATTGGTTAGACCATGATGTATAGTTTGATGATCAAATTGCCATGGTCTTCCCAATAACACATGACATGCTTCCATGGGAACTATATCACATAAAACTTCATCTTTGAAGTTCCCAATGGAAAATGCCAATTTTACTTGATTCTTGACTATTATATCCCCATCTTCATTTAGCCAATGAAGTTTGTAAGGTTTTGGATGAGGTATAATGTCAAGCTTCAACTTCTCAACCAACCTTGTGCTACAACAATTGCAACAAGATCCACTATCAACAATGAGAGAACAATGATTTTCTTGAATTTTACATCTTGTGTGAAAGATGTTCTCTCTTTGTGATAAGTGTTCAAGACTTGGTTGGCTATTAAGTATTCTTCTTATCATGAGAAGTTGTCCATCATCAGCATATATTTCCTCTTCTCTTTCTTCTTCCTCACTCTCACTTTCACTAGTTGGGGTGTCACTTTCACTACTATAAAGGTCCTTGCCTTTCAAAATGATGTTTCTTTTTGTAGGACATTGAGTAGCTACATGACCCCTTCCTAGACATTTAAAGCACTTGATCTCACTTGTTCTTGTGTGTGAGGGTGTTTCTTTCTTGGATCTCTCTTCTATTTTGGCTAGAGGTTTAAATGGCTCTTTTTCTTTAAAAACTTTCTTTTCAAAAGTAGGTTGAACTTGAATTCTTTTAGAAGAAGATTTTCTCAAGTTTTGTTGTTCTACCTTTATACACATTTGAACAAGATCATTCAAATCTCTATAAGGTAGAAGTTCAACCCTATCTCTTATTTCAAAATTGAGTCCACTTAAAAATCTAGCTAAAGTAATTTCTGGACCCTCTACTATGCCTGCCCTCATCATATATAACTCCATCTTTTGTCTATATTCCTCAACTGTCATAGACCTTTGTTGTAACCTTTGGAGTTTATCCATGAGTTCTCTATTGTAGTAGGAGGGAATGTGCCTCCTTCTAAGGGCAGACTTAAGATCATTCCAATAATGGATGGGAGGGGCTTGATATCTAAGCCTCTCTTGGACTAAGGCAGTCCACCAATACATTGCATACCCTTGAAAGCTTAGGGTAGCTAGAGAGACCTTCCTCTCTTCACTCACTTGGTGGCATTCAAACAATTGTTCCACCTTCATCTCCCAATCAAGATAAGCCTCTACGTTGTCCTTCCCATGGAAGTGAGGCAACACTACATTGACTTCTTTTGGAGGTGGAGGTACATGAGAATTTCTTCTATGCCTTCTGGAAGAAGAAGGCTGATGAGGGTAATAATCATCCACATTCAAAGGTATCCCTTCCTCTTGAAAATAATCACTATGACTCCCCCTTGACTTTTCCCTCAACAATCTTAATTCATTTTGAATGACTGCATTTTGAAGCTCTCTATTGACTTTCTCTTCATTTATTTCCCTTCTCATTTCCTTGAATTCATTAACTAAAGCTTGAAGAGAAAAATTTTCTTTTTCACTATCACTAATCCTGGGAGAATGCCTTCTAGACATTATGATGGACTTAAGTGTTATTCTTGAAATAAAGACTAAAGATTTTCACTTGAAAGCAATATTCCAGGTAAGGGTGGTGGACCACTAGGGTCACTTAATAACCAGGCCTTGTCCTTGCCAAATATGCTTCTAGCTACTTACTAGAGTCCTTTAGATCAAAATCACTCTTAAATCCACTTAAGTCTTAAAGACAACAAAGAAAAACACAAAGCAAAGAAAACAACAAGGTTTGGGACTCTAAAATTCGGACTCTAGGCGCGCTCCTAGTCCTTGAATGAAAACAATGAAAACTTGGAAGTAAAGATGGGAAAATAAAGGTGAGGTCTCCTATGGTGAGGCTTAGACTTTGGATCTAAGACACACTCACCGACTACTCAATTTTAGGTGGTGAGACTTCTTGAGTCTAGTTAACAAATGAGGGAAGAGCACTTATGAACCCTATCACCTCACTTGCTTGAATTGGCCCTTTTTACAACCAAAAACCAAATGGAAATTACAAAGAAATTGGGTAAAATGGACAAGGAACAAATGCAAATTGGCTAAGGGAAATATGTGTGCAGCTTTGGCTTCTCAAAACAAAGAGTTAACTATGCTTAATTCACACCAATCCTCTCAGCTGCAGTGATTACTCAAACTGGACAACTCTGCTGAAACAGCTGCTGCTGCAGAGGGTACTGTGGCTGTCGCACACTTGCAGCAACTCTGATGCAGACTGTCACGAATTTCCTCAGCCAAATGCCATCTTCTTTCGCTTATCTCTCCTATTTGAACCTTCTTTGATGCTTCCACTTATGGTAATCCTTCTGAGTTATAGTTCACCTATCCAACAAACCAATTAATCACAGAAACTACCACCACAATTGCCAGAAAACTCACGTCAAAATGACAGCAACACCAAGACTTTTGTCAAACAGATGGTGTGCAGAGTGTTAAAAGATCAAAAATCAATCAATTAAAGGGGTAACAAACACGGTGGCACTTCAAATAGATCCTAAGAATGGCTCTAGAACAGATTTAAAACACAAGAAAAGACCAGAAACCAGAATCAAGCACGAATTAGCTATGCAAAGAAATTGCACTAAACTGTTTGTTGAAATGTCTCAATGAACTTGCATTAATTTTGACAGCAAAGTTCAATGTGCCACCAGAATTTCGAAATTTAAGATGCAATGGTCCTTTTCGCCTTTTAATGTCGTTGGTAACTCTTTTGAATTGTTATCTTGCTATTTTATGGACCATAGGCTTTTTGTTGCATCAAATTTTATGGAATCAAACAGCAAGCAATGCAGATTTGAAAATTCACAGCATAGCTCTCGGCAGTCATCAAAATTCAGTGCAGAAAATTTGACCAAATGAACAGTACTGCATATATGTCTAATCCCATGATTCAAACATATTTTAATGATGATTTAAGACTTGATGAAGCTAATTTGATGGATCAAAACAGAATATATCAGGATTTCACTACTGCAGTACCAATTTCAACTCAAATTCTCAACTCAAATGGTCAAAACACACAATGGCTTGAATTCTGGACTGGAAACCACTCAAATGACTTAAAAACAGTATTTGAAATTTGCTCATAACAGCAGAATCACTTTTAAAGATGAATGGCAATGATCTACTACCACTCTTACTCAATTATGCAGAAATGTTTGTCAAAAATGATGTGCAGATCGGCTTACTGCATTTTGACATGGAAAAGCACTGGAAATTAACACACATTCACGTTCCAATTGATTCAACATTGATTCAGAAATTGCAGCTCAATAAAACAGTAACAGAATTGTTACCAAATGAACAGTGAAGCTGCAACCACAATTTTCTCAAAACAGCAAACCAGATCCAGTACAGATCTGAAGTGGATGGCAATTTCAAACACCTGAGCTCAACTCTTGTTAGTTTACTGCTCTTAATCGGTGTAGCCAATTCCAAAACACTTTAGTTATGCAAAAACTTGGTTGAAAACCAGATTTAATGACAAAAAAAAACAATCAACTGACATGACTTCAAACAAAACTGGAATGATGCTTAAATCATAAAATGACTCAAGGTAGCAAAGATTAACCGAATAAAATGCAAAATGACTCAAACAAAATGACGCTGGTATCAAGAAGACTCAAACACAGAAGCCTAAACAACAACAAATAACTGTAACAGAGATGAACACCAAATCAAGACAGTTTGGAAATTGAATGACAGTTTGGAAGTAAGAAATGGACTTATCTCACGGTTCTAACTTGAACCTTGCTCTGAATACCACTTGATACATCTAGGGAGATGTAAGGAAGAAACTCCGTGAGATTTGAGTGAAAATGCAGCTTGGACAATTAAGAGATCCCATGGAACGGAGATGGATGTTGGCTGCAGCGATGAAGAGCAGATCTGGAGTTGCTCTCGGTTTGGTTTGGAGAATATGGTGATGGCAGTGGATTGGAGGTGTTTGTGGTGAAGTGAGACGGAGGCTAGCTTGGATGGATGGTTCACAACTTCAGAAGGCTTCCCAAGAGATGGAAGAAAGTTGCAATGAAGTTACAAGCAAGGAAGATGACTTTCGGCTGAAGGAATTGTGCTTTCATGTGAGCAGAATTTCTTTACTTGATTCCAAAAGTGAATTACAAGCCTTGCCAATGAGATTTTATAGCACAATCTCAAGGCCAAGCATGTGATGTGCTGAGATCCACAAAATATGGATCTAATGCCACCTCATCAATCATGTGCAAAGTGTGAATGGCTTCTAGAAAGCCTTATGATTCACGTGGTCTAATAGCTATACATAAGTGGAAATAGCTATGCTAATGCTACCCCTATGATACTATGTGCACCCCCATCTTTATGTAGCCAAAGTCCATTTTACCCTTCTCCATGTTTTGGCACTTTGATAACATCTCCTTGGTCTCCAATCTTCCATCCAAAAATAGCAAAGAGTACTTGACCTTTGGGAGAGTGCTCATCTTGAAGCTTCTTGATCATCCCTCTTGTGATAGGTCCTATGGTGCTAGGCCTTCTTGTATCACTTTACCTCAAGGTTTCTCAACACAAAAGAATCCAAACCCCGACCACTTACTCGCACCATGCGGATTTTTCTAGAAACTCCTACAGTCACCAAATCAGTGAGGAGGAACAGATTTTAGGGCTGGAATTGGACAAGGAATTGAAGATGTGGAGAATTTAGGAGAAACCACTTACCAGCTAGAATCAAGAATGTAATCGGTCGATTGTGAAACCCTTTACACCGTAGACGTCTGGACACCTCCTGATCGTAAATCCAATAACTCAGTAAAGAGGACTGTTAGAGAGAAGGCAGAGAAGAGAGAACAGAAAAGATAGTGACTTTGATGATACAAGTTTCTCAGATAATGAAAAAACTTTAAATATCCAACATATATATTAGCTTATTTTATTATTATACTTTCACTCTCATCTGACACTTGTTGCAAGATTCGTAGAAAATAAAAATAAAATATATTTTTATTTATTTATGCTAAGATAATTTTATTATGATTGTGTTTTTGTGGGTTAAAAAGTGTTGAGGAGTAGATGAAAATTATTTATAGTTGTTTAAATTTATTTTGCTAAATGTGTGATATATATTAAAGATTAGTATTTGTAGTGTAAAGTCTTGATTTCAATCCTCGGTGGTGGCTCATGATGACTGGCTTTCTTTTATTAGCTTTGGTAATGGGGACCCACACTGAAGAGAGAGAACACGTTGAGAAAATTTGGTGCTTTCTTTTTTAGATGCATTTAATGCATTTGGAGTGCATGTACAGGATTATTGTAAAAGTTTTTTTTTTTTTTTTTTTTTTTTTTTGTAGTTTCAAGGAGTGAGAAAACTATGTTATGGAAATATAAGTTGGGGTTCTTACATGGGTCTGTTGCACTGAATGTTTTCTGAAGTTTTATTTTTCCTTTCTTGCTCATGTTTTAGTAGCAAATTTCCATCTGGGAATGCTAATTAAAACGGTAAGTTTTGGATATGAGTTTCTAAGGGAATTAAGTGTGGGAAACTCTCACGATACACACTCAAATATTTTTTTAAAATCGAGTCTTGTTATTCATTGATAATTGAAGGCTTTAAATAGCCATGATACTTACAATATTATGGAAATAAAAAATAAAATCTGAAACTAAAATATCAACTGACTTAAAAATAAAATGTGCTTATTCTATCATAAAATAATATTCTACCTATATAAACAGAAAATCATAACTATTCATTCCTATTTTATCTCTATCAAATCAAACCAAATATTACTATACCCAAACCTAATAAAATAATAAATCTCTAAAATTTAAATTTATCCCAACAAACTCCTCCATAAACTTAAATTCTTCCTTTCTTGCTTTCCATGTGCATCATCCCACACCGGGTTTGCTTCTTCTCTCTAAGATTTTCAGCTTCAGTTCATACAACCGGTTCTTCTTTGCTTTTACCTGAGTTGTTAGACGACCATGCTTATCCTTTAAGTACAATACCTGATTTTTCATAAAAATTGAATTACCTTTTTCAATTATCTAACCCATGCTTAAAATATTGCTCTTCAACCCCAGAACATAATAAACATCTTTAATATCTCCAACTTGTCCATTATTCTGAATTTGCCGAATTGTTCCACGTCCTTTCACGGCCACCTTGGAGTCATCTCCAAAAGACACAAATTTGGCCTCCACCTTGGTGAGTTCATATAAAAAGTTCTCGTTCCCACACATATGATTGCTTGCTCCAGTATCTAGACACCATACTGAGTTGGTAGAAATCTCATCAGCCTTAATCTCTTCATCTTCTTCCCTATTTTTATCTGGTTCAAGAACACTAGATACTTTCTCTTCCTTTCTAGGAGAAGTCTTCCTCAGCTCCTCAAGCTCAACCCTCTGTTTATTCATAATTTCATTAGCTTCAGAAGCCTCCCTATCCACCAAATCTCTTCACCCTTTTGTTTGAGATCACTTCATCCACTATTGAGACAAAATTTTCCATGTCCACTGTATCCGAGCTCCTTGTCAGCAAGAGTTCTTCTGCATCTTCTTGTGCATCTTCAGTAACGAGATTCGTCTCCCCCTTTGTCTCGGTCTTGAAATCCTTTGCAAAATGATCAAACTGGCCACAGTTGTAGCACCTTTTTGCCCAACACTCGTTTTCATAGTGGTCGTACTTGCCACACCTAAAACACTCCGCCTTTGACCGATCTCCTCGGTCTTTTCCTTGTCTTCGTTCATGCCAATTCTGCTGACCGGTTTGATCTTCATTGCCTCTACCACGTCCACCTCGTCCACTGCCCATGATCATCCCAACTCCTTCTCCTTTGTTCGTGGGCTTCTAATGACCCAAAAAGTTTATCCACTGTGAGAATCGACAAGTCCTTCGATTCTTCGATGGCGCACACAATACTTTCAAAATCTTTTGTAAGAGATCTCAAAATTTTTCCCACAACCCGGCTAGATGGCATTTGTTCTCCATTCCTGCCGAGTTGGTTGGCCACCTTCTCCACCCGAGTTATGTACTCGGTTATATGCTCTTTGGGCTCCATCTTCAACTATTCAAACTCTCCTCTGAGAGCTTGTATTCAGACTTGTTTAACGCGATTGTCACCTTTATACGCAACCTCCAATATCTTCCAGGCTTCCTTTGCTGACTTAGCATTTGCTATTTTTTCGAATCCCAACTCATCAACTAAAATACAATGCTGACCCATCTCTTGCACGTGTTTTCTTTAATGTTTCTATTTGTGCCACCATCTGATCTTTGTCCGCATCAAGTTCAACGTACCCTTCTTCCACCATATCCCAAATGTCTTGGGATCTCAATAACGCCTTCATCTGTAGGCACCAATTATCATAATTGGTTTTTCTCGTCAATTATGGCACACTCATACAATTGACAACCTTTGCCATTTCTCACAAAAAAATCAAGCACTCACTTTTTCTCTCACGGTGTTGAACTCTCTCCCCTCTCTTTTTCTCTCTCTCGGTACTCAGAGCATAAAGCTCTGATACCACTGTTGGAAAAATCTCACGATACATAGATATTTTTCTAAAATTGAGTCTTGCTATTCATTGATAATTGAAGGCTTTAAATAGTCATGATACTTACAATATTATGGAAATAAAAAATAAAATCTGAAAATAAAATATCAACTGACTTAAAAATAAAATGTGCTTATTCTATCATAAAATAATATTCTACCTATATAAACAGAAAATCATAACTACTCATTCCTATTTTATCTCTATCAAATCAAACCAAATATTACTATACTCAAACCTAATAAAATAATAATTCTCTAAAATTTAAATTTATCCCAACACTAAGATATTTAATGGGCTGAAAATCCAATTAGCTTATGACCCAAAAACTTTAGTTCTGTTTCTAAATATTAACCGTTTTATGCTTGGGATATAAAAAGATAAACCTAAACCTAGAAAGGAAATATTGAACCATGGAAAGGAGAGCAGCTAGCGGCGGACGGTGAGAAGTAAGATCGAAAGAGATTAGAAGAGAGATTTTTGTCTAGGAAAGCAGTAGGCACTTGTTGGAATTCCAGATAAGGGAAGTTGACATTGTTTGTTTTCTAGTTGTGTTTGGTTATGATTCAATAAAATTATGGTAATGAATATAAGTGTAAGGGGAGTTAACTTTAATGTTTGTATGTCATGTGCGTGATGTTTTCCGGTAAGAGTGGACTGTGTGCATCTTTTATTAGTTTCTTTGAATGTGGTTATTATGCATATGTTTGTAAGGGACGTATAACGTGAGTAAATCTTGTATTTTGTGGATTTTAGTATGTACTGAAATGTTTATATTGCCATGAGAGTTGATGTGTGACAATTGTCTTGCTACCTAAATGCATGAATGGGTCTCAGTTTCTTTCCATACCTTAGTGTTAGTGGTCTAGGGTTTCTCTCTACAAATCGACGAGGATGGTCTCTAGGTAGCTGTGTATGTTGTTACGAATGGTGGCTATGGAGACATTAGTAACATGGGAGAGGAAAGAGAATGTGCGAGCATGTACACGAAAATGGTAGTAGTCTCTGGATTTGAGAAATTATGAGTTGTTTTCTTTGGATGAAAAATGAGATCGGTGGGGCTCGGTGGGGTCCATTAGTGTATTAAATATGATTGTATGAAAGTAAATGTTACAAAAAGTTGGTGGCGGGTTTTTGAGTATTATATTAATAAAAGAAACATGATTGTAGAAGAAAAATAAGGGTGCTACGTGAGATAATAAAGGTTTGGATATTTGGATGATCATGTGGGGTTTACTTGGGTAGTTATAATATATATATATAAATATATATATATATATATATATATATATATATATATTTATTGTTTTTTTTTGAGTTGGTGGTGGTTAAAATTAAAAAGAGGGGTATGTATGTTTAATTATTTATTTTTGGTGCATTAGTGTAGATGTATTTTAATGAGTTTGCAATTTGATAAAAAAGAAAAGAAGGTGCATTAGTATAACTTTAATTATTTCATGCGTCATTAATATTATGGTTGCGTAGAATGTTAGTATATAGAGATAGGGTGTTTGATTGTGCAAGAATGATATTGTTATTTTCTTTTGGTGAAATTGAGTTTATGTTTGTGATGCCCAGTGAAGCTTCTAGAAGTGTGGTAGAAGTAGCACTGGTACTTGCCCGGTGAAACTCTTGAGAACAGAGTGGTGGGAGGTGTATACTTGTCCGGTGAAGCCCAAGAGGGTGGCAGAAAGTAGATACTTGCCCGGGGAAGCTCTAAGAGAGTGGTGGGAAGTGGTGTACTTGTCAGTGAAGCCTTCCAAAGAGTGGTGGGAGATGTCATTATGTAATGGTGTGGTAAAGTGTACTGGCCCAGTGAAGCTCTTTAAGAGAGTGGTGGGGAGTGACACTCGACCTTATGTTGTATATGAGTAACCGATGGTGATTCAATGTATAGTGAATGGTTTCAATTAAATTGGGGAAAGTATTAGTGAATGACCGAATGAGGTTGGGTGTGAATTGGTTACTTTGATGAAATCTTTTTGTGGTTATATATGTTGGTGACTTGGAATTATGATAGTGCGGGTGTTAATGATTTGGTGTGTCGTCATGTAAAGAGTGTGTGTAGGAGTACGATGATATGTACTATTCGTAAATCTTATTCTAAGTTGATGTTGAATACTTTATTTTATATGATTTTTTTTATGTTAGCTAACCCTTTGCATGTTTGTGGTTGTGTTCCACCTGCAATGATCGTACTTGTACGGGAGTAGATGTTGTTACAGATATAGATAAAGCGAAGTTGAGTAGCGAGATATATGGGAGAACTTTGGGATTTTGATTTCAATGCTAATAACTTTGTAATAGAATTGTTATGAACGCTTTATTGTTGCATTTGATTTATAAAGTTTTCACAATTCAGTTATAATAAATGGAAGTTTTCATTTAAACTCTATCTCGTAATGGTATCAGGATTAAGTGTTAAAAAGTTTTAGTAAACCCGTGACAGTCCAAAATCTAGGGTGTTACACTTGTGCACTCTTAAAACTGATTATTCTTAGTCCTTTTATTTACACACACACACACACACACACACACACACACACACACACACATATATATATATATATATATATATATATTGTAACATTCCAAATTTTTGGAGATATCACGGTGCAATATTTTTCAAAAACCTTTCTATAAATCATTTATGAAAGATAACAATCTTTATTCAAATAAAAATGCGGAAGCTAAACATAATCATAAATGTTATTTAAAAATCTCAAAATATCACCTTTACATAAAAATTCCACATCAAAAAAACTTTCAAAAATAAATAACAAGTCCCCGAATATAACATCCCAACTCTCGTCAACTGCTCAGATTCGATCTTATCTGCAAACCATCTACTCCCGTACAAGTACGATCATCGTAGATGGAAACCACAACCACAACTTTCAGGATGAACAACCAGAAATATCATCAAATCAATCAATATAACATTTATAAGTTAGTTGTTAAGTCTTTATCATAATTCTACTATATCCAACAATCAACAATACTAAATAAGACTACAATAACTATCATCACACTCCTATACCATTCCTTTAACTAGAATTTGTACCATTCCCATTAGCTCTATCTCACCTGTCGAACAAAGAAAACCCGTGTCTATACCAAATTCTATTATAACCCTTTTTCCCATTTTCTATACTTCCACGGATATTTTATTTTACCGAAATAGAACAATTTGAGTGGTCCTCCACCGTAGCTTTGGACCTGTCTCCCGTGCTCCAAAATGTCCTTCACGACATTGAACTCAACATGAGTTGGAACCCTACGGGCGAGACATCCCTCCCTTTCTACCCTCCCGCAAGAGAAAAGGTTAGCACTCGAATTTTCAGTCTCTTCTACCGCCCCTCAAGGACGAAGAGATCCACGTTTCTACCCTCCCGCAAGAGGAAAAGTGTCAACCCAGAATAAGGAAGTATAGAAAAAATAAATACATATTCCATGATGATAATGACACCATTATCACAAAGGTGAAAGACAACCCGTCAATAAGAGATCAACTCAGTACTTTCCACACCCCTAACTTTTACAACACTCACCAATTACATGACACCATCACATACCTTTTCCTAGTAGTCCCCACATGGCCCACTACTTGGTATTTTATTTCAACTACATACTTCACACAATCCATGTTTAAAATAATATTTTATCATAATAGCAATTAATGCAGCATACCCAATCCATCATAACTATTTCACTTTATACTCATTGCAAGCACACCATGCCATACGTAATAAATAATGTAACATTCCATTCTTACACGTGGTCCTATTCAACAAAGCACACACAAAAGAAACTTACACTTCCTCTTTAGTGTCATGCATACATGAACAAATAAAACTCTACACTTCTTTCCAATAACAACCAAAACACAAAGACGATTCCTTTTTTACAGAAATTGCCTATCATTTAGTGATCACACGAAGCATAAATATATAATCATACTCACACACAAAGTTATACATCATACTGCTTTTTCCCATTATCACAATAATACCAACATGAATAACCTACATAAAACCCATATATCACAACCCATATAGACTTTATAAATCTTCACCAATCCACATTATAGAAATAGTTTATGAAACAAATAAAACATGCACACACCACCTTGCAAGTATAACCAACGCGTGGTACAACCCATAAATATCAAACTTTAATTACATGCATCACACTCAATCAACCATCAAAAGTTTAACTTCTTTTTTTTAGATTACTCTAACCAATAGAGCCATGCAGCATAATACATTTAATCTCTAACCCATCTTTAAAACAATAAATCAGGACCCAATATGATAGCTTCTTAGTTACTCCCCTTACCTGGTCTCGTATGATTTTTGTTTCCAAGATCACCAAGAAAGCTTCACAACGTCACCGATGGCCCTCCCATTTTTGATGCCCCGTTCTCGGCTCTATTTTCTCCTAGAAAACGTCTTTTCTCACTCTTATCTTTCTAATTTTTATCTTTCTAATTTTCGTTTTTTTCTCTTAGGGTGCAAAATGACAACCCCTTTTCACTCTTCTCCTTTTTATCCTCTTGTATTCTATCTCTATCTTTTTAATATTAATAAAATCTCTCAGTTTACATCTAAAACCACTAAGATTTCCTCTCTTATTATCTCTTAACAACTTTTTAAAATATCACCAATCACCAAATCTTTTTAAAATCTACAATATATAATAATGATTTTCTCTAATAATAATATTTCTTTTAATCTTTCAACCCACCAAGATTATATCTCCTATTTTCATTTAATTAATTTTTAAAATAACAACAACTATATCTTCTAAAAGATTTACATAATATTATTTTATTAAATGTCTAGATTATTTAATTTGCATAATTTTCCTTTCTACACTCTCTCTTAATTAATTTCTACACCAATTAAATAAAGGTAAAAGACCTTTTTTCCCTAAAAGTAAAAAAAATAAAAAAATAACATAACAATCATGTTTTAAAAAATATAAACTCAAGAACACTAATCTCCAAACAAAAGTCCAAAGTCTCAAAAATACATTATTTTTAAAACCCCTATTTTTCAGGATCTTACATATACACATATACATATATACATATATACATATACACATATACAAATATACATTTTATATATATATATATATATATATATATATATATATATATATATATTTATTTATTTATTTGTGTGTTATATAATGATATAATAAATTTATTGTTTTCTTGTAACAGTTAGAAAATTTTATACTTAAAACAGTGACTGAACATTTTACTTTTAACAACTTCAATATTTTAATTAATATAAAAAAATCAAGTGAATAATTTTGAAATAAATATAAAACATTTTATAATTAGTTATTAAGAAAATGTTTTAAACATAAAAAGAACATGATTTAAGTAAGAAATTAATAAAAGGAAATTAAATTGTTTTTACTAAAAGATTGAGTTCAATAATTAATAAAACAATAATTTGTATCTCATATTTTATAATTTTAATTATATAATTTAAAATTATTTTATAAAAAATAATATAAAATATTAATTATAAAATATTGGAGAGAGTGTGAGAAAAACGTTTTTTACTAGAAAAAATAAAATATAACATATATCTAATTTTTATATGATTATAGTTAATATAAAAGACCTTTATGTGGATAAGATTGTAAGTTGTTGTTGAATTTAAAGTTGTTTTAAAATGTAACTTTAAGTGGTATTAAAACTGTTTTTAGATCATTGCTCCCAAGAGCAACATTCAATGTTTTAGGGTTTTCTGTTTTAGGTTTTAATGCTTTCTGTTTTAAAATTAATGGTTTTGTTAAGGATTCTTAACAATCCACCTTTATCTGATCTTCACCGGAATCCTATATAATCTAGGGTTTCCAGTGCTTATTTTGTAACAGAAGAACACACAGAATAATATATAGAATAATCAATTTTTCCTTTACTTACCTCTGTCTCCAAAATGCCTTTTTTCTTCTTGTCTCTCTTCTCCGTCTGCTGGACGTTTCCTCTCGCTACGTAGGCGCACCACCATGGAGAGCTCTCACGTTTCGCTTCTCTCACACGACACACAACTCTCAATCTCACTTACCATCTGACGAGAGGAAGCTTCGCGAGGCTGATATTTTCGAGTTTGGGCCAGAGACGTTGGGCCGCTGTTACGCGGTCTGGGCCTATTTTAATATGGTACCAGAGCAGGTTTTGAACCTGTTCTACCTTCGTTTCTGCTGCGTCCATTTTCTTTCTTGATTTCTTGGTGTCTTTTCTTTACCACTGCAAGTATGGATCAAATCAATAATCCTTCCAGCCCTTACTATCTCCATCCAGGAGAGAACCCAAGCATCTCCTTATTTCACAGGTTCTTGATGAATCAAATTATACTTCTTGGAGCAGAAATATGAGAAGAGCTCTTCTGTCTAAGAACAAGCTGAAATTTATAGATGGAGGGATCAAGAAACCGAAAAGAGAGGATCCTCTTTTCGACCCTTGGGAAAGAAGTAATATGATGGTGTTGTCTTGGATCATCAAGACTCTTAGCCCAAATAGCAGAGAGTGTTGTATATGTAGAGGTTGCCCAAGAGTTATGGGAAGAATTGAAAGAGAGATTTTCCAAAGGAGATCACTTTAAATTCTCTGACTTGCTGCAAGGAATTCATTCCACCAAGCAAGGGAAAGGAGTGTGAATCAGTATTTTACTGATTTGAAAATATTATGGGAGGAGCTAGAATTTTTGAGACCCATCTCGCGCTGTAGCTACAAGATTCCTTGCAGCTGTGATCTATCTAAAGCCTCTCATAAATACAGAGAAATGGAGCATGTCATCTGCTTCCTAAAGGGCCTAAATGAGTGTTATAATACTGTAAGGACACAAATACTTCTGATGGAGCAACTGCCCAGTATTAACCGTGTCTTTTCCCTTATCATACAACAGGAAAGGCAGGAGAAACATGATTATGGACTCATTAACCAGGTTGACATCAAGATCCTTGCCAACAACACTAAAAGACAAAATAACTGGAGAAGTGATTAAAGTTGGAGAGGCCATGGGCGTGGATTTGCACCGCGTGGTCAAGGAAGAGGGAAAGGAAGAAATCCCAATCAAGGGAAGCAATGCTCTTACTGTCACAAGATGAATCACACAATTGATGAATGCTACTCTAAATATGGGTATCCCCATGGTACAAAAAGGGTGATAGTAATGGTCAAAATAGTGTGGGACAAAATGAATGAGGATCTACAAATGCATGCATTGCCTCAACGGCTTCACAGACCAGCCAGCAAAACAATACCAACGCTGTCCAGAACTCCTTCATCCCAAAACAAATGAAGAAAATACTGGAAATGCTTGACAAGACCGAGAACCCTTCCCATAGCATCAGTCGAATGCACAAAGACACCACAGAAGATAAACAAGGTATGTTCTCATGGATCGTGGACATAAGAGCCACTGACCATGTGACTCATGACAAAAATCTATTCATAACATTTAATAAAAGCAAACCTATATATGTTAAATTACCAAACAACTCTATTGTTACAACCCACTATGTAGGAACTGTGCAATTTTCAAAGGATTTCATGATTTTCAATGTTTTGTACATACCAGAATTCACTTTCAACCTTATATCTGTTCAATGTTTGACTAGAGACATAAACTGTACACTGACATTCTCTTCTAAGATGTGTGAAATCCAGGACAGTTCTATATTGAAGATGATTGGATGTGCTAAGGTGTACAAAAGGACTCTACTACTTGCAGTCTGTTGGAAAGAACCTGAAACCTAGTTTTGTTTTCTCTTATGAGCTTGTAAAAATAAACTTGTGGCATTATAGATTAGGCCACCCTGGACATAAAGTATTCGAAAAAATATGCAAGAATTTTCCTTATATTCAAACTGATTCTAATAGTGCTTGTGATATTTGCCATTATGCAAAACAACACAAATTTTCTTTTCCTAAACATAATTCTCTGTCTGCTAATTGTTTTGATGTTATAAATTGTGACATATGGGGTCCTATCTCTATCCCATCTGTACATGGGCATAAATACTTCCTTACTATTGTTAATGATTGTAGTAGGCACACTTGGGGCTTTCTTATGCATAACAAGGGTCAAACTAGAGATCTTTTACAATCTTTTATTATGAAAATAAAAACCTAGTTTAATAAAACTGTTAAAACCATTAGGACCAACAATGGCCCATAATTGAACTGTCCTAACATATATAACACTTATGGAATCGAACATTAAACTAGTTGTGTTGAAACTCCACAACAAAATTCTGTTGTGGATCGCAAACACCAACATATATTGAATGTTACCCGTAATTTAGTTTTCCAATCTAATGTTCCCTATGCTTATTGGTCCTATGCTCTATCTCACGCTATATACCTTATTAATAGGTTGCCCTCTCCTGTCATTAAAGATAGAACTCCTTATGATGTCCTGAACAATGATTCCCCCACTTATCTTGATCTAAAAGTTTTTGGATGCTTATGTTTTGCTTCCACTTTGGAAAATAACAGAAATAAACTAGACTCTAGGGGTAGAAAAGGAATTTTCTTGGGATACAAGAATGGGGTGAAAGGATACATTGTTCTTAACATTAACACTAGGGAAATTTTCATCAGTAGAAATGTCATCTTTTATGAACATATCTTTCCCTATAATAATGAACAAGGAAATAATAGCGACTGCAATAACAGTCAAGACAACACATTTTTCTGTATAATTTTCCTTGCAGTCATGAGCAGGCTCCAACCGAGAATGGAAGAAATCATCAAAATCTCACTGACAATACTGCTGTCAACGCTGAAAATACCAATCTTGTGGAGGAGAAACAAAGAAACAATCAGAGGAGGTCAAGCAGAGTGAAGAAAATCCCTGAATATTTAAAAGATTACATACAAGCAGATCAGTCATCTCCCACATCTTTGTGTGTCAAAAATAGGTTGAAAACTCCTTACTCTATCACTAATACCTTATCTTATGAGTCTCTATCTAACAAACACTTAAGATACACACTTGCCATAACTGCTGGGAAAGAACCCAACTCTTATGAAGAGGCCAGAAATAGTCCTGAATGGACTGATGTAATGCAGAAAGAGATCAAAGTCTTGCAAGACAATGACACATGGTATTTGACTAAACTACCTCCTGGGAAGAAGCCCATTGGCTATAGGTGGGTCTACAAAATAAAGCACAAAGCTGATGGTACTATGGAAAGGTATAAGGCCCGACTGGTGGCCAAAGGCTACACTGAACAATAGGGAATAAATTTTTTGGACACATTCTCCTGTCACTAAACTCACATCTGTCAGGATTTTACTTGCCCTTGCCGCCTCAAGGAATTGGTTTCTACATCAACTTGATGTAGACAATGCTTTCCTACATGGAGACCTAAATGAAGATGTCTACATGGATCCTCCACCTGGCTTGAAGACTGATACTAAAGGGAAAGTTTGAAAGCTCACTAAGTCCCTATACGGCCTAAACAGGCCAACAAACAGTGGTTTGAGAAATTGCCTAGCTTTCTTATATCTGTAGATTATGTTCAGTCTAAGTCTGACCACTCCCTATTTGTAAAGAAAACTTCCACAAATTTTATAGCTTTACTTGTTGTCGCAACCAAAATCGCGACGGGATGACGATCCAAAAAAGGAAACGATTTTGAAAAAGAGATTTTGGAGTCGTCACCATAGTTTATTCTGGAAAACTACGGAAAAACCATAAAATGATAAAGCAAGGTCCGCGAAAACCAGATTATGTATTCGGGAGTCGATTACGTGTAAGGAAGGTGTTAGCACCCTACAACGCCTGCCCTAAGGCAGTACCTTTAACTAAAAACACGAATAAAGATGTGGTAGGCAACATGTTTAACTATCCCAAGAATAACAATATAAAGAAACAAATATATTTTTTTAGTTTTTTTGGCCCGACAAGGATTGACCTTGCTCCTACGTATTCTCATTTTGAATGAGAAATCAGGGTTACGTAGTTCTTTGCTGAAAGATTGTTTGTTGCTTGGGAATATTTTGGAATTTTTAATAAAAAAGGAAAAGGTTTTTTAGCACAAGGCCTACGCGAACGGTCGCACATGTGCTTAAACCTGTTCAAAACATTTTTATTTGATTTTTAATTTTTGTAAAAGAAAAGGAAAAAATTTCAGCACAAGGCCTATGCGAGCGGTCGCACGTGTGCTTAAACCTTTTCAAAATATTTTTAAATTTATTTATTTTTGTTAAAGAAAAGGAAAAATATTTTAGCACAAGGCCTACGCAAACGGTCGCACGTGTGCTTAAACCTTTTCAAAACATTTTTATTAATTTTTATGAAAGAAAAGGAAAAGATTTTCAGCACAAGGCCTACGCAAGCGGTCGCACGTGTGCTTAAACCTTTTCAAAATATTTTTATTGATTTTTATATTTTTTATTTTTATTATCAAAGGAATATAACAACACACAATAATAAAACAAATGCAAAAGCTAAAGAAATAAAAAAACAAAGACAAAAAAAATAACATCACAGTCTAAGCCCAATAAGAATAGGGTAAAGATATTAAAACCAGGGGTGTTGAATAAAATTGAGGCCCTTTGAGCCCAAAGCCTTTTTCCTTTAGACTTAGAATCAGCCAGGGGTGTGACAATGAAGTTTGGAGGGTGCCATTTAGTGGTTGCTAGCCCAAGACCGACGCCCATTTCTTACTTACTTTATATCTGACAGGGTTGCAAGGTGGGACAATGGAGGTGCAGCTTGAAATATCATACTCAGGCCCAATCCTCTTTTTTTGTTTGCAGAACGAAGTGAGGTTCAACCCAAACATAGGAGGTTTGAATGAAATTCGTGTGTGACGATAGGAAGAGAGAAAAGACGCCCATGCCAGGCCCAAAGCCCTTTTGCCATTGAATCAGAAACACTAGGGGTCTCACCAATCTCGCCCCATTCTTGATCAAATTCTCAGAGACTTATGGTCTCCTTCAAGGAGAAAGAAAAACTCCATAGAAGCCTATCTCTGCTGCAGCTGTGTGCCACCGTCACCACCAATTCATCCATCGTGGGTCGCGGTCTGAAACGTTGCCAGTGATGACACTCGCTGCTGGAACCACCGTCGGCCACGGCACCAAGATCCCCTTCATTTTCTTCTCTTCGCGCGAGGAAAACCCTCTTGTTCGTGAACGATTCGTCGTCGCGACGGTGCCGCTGCCACCAAATCAAGGTCGTCATCCTCCGTCGAGTCTTCTCCACCACCATCACGTTGCCGGCACCATCGAGCCAGTTGCACCAAGCTCTCTCTTCTTCCTCTGATCGAACGAACCGTACACGCACCTCCCCTCAACCAGCCACCACCGTACCAACCTCCGTCTGCCACCGCAGCCCAAGGCGTCGCTAGTGTGACGATTGCCGCCACAACCTCTCACCAAGCTAGACGTTGCGAACCGAAGAAGATTTAATTGGTCAAGCGTTCTTCGCGTCCTCGCTCATTGCGTTCATTTTGTGTTGGGGCTCCAGTTGTAGTTACGGAGACTGTGAGATCTCCTCTGTATTTTTCTGTGATGGAATTGGTTTCTGTTATGTGGTGAGGGAGAATCGTTTTCGGATGTGTGCTGTTGGGATAAAAATGAAGAGGGTGTCGAAATAGATGGTGTTTAGGAATGGTTTAGGATGGCAATGGGAAGCAGGATGGAGGTGGAGGTTGATTTTGTTTTCTCTGTTTTTCTTGGTTTTTAGGATATGCCGATGAGGTACTTTTTATTCTGTTGTGTTTGTGTGTGAAATCTGGATACTGTTGGAAACGAGTAATGGGAGTGATGGAGATTTGATGAAGATGTAGAATGGAGGAGTAAGAATGGTGAGAGGGTCCGAATGATGAGGGCCTTTTATCTGTTTTTGAGTCCGTAGTGTATGGGGTCTCGAATGGAGGATGAAGGCATTGAGGTGGTTGCCAGTGAGAGGAGCAAAAAGGTGGAGAGCCAAGGGAGTGTCGTGTGTGTGATGGGTTTCGATGGGAATGAAAGTGTTGGAAGGGTGGAGAAAGATTGGGCAGTGATGAGTGATAAGTTTGTTGGAGGTGGTTACGGGTGTATGAGAGGGAGGTTTTGGGTTGTGAGTGTGCCTCTGAGTTTGAGTGATGAGGTGTGATCCCTGTGTGAGGAAGGATGAAATTCTGTTATGTCTCCTGCCAACCCATTCCACCTTATTCCACCTTGCTTCAAACGTCTTTTCCTTTTCCACATCACCAAAATATTTGTTTATTTATTTTTATTTTTTATAGAAAATCAAATTAAATAATAAAAGCAAAAAGACTAAACAAATACTAAATAAAAGGTAAAAATAATAAAACTAAAATAAAATATAAAATAAAATAAAATCAGACAAAAATAAAAACAAATCCTTTTATTTAATCACCCGGACGAAATTGGGTGTTGACACTTGTATATGTAGATGACATTGTTTTAACAGGGAATTCCATGAGTGAAATCACTCACATAAAGGCTCTTCTACATCACCAATTTCAAATAAAGGATCTTGGAGAACTCAAGTATTTTCTAGGATTTGAGGTTGCTAGATCTAAGAAAAGGATACATCTTTGTCAAAGAAAGTATGCCCTTGATATTCTTGAGGAAACAAGAATGCTGGGAAGCAAACCTTGCTCTACACCTTTTCTAAGCAACACTAATTCCTTATACAAAACGGAAAATTATATGGATGATCCTAGTATCTATCGCAGATTAATAGGGAAGCTTTTTTATCTCACTAATACTAGACCTGATTTATGTTTTACTGTTAATCTCTTAAGTCAATTTATGCAAGAGCCTACTAACTATCATTGTCAGGCCCTGTAGCACGTCCTTAGGTATGTCAAGTCCAGCCCCTCTGAAGGCCTTTTCTTTGTTGTAGATTCTAACATACAAATAAAGGGTTTTAGTGACTCCGATTGGGCCACTTGCCTTAACACACGAATATCTACTACTGGCTAGTGTGTTTTCCTAGGGACATCTCTTGTTTCATGGAGATCAAAGAAACAAAGCACTGTTACGAGGTCGTCCATTGAAGCGGAGTATCGTCCATTGAAGCCTGCTAGGATACCATTCGTAACGCCCCCGGCAACTT
Source organism: Vigna mungo (assembly GCA_036885675.1). Taxonomy (NCBI): domain Eukaryota; kingdom Viridiplantae; phylum Streptophyta; class Magnoliopsida; order Fabales; family Fabaceae; genus Vigna; species Vigna mungo. Next base: position 41,192,745 of record CP144700.1, on the reverse strand, counting down.
ACAGGGACTGTTGACTGCCCCCACACATCAACACGAGGCTTTCCAGTGTGCTTTGTCCTCACTCGCACACTTTTCGAGAAAACTTTCCAGAAGGTCACCCATCCCTAAATTATTATAGGCTAAGCACGCTTAACCATGGAGTTCTTATGAGTTAGGCTACCAAAAAGCAAATGCATTTGTTGATATGAGTAGCCAAATCAATCCCTTTAAGCTATCTCTCAATTTTATAGTCCCATACCTATACAGTTTCTAGATACCTCTCATTCCTTTAAGTTGCCGGGACGTTACAGTACATGCTTCAAATCTATCATCCCCACGCTTGGATTAATGAATAATAACCATCCAAATTGAGGGGAGGCTATTAAAGCTTCTGTTATGTGATCATTGCTCCTAAGAGCAACATTCAATGTTTTAGAGTTTTCTGTTTTAGGTTTTAATGCTTTCTATTTTGTAATTAATGGTTCTGTTAGGGATTCTTAACAATCCCCTTTCTTTGATCTTCACCGGAACCTATATAATCAAGGGCTTCCAGTGCTTATTTTGTAACAGAAGAACATACAGAATAATATACAAAATAATCAGTTTTTCCTTTACTTACCTCTGTCTCCAGAGTGCCCTTTTTCTTCTTGCCTCTCTTCTCCTTCCGGTGGACGTTTCCTCTCGCTTCGCAGGCGCACAACCATGGAGAGCTCTCACGCTTCGCTTCTCTCACACAACACACAGCTCTCAATCTCACCTACCATCTGACGAGAGGAAGCTTCGCGAGGCTGATATTTTCGCGTTTGGGTCAGAGATGTTAGGCCTATGTTGCACGGTCTGGGCCTATTTTAATAAGTGGAATTTGTTGGAACAATCGGTATCGTTCTGAGAGTATAACGCAGCGGAATAAAAATTAGTTTAGCGGAAAGCGTGTTCAGTCACTTTTTAAATTAAAATGGTTAGTTTTTAGAAATAAATTTTCTAAGAGAAAATTTATCAAACAGTTGGTGTGCAAATAAAATTAAAGAGTTAAGGACTAGAAAAATCACATAAGTAATTTTTATACTGGTTCGATTCAAAAGAATCTACGTCCAGTCGTTAATCACTATAAAAAGTGATTAACAGTTTCACTAAAAAAGGTTTTTCATATTACAACAGTAATGAATGAAAATATGATAAAACCTTCCTTCAACGAACGAACCGGAAGAAGAACACTCTGCCAACTCGAAGAGAACCGCTCCGACTATCGACACACGAAACGCGAGCTTCTCTTATTCACGAGACCAGGCAAAGCACCTTGCTAACTCGAAGAACCGCTCCGACTATCGACACATGAAACACGAGCTTCTCCTATTCACGAGACCAAGCAAGGGAACTTGAACTATAGCTTTTGAGAACTTCCTCTAACAAACAATATTCTACAAGAGCTTCTGTTCAACAACGTTGCTTCTGAATTTTTTAGAAGTTCAATATATAGCCAGCTACTCAGAATATCAAAGGTCAAGTCCCAACTGCCACTAATAATCGATTATTGTAAGTGATAATCGATTATTCAAGCCCGTTACAGGTTTTTCAAAAAATGATAATCGATTATGTGAGGTAATAATCGATTATTCTTGAAAGACTCATGATAATCGATTATTGCCTAGCATAATCGATTATTTCAGTAAAAAAATACAAATTTTACAATATTTGAAGACTTTCCTATTACACTTATTTTCTACAAAGTGCTTTTAAACATTCCTTCAGGTGAAACTTCATGTAGCATCATCAAAACTAATTTCTTCAAGATTTACCAATGCTCCTAATGGATAACAGAATTGTTTATTTGTTACTTTGTGGAGGAAAGTCAATAAATTTTATATTTCGTACAGCTCTTAATAACCCAGAAAAATCAACTTATAATACAGTAGAATAAAGTTTTTATGTCAAGCTTTTGATTGAAAAAAAAATGATTATTTGAGATGAAATACTAATGATAAATAGGTGACTACACGATTTGATTATTAGAAAAATTTTAATTAATTAAATTCTCCAAAAAGTTAAATTGGTATCAAATTACATTATTTTAAAGTTGAAGAGGAAACACTTTCCAACTTCGACTTTAAAATAATGTAATCTCTCTACAACTTTAACTATTTTAAAATTTAATTAATTAAAATTCTTTTTAATTAATAATTTTAACTTTTTATATTTAATGAATTAAATATTTTACAGTATTAATTAAAATAATTTTGTTTTTGTAATTAAATTAATTTTATTTTTGTGACTTGTCAATTAATTAATTATTGACAGTATGTATTAAAATTCTGTAATTTAAATTTTATTTTCATTAATTATTGTATTATAGTACTTATGTACTGTTTTTTTCTACATAATTTTTACACTTTATATATTAGTACTACATGTCTAGGCCACATTCATTGATCATTCCATGTCCTATGTTATGCAATTGTACTTCATGAGCCACTCTATATAATTAAGTCCGTTTTTTTTTTAATGCATCAACATCTTCGCTGCTTCTTGAAATGTTCCTACAATTAAATATATCAAACCAATTTCTTCGGCTTCTCCTCTCACAAACACTACTTACTAATGGTATTTTAGAACTTTGGAACATCTTCATCATTACAATCATCAACAATGAATGTTGATATTAGATAATGTTGATGAATTTAGCTCAGATGATGAGTTGGATAGCATGCTTCACGACAAACAAAATGATAACTACTAACTCATACAATCATCTCAAGATGCTCTCATAGAGCTACATGAACATATGCAATTCCAATCGAAGGAGGAGACATTTTCTACAATCAAACAATATCACATCAACAACGAATATAAATTTAGCGTTGTTGAATCTAAACCTAACATAAGGTCGTTGCAATGGAGTTTGGTGACTAGGAAGATTCTTATAATCATTTGCCCAGGTGGTTACACGCTGTCAAAGATGCAAAGTCTAGTACAATTATCCAATGTACTAGTTCTTCGGTAGATGTTGGTGGAGAAGCAGATACCTCATGTTATGTTATGGAAAAAAATTTTTGGTCTTTCTTTAGTCCATGCATAGAAGGGTTCAAATATTGTAAGCTCGTTCTCCAAGTAGATGGAACCTTTCTAACGGGTAAATATTATGGAACTTTGTTCACCGTGATCGCTAAAGATGGCAATAGAAATCTTTTTGCATTGGCATTTGCTATTGTAGAAGGTGAGACAAAAGAGGCATTGATATGGTTTTTCAACTACTTCAAGAACATGTTACCACTCAACAAAATCTTTGCATTATCACTGATAGAGGGAAGGGTATCTTATTAGCCTTAAGATCAGAAGAAGTTGGTTAAGAAGATGATGGTATAAACTGTATTTATTACATACGTCATCTAGCCTCCAACTTCAATAACAAATTCAAGAATCAAGACCTCAAACGACAACTCATAAACTTTGGTACTAATTAAAAAAATTTTACTACCAATTTACTTTTTAAATTTCATACACTAAAGTCTTACAATTTTAATTTTATTATGTTGTTACAACTTACGAGGTGAAACAACCCATTGTGACGGCAAAACTTACAACAATGAGAGACTAATTCTCCCAACAAGTAACTTCGATAGATAAAACTCCATTAAAGAAATGGTCTCAGGATTTTGATGGAGGCAGAAGATATGGATATATGACCACAAATCTTGCTGAGTGCATGAACTTTGTGCTAAAAGGAGCATTATCATTACCAATTTGTGTTATAATCAAAACAACATTTGAGAGGACATAATTATAGTTTGTTGAATGAGGCTTAAAAGCACAGTACATGTTACAAGTAGGCCACCAATATCTATAAGAAATTATTGACATTATTCAAAAAAATCAACAACAATTCACATTTTTTCATGTTCATCGCTACGATCATGAAAATTTTGAATTTGATGTTAAGGAAATCTCAACATCCTACCAATATTGCTCACATCCAATTTCCTATAATGTCATGCTAAATGAATGGTGGTGTGATTGTGGTCACTTCCAAGCTACTCGCCTCCCATGTCATCATGTCATTACCGTTTGTGCATATTCACATATACCACCAGCCTAATATATCAATATGGTTTACGCTCTTCACAACATTTACACGACATATGAAGTACAATCACCCCTTTCGTAATGAAGATTATTGCTCTGCGTATACCGATCCAACCTTCATACCAGATCATCAAATGGGACGCAAGGCATCGGGAAGACCAATTACTACTAGAATCCATAATGAGATGGATCAGTCGACCTCAAATAAACAAGAAAAAGAATATTCTTACTGTCGCAACGAAGGTAATCATAGGGGAACATGTCCATATCATTAATACTTTATACATCTTTGTATTAATAATTTCTTAACATTAATAATAAATTACATTTTCTTTATATGATATCTTATTTTCTAATAAAACAAATAATTGATCCAATTTATGATGACTATAAAGCAAACATCATATTTTTTTATGCACAAATACTTTTGTTAACTCGAATTTCCATTAATGTAATGAATTTAATCAACCATTGTAACTTAGTTTTAAGACATTTCTCTTTTGATAATCGATTACAACAAGTCTGCAATCAGTTACTATAGGTGTTTTTTCTCGAATTTCAGCATTGGTAATCGATTACAGTATGGGTGTAATCAAATAACAGTGAAGTCGCGGCTTTCCTGCACGACTTTGGCACTATGTAATCAATTACATATGCTTGCAATTGATTACCATGGCCTGAAAACATGTAAGGGTACATGACTTCACCTTTTACTCGTATGTCAGAATAGAATTCGTACATCTCCTACACGACTTCTTCATTTGAAATCTTCTCGGGGCAACACAACTTGCCTATTTGTGTAATAACCAAATCACTTTTGCCTAGATTCGTAAAAAAAAAAAAAAACCTAAAATAGGCTTAAAAGAAAAGAGGATAATAAAAGAGAATAACTCACCATATTTTTAACGAAGAAAACTCACTCAAATATTAGAAGGAAAAATATGGGACCAAACCCGTACAAGATCTTCACTATGAAAGTAGGATTACAAAAAGGAACTCTCTTATATTCACCATTTGGATGACTTACAACTATGTCACTAAGAAATGATGGAAACTCTATATTTCTCTCTCAAATGATATTTAACTCACTACTACTTTTCAACTTACTAGTTGGATTACTCAACTCCACTCTATGTGTCTCCAAGTCTCTCAAGACCCTGTTTATGAAGATTCTAGATCAAGAATAATAGTGGATATTAAATGTCCTTCACCTTTTAAAAATAAATATACATCTCTTTAATAGTAAAAAGATAATTCCAAAACCTGATAATAAACCATTTATTAACTTCAAACTCTCATTTGATAAACAAAGTATAATTACTCCTTTCCATTTCAAACTAAAAACTAACACACATATAAAACATTATATATACTTTCATCATAATCATTCAATCACACTGAATGACATGTACGAAAATAATTAATTAAATAAAGATAACCTTGTTTAAAAGCATTCCAAAGTACGTTAAGCAATGTTAAAAATATTATATTAAAGATAAAGGAATATGACTTAAGTAAATTCTCTTGAACTTTTGAAATTTCCTAAATAAAACATAATTACTCTTGGATGTCAATGTTGCTTAAACAAGGAGAGGCCTCTCCTTTACTTCCCCATGAAAACTAGCCGATGTCTTAATGTAGAAAGAAATTAGAGGAGCAATCTTACCCACATTTTATGGCTAGGTTGTGGATTAGAGGAAATTTTCAATGAGATGGAATTGAAAGGATGATCATGCAGCTTAAATGTTGAAGAAAGAGTGAAGAAGTGAAAGAGGTAGCTAATAAGGCTTTAATGAAGTTAGCAAATCATAAAAGTTCTATTTGTAGACTCATGCCTACTAACTCCACCTTTTCTTTTGTTTTCTTTTATGTCACATATACAAAAAGAAAACCCAACTCATGATTTAATTTTACAGCTGATTTAATTAGAGATTAAATTATTTTTATTTTTTTAATTAATTTCACACACCTATATTATAGAAAGAAAAAAAAAAATCCTCACAGTATTTGGGGCAACTTTGATTTGTCATTCAAAGTGTACACCAACACACTTTACCAACCTGTTGTTTGACAAAAATTAAAAACAAGTTTTATTCCTTTTCTTTCCAAAATACTTTACTTAAATTACGTCATAAATTTAACATATTTCCGTTACTAGATTAAATAATTTTCACATAATTTCAACCAAGAAATATATTAAGGGTGAAAATATTTTTCCCTTAATTTCAATCAAAATATATTTTTACAACAATTAATTAAGGATTCTTTTTTATTTAAAATAGGCAGTGTTTTTCAATCTTTCGACTTAAAAGCTTATTTTCTTAATATTTTTGCTGAAATATAGAAAACAATTTGTATAAGTACTTATTATGCTATTATCAACGTCAATAATATTTTTGGTAGAATTTTTTATATTTTCTTATTGATAAATAACATACACATAAAACTTGCATATTGAAATATATAAGTAACTGTAGTTATTGATAATATAGAATTCGTAGTCAGCAGTTTAACTTTGCTATCTTTTGTAGTTTTGAGTAAAAATAAAGTTTTGTAAAGAGGCAAAATGATTCGAAGAATAATACGAAAAGAAAATTAAAGCATGATAAACTACATCAAATTAAACTAAGTAAATGAGATCAATGAACAAATTTCCTGAAAATGAAAGATATATCAGAATGCAGTCGTTCTGTTGAACCGTCCACCATTTTCAAAATTGGAATTATTAGTGTTGTTGGTATTTGACAGAGTTTTGTATGATGAATTCAAAACCATTTGGAAACCTACAACTTTCGTACATATACTCTAAATCAATGGTTATAAATTCTTTTATGGCTAGACAGACGTGTCCCCTTTATATTTCATTAACTTTAGGACAATCAAAATAAACAAATGCCAAATGTCATAATTAAGAATGAAGTCAGGTCATAATATCTTTTATTATAGCTCATTGATATTAAATCTCCCTCATATATGCTTATAAAATTTTCATGGCAAAGATTGTTTCACTTTTAACTAATAAAAACTTCAGCTCATATTTAACTATAATAATATAAAAGACAATTAACACGAATAGAAAAATAATAAAAGAATGAATGAAATATTAAAAACAAAGAAAAAGTTAGAAAAAATAAAGAAATTAGAAAATTTAACCTAAAATTTTAACATATTGTAGTTTAATAACTATAAAATATTGTTATGATCTTTCCATCCAATCAACATATTTTTTTTTTATATGTAATTGTTTGTCTATTTGTCTTTCTTCTCGATCTCCATTAAACTAAACAATATATTAAGAATTAAAATATTTTCTTTAGGAATAGATTAATGACTTTTTTTCAAAAAAAAAATCACGTAATTTTAGTTAATTTTTAACTAGTTTTTATTTTTATATATATTTTGAAAACTTGAAATTGATTATTTAACACATGAAAGTTAATTAAAGTTACATGATTTCTTTCGAAAAAAAAATATTAAATTTATCCCCATTTTATTTTAGGATAATAATATTTTGACATTCAATTTTTTTTTACACTTATTTAATATTATTCTTCATTATATTTCATTTTATTTGCATAAATACAAAAGTTTATTTTTTTTCATGAGTATTTAACATTTATAAAGAATTGTTAAATAATTTTTTTTCATTCTTTTTAAATTGGAATTCCTTTTCGGGTAGCAAAGTTGAAAAAATTTAAAACTAAATAGATAGCATAGGAAAGAAATTTAAAACGCAATGAAAAGAAAGTGTGGAAAGGAGAATATTCTTTTGAAAAGTGGATGCGAACTCCAATTAATTGTGGACATGACTGCATGAGAAGATGATATTGTTGTGTGATTGATTTTCCATTTTCTGCAAATGTAGTGGTAACACAACCCTAGTTCAAATGATGAACACCTTTTTCAGAATGGAAAGAACGTTGCTGAGTGCTGCCACTTGATACCTATCTTTTACTTACAAATCAAGAATTCAAGATCCATGACGTCGTGTTGAAGTGGTCAACATTCCATCTACGTTAACGTCACATCACCGTTTATCCACATTTCTCTGAAAACGAAAATGGACACCACCCACCAATCTTTCTTTTTATCAAATTAATATACCTATTTCTTTATTTTCAATATATTATGAGAGAACTTTATTTATTCAAGGGAAGTGGTTATTAAGAATCTTAGTTGAAAGTTTTACATAAAAAAACTAATGGAATGTAAGAAAAACAATATTCACAAATATTAAATCTTCAAATTTTATGTTGAAAGTGATGTAAGTTTGTTATATATAGATAATTCATTTTTTCATTATTTCTAAAATCTTCTTAGTGTATCTTTCTTAAAAAAAAAAAAATAATCTTGATATTGAAGTTGAGGATTTCTTTTTGTGTTTGTCTCTTGTCTTCAATTGTCCTAAAATCTATTTTGAGAAGATTAAGAATATAGTATGAGTTAGAAAATTATCGTGTTAATTGTCATTCTGTAATTTAGAATGATCGGACAATTAGATAAAGAGCATGAATCTTAATTATGTCGTTATTAAATTAAATTTTAAAAAATGTAATTAGGGTCTCATTATGAGAAATAATGACTTAACTTATTCGGATTAATCCCATGATGATCGTGTGGTTGCTGATAGTGCCAACTTTGAAATTTTTGTTAACCCGTACATAGAAGACACATGTTCCCAATCCTCAGTATATTTTGCAACTGATTGAGGAGCTGCGTCATCGCTCGCTCAACACATCTATCATTAATTAATCTCTTACTAAATATTATTTACACTTTTTAACTTTCATTACTTATCATCAATTTAAAATTTTTGAACTACTAACATTCTTTTCACCATTTATTAATATGGTAACATGTATCTAGACACTTTACATCTCATGCAAACGATGCCACATTAGTCACAAAAGCAAGGCATGCTTAAACGCACACCATATTACTATTAATTGAAAATTAAAAATATTGTTTTTAAACCATGTTTTACATTCGAATTGTATATAAACCATGACAAATGATTGATGCAAATGGACAACAAGTAAAATAAAAAAAGATATAAGTTCTAATGACATAATTCCACCACAAAAAATGAATAAAAAGCAAAAGGAAAAGTTTTGTACTCTTTTTTTCTTCAACGATTATTGCATGGACCAAATAATGATGTATTTGGTTTGGTGAAAAACTATTGAGAGAGGACACAAAAATTGGCTGCTGAGTACAGAATTAAGTGGGAATAAAAAAGCAGCAATTGGCAATAACATTGTAATGGAGAAATGAGAATTGAATATTACTTGATAGGGATATAGACGTCCTTGCACTGGTTCTTTGAACCATGTGCAAAAGTCAGTAACAGATATACATGTGAAATAGTTCTGACCCCTCATTGGTGCATGCATGCCTGTGACGCATGTACTAGGAATAGTAAAATTTATCTCATCTCCCACCCTCAAAGATAAAACCACCACCAATCTCCTTTCAAACAGTTCATTTCTCTGCAAACCCTTCACTTCATAACTCCCCTTTTCTTCTCCCTAACCAAGTTCATATTTTTCACTCCATGGATGCTACCACAACCTCTGAACTTCCCCCTGGCTTTAGGTTTCACCCAACTGACGAGGAACTAATCGTGTATTACCTCTGCAACCAAGCCACATCAAAGCCCTGCCCTGCTTCTATCATCCCAGAAGTCGATCTCTACAAGTTTGATCCATGGGAATTGCCAGGTATATAGTAACATCACTAACCACAGCTTTCTTTTCTACTTGTTGCACCACAATGTCTCTCTCTAAATTTTTCCCTTGTTCCATCTTCTTCTTATGAACATCCCTTGGAATCCAGATAAAACAGAGTTTGGAGAAAATGAATGGTATTTCTTTAGTCCACGAGACAGAAAGTACCCAAACGGGGTGAGGCCGAACAGAGCAACAGTGTCTGGGTATTGGAAGGCCACTGGCACAGACAAGGCAATCTATAGTGGATCTAAGCTTGTGGGGGTGAAGAAATCCTTAGTATTTTACAAGGGTAGGCCACCAAAGGGTGACAAGACTGATTGGATTATGCATGAATACCGATTGGCGGAATCAAAACAATCGGCTAACAGGAAAATTGGGTCCATGAGGGTAAAACTTTTAAGCCTTGTGCTCCTCACTTTGTGAAATTTATCAACTTATTTTACCATTCAGTAATGTTACTTTATGATTGACATTTCCCTTGGTTTTGGATGTTTCATCAGCTGGATGACTGGGTCCTGTGCAGGATTTATAAGAAGAAGAACATCGGAAAAGCAGAGCACAAGGAGGCACAGCCAAAAGTTCAAATGAGTGATCTTGTAGCTGAAAACAATGATGAGCAGAAAATGATGATGAACCTTCCCAGGACTTGGTCCCTCACTTACCTTTTGGATATGAATTACTTGGGTCCAATTTTATCTGATGGCCCCTATTGCTCAAGCTTTGATTTTCAAACGAGCAATGCCAATATTGGAATTGACCCCTTAGTAAAATCTCAACCGGTTGAAATGGCCAACAATTATGTAGCAGGCTCAGGGAAGTACTGAGTGAAACAGAGTAGCAACATTGACCACAAGTATATGTGAAGCAGATGAAAGATCTACTAGGATAGGAAAAAAACAAAAACAGAGTTAGATTGTTGTCTAGTCATGACGATAAGCTTCGTCCATAAAATAATCATGAAGACTCTATGTGCCAAGTATGTCAAATATATGTTATGTCAAAAAATGTATTTTCAATGTGTTATTGACACTTATTGTATAGAAGGAGAAGTTAGACGCCTCTTAATTAAGGTTGATACATGATTAGTTACATTCCTTATCTTGATTCGGTCAAGCCACATGCTTTCATCATGCTTAGGAAGCATGTGAAACTAGATATGGTCGCTCACTTTTTGTAAACAATACAATGATAATTATTTTGACCAATGATATATTTGGCAAATTCTGCACTATGTGTCAATAATTGAAGCGAAATTGGTTTCCAAAGTTAACGTGAATCTTTCTACATTGTCTTATCCAAAAGATGACGGAAGTGTTGATTGAAAAAAAAACAAAGGTCGTTTAACCGCGTGGAAAGCTATGTAATGCGTGTCAATGAGATTGGTTTATGCTTGGCTAATATTAACAATAAGGGTTTGTATTAAATATGCTAATAACAAGGGGAATGATAATGACACATTTTGGAGTTTTAATTAATAATTACTAATCCTAGTATGTTCATCGTCATGAACTAAAAGTCAAACTAGAAAAGTAGAATTTCAAATAAATTAATTCCCTTGAGTGAGTCTAATTGTTTTCATTGATGTGTTATTATCTTATTGGTAGAATCTTTGCATTCTTAGTATTGGAACGGAGTAAGAAGTGGATCAGATCAAGCTTTTGTTAAATGAATCAAGATCACACCACCTTGGATGATAATCTTCCTATTGTCACTTTGAAATTTTCTTAAAATCGGTTAATTTTCCAACGATCAAGCATAATCGTTTTTCTTCCACATTTGAAGACATTTTCACAAGCATTATGTAGCAATGTTTATGACATACCACTTAATCAATTGTCAAACCCATTATAAAAAAAGCATTTCATCGTATTGGAGTTCGCGAACGTAGAGCACATGGCATGATTAAAACCAAGTACAAAACCACTTTAATGGTTGCATCATGCTTTATCGGGGTGTCAAATGTTAGAAAAATAAATTGGGTTTAAAAAGAGTTGGAATTGAAATTTTAACTTAAAATCAGTGAATAGTTTAACGAAAACCAAATTCAAGTGTAAAAAATGTTATTCCAATGCTTTTTAATATTTTAAAATGTTGGAATATGGATACTCGTGTCATAGGGTTTGGTGTTAAATGATTTTAACAAAAAAGAGCACATATAAAAGCAAAACCAATTTTCAATTCTTGAAATTTTAGTCAATTAAAAATAGGTTTTAATCAATTAAATGCACTTAAAAAAATACAAGGAAATTCAATTTGTCCCTTTTAGTCTATTAAAATCATGAATTACTCGATTAAAACACTATCGGTCAATTTTTTTAGTCAATTAAAACGATGATTTAGTGAACTGAAGTCAGTATAACTTGTAAGAGCCTTATAATTCTATTTTAATTTTAAAAGAAAAAGTCATTGGGCTTTGTAATTTGGGGCAGTCAGGCCCATAAGTTAAGGGTGTCTGAGCCTTAGAAGGAGGTTTTTCTTTTCAGAAGTCAGATTTTATTTGCTGAGCTTACCTTCTCTCTCTAAAACTTCGGTTTTCCCGTTTCCCTAAATTTAGCTATGTCTTCTCTCTGAAATCTCAGCTCATTGAACCGGTTAAATTTGATTTGAAGGTGCTCCAGTGTTCACCTCACCAAAGGCTCCATTTTGAACCGATCATTTTTCCCACCCTTCCCGATAAATGGTTCTCTACTGTTTCCCATTTCCTTAAATCTAGGGCTTGCTGTCCTACGAATGACATGTGCTTTGTGCCTGTCCCTTTCCGTTCCTTATGTTGTTTTAGCTCTAAGAAGCTGTCTTCATCGCCAATTTGGTGATCTGTAGGTTCTGTCAAACTCCGCTCTGTGTGGAGGGTACTGTTAGGGCATCTTCAATTAGCTTATTTTGAGAAACCTAGGTAAGAGGAGGTTACTTTGTTGTGTTGGATTGATATAACCAATGTTTGAGTCTTTTGAATATTGTTGATATAATGACCATGGTTGGTCGTATGCGTGTATAATGTGGTACTGTTTGTATGTATTGGTTGTTCTTGGTGTATTTTCCTAGTACTATTTTCTATTCTATGTATGGAACAATGCTTATATTTGGGTGGTTGAAAAAAAAAAAGAGTAAGCATGGCTTGAAATAGGCATGGTGACAGGGTTGCATGGTACAGAGTTTTTAAATGAGTGTTTTGGTTTGAAAGACATTGAAACTTTAGTGTGTGGGCTGTGAGTATTCTACTGCATGAGGATTATACAAAGAAAACGTTAACTTGTGATTTTGGATGACAGAGGTATAAGATTTATGGCTTTTAAAAGAATGGGTTCATGTATATATATAGGTGTGAGGTAGTAACACTAGGTGTCTAATAAAAGGGTGAAATGACTTTTGAAAGTGGGACCATGAAAGATTTACAGTTGATGGAAAGTAAGTTAGTAGAGCCAAGTTTAAGAAATTGGAACAGAGTAATAATTAAATGCGGAGACTTTCACCCGTGCAACAAAAGTTTTTGTTACTATAGGATTTCTTTTGGTTTTAGGTTAATGTATATTATATGATATATTATACTATATATATATATCTATATATATATATATATTATTATACGTAAATTTTGGGTGTATTACTGTATGATTTCTTTTCTAAAACCAAAAGAAATCATACAGTAATACACCCAAAATTTATGTATAATAATAATAATAATAATAATATATATATATATATTCAGTTTTAGTTGTTTTTTTATTATATAATATTATATTATATAAAGTTTGTCATAATCCGTTATTTGATTAGATGATTAGAATTATTCGAATGTTATTTTATAATATTAGTTTAGAAGATATACTGTGATTATGATTTACAGATTCTAATTAGAAATTGAACAAATTATAAAAGTATAAAATAAATAAAGTAAATAGTTTTAATGTTGGATAACTTATTTAGTGTTAATTAAATGGTAGTTTAGGTTTTATAATGATATTGTGTATTTAATTAAATTAATTTTATTTTTGAAGATGTATTATTTCATAAGAAATTGTAGAGTTCTGTGGTATGATTGGGATAACATGACAGTATTGTCTATTTGAGAGGGTTTTTGGTTTGGTGTTATGTTGTTTAACTGCTTTGGTGAATGTATGTTTATATACTTGAATTGGATGACTTGATTGAGGATGAACTGAACATCTCAGGGAGAGATGATTGTATGTGATGTTAGGAGGGTTGTTGTTGTTTGTATAAGGTCGGGAGCTTTGAAATGGTCTGTCTATCCCTACACTCCAAGCATTGTTCATACTCATATAGAGGAGAACAGTGTGAGTGGTGAGAGTAGAGGGATGTCATCGTATATAGTCTTGGAGTTTAGACATAGACAGATTGGGGGATTTACCTTGCATAGTGTTGGGGATAGACCAGCTGAACTAGGCAAGTGCAAAGACGACCAATAGCTAGACAGTTATACCAAATCTGGATAAGTCGTGTCGTGTAATTTGATGCATGGTGTGTTTGGTACGCTTTGCTTGTTCTTTTATGTGTAATTAAGCATGATGACATTGGTTGATTGTACGATATGTATGTTGTTTGTTTACCTAGCTCACCCTTACTTTTGTGTTGTATGTCGCTTGGGTATGTTTCTCTTGCGATGATCATCCACTTGGATGGGAGCAGATGTTCTTGAGGAGGTTCCAGTGGAGCAAGTGTTGGAAGACGCTGACGTTGCAGTTTAGATTACTAGGATTCCATATTTTAATTTGAGTTGGGTGTCATTTTGAGATACTCTAACTATTAAGTTTTAAATTCTGCCCTTTTCTGGATGGTTGTAACATCAATCTCTGAACTACCATTCTACTCTGATTGTTCTCCTTATTAAAATGATGACATCTTTATTATATAAGTTTGGTATATAATTGGGATGAGAGGGATCTAGAGACTGTATAGGTATGAGACTATATGGTTGAAGGATAGCTTAAAAGGAATTAATTTGGCTACTCATATCAACAAATGCATTTGCTTTTCGGTAGCCTAACCCATAAGAACTCCATGGTTAAGTGTGCTTAGCCTGGAGTAATTTAGGGATGGGTGACCTTCTGGGAAGTTTTCTCAAAAAGTATGCGAGTGAGGACATTGGAAAGCCTCGTGTTGATGTGTAGGGGCACTCAACAATCCTTGTAAGTTGCCGAGGCGTTACAGATGGTATCAGAACCTAGCCTCTCCCAGTACGGTGTGGTTCGAGGATGTGTGGGGGGCACAAACAAGGAACGGCTCCTGGCAGGCTTCCAGTGGAAGGGGCATATGGAAGAATCGAACATACACCGGAATGAAAGGGATCTAGAGACTGTATAGGCATGGGACTATACGGTTGAAGGATAACTTAAAAGGAATTAATTTGGCTACTCATATCAACAAATGCATTTGCTTTTCGGTAGCCTAACTCATAAGAACTCAATGGTTAAGCGTGCTTAGCCTGGAGTAATTTAGGGATGGGTGACCTTCTCGGAAGTTTTCTCAAAAAGTGTGTGAGTGAGGACAAAGCACACTGGAAAGTCTCGTGTTGATGTGTGGGGGCAGTCAACAGTCCTTGTAGCTCATCAGAGAGAGTGTTTGAGAAATAAAGATGTATTTGAGGATAACTAGAGCATAAGTTATTTTTTGAAAATATTTGGTCAATCCTAGTTCATCAACAATTACCCAACTTTTACGAGAGGAATCTTCTCATTGATGAGGACAACAATATTGAAAGCTCTAAAATCTATGCAAAAGTGCTAAGAATCGTCTTTCTTTTTAACCAGTAAATTAGGCTGGGGGTAGTACTAATGGTTATTGTTAGTAATTTTTCTATGAATTTCAAAGGTACTTCTCATTCAAGAGATTACTTACACAAAACATTATAATGTTAAAGGTTACAAAAGAAACATAATTGCACAAACAATAACTTCTTACATAACATAATTGTCCACTCATCAAAAAATGGACAAAAAACAAACATACAAATAAAAAAATGTTTGTGAAATCCATAAATATTCTCTAACAACAAGGAATTCATCTTTTTTGGCATGGAAGATCAAACTAAGTTGCAATTATAATGTTTACTAAGAGTATATTATCAAAGGCTTAAATGCTTACTTCGTCCCCATGTTAAGATGTGAATTTATGTTTAGTACCCAGTTTTAAAAATGTCTCCATTTCATTCCAAAGTAGTATAAATTGTATCAATCAAATCCCTTCCGTTAAATTAGCATAAACGGAGTTAATTCCGTGGTGATGTGGCTATAAAATCTAATTTTTTTCTCTCTCCTCTGCTCTTCTTCTTGCAATGCCCAACTTTTTCTCTCTTTCTATTTCTAAATCGGGTAACTTATCATTTTCCACAACATGAGCTCTGGCCAGCAACATGAGCTCATACACAACCTCTTGCATTGGTGGCTCAATCTCATCACCTTCTTCCAAACTAGAATCTGATTTGTTGCAAGAAGAGCTTATGTGCCCCCTCTTGGCAATAACAGACCAACCCCTAAGAACTCGAGAAAGATCAACTGCCAAATCATCATAAAGGGTTAAGGAAGAAGTGGAATTGGAGGAGGCACCAACGATCGGAGCATTGCTTTGAATTCCCTTCGTCGCCTTCTCAGGACCTCATGTTCCCAAACAAGGACTTCCTGGAAGAAACAAACGGAACAAGTGGGGTTACCATCCACCATCACATTTCGCCGTCTTGGATTTTGCAGCATTCCCAGTGCTTTGTTTCTCCCCATGAACCCGTTTTCTCGAGAGGTTGTGGATTCTCATGTGCCCACCAAGAGCTTTACCCGAGCTGAAACCTTTGTTGCAGATATCGCATGTGAAAGAACAAATCTCATTACGTGAAAGAACAAATCAAACCAAACTTGCAACCATTTTACAGATCTCTCTGATGCCATTAAAGCTGCCATGGAGAAAGGCGAGAGCTCCGCCCCCACATCGGAGCTAGACTCCGAAGAGGGAACAAGGATAGAGAAGAACTAGAAACACGAACCAGGGAGGTTAAAGGAAGAAAACAAAGAAGAAGAGAAAATGAAGGACAAGTAGTGGCAGAGAAAGGAAGAGCAGTAAAACTTGGTGCTAGTGCAACCGCAGCTAATTCTAGTACTTCGGAAAAATGCATAGTAATATTCAGAGACCAAGAGAAGAGAGTGAAAGTGAAAAATCTACGTTGGAACAGGTTTCCAACAATAGAGATCACGATTCGAAAGACAAGAAGAAGAGGTACGAGAGAGCGAAGCAAGCAGCGAGCGAGACACTGAAGAGTACAGCTCAAATCGCAACACAAGCGAAGGACGCAACGGTTGAGAAGGGTCAATAAGGTTGTGTTGTAACCAAAGACACCATTTCAAGTGCTGCAAATACCATTTCGGAAAAAATTGCGCCGATGGTAGAGAAGGCCAAAAGGTATACATTTCAAGTGGCGGAGAAGGCCAAGAATGCAAGAGGCACGACAACGAGATACGTCGAAGAGAAAGCTGCTCAAGCAAAAGATGTGGTCGTGGAAGGTGGGAAGAGTGCGGTGGGGTATGTTGTGAAGGTGGCCGCAAATTTGAAGGACAGGGCATCGGTGGTGGGGTGGGCGGCGACACATTTTTCAACGGAGATGACGATGGAGGGAACGAAGATCGCAACTCATGTGGTTGAGGGGGCGGCAGGGTATGCGGGGCAAAAGACAGTTGAACTTGCTTCAAAGTCAGTAGGCGTTGTTAAAGTTTTAGCTGCTTCAACTGGTGAGTCTGTTAAGGGATACACTGCAAGGAAGAAAGAAGAGGCATAGAGGAAGATTGTTATGATATATGAAATGAGAGTGACAAAGAGAAAGATGTTTGAAAGAATTTGAACCTGTTGTTTTCATACTCATAAAGTCGTCCACGACTTGAGAAGACAACAAGAGCAACTTTGGCATCACAAAGAACAGATAACTCATAAGCCTTCTTGAGCAACCCATTGCAACGTTTGCAAAAGGTAACTTGCAGATCGGTGGTGTTCTCGATCCTCTTGATCTCTATTTTCCCTCTTCCACTTTTCTTCTGAGAACACCCTTCTGATATTGCTTCGTTCTGAAACTCCATATCTCTCTCGCTGCAACAACCTACCTACTAGAAACTTATATATATATATATATATATATATATATATATATATATATATATATATATATATATATATATATATATATATATATATATATATATATATATATATATATATATATATAGTCAGAAAAGAAAAAATAAAACACCAAAAGTAGATATTTTTCCCTTTGGGTCGCTTCAGGAATGGATGAAAGTTTTTAGAATAACTAAAGAAGCTTCGAAAGAAATGGTCATTAAGCTTGATGAATTGTACTGAACATAAATACAACTCTTGGAGGAGATCCATATGAGATTGAAAGAGAGAGAAAAAGTTAAACTAGAGAGAGAAAAAGCTGCACAACAGAGGAAAGAAGAGAAAAAGTACGCCACGTCAATATGGAGTTAATGTCGTCATTGTCAACTTAACGGACAAGACCTTATTCATAACAATTTCATAACATAGGGACCCAATATCTTCAATTTTAAAACCGGGTACTAAACAAAAATTCACCTCTTAACATGGGAACGAAGTAAGCATTTATGCCTTTATCAAATCATAAGTTCTTATACCACTCTCATAGGCAATGCGTCACTAAAAACATCAATGTCTTTAGCTTCAAGAACTACCCTACCAATAGAGAAATAAGGTAAAAGCAATCAATACAAGAATATAACGTGGAAACAAAATAATTCGTAGAAAAATCATAATTGTTATCTAATGATAATGAGAGAATAACACTATATGTGAAATTTTTTACAGCACATAGAGAAATTCTTCGATGAGTTAATGACTTCTCATCAGGCTAAAGAGGCTTTTTCTCATCTTCTTTGAGTTTATTTATCATTTCTTTTTATGATTAGTTTCTAACTTGGTATGTATATTTAGTAGGTTTGTTAATGACACCTCCTCTTTTGGAGATTGTCACTTTCTAGAAGAATGAAGGGCTTAGGCCAAGTGAGTGTACCCACTACATCCCTACTTTTGCTAAAATGACACTCTTAAAGTGAAAAAGATAGTATCTAGAAAAAGGAAACCACATGAAGGTCTACACTTGATTGAAAAGAGGGAAAAGAACCTTTTTGAAGATTTGATGGGGCCAACAAAAGAGAAAAACACATTTTTTAAAATCACCTTTGAATATTAGATGGACCCCACAACGATTTGGAGAGTATCTCATCTTTTGGTTACCCTAGTTTCTAGAATGTTACTCTTTTTTTTGTAATTACTAGGAGATTCCTCACTTTGTCTATTTAAGAGAGTCTCTCTTTAAGATATCCTTTCCATCACTTGTAAGGGGTTGAATATTTTTTTAGAGTAAAGTTATTATATTCAACTATTTCTAAAGGGAGTTGAGAAAATCTCTTTTTTATTGAGCTCATAAATCTTATCTTGAACCAAGGTTCAAGTGGTGGCACCACTACTTATCTTAGGTGGTTTAGTACCCCCAAGTGTCGTGATCACCTTTTTTCCTCTTCCCCTTCTTGTCTATCCATCTTTCATTCAATTTACCTTTATGTTCTTTTATCCATTTTATGATTCCACAATTTATGTTTTCTTTGTTATCTTGTGTTCTTTCTTTTGGTTATGTTGAATCCATCTTCTCATCTTTTTCTTTTAGTCTCTTGAAGTGAACCTCTATATCTAGATAACTTAGTTATCTTAATGTCGTGTAGGGATTTCCATTAGACTTTTTTAATGTACCTAAACACAAACCATTTCCTTAGAAATGGTAAGACGAATAGTTATCACTCTCTCATGCTCTTTGACCCAAAGTACACCCACACAAAGCAAGAATTTAACCGAAACCACAAAAGCTTTACTACAAAACTATAAGAAAAGTCAAATACAAATTTAAAGTGTCTTTGACATGAGGCAACTAAAACAATAAACTTAAAGTCCACTATATAACTACTAACACATCATTGCTTATCTTAGGTGATGTAAAAGTTTTCAATATGTATCGTTTTTATCAACTCAATAATATATTTAATTATTGTCACTAATAAAACAAAAATAAATAATCATATCATTAACATCATACTTTAAAATAAGTGAACAAACTAAATTTATGTTGTTTTCATTTTCATATACAGTTTTCCTTATCACTTTTAAAAAATGAACTTATTCTTTTATTCTTCTCAATACTAAAATAGAAACTATGAAAATCTCATTAAATATTTAGAGACATAATTATTAAAATAAAAATATATAATAATCAAGTCGCAATTAAAATCGAGTTATAAAAAAAATATAATAATTAACTTTATCTTTTATCTTGTTCATAAAAATTACTATAAACAAAGGGTGATAAAAAAAAATATCAAGTCTCAAGTGGAACAAGAGAAAATTAAACACTTGTGTTTAAGTTTTCTTTTTTCATAACAAAAAACATACCAAAAAATGAAAAATGAACAAAAAAAAAGTAAACCAAGAAAAGAAAAAGGAAGAAAATATCTTAATAAATCTTTTATTCTTTATTATATTTAATTTTATGTTTTATTATTTATTAATATTAATTAATAAATTTTATAAAAAAATGAAAATATACCTAATTTAATTTTCATACATTCTCAATAAATATATATAATTTTAAAGTTTAGAAAGACCACAACATCTTCTAGCCTACAAGAAGATCCGCGCTGGCTAAAAGTACCTTGACAGGGTTACGCCTTTTTTATATATTCTCATCTTAACCAATTTGTTAATCTTACTGTTTGCTTTCTCTCATCAAGTCTATCATTGTATTGTATAATAAAGAAATCCTCTAATAATAATAATAAAATTCATTGAATCTAAACAAAGGGTAAATCTGACGTCCCAAACATATATATATATATATATAAAGACGTCTTCATAGATAATATTGAAAACCAATTAAGACAAGTAATAAAGGTAATTAGGATTACAGTCATCCATAGAAGAACACTAGAATTTAAACTTTAAACATAATAAATATTCTTCAAAATCACATGGTTCAATGAAATAAGGTCTAAGAAACTAAGTTGCTGCATCGTCATCTCCTTCCAAAGCGGTCTCCAAGGGAACCTCATCTTCTTCTGCTCAAAACCAAGTGGATAATCATTGTAAAAGAAAACACATACAACATGGTACAAACACAAATGCAAGGGTGAGCTAATTATATAAAAATCATACAATCAACATCATAAGACATGTAAGAATTTATTTCAGTCAAAGCCATATAAATCATACATCATATCATGTTACATACTAGACTTGACTCGTCTGGACTTTAGATTGATAGTCGAGCTATGACAGGTCATGCACCCGTGGTGGCTTATGATACTTGGGTTCCTCACCCTGCCACACTCACGAGGTTAGCCTGTTCCGCGCCTTGGAGCATACAGGAAGCCTCCTAGACCAAGGCCTCCTGCTAATCCTCACCACATTGTTCAATCCTCTCTACGTGAGAAGAAAGACCATTGGAGCGTTAGGAAGACCCCCAAGACTGAGCTCCTACTTTCATTCTAAACACTAAGAATCTCACCAAGAGATTCTACATTTGAAACTATCATAAGCAACCTTGAAATCACATTTCATTCTTTCCCAATTCACATACCTTTGAACCATAATCAAACCACATGTTTAAGCTTTAAAGATCAAATCATATGTATTAGAACATGCTCCACAAACAAGGTAACAATCACTTAGTCAAACAAATAGCAGCAAACAACAAGGTAATTAAGCTCTGGTTCTTTCGCAAGCACATGCTTTCGCACAACGAGTTTGCATAATCTTCAGTGTTTCCTGTCTTAGTGTTAATCCAAGTTTCTTCTATCTTTATATAAAGGAATACCAAAAGAAAACACATGAACAATTTAATTAAAAGTATAGAATACTTCCTACAAGGTATTTATTGCCTCATGATAAAAATAACCTAATAGCATTATTATATTTTACATGACACCTGTTATAATAATACTTTACAAGCATTCATTACGAGAATCTATCATTTCATGATAATAATAAAAAAACATTAGTATTTGATAAAGTTAATATAAATTTTTAAGATACCCAACAACATATATTGGACTTTATCTTTGCATGAAGAATGGTCAAATAAAATTACGTAAACGTATTAAACAAAAGCACGTTACCAAACTTTTCTAATCCTAAACTAACACCACAACCCCTAATTAATTATTTCCTATTAAAATATCACATCAATCAAGACTTTTAATCCTTTCATAATTCCTTTTTCTTAACTAGCATGGGACCCATTCTCACCTACCCTTTTCTCTCAAATTTTTCATAAATTTTCAACTAAAGCAGCACATCCCATTTCTTCTAGCTTATTTCTCTTTCTCATACTTTTTCCCTTTACATTTGTTTTAATTCTCTTCTTCCATTTTTCTCACCATTTTAGTTCATGGTCTCAGCCCTCTAATTTCTCCAAAAAGACCAAAACAAGATTAAGGAAAAGGACCCCTCCTTTGAACTACACTTTCTCACGCCCCCTATAAGCCCAAAGGCTGTCTTTTCCTCTTCCCGACGTGGGTCCCATGCGGAATCCATAATGCACAAAAGCTCGTTTTCTTTCATATCCTCCAACCCTCAGTGGTTGGATCTGCTGCCTCTGAGGCCCCTCTGGCTCTGCCTTGGTCTTCTCCATGTCACGCGCGATCTCCATTAAAGCGGAGAATTCCCCAATGCGTAACCCCTTCACCAGAAACTTTATATCTTTCCTCAAGCCGTTCTCAAACTTCTGGCACTGCCATTCTTCGTCTACCGCCGTGGTTTTGAAACGAAGCAAGTGTTTAAAACGGTCAGCATATTCTGACACTGACCTGTTGCCCTGTGCCAGCTCAAGAAGTTCCACCTCTTTAGCAAACCTTACACTGTCTGGAAAGTACTCAGTGTAAAATTTGGTCCTGAATAACTCCAAAGTGATAAGAGTCTTGCTCGTCGTCAGAATCATCTTCATATTGTTCCACTGGTGGCCAGCCTCTCCTGTTAGTAAGTATTCAGTGTAGGTCAGCTTCTTCTCATCTGGACAGCTTTTTGCTTTATAAATTCGTTCCATATCTTGGAACCAGTAATCGGCCTCATCAGGGCTGCATTTGCCAGTGAATCTGGCGGGATGGTGTTGGAGAAAGCTCTCCAAACTCCACTCCGAAACTGGAAAAGCAGAAGAAGAAGCACTAGGAGTGGGTCTTCCACTAGCCACCATCTTCGTGAGGTACCTCCGAGTGTCCTCAGCTGACACTCTTGCAGCGTCCAAGAACTGGAGGGTTATGGGGTTTTGTTGCACCAGGGCAACATTCTGATGTTGCATTGCCTCAAGCACAACCTCCAGTCTTCTGGTGTTCTCAGAAGGCTCAAGCTGGGGAGGAGGTGGAGGAGGCCTAGGTGTCATTTTCAGCTTACACAGAGAGGAAATACCATAAGTTCAAACAAGGAAATAGGAACAACCAACCTAGACGTGATTAAGAGTACACATGAACAAACAAGGCACACATACAACCTATAGGATTTCTAAGGATAGAAACTGCTCTAATGCCATAAATATGACATCCCAAACATATAACGAATATATATATATATATATATATATATATATATGTGTGTGTGTGTGTGTGTGTGTGTGTGTGTGTGTGTGTGTGAGTGTGTGTGTGTGTGTGTGTGTGTATCTACATATATATGTATATACATACGTACATACATATATATGTATATACATACATACATATGTATATACATACATATATATATACATATATACATACATATATATACATATATATACACACACACACACACACACACACACACACACACACACACACACACACACACACACACACACACACACACACATATATATATATATATATAAAGACGTCTTCATAGATAATATTTGAAAGTAGTTAAGACAAGTGATAAAGGTATTTAGGATTACAGTCATTAGAAGAGCTCTAGAATTTAAACTTTAAACATAACAAATGTTCTTTAAAATGACATGAGTTCTTTGAAATAAGGCCTAAGAAACTAAGTTGTTGCATCGTCATCTCCTTCCAAAGCGGTCTCCAAGGGAACCTCATTTTCTTCTGCTCACACCCAAGTGGATGATCATTGTAAAAGAAAACACATACAACATGGTACAAAAAAAATGCAAGGGTGAGCGAATTATATAAAAAGTATACAATCAACATCATAAGACATGTAAGAATTTATTTCAGTCAAAGCCATATAAATCATACATCCTATCATGTTACATACTACACTTGACTCGTCTGGACTTTAGATTGATAGTCGAGCTATGACAGGTCATGCACCCATGGTGGCTTATGATAATTGGGTTCCCTACCCTGCCACACTCACGAGGTTAGCCTGTTCCGCGCCTTGGAGTATTTTGGTAGCCTCCAAGACTAAGGCCTCCTGCTACTCCTCACCACATGGTTCAATCCTCTCTACGTGAGAAGAAAGACCATTGGAGCGTCAAGAAGACCCCCAAGACTGAGCTCCTACTTTCTTTCTGCACACTAAGAATCTCACCAAAAGATTCTACATTTGAAACTATCATAAGCAACCTTGAAATCACGTTTCATTCTTTCCCAATTCACACACCTTTGAACCATAATCAAACCACATGTTTAAGCTTTAAAGATCAAATCATATGTATTAAAACATGTCCACAAACAAGGTAACAATCACTTAGTCAAACACATAGCAACAGACAACAAGGTAATTAAGCTCTGGTTCTTTCGCACAACAGATGCTTTCGCACAGCGATCTGCATAATCTTCACAGTTTCTTGTCTCAATTTAAATCCAAGTTTCTTCTATCTTTATATAAAGGTATACCAAAAGAGATCACATTAACAATTTAATTAAAAGTATAGAATACTTCCTACAATGTATTTATTGCCTCATGATAAAATTTACTTAATAGCATTATTATATTTTACATGCCACCTCTTATAATAATACTTTACAAGCATTCATTATGAGAATCTACCATTTCATGATAATAAAAGAATATATTATTATTTGACAAAGTTAAATTAAATTTTTAAGATACCCAACAACATATAATGGACTTTATCTTTGCGAGAAGAATGGTCAAATAAAATTACGTGAATCTATTAAACAAAAGCACGTTATAAAACTTTCCTAATCCTTAATTAACACCACAACCCCTAATTAATTATTTCCTATTAAAATATCACATCAATCAAGACTTTTAATCCTTTCATA
Organism: Vigna mungo; assembly: GCA_036885675.1. Taxonomy (NCBI): domain Eukaryota; kingdom Viridiplantae; phylum Streptophyta; class Magnoliopsida; order Fabales; family Fabaceae; genus Vigna; species Vigna mungo. The sequence continues at coordinate 41,167,673 of CP144700.1, read as the reverse complement.
ATTCCATTTTTTTAACTAGCGTGGGACCCATTCTTACCTACCCTTTTCTCTCAAATTTTTCTTAAATTTTCAACTAAAGCAACATATCCCATTTCTTCTAGTTTCTTTCTCTTTCTCATACTTTTTCCCTTTACATTTTTTTTTTATTCTCTGCTTCCATTTTTCTCACCATTTTAGCTCATGGTCTCACCCCTCCAATTTCTCCAAAAAGACCAAAACAAGATTAAGGAAAAGGACCCCTCCTTTGCACTACACTTTCTCACACCCCCTATAAGCCCAAAGGCTTTCTTTTCCTCTTCCCGACGTGGGTCCCATGCAGAATCCATAATACACAAAAACTCATTTTCTCTCATAATTCTCACGCATGTTTCTTCTTCCCTGCACCAAAACCTATAAGATTAACTCTCTCATCCTACACTTTCTTTCACTCTTTCATAACTTTCTCTTTTCTTTGCTAAGTTCCCACTAGACCTCTACCCCTTCTCCCTATTTTGTTTCATTTTCCTCTTCTCCACTTCCACGACCACTCTCTTCTTTCACCTCTCCACACCCTCACCACAAACCCTAAGGTTCTCACCATCACGTTATTGGTCTGTAAGTTCCCTACCATGCATACCTCCTCATCTTCATCATATATGATGAGTACAAAAAATCTTCTCTCTATCTCATCTCTCTTTTCAACCTTAACAATTCCCTTCTCCCACGTTCTAACCTTTATTCATTTAACTCCCAGTAAGTAAAACTCTCCCTCTACTCATTCAACACTCATCAAACATTCTCCTTCCTCTCACCAAACATGTAACCTCACTCCTCTCCCATGCAAATTCCCACTCATAGGACAACCCCAAGAGTCGTACATTCATTCCCTTCACCCTTTACACTTTACCTATCACATAACTATCACAAGAAACCCGTATAGAGTACTCAACCCTGCTATCTCCTTCGGTCACCCTAGCAACACACTCTTACAACCACTATCTTTATTCAAACATCATGTAACCCCAAAATCCATTCCTTGGTTTCTCTCCTGTGCATCACGGAAATATAGCTAAGAACTCACACACTCAAAGAAAAGATAAACCAATACAGGAAGCGTAACAACACACCTTAAACATATAAAGAAATAAATGCAGCAATACGAATCCATATATATATATATAGCTATGTTACTCCCCTTATTTGGGTTTTTCACAGAACAACTCATTGAGGATGCCCTAACAGAGCCTTACTCAAATAGTACCCTACAACCACCACATTGGTGGTGAAAATAGCTCTTTAGAGCTAGAACTTAACAAAATTGGAAGAAGAACAATTATAATTTCATGAAACTCATAAGACCTCAAATCCTAGGTTTCGAAAATAGTGGAGAAAACAGAAAAACTACTTACCGGAAGGAAATGGAGAAATTAGTCAGTTCAAAGTGAAGTCCTCGACGACGCGAACGCTTAAGCGGTGTCTAATAAAAAATCGAACGATTTAGTGAATGAGAATATTAGAGAGAAGGTAGAGGAAATTTAGGGGAAAAAAATTATAGAAAGAGAGAGTTTAAGCTTAATGAATCAGACTTTTAGATATCCTTTCTAAAGTCAAGATGTCTTAACCTTCAAAGGCCTAATAGCATCAACTTAAGGCCCAACAACCCTTGGCCATTTTTCATGTCCTTATAGTAAACATATGGTATTGATGATTATTAATTGTAAAACAATACCTATTATTAAATCGATAAAAGTACTAATTAAAACGAAATGGTTCAACTTTGAATTTTAGACTAATGTTAGTAAAAAAACTTCGTGTTAAAAATATTTAAAATATAGTTCAATAAGTGTAATATCATAACTTATAGAATTAAAAACTGAAATAAAGTATTATTTTGGAGATTCTTAACTTTTAAATCTTGATAAAATATATCATTAAATTTTAGTTTTAAATGGCACTGCCCAATATCTATTAATATTAACAAAAAAATCACGTCTAGAATAAATTAATAAATTAAAAAAAATTGAAAGAACACCTAAATGGGGACCCAGTTTTATTTTGTTAGAATATAGATTTGGAAGATTATGGCTTTGTGGCCCATTATGGGAATGAGCCGAAAGGGGGAAGGTTTGTCTCCTTTCATTTTTGGGGGTTGATCCCTCCACTTTCCCATTTCCACCCTTCGTCTTCCCAACTTTCTTTAATTTTTTTTATTACAAAAGTAATCTTTTTACCTTTTTTTATTTTTTTATTTTTACTTTTAACTTTATTAATTAGAAACCTTAGATTTATACTTCAGTAACAGTATCCCACCTCTCCTTCCCACCTCTCCTTCTCACCTCTCCTTCTCTCGGGAGCTGCTCCCAACGTCACCAATTATTTTCTCCAACTTTTTTATATTCCAAAAATAACTTATAGTAATTTTATTTTTTTACTTTTACCATGTTTAATTTAAAACCCTAATCTTCTCTTCTCCTCCTTTTACTTTGTTGCTTACCCCACACCTCCACACTCCATAGACGGATGTTAACATCCGTGAAGGCCACACGGATATTTCATTTTCGTTTTGGCCTTCGAATTATTAGATTTATTAAAATTATATTCAGAATATATTATTTTGTTAGATTTACTTTTGTAAATTTTTTTATAATATAGAGTAAAAACTGTTTTAAAAACCAAAATAAAAGAATAATAGTTGCAGGTGGAAATGAACGGATGTTCTTATCTGTTATATCAGTGCAACGGATGCTCCATTTCCGTGGGTGGAGTGTATGTTTATATATTGGTGAAATAAAATATTTTAACCACCAACCGTTAAGGATAAAAAGGTTATTTTTATAATAAAAAAAATTAAAAAAAGTTGAGAAGGTGAAAGGTGAAAATGGGAAGGTGAGGGATTAACCCTCTTCATTTTTTCTGAAAAGACAAAGCAAAGACCCAACTCATAGTGGAACGTGATAAACTTTAACGAACCTCATTCCCACAACGCCTTTTCAACATATTCAAACACAACTACAGTCTCTATAAATATTCAAACTTTAACAGTTTTTTTACACAGATTATAACGACCATAAATATATTATTAATTAAAATGATTTTATTGTCTCAGAAAAATATATTACTTTATGTTATAAATTAATTTTTTAAAATGTAATACATAAAGTTTTTCCCAATCGAAATAGAAACAACAACATTAAACTTTTATATTTATTTTGAACTTATATTCTGATATGCATTGTCTCTTGTTGTCATATACTTTGTTCCCTTCTAATTTATGTACTCTAATAATAAAAAAGACACTCATGAAACCTATTTAGGGCATTCCACTCAAAGAAGTAGAACCTCAAGTTAAGACTAAGAAAGGGAAAAAGGACATGAATATGTTTTGAAACATGAATATGTTTTCTTGTGGTTTCCTTTGATTCTGGTGCTTTATACAAATTTGGTTGATGATATTGAATGGTGCCAAAAGTACAGCAGACCTGTATAAGCAATAAAATGCAATTTGCATAGCTTGGTTGCTCACAAACAATAGGATTCCACTGTTTCAGATTTTATATCAGTTTTTCACCGTGCTATTATCCTTGATTTGGTATATTCTGAGTTTGGTCATGATAAGCACTTTAATTCCAGCTTAGTTCAGTATAATTAAACTTCCTTCAGTCTTTTCCAGTGCTGTTATGGTATTTGAATCTGTCAAACTTGATTTTGGTGGTGTGAATGATGAAAAATCTGCATAAATTGAGATATTATGGGTCATTTATCGTGCTACTGTTATTCTGAGGTGTTTAGCAGTTTAAACAAGTCCTAATTGTTGTTTTAAAACTGTTAGAACAGTCCATTTGAGGTCAGATACATTTCTATGCAATTTAGTATGTCAAATCACCATATTTGATGATTTTTTGGAACTTGCAAGGTGAATTTGAGATTCAGTTCTGTTTTGATCCAAAATTGACTTAAAACAAGTATATTTGGATTATTTAAAACTGTTCAAAGGGTTAGTAAAGTGTCAGAATCAGTTGTGTACAAAATCACTTCTTAAACCATCCATTTTGGATCAATTTTGGGAAGTAGAAGGGTAATTTTGAGCAGCAGTCTTATTTTGTGTCAATTCAAAGCTGAAACATGTTTAAAATCATCCAATAAAGTTGCTTAAGTGGTCAGATTTATTGCAGAGCTACTGTTGCATCATTTGAGACACAAACCACCAAATTCAAAGTCTTTTTCTTAGTGCAGAGTTGAACATTAGGTGCTGTTTTGATGATTTTGCTTTGAATTTCGATTTGCTTTGCAGCAAGACCTGGTTCAGTGATTTAAAATGGAATTAAATGATTAAAAGAAGCAAAACAAAGTGTTAAAAGGGAGTATGAACCGTGCAGACCAGTCCAAGCCCAAAAACACAAAATCTGGGTTTCTTTGAATCATTTCATCAAACACCTTTATTTTTTTTATCAAACAGTTTCGTGATCACTGTTTTTCAACCTGCATTTTGAGTTTTCTTGATTTCTTAATCTGTTCTAGCACCTTTGATAGGTTCCTTTTGAGTGCTTGCTGTTATTCCATCCCTATTCTATTTTGTTTTCCACATTATTGGCCTTCAAACTGTCAAATAACCTTCAAACTGAATTGGAATTCTGGTGCAGTTTTCTAACCTCTGTTTGGTGTGTTTTGAGTGGATTCTTGAGGTGTTGTGGCAGTCTTTGAGAGGCATCCATTTTGCAGAATTCTTCACTTAATGAGGTAGCATAGTAGGAAGTGAAAAGGGGGCTGAAGTGGGAACCAAGAGGGAGCTTTTGAGCAGCTATAACTCTGTTGTCCAGCAGCTGCAGACTCTATTACAGCAGCCATTTTTCACACGAGAAAATGCTCAACTTCCATACTGTTTTTTAGCAGCACCTTGCAGCAGCAACAGTTTGCAATTCACATTAGTTTTAGGCATTATTTTAAGCTTGTTTACACCACATATCACGGAACCTTTGCTATTTTAAGTTGAATTTTCGTTTCTTTGATTAAGTAACTTGGAAAAATGCTTTAGAAGCAATTCCAAGATCACATTTGAACATTGTAATAGTTCAATTCCGTTTCTTAGCGTGGAAGTATGTCAAGGGACTCCAAGTGTCACTTGCACTTTCACTTAGGGTCGTCTACCATTTACATTCTTGCATCTTTATTGCTTTCTTTAATTGCTTGTTGATTTTCTTGTTTTAAGTCTCCGTGGTATATAGGATTGCATAGCATATAGATAAGTCTTCTTTTGGTTTTTTTAGGAGCATTTCATTATCATTTGAAAATATTTTGAAGGATTTCTACTTAGAAACTAAGGTAAAAGATAACTCTAAGGAAACTCTGCCTAAGGAAGAACTTGGTTTCTAAGCTTGTCCATATGTGATTCACCTCCTCTTCCTGGGAGTTACTTGGAAACAATTTTTACCTCTAGAATCTCTTTGGAAATTCTTCACCAAAAACAAAGAAAGATTGTGAAAACCTTTTCCACTCATTACTGCTGCAGAATTTCAATTCTGTTTTGAAACATGAATATGTTTTCTTGTGGTTTCCTTTGATTCTGGTGCTTTATACAAATTTGGTTGATGATATTGAATGGTGCCAAAAGTGCAGCAGACCTGTATAAGCAATAAAATGCAATTTGCATAGCTTGGTTGCTCACAAACAATAGGATTCCACTGTTTCAGATTTTATATCAGTTTTTCACCGTGCTATTATCCTTGATTTGGTATATTCTGAGTTTGGTCATGATAAGCACTTTAATTCCAGCTTAGTTCAGTATAATTAAACTTCCTTGAGTCTTTTCCAGTGCTGTTATGGTATTTGAATCTGTCAAACTTGATTTTGGTGGTGTGAATGATGAAAAATCTGCATAAATTGAGATATTATGGGTCATTTATCGTGCTACTGTTATTCTGAGGTGTTTGGCAGTTTACACAAGTCCTAATTGTTGTTTTAAAACTGTTAGAACAGTCCATTTGAGGTCAGATACATTTCTATGCAATTTAGTATGTCAAACCACCATATTTGATGATTTTTTGGAACTTGCAAGGTGAATTTGAGATTCAGTTCTGTTTTGATCCAAAATTGACTTTAAACAAGTATATTTGGATTATTTAAAACTGTTCAAAGGGTTAGTAAAGTGTCAGAATCAGTTGTGTACAAAATCACTTCTTAAACCATCCATTTTGGATCAATTTTGGGAAGTAGAAGGGTAATTTTGAGCAGCAGTCTTATTTTGTGTCAATTCAAAGCTGAAACATGTTTAAAATCATCCAATAAAGTTGCTTAAGTGGTCAGATTTATTGCAGAGCTACTGTTGCATCATTTGAGTCACAAACCACCAAATTCAAAGTCTTTTTCTTGGTGCAGAGTTGAACATTAGGTGCTGTTTTGATGATTTTGCTTTGAATTTCGATTTGGTTTGCAGCAAGACCTGGTTCAGTGATTTAAAATGGAATTAAATGATTAAAAGAAGCAAAACAAAGTGTTAAAAGGGAGTATGAACCGTGCAGACCAGTCCAAGCCCAAAAACACAAAATCTGGGTTTCTTTGAATCATTTCATCAAACACCTTTATTTTTTTTATCAAACAGTTTCGTGATCACTGTTTTTCAACCTGCATTTTGAGTTTTTCTTGATTTCTTAATCTGTTCTAGCACCTTTGATAGGTTCCTTTTGAGTGCTTGCTGTTATTCCATCCCTATTCTATTTTGTTTTCCACATTATTGGCCTTCAAACTGTCAAATAACCTTCAAACTGAATTGGAATTCTGGTGCAGTTTTCTAACCTCTGTTTGGTGTGTTTTGAGTGGATTCTTGAGGTGTTGTGGCAGTCTTTGAGAGGCATCCATTTTGCAGAATTCTTCACCTAATGTGGTAGCATACTAGGAAGTGAAAAGGGGGCTGAAGTGGGAACCAAGAGGGAGCTTTTGAGCAACTATAACTCTGTTGTCCAGCAGCTGCAGACTCTATTACAGCAGCCATTTTTCACACCAGAAAATGCTCAACTTCCATACTGTTTTTTAGCAGCACCTTGCAGCAGCAACAGTTTGCAATTCACATTAGTTTTAGGCATTATTTTAAGCTTGTTTACACCACATATCACGGAACCTTTGCTATTTTAAGTTGAATTTTCGTTTCTTTGATTAAGTAACTTGGAAAAATGCTTTAGAAGCAATTCCAAGATCACATTTGAACATTGTAATAGTTCAATTCCGTTTCTTAGTGTGGAAGTATGTCAAGGGGCTCCAAGTGTCACTTGCACTTTCACTTAGGGTCGTCTAGCATTTACATTCTTGCATCTTTATTGCTTTCTTTAATTGCTTGTTGATTTTCTTATTTTAAGTCTCCGTGGTATATAGGATTGCATAGCATATAGATAAGCCTTCTTTTGGTTTTTTTAGGAGCATTTCATTATCATTTGAAAATATTTTGAAGGATTTCTACTTAGAAACTAAGGTAAAAGATAACTCTAAGGAAACTCTGCCTAAGGAAGAACTTGGTTTCTAAGCTTGTCCATATGTGATTCACCTCCTCTTCCTGGGAGCTACTTGGAAACAATTTTTACCTCTAGAATCTCTTTGGAAATTCTTCACCAAAAACAAAGAAAGATTGTGAAAACCTTTTCCACTCATTACTGCTGCAGAATTTCAATTCTGTTTTGAAACATGAATATGTTTTCTTGTGGTTTCCTTTGATTCTGGTGCTTTATACAAATTTGGTTGATGATATTGAATGGTGCCAAAAGTGCAGCAGACCTGTATAAGCAATAAAATGCAATTTGCATAGCTTGGTTGCTCACAAACAATAGCATTCCACTGTTTCAGATTTTATATCAGTTTTTCACCGTGCTATTATCCTTGATTTGGTATATTCTGAGTTTGGTCATGATAAGCACTTTAATTCCAGCTTAGTTCAGTATAATTAAACTTCCTTGAGTCTTTTCCAGTTCTGTTATGGTATTTGAATCTGTCAAACTTGATTTTGGTGGTGTGAATGATGAAAAATCTGCATAAATTGAGATATTATGGGTCATTTTTCGTGCTACTGTTATTCTGAGGTGTTTGACAGTTTAAACAAGTCCTAATTGTTGTTTTAAAACTGTTAGAACAGTCCATTTGAGGTCAGATACATTTCTATGCAATTTAGTATGTCAAACCACCATATTTGATGATTTTTTGGAACTTGCAAGGTGAATTTGAGATTCAGTTCTGTTTTGATCCAAAATTGACTTTAAACAAGTATATTTGGATTATTTAAAACTGTTCAAAGGGTTAGTAAAGTGTCAGAATCAGTTGTGTACAAAATCACTTCTTAAACCATCCATTTTGGGTCAATTTTGGGAAGTAGAAGGGTAATTTTGAGCAGCAGTCTTATTTTGTGTCAATTCAAAGCTGAAACATGTTTAAAATCATCCAATAAAGTTGCTTAAGTGGTCAGATTTATTGCAGAGCTACTGTTGCATCATTTGAGTCACAAACCACCAAATTCAAAGTCTTTTTCTTAGTGCAGAGTTGAACATTAGGTCCTGTTTTGATGATTTTGCTTTGAATTTCGATTTGCTTTGCAGCAAGACCTGGTTCAGTGATTTAAAATGGAATTAAATGATTAAAAGAAGCAAAACAAAGTGTTAAAAGGGAGTATGAACCGTGCAGACCAGTCCAAGCCCAAAAACACAAAATCTGGGTTTCTTTGAATCATTTCATCAAACACCTTTATTTTTTTTATCAAACAGTTTCGTGATCACTGTTTTTCAACCTGCATTTTGAGTTTTTCTTGATTTCTTAATATGTTCTAGCACCTTTGATAGGTTCCTTTTGAGTGCTTGCTGTTATTCCATCCCTATTCTATTTTGTTTTCCACATTATTGGCCTTCAAACTGTCAAATAACCTTCAAACTGAATTGGAATTCTGGTGCAGTTTTCTAACCTCTGTTTGGTGTGTTTTGAGTGGATTCTTGAGGTGTTGTGGCAGTCTTTGAGAGGCATCCATTTTGCAGAATTCTTCACCTAATGTGGTAGCATACTAGGAAGTGAAAAGGGGGCTGAAGTGGGAACCAAGAGGGAGCTTTTGAGCAGCTATAACTCTGTTGTCCAGCAGCTGCAGACTCTATTACAGCAGCCATTTTTCACACCAGAAAATGCTCAACTTCCATACTGTTTTTTAGCAGCACCTTGCAGCAGCAACAGTTTGCAATTCACATTAGTTTTAGGCATTATTTTAAGCTTGTTTACACCACATATCACGGAACCTTTGCTATTTTAAGTTGAATTTTCGTTTCTTTGATTAAGTAACTTGGAAAAATGCTTTAGAAGCAATTCCAAGATCACATTTGAACATTGTAATAGTTCAATTCCGTTTCTTAGTGTGGAAGTATGTCAAGGGGCTCCAAGTGTCACTTGCACTTTCACTTAGGGTCGTCTAGCATTTACATTCTTGCATCTTTATTGCTTTCTTTAATTGCTTGTTGATTTTCTTATTTTAAGTCTCCGTGGTATATAGGATTGCATAGCATATAGATAAGCCTTCTTTTGGTTTTTTTAGGAGCATTTCATTATCATTTGAAAATATTTTGAAGGATTTCTACTTAGAAACTAAGGTAAAAGATAACTCTAAGGAAACTCTGCCTAAGGAAGAACTTGGTTTCTAAGCTTGTCCATATGTGATTCACCTCCTCTTCCTGGGAGCTACTTGGAAACAATTTTTACCTCTAGAATCTCTTTGGAAATTCTTCACCAAAAACAAAGAAAGATTGTGAAAACCTTTTCCACTCATTACTGCTGCAGAATTTCAATTCTGTTTTGAAACATGAATATGTTTTCTTGTGGTTTCCTTTGATTCTGGTGCTTTATACAAATTTGGTTGATGATATTGAATGGTGCCAAAAGTGCAGCAGACCTGTATAAGCAATAAAATGCAATTTGCATAGCTTGGTTGCTCACAAACAATAGCATTCCACTGTTTCAGATTTTATATCAGTTTTTCACCGTGCTATTATCCTTGATTTGGTATATTCTGAGTTTGGTCATGATAAGCACTTTAATTCCAGCTTAGTTCAGTATAATTAAACTTCCTTGAGTCTTTTCCAGTTCTGTTATGGTATTTGAATCTGTCAAACTTGATTTTGGTGGTGTGAATGATGAAAAATCTGCATAAATTGAGATATTATGGGTCATTTTTCGTGCTACTGTTATTCTGAGGTGTTTGACAGTTTAAACAAGTCCTAATTGTTGTTTTAAAACTGTTAGAACAGTCCATTTGAGGTCAGATACATTTCTATGCAATTTAGTATGTCAAACCACCATATTTGATGATTTTTTGGAACTTGCAAGGTGAATTTGAGATTCAGTTCTGTTTTGATCCAAAATTGACTTTAAACAAGTATATTTGGATTATTTAAAACTGTTCAAAGGGTTAGTAAAGTGTCAGAATCAGTTGTGTACAAAATCACTTCTTAAACCATCCATTTTGGGTCAATTTTGGGAAGTAGAAGGGTAATTTTGAGCAGCAGTCTTATTTTGTGTCAATTCAAAGCTGAAACATGTTTAAAATCATCCAATAAAGTTGCTTAAGTGGTCAGATTTATTGCAGAGCTACTGTTGCATCATTTGAGTCACAAACCACCAAATTCAAAGTCTTTTTCTTAGTGCAGAGTTGAACATTAGGTCCTGTTTTGATGATTTTGCTTTGAATTTCGATTTGCTTTGCAGCAAGACCTGGTTCAGTGATTTAAAATGGAATTAAATGATTAAAAGAAGCAAAACAAAGTGTTAAAAGGGAGTATGAACCGTGCAGACCAGTCCAAGCCCAAAAACACAAAATCTGGGTTTCTTTGAATCATTTCATCAAACACCTTTATTTTTTTTATCAAACAGTTTCGTGATCACTGTTTTTCAACCTGCATTTTGAGTTTTTCTTGATTTCTTAATATGTTCTAGCACCTTTGATAGGTTCCTTTTGAGTGCTTGCTGTTATTCCATCCCTATTCTATTTTGTTTTCCACATTATTGGCCTTCAAACTGTCAAATAACCTTCAAACTGAATTGGAATTCTGGTGCAGTTTTCTAACCTCTGTTTGGTGTGTTTTGAGTGGATTCTTGAGGTGTTGTGGCAGTCTTTGAGAGGCATCCATTTTGCAGAATTCTTCACCTAATGTGGTAGCATACTAGGAAGTGAAAAGGGGGCTGAAGTGGGAACCAAGAGGGAGCTTTTGAGCAGCTATAACTCTGTTGTCCAGCAGCTGCAGACTCTATTACAGCAGCCATTTTTCACACCAGAAAATGCTCAACTTCCATACTGTTTTTTAGCAGCACCTTGCAGCAGCAACAGTTTGCAATTCACATTAGTTTTAGGCATTATTTTAAGCTTGTTTACACCACATATCACGGAACCTTTGCTATTTTAAGTTGAATTTTCGTTTCTTTGATTAAGTAACTTGGAAAAATGCTTTAGAAGCAATTCCAAGATCACATTTGAACATTGTAATAGTTCAATTCCGTTTCTTAGTGTGGAAGTATGTCAAGGGGCTCCAAGTGTCACTTGCACTTTCACTTAGGGTCGTCTAGCATTTACATTCTTGCATCTTTATTGCTTTCTTTAATTGCTTGTTGATTTTCTTGTTTTAAGTCTCCGTGGTATATAGGATTGCATAGCATATAGATAAGCCTTCTTTTGGTTTTTTTAGGAGCATTTCATTATCATTTGAAAATATTTTGAAGGATTTCTACTTAGAAACTAAGGTAAAAGATAACTCTAAGGAAACTCTGCCTAAGGAAGAACTTGGTTTCTAAGCTTGTCCATATGTGATTCACCTCCTCCTCCTGGGAGCTACTTGGAAACAATTTTTACCTCTAGAATCTCTTTGGAAATTCTTCACCAAAAACAAAGAAAGATTGTGAAAACCTTTTCCACTCATTACTTGTGCAAGACTTTGAAAACCTTGTGAAAACGTTTTCCTACTTGACAAGAATGAGTCAATCAAATGTCCAAGGGAGTATGAAATTTAGTAGTAAGGGCTCACAACTAAGAGAAGAATTTGAACAAAAGTTCCAACAAAGGGACAAAGATATGAGTGAGCTTAGGGACTTGTTTGCCCAATACATGAAAAATCAAAATGAGGGTGAGCAAAAAGAAAGAAGGAAGGATGAAAGGTACAATCAAGATAGGAAAGATATTCCATTCTTTGGTAAGGACATCAGTGCTTTAACATATCTAGCTTGGGAAAAAGAAATTGATAAGATGCATCCTTCTCTTATTAACAAAAGTGAGTCTAGAGCCTATGGTTCTATTTTTCTTTCTAAAGAGAGTGAATCTCATGTTCTTAGTATATATCTCTCTAGGTTAGAAGAGCATGCAAGAGAGTGGTGGAATGAGACACAATATAGTGTTAAGAAAGGTAGAAAATCCTCCATTCATGATTGGTATGAACTAAGAGCTTGCATGAGAAGAAAATTTGTTCCTCTTTCAGCCAAGAAAGACCTAGAATTAATGGGATACCTCATTCAAGAGGGAAAAGCATTTATGAAAGGTCTAAATGGTTTCTCTCGTAGGGAAATTGAATTTAAAGAAAAACTTGAGAAACTCTTGGATAAGAGAAGAAAGAGAGAGACTAGAAGGAGAGAAGAGGAATTGAGAGAAAAAAAAGAAGATGAGAGAAGAAAGGAAGAAAAGAGAAAAGAAGAGAAGAGAGAAGAAGATGAGAGGAGAAAGAAAGAAGAGAGAAAAGAAGAAGAAGAGAGAAGAAAGGAAGAAAAAAGATAAGAAGAAGAAGAGAGAAGAGAAAAAGAATACAGAAAAAAGGAGAAATTGCTACTGATAGCAAATTCAACTTCTCCAAACATCATGGAACCCAAAAGGGAAGTTCCCAATTCCTTAATTCTTTCCTATTCAGATTTAAATCTTTAAATGTTAACTTCTTCCTTCAAATTGCCATACCATTTCCTATTATACTACCTTTTTCAAAATATGGCAATCTTGAGTTATTGTTACCTTTGAAGATACAAGAAACTCAAGATAAAAGAAAAGTGACTTATGAATTAGGACTTTCAAATTCTCTTAAAACTATAAAACAAAGTCCTTATTCTAAAGTTACTTCTATAAAAAAATTCTTTCTTGGATTGATACTAATTGGAGATATATTTGATGCTTATTGTAGATATGTTTTTGATCTAGGAGGAAAGTGACAAACCAAAGTTGTGCTTCTTTATACCTTCCGATTTGAGGACAAATCGTTTTTCAAGAGGGAGGGTATGATGGAAACCCATTTAGGGCATTCCACTCAAAGAAGTAGAACCTCAAGCTAAGACTAAGAAAGGGAAGAAGGACTTTTTAAAACTTTCTTCACTTCCTTTCTCTAAAGTCTTAGAAGGATTAACTAAAACATGTTTACTTTATTTTGTAGGGCCTAAATAAAGCTTGGAAACTTTGAATGAGCCATCCAAGAAGTAGAAGGCAGCAAAAAGAGACCAAAAAGAACTTAAAGATTAGCTTGCAGATAGCCAATTCAGAGGTGCGCCCAGCCTAAACCCCAAAATAGCCCAGCGATGGAAAATAGAATGCTTTCCGACGTGAGTAGATGACCTGGACAGCAGCGTGGGAATTGCTGGAGTGAATGGGTGCATCTTATAGGAATTTCATTTGAATTTAGGAAGCATTTGATTTCAGAAAAGAGGCCCATCTTCCCCTATAAATAAGAGGGTCTCCTCTTTGTATTACTCACTTTTGAGCTATAGAGAAATGCTGCAGAATTCATTTTCCAGCTTCCTTGCTCTTAAGTCACCTTTGAGTTACTACTTCTTCTCCCTTTCTCAAGCTTCCTTCCACCTTAGGAAGGCCTTCTGAGCTGTGAGATCCCTCTCATACACTTCTCTTCCATTAAAATACATCAAACACTACATCACACCTTATTTCCGCTGCAACCTCTGTCTTCACTGGTTTCTTCTAGCTTGTAGCTCTTACCTGCGTGATTCAAGCTGGATTTGGACTCCATCAGACACGCAATCTCAAAAGTCTAGAGAAAAATTGAGGACCTAAAAATAGAATTAAGGGTGAATTGGAGCTTTAAGTTAATGGGACCAAACTATAATATTAAAATATACTGATCATTTAAAATAGATTTTTCAGAGCAACTGGGTTCATTAGCTTAACACTCCTCTCTCTCTAGAAAGCTTGTTCCTCACTTTCTCTACCTTCTCTCTACCCCATCTTTCCACTGAGTTGTTGCATGTCTGTTTAGGTGGTGCCCAAATGTTCATAGCGTCGAGGGCTCTAGTTTGAACAATTTGTTTTACCTTACTTCTCTGCTGTTTTGGAACTTAGGGCATGTCGTTCTAGTGGTTTCATGCAACTAGAAGCATCATTCTTCATATTTCTGTTCAAAACTTAGCTCTAAGAGTTGTTCTCTACCGCCAATGTGGTGGTTTGTAGGGTTTGTTGTGTCCGTGCTGGGTGAGGCACTGTTGAATTGAGTAGTGTGCTGAGCTATTCAACCCTCAAGGTAAGGGAAGCTAGGTTCCTGTTTTGTTTTTATGAAATAATGTATGTGTGTGAACTGTGTTGTGCATGTTGTTACTGTATGAGCTTTATCGAGTAAACTGCTAGTGTAAATCATGTGTTTTTGAATGACCAAGCTATGAAACTATGTTGCAATGACATGAACTGAATGGGATGTGTTTGATTGCTTTGATTTAACATGATGAAACTGTTTGAGGTGAAAACTCTATTGTAGAATTGAATTGATGAAAGACAAGTGTTTAAAGAGGGTTTTAGGTCAAATGAGAGGAAGTGAGGTAGTGATTTTTAGCCTTAGGGGTCCTGAGTGCATTTGGGTAGTTTGGCTAACTTGGATAAGTTAATTAGAATTGGTTAAGGTCATAAAACTGATTAAAGTCATGTTCAAAATGGTAGAATTGAAATTGGGTCCTTGGGTTGAAGAATTAAGAGTTTTACGTTAAAAAGTGGGTCCAAATCACTAGAGAATCAATGTAGGAATGTTTAAATCAACCAGGCAAGTTTAATTAAGTGTAAATCACGAGTTATGAGCTTTAGAAATTGGTAGAATTAAGTAGAACTGGTTTAGGTTGATTGAGTTGCATAATTATGCAGAACTTGCGTTCTGTAGATTATGCAGTCTCGCTATGTGGATGGTTTCGCATAGCGAGACCCTGCAGGAGGGTGCTCTCTGTTTGGGGTCATTAGCTATGCGAGTTGGTGCGATGTGCGAATGACCAGAGGGTGTTGCTTTTTGCCTGTTGATTCACATAGTGAATCATGTCGCTATGCTACTGGGGGAAATTGGGTTTTAGGGTTTTAATTCGCAATGCGAATTTGGCGTTATGCGAAAGAGATCTGAGGTTTGGGCATTTCTGCGAACTAATTCGCTATGTGAAACCAAGGTGCGCTGTGCGAAAAAACCTTGTTTCACCTTGCGAGAAGGGGGTGCGCTGTGCGAATCCCTTAAGTCTAAACTGTTAATTTTGCTCTTGTTTTGACGGAGATAAGTATGTGTACTGATGGTGGTAAAGTTATTTAATTGAAAGTAGGTAATTGTATTAGGTATGTTTGGTGGTTGAATGTAACAAAGTGTGTTTCATGGACGTAATTCCATGATTCTCAAGGAGAGGATCCATGGTAATGCCTTTTAGTGTGCTTTAGAATGATTTGCATGGAAGCTCAGTCTTAGGGGTTATCCTGGAACTACAATGATCAATCATTCTCAATTAGAGAGGATTGAATCATGTCGTGAGTAGTAGCAGGCGGTCTTAGTCTTGAAGGCTCCTAGTATGCTCGAAGGCGCGATACAGACTAACCTCGTGAGTGTGGTAGGGTGAAACCCATTGACAATGGCTTTGCAAAGCAGTAGATGCCACCACGAGTGCATGACCCACCATAGCTCGACAATCATTCTAGTTCGGACGAGTCAACTCATAGTGTAACAAGTCTTGTAATTCAATTTAGTATGCTTGAATGAACTTTGCATGTTGTGTGTGATTGTATAACATGATTTTTATACCTAGCTCACCCTTACTTCTGTGTTTGTGCCTTGTATGTGTATATTTTCTTTTGCAATGAAAAATTAATTTGTTTTACCATATATAACTTTCATAATATTTGTAACATATATATTTTTCATTTAACCCAAAATTTCTTTTTAAATTTATAGAATAATTACTTACATTAAAAACTACGTCATTTAAAATTACTTACTTTCACACTGTGATTAGGTATGTCATGTTATCTTTTAGCAAAATTGATGAGATTGAGACGTAGGTATCAAAGTCTTACATGATTTGAGGACCAATTTGGCATGGTATAAGGGTATTCACCGTCACAACTTTCACATGACCCGTAGCAAAATTTATCATACCATTCTTGCTTTTCCTTATTTTAGTCATGGACCATTTAATTTTCAGTGCCTATTAGCTAGGAGGGACCATGCTTCTAGCTTTTTCTCCTGTCATGCTCAAATTGCTACAACAATTCACGTTCTGCCGTTCATAGTTGCGAAAGGTTCCATACACCCTAGCCAATGTCATTTTCTTCTTTTCTTTTTTCATGATCAGATTAAAATTCTACTCATATTAAAAGTTCTACATCGATTGAAGATAAAACAAAATTATAGTTTATACAGATGAGTACAAACTTTATTTTATAAGTTAATTTTATGAGGATTGAATTATGTATAAAACCACTCGAATAATCCAAAAGATGAATATACTAAATAAATAAATAAATGAAATAATATCAATAGAAGATCGTGAGTAAGAGCAGGGATACATGTAATAAAGTTATCCCCCATTGTTGATGTAACATCCCAAAATATCATATACACATATAATATAATAGGATTCAACTATTACAATATGTGAAAGCAGTTGAGAGTAGAGACAACAGTATTAAATATACAGTCATCTAAAATAGAGGGGAAAAATAAAACCTAATTAAAATCTTAAGAATCCTTCAAAAATACACAATAGAATAAAGGTCCAGGAATAGGATAGTTACATGAAGTATTTGAAATAAAGAGCTAACTAAGATGGATCTACTGGGAGTCCTAAGTACAAGTAGTTGAGTCTTCTGCAGTATCCAAGGCTTGCTCCGGAGGCACATCATTACCTACTGCTCACATCCAAAGGATTGGATGATCATCGCAAGGGAGAAAGCAAACACATGCAACATACAAGTGCAAGGGTGAGCTAGGTCTCAAATAACCATACAAATCATATCAATTTACATACAAGCATGCAAGTTATCATGAACATAGGCAATTATTTCATAACTCAACCAAACCAATCATCCTATCACGCAAAGACTCCTAGACACGTCCGGACATAGAATGAATGTAGAGTTGGAGCGGGTTGTGCACTTGTGATGGCCCCTACTGCTTTGCAAAGCCATTGCCGAGGGGTTCCACCCGACCATACACAAGGCTAGTCCGTTACCGCAGTATAGACCTCCAATGATAGCGTCTACCCTAGGACCTCCCACTACTCCCACCACACGCGTCAATCCTCTCTAAGTGAGAATGAAAGACCGTTGGAGCGTTAGAGATAACCCCCCATATGGAAGCCTCTCACCATTCATTCAATACACTAATAGATCTCACCGAGAGATCATAATTCCATAACCGAATCCAACCACTTTATTCCCATAATTCATCTCTTTGAATCAAAATATACATCCACATTTACTTTACGTCATGTACACACCATACCACATCAACAATTCTTAATTGTAATAAAAACCCAATGCACACTTATGTAACCAAAGGAAAAATGACTAACACACCGAAACTGAACGTTTAGTATATGGGCCGAACCCTTAAGGTCTTGGCTGACCACTAGAATCAAATAGGGTGTCAGGATCGAGTACTCCTGTACAGACCGAACGGCCACGGACTATCATGGCTCAAGTGAACAAACCCACCTATGACCGAGAGTACCTACCAGACCGGACGGTCATACAGACTGAGAGCAATACTAAAACCGAAAACCTTGTATGAGACCGAGAGTGTCTAAGACCGAGAATTCTAGGTGGCCAAGAACAATGCCAGACCGAACAGTCAAGAGAAAGGACCATCCTTCTCTGACCAAGGGCACCAGACCGAACGATCAAGAGAAGGGAGAACCTTCTCTGACCGAGAGCACCAGACCGAACGGTCAAGAGAAGGGAGAACCTTCTCTGACCGAGAGCCATACTTGACCCGAACAATACATGACTAAAACCATCTAAGACTACATTCCTTGTATGGCCGAGAGTGAGGTGAGATCGAGAACTGTTGAGACCAAGGACCCCATATTATGGAGGTTACTTCAGACCGAACGGTCACTAAGAGAGCCTACTCTCTCTGACCCACAGTACCAAACCGAACAGTCAAGAGAAGGAGTCATCCTTCTCTGACCAATACACCCAAACCGAACGGTCAAGAGAATGAGTCATCCTTCTCTGACCAAGATCCCTTAACCGAACGGTCAAGAGAAGGAATCATCCTTCTCTAACCAAGATCCCTTAACCGAACGGTCAAGAGAAGGAATCATCCTTCTCTGACCAAGATCCCTTAACCGAACGGTCAAGAGAAGGAACCGCCCTTCTCTGACCAAAGCCCAGACCGAACGGTCAAGATTCTGCAGAATTCTGCAAAATTATGCAGAATCTGCCATAACCTGCTAGTACCATTATCAACCATTTTGACCAACTTCTAACACTCCTAATCTTTGTTTTAGGCATAATTAAACTTATCTAAATTATTCTAAACATTACTAACACATTTTTAAAGTGATTTAAGCTCTTTTCCAACTCTAAAACACTTATTTTCCCAACTTAGGGACCCAAAACCAAATCTTACCATATTGCACCTATTTTGGCTAATTTAGTGACTCAAACAAGTCACAATACACTAAGTGAAACTGTCCCAACAGTCCAAAAACGTGACCAACCCCATATACTCAAAATCACTACCTCACTTCCCTTAAAATGACCAAAAAGTGACTCTAAAGCACTTGATTTTCTTCCAAACACTACCATAACAGATTTCAATAATCAAAACAGTCCCAATCATGCATAATTCATCATACCAAGACGTTCCAAACAGTCCATAATCATCAATCATCAATTCCACACAACATACACATTTCCATTCATGAATTTCAAACCAATTCAACCAATTTCATGCTTCCAACAACATACAACTTCACAATTATTATACATTCACAACATATTACTAAAATGAAAAGAAAACTAGCTCCCCTTACCTCTAGTGCGTACGGCCACTTAAGGAAGAACCCTAGACCACGTGCTTTGGACCTCAGAGTGTGAGAATCACCTAAAATCATCAATTGATGATGGAAAACGAGTTTTAGAACTAAATTGAAGCTAAATTGTGAAAGAAAACGAGATGGGTTTCATGCAACAAGAATTTACATGCTAGAAACCCTAGAGCAAAGGAGAAAAAGGGGTTTTCTTACCGGTTGGACGAAACGAAGATTCAATCGGTGGAAATGTTCCTCTTGAAGTCCTAAAGGCTTAGGTAGCTTCAATTCGAAAAACAATCGGTTAGTTTTTGAGTAATGATGGATGGAAAGCATGACACAAGAGTAAGAAGAAGAAGAAACGGTGTTGGATTTTGGTGAAACTATTGTGGCAGAGAAAATAAAAAAAGGGGCTGAACTTTGTAAGAAAATGTTTTAATACAAGTTTCTTTTAAAACTTTGCCTAATGCTTGACTGCCACGTGTGCACTACTTTAGTGATATTTTCTCATACCTTACAGTTGATAACCTCATAATCTGGTGATAAAACGTAGCTACTTAATGTAGTCTTGTTAATTTGATTGACTTGTTAATCCAATAACATTTCTATATTTAATTCTAATCATGCCCCAAATTAAATGTTGGGCTAGACGTATGCATATGAAAATGCATGGTTTCATATTATATAAAAGAAGAACTCACTTTTGTAGTTAGTTTATGTAGTTCAAAAAATATTTTTATTAGACCCAAAATGGTCAAATAAATATGAGATTTTAAGTATGAGATTGATTGATATGAAATATTAATATTTCTAAAATAAATAAAAAAACACAATTCATACTATAATAAATTGAATCTGATTATTAAATATATTAATTTGTTGTTTTATCTTTAGATTATATTATTTTCTTGTTATACTACTCAAAATCTTAACATATTGTTATAAAGAGTACACCTTATCTTATAATAATTTTTACTCATAAATTGATTTAAGTGTCAGTTTTTACAGGTAGTTTTCTTTACTTTTTGGCCAAGAGCTTGGATACAAGTAAGTAACAAGTCCAACCACCTTGGATTAATTCGGTAAATTTATAATAAGAATATTTAAAGTATATAGTGAGATTCAAATAAAATTTTATCCTATCTCCACATTTTATATTATCTTATGATCATTCATTTTGAGAACAAAAGTCATTTTTCCTTTGCTCTCAGAATGTCTCCATGAATTCCCTTTACTTTTTCACCATAGTCGACATTCACCTTTGAAACATTATCTAAAACAAAGAAAAGTTAGGCATGGCTGGGTTAAAGAAAGAATCTTTTTTCTCATAATTTTAATTATCACATCTCTCGTGAAGACTTTTTTCAGAATTTAACCAATCTGCATAGAGAACACCCACACACAGATACCAGTGTCCATTTAAGAATGGGCCCTGAACCGTCCAGAAGGATTTGGGCTTTCTAAGGAGGCTTTGGAACTATCAATAAGGTTTTGTGCATAAATGCCTAATTGAATAGTCAGATTGAACAATGCATGCATTCAGAATTCACCGATAGTCTAGTTTATCAGAAAATTTTGAAATGTGTGCCATGAATCCATGAATCCATGTCTTGTTTAATATACATTTACTTTCCTCACGAAAGTTCCATTTCATGAAAGTGTTAATCGATTATATTGTGTAGCATTAATATAATATTGAAATTCTGAACTAGGTTAATAATTTCAATTTTACGAATATATTGTGTTGTGTTATGTTATTCTGAGATGATAAGCATCAACAAACATTGAAAACGATAAACATCGAAAATGATGTCGTTTGAGGATGTGTTTGTTGGCATCATCGACCAAAACATGACCAGCAAGCATAAAGAGAGATTATGGAATTTGTCGATTTCCAACAAGACATGGTAATGGTTTACTACAACATCTTAAATTAAAACACACCTGAAGAATATTTAAAAGCAAAAGATAACAAAGTTTTCAGGTGATGAAAAGTCGTCTGAAAGTAATCTTAAAAGGTGAAGAGCAACGCATAAGTTTGGATGGAGAGCAATTCGAATGAAAAACAACTTTCTTTGAGTAGTGTGTTTGAATGGTTGATTTCGTGTTGGTCTTCTCCTGCTTGGACTGAGCGAGGTATCGAGATGTAGAAGTGTTGAGACGTGAATGACTTATGTAAGACCCAAAAAAAAAATTAAAAAAACAATATATATATATATATATATATATATATATATATATATATATATATATATATATATATATGAATTGGTGTAGTGTTGAAAAACTTATTAGAAAGGGGTTTGTGGTCATGTATTCAAGTTTTACCTTAGGTATTTTTCTTAACTCCTTGTTATCATTTTTTGTTGTGAATGGAAGACATGTAGGACACATGTAATGAATGAAAAATAGAAAGTTTGATGGAATTTGATCATTGAACAAGTAAATGGCATAAGTGGTGGGTATGTTTTAATGTTTTATATTGCATTATTACTTGGTTTCTAGAAAGAAGAAATGATGACTAAATAGATTAGTATTTGTTTTGTTTGTTTCAAATTTATTTTGGTGCACTAGAAGATAGTATTTGGACTCCTTATTAGCTTGTGTTAAATTGATTTTGGCTTGTTGTTAGAGAGAAAAAAAATATAAATGATTGGTCTTGATTATGATTGAGTGGAAAAGAAAAGTTGGCCATTGTAGTCAAGTTCCCTAACATTTTCCTAAAAGACAAAATTGGTGCTTGGTGGGAATTATGAAAGTAGATATGGTATTAGTTTAAAAGGGATATTCAAATCACCTTAAGTAGAGTAATTACATAAGGTTGAAAAAAAAAAAAAGAAGAAGAGAGAGCTTGGTTCTTTCCTAACAACCCAAAAAGAAAAAAAAAATTAGTGTTTGTGAGAGTAGAAGAAAAGTCTCTATTCTACTTCCTTAGAGGTGTGTTGAAGAAAACCAAGAGGTGTGGAGGAATCTTGATATTACAACAAGAGGGGAGGAGCTTTTGTCACCAAGAAATCTTTAAAGATTTCTAGAAACTAGAGGTAAGGGGAGTTACCTAGAATTGTCATGATTTATTGAGTTTTGTTGAATGATGGGAAGGGATATGTGTTTGTAGGGGAAGCTAAGCCTTATATAAAATATGATAATTGTATATTTCATGATCATATATCTGAATATGGGTATATTGGAATTTAGTATTGGTAGCTACTTACCTAATTTTGTGGGATTTAGTTTCCATATCCATGATTTCATTATTTCTATATTTTCGAGTTACCTCGGTAAAATGTCCATATTTCCTTAATTCACCGTTAGATTAAGCTCAAATTTTGATATATGACTTCTAAGATATGTTATTTCGATTTGACCGTTCAGATATGAGATTAGAATTATGTACCGAGAGGAGTTAATTTCGTAATTGTGAATAGATACATCACCACTTTAATTCTGCTACTAAGTTCCCTTGATAAAACATAAATTTCTCCTTAGTGAACCGTTAGATTGATCTACAATTTTGATATATGGACCATAAGGGATATTGAATTCTTTTGACCGTTCAGATTACAATTTGGAGAACTGTAATTAGAGGAATAAATTTCACATGTTGGATTAATTTACTGATCACCTGATTTTTTGCTACTAAGCCCCCTCAGTAAAACATAAATTATAATCAAGTTAACCGTTGGATTGATCTAGAATTTTGATATATGGTTTCTAAGGCATATGGTTTGAATTTGACCGTTAGGATTATCAATCTAATGTCCCAAGTAAGAGATAGGGATTTCGTAGTTTGATCTGATGTTCAGCTTAATTCTACCTCTAAACCATCTAAGGAAAAATTTTACTGCAGTTAGTATAGTTGTCCAAAAATTATGATTCGGGTTCCCCAAGAAATATTTTTAATTCTAGAATCCAATAAAACAAGAATTAACTAATTCGGAGTTCTTTGGAGAGAGTTATGAATAAAACACTGATCAAAGGTCAAAGCTGAAAATACCAGAACGTGAGTAAATTTACGAGTTTTAACAATTTTACTGCAGTTAGTATAGTTGTCCAAAAATTATGATTCTGGTGCCCCAAGAAAGATGTTTAAGGCTAGAATCCAATAAAACAATAATTAACTAATTCGGAGTTCTGTAGAGAGAGTTATGAATAAAACAATAAGCAAAGGTCAAAGCTGAAAATACCAGAAGTAACTAAGAGAGAATTGTTGATTTCTTTTGTTTGGTGTTATGTTAAACAATTATTGAGAATTGTTTTTTTTTATATATTGCTTAATTTGTTATTGGTTGATTTATACATATTATTGAGAATGTGTATGAATTCGTGATTGAGCACGGTTATTTGTTCGTGTCGTGTACGTTAACTATGTTAGTTACTAGTAACTTCGTCAGACGTGTCAGCATTTAAATGCTATTTTAAAATTTGAGTCTCGCGTGAGACTGAGATTCGAGTGTCACCTCTCTCTGCGCGGGGAGGTGGATGTCTCGCCCAATGACTTCGGCTCGTGTTGAGTATAGTGCACTGTTGCGCGTAGTATCAGTGTTTTTACTCGTTAGTCCTTGAGGAGTCGGGAGATAGGTCGGAAGTCGCGATGGAAGACGACTCGAATCGTCTGTTATTGAGAACAGGTTACGATGAAGAAATACAAGGAACCGACATTAGTTTACGAAATGTTTGTCGTAGATGACATGTCTCACATTTGTTACATCATGTATCTCATTTTAGTCGGTGTATAAAATGTGTATGATGCATTGTTTTTGTGATAATACTAGTTACTCACCCTTGCATGTTGTGGCTGTGGTTTCCACCTACGATGATCGTACTTGTACGGGAGTAGATGATATTGCAGATAAAACTGGCATGGAATAGCTCGACGAGAGAGAGAGATGGGAAATAAAATTTGTTGGAGTTTTTATAATGGATTCGTATTTGAGTATGTTTGATTTGTGTTAATTTGAAGAACATAAAAGATTTGGTTTGTTGTAATGTATGAACTTATGATGTGTGTATGGTTTGCTTCTCTATCATAATGTAAAAAAAAAAAAAAATTTCATAAAATCGTACCCCATGATCCAAAATTTATATATATATATATATATATATATACAACCCTATTTATTAGGGGTGTTACAACTTATCTTATTCATTGGAGTTTTCTTTGCTAAACATATATTGACTTATTTTAATTAAGGTCAAAGAACTTTTTTTTCAAGTTGATAATGCTTTTGTTGTAAAAAAAAAAAAAAACTGAATATCTTTTGTTGTTTACGTCTAAAAATGGGGATTCACAACTTTCGTCCACCAAAATTGCGTGAACATTATGTTTGCTTATAAAATATTAAATATGAGATAAATGAGATGTTACGTTAAAGTCATCAAAGAATTCTTAATTGAGTGTTATTGCTGCAAAATTTTGCTTACCGGTAGGTAACTGCTTCCAAAAATAAAGGCAACATTAATAATTAAAAAAATCAATATCTTATCAACTTCACTTAAAATAAAAAAAGAAAATAGAGTGAGAGGAATATCCTAATATTTCCTTAAAAATGATGGTTCATTCCAATAAAATAAATTCAATATGTATTGATTTTCTTTTTTCTAAAATTATATTAATT
Source organism: Vigna mungo (assembly GCA_036885675.1). Classification (NCBI taxonomy): domain Eukaryota; kingdom Viridiplantae; phylum Streptophyta; class Magnoliopsida; order Fabales; family Fabaceae; genus Vigna; species Vigna mungo. Next base: position 41,142,834 of record CP144700.1, on the reverse strand, counting down.
ACATCAGTACGTATCTATTAATTCCTTTTTTTTTCAGTCTAAATATTTTTTTTCAACTATATCCTTCAAATAATTTTTAAATTTAATATTTGTAAAATTAAATAAATAGAATGCATTTAAAGAATAAGAAAAATTATATATATTTGTCAAAAAAGTAAATACTGTGTGGCGGATGTGTTTTAACTAAGAAAAAAATAAAAAAATACTAGTAAAATATTTATATATAAATGCAAAATTAATGTTATTAGAATAAATATAAAATTGCTAGACTTAAGTTATTTTTTAAAAGACCTTATTTCAAATGATCCTTTTGTTTTCTAATTATCCTTGATTCATGATTAGTGACGGTATACATACTAGTAGTAGAAATATATTATACAAAAACACGTGGTGTAGACGGAGTAAGTGAGATTTTTGAGCCATGTTGGTTGATCGCAGACTTTTAGCTAAACCAATTAATATTTAAAAGCGAGATCCAATGCTAAAATTACGTGATTTTCTTTTCTATATTAAGTGGGAAAGATCCGTAAGTGAAGGGAACCAAAGGGATCAATACATACATTTTTACACAACTTGCTTCTTCATTGGCCTCAAAAAACAAAGAAAATACAATTGCTTCTTCGTCACTTTTATGTTTTCAAAATCTGTTACTTTTATGTCATTCATGACTCGTAAGCCGCAATATAGTCTTGGTCATGGATGAACAATTATTATTTAATCTTGTTCAAAATCACTTTATTCTTTACCCATTGTTGAATTAAGAACTTCTTTTTACATGGGATCACGAAATGAACTGATTAATAAAAAGGAAAATGGCCATCAGATTCCAAATGCTTTACGATTATTATTTTCCCCACTACCAACCAAACGTACAGTTTTCAACATAATCAACTGTTTTTAACACGCCATACCTAAGCTGGGAAACACAATAATTATGTAATGACCCAATTCAACATAATTGTCCATTAATACTCCAACCCTAAACTTAGGTTAATCTTTAAGATACATTTAATATTATTCATAAATATCATGTTTTGTTTCAAATCATTTGATATCTACCATTCTAGTTATTTGCCCATAATACAATAAAAGAAAACAACACCTTACTGTGTTTAAGTAGGGACATTTATGAAAAAAACAAAATCATTGAGACTTAGAAACCCAAAAACATTAAGAGTCTGGAAACAAAGTTAGGAAGCTAAATAAAACATCAAGAATTTAATAGAAAAAGAAATATTAAATACGATTTTAACATTTGGTCTTGCTCGGTGAAACAGACAAATTGAATGTTTTTAATTATTTTAGAAGAAGTATTAAATATTTTAGGCTTTTTCTTTGTAAATAAAATAACAGAACAAAAGAAAAGAATTCCAAGGAATATTCATGTATTTGGAATGCAAGTAAAGTGAAGAGAGAAAGAAACTTATACAAGGGACTTGCTCAAAATATGTCCTTTTCCCAATTTTTATTTTATTATACTGTAAGCATGTAAATGTACGTTTAAAACTCGCGTCATTTTTCCACTCAACACAAATAATTTATAACTTGACTTATTTGTTAGTTATTCTCTTTTGTTCCACGCTTTATTTCTTTCCTTTGAAGATAAAATCTGGGTAATTAACAATTATTTGTTACTTAAAAAATCAGGGGAAATTGAATTCAGCTTGGTAGCAAAAAAGTCAAGAAACACAAGAACTTTAATGATAGTGTAATGTTATATGGGAGGTTCTAAAAGAGTTATAATTAATGAGGAAGAAAATTAGAAAGTTTAAAGCTTGGGAGAATGGTTGAATAGAAGTGCATGTTGCTATAAGTAGCATGAAAGAGATATAATTAGGTAGGTATGGTTGGTTGGATTAACTTAGTGAAAAGGAAGTTATGAGAGATTGCATATACATTCCACACACCTTTTTGTAAGCAAGTTTCTTTTGACCATGACATGGCCATATGGTTTTATAATTTTAACTGTCTTTAATGATATATAATTTGAGTTGTGATGGTACTATTTGTTGATCACGCACACTGACAAGGTTTAAAATGTAAGGAGTGTGTGTGTGTGTGTGAGATTTGCTTTACACGCTAATGTTCTTTTGTGAATTTCTTTGATAAAGACATGTTCCCAAAGTTTGTCCCTATGTGTCAAACTGTAATATCTCTTTAAATTCCAACTCAGTTGTTCTTTTATTTGAATGCCATAAGCGCAATGTCAACTTTCATTATACTTTACATTTATTCAACTCCGAGAAATCAAATTGGGAGAAGGTTTTTCTTCTTCTAGTAATCGCAATATATGACTACATGGGATGTATAGGGTCTCAGTTGTCACCCTTTATTCCTCAATATTATAAACTTTTTTTTTTAAAAAGCTGACAGAATCACAAACAAAATATTTTCTGAGACGTGTAGATCACTACTTTTAAGGACTTATCCGTAGTGTATTAGGATACAACAGGAAATTCTCAGAATTTCTGAGGATCTTAAACTAGCAAGGATCTCTTTGAGAGAATAAAATAAACCCAGAATAATTTTGAGAGATGAAGAAAAGAGAAAGAATGAGATTAAAAGAAGAGAGAATGAGAGAGGAATGATTATGATAATCAATTTGGAGTGAACGAAGTGCTCTATTTATAGAGTTCATGAATCAGGTCCATGATCCAAAAATCCAAAATATATTTTAGAAAAAATAATATTTTAATAAATATTAACGTTGCAACAAAGCAAACGTTGGCAACAAGGCACGAGACTTTCAGTGGTTGTGGAGAGAGAAAAGCAACGTTGGAAACAAACATGAATGTTGCACACCAAAAGTGACGTGAGCAGCATGCATATAAGAAGTTCCAAATCAAAACGTTTGGAAGCAAAGCTTGCGGTCCAAGCTCGAGAAAAAGCTTGCGCATTTGACGGCTTCTGCAACTACCCATCCAAAGCTTTTGCAATATTATATTATATTAAAATAATAACAATCCTCCACATATTGAAAAGATAAGAAACAAATATTGGAAGAAAGAAAAGAAGAAAAACATGGGTTTTATATGATGTAATGCATCAGAGCTGGTATAACAAGCTATATGAACCAGTCCTAGATCAAGAAACTTAACACACAATATAGTTGGTATAACAAGCTATATGAATCAAAGATAATTGAGTGTGTTAGAGGTTTATTAATCATAGTACACCCCCACAATCCTTGTTGTTATCGTTGTGATGTACTTACTAGGCCATGTGTGTGCCCGGTATTCATGAGTGCTCTAGAGATCATGCCAAGGTGTCGTGCAAGCGGCCCCACTAGACACTCATATAGGTGATTTCATCAAGTGTATGCTGCAAATCTACATCACCCATAAGGGATATGAAGATCATTAAAAACTTTGATTAATTACAAAGTTTAACCTCTCAACAATGCAGTCTCTAGCACTTTCACACATACCATAGGAATGGACATATTTGATTTAAAATTAAATTAGTGCTATCAGAACTAAAAAGTGACTTGTTTTTACCCATATGAACCTTATTCATGGGATCTCCAATCACAAAGGTTGGGTTACCATCACTTGCTTGTTTGCCAGTGGCTTAAGTCTCATTCCCCTCTATGTTTCTAAGATCATATTTCTTCCCAAGGATTTTATTAGAGGATCTGCTAGATTTCGTTTTGACTTCACATAGTCAATGGAAATAGTTCTACTCTTTAGCAGCTGCTTCACCAAATTGTGTCTCAATTGGATATGTCTATTCTTTCCATTGTAAATCTTGTTTTTAGTTATAGTTATTGCCAATTGGCAATCACAGTGTATTGACACCGATGGGGTTGGTTTCATTCCTAGTGGAATCTTTGCTAAGAAGTTTTTCAACCACTCAGCCTCACTACCAGTCATCTCAAGAGCAACAAACTCAGATTCCATTGTTAATCTTGCAATAATTGTTTATCTGGCTGATCTCCATGTAATCGCACCACCCCTAAGTGTGAATACATAACCACTAGTGGATTTTGTCTCAACTGAATCAGAGATCCAGTTAGCATCATTGTACCCTTCTAGTACAGCGGGAAATCCACTATATTCAATGGCATAATCCATTGAACCTCTTAAGTATCTCATAAGCCTGGAAAGTGCATCCCAATGTTTTTGATTTGGACATTGAGTGTACCTACTCAGTCTACCTATTGCATAAGCAATATCAGGCCTAGAAAAGCTCATCAAATCTAGTAACCTCCCAATTATCTAAGCATACTAAGTTTGAGATAAGGATTCTCCTCTATTTTTCATTAATTTAGAGTTAGCATCATAAGGGGTACTCACAGGTTTGAAATCATAATACCCAAACTTCTTAAGAAGTTTCTCAATGTATTGTTCTTGGGATAGTAATATACTATCTCCCTTCCTTATGATTCTAACATCTAAAATTACATTGGTTTCACCCATGTCTTTCATTTCAAAGTTCGATCCTAGAAACAGTTTAGTTATAGCAACAATTTCATTGCATGTACCAAATATTACCATGTCATCCACATACAAACATATAATGACACAATCACCATTTTCAAATTTAGAGTACACACATTTAGCAGCATCATTAGGTGAAAAACCACCACATAGCAATACATTAACTAGTTTTTCATGCCACTGCTTTAGAGCTTGTTTTAATCCATACAAAGATTTTAAAAGTTTACATACCTTATTCTCTTGACCAGGTACAACACACACTTCAGGTTGAGTCATATAAACTTCCTCCTCTAAATCACCATTCAAAAAAGTAGTTTTAACATCCATTTGGTGTATCACTAGCTTATGGATTGCTGCTAAGGCTAACAATACTCGAATAGAGGAAATCCTAGTCACAGAGGCCAAAGTATCAAAGTAATTTATATTGGGTTTTTGAGTAAAACCTTTTGCTACTAATCTTGCCTTATACTTCTCTATAGATCCACCTGGATGATACTTTTTCTTAAAGATCCATTTACAACCAATGGATTTTGCTCCTTTAGGCAAATCTACTAAGGTCCAAGTATTATTTTTCTTAATTGGTTCAATTTCAGTCTTAATGGCTTTAACCCACTATTTTGCATCAGGAGCATTAATGGCTTCTACAAAGCTACTCGGATCATTATCAACTAGATAGATATAGAAATCAATACCAAATAAAGTTTCCTTCCTCTGTCTTTTACTTCTTCTTAATTCCTCACACAAGGCATCACTATTATTATTATCTATAGGTTGAGACATCTAATTAACCTTTAAAGGAAAAACATGTTAAAGAAACTCAGCATTTCTCGTCTCCATTATAGAATTTCTTTCAAGATATCACTTCTAAGAACTAGAAATCTATAGGTAGCACTATGTTCAGCATAGCCTAAGAACATGCAATCAGAAGTTTTAGAGCCTATTTTCCTTTTCTTAGGATCGGGTAACATCACCTTAGCTAGGCACCCCCACACTCTTAGATATTTAAGGTTAGGTTGATAGCCTCTCCATAGCTCATAGGGAGTTTTACCAGTTTTCTTATGAGATACTCTATTTTGTAAAAAACACATAGTAAGCAAGGCTTCTCCCCAAATATTATCAGGTGCACTAGAACTAATAAGCATCGCATTCATCATCTCCTTAAGAGTTCTATTCTTTCTCTTAGCTACTCCATTAGACTCAGGTGAATATGGTGGGGTTTCTTCATGGGTGATACCTTCTTTAACACAAAAGTCATTAAAAAACACATATTCACCACCTCTATATGATCTAATCCTCTTAATTTTCTTATTCAAATGATTTTCTACTTCTGTTTTATAGGTTAGAAACACATCAAAGGCTTCATCTTTATGTTTGATTAAGTAAACTTTGGTGTATCTAGAATAATCATCTATAAAAGTCACAAAATAATTTTTACCTCTTCTAGTTGTTTCAAATAAGCTAGATCAGTATGAATTAGCCCCAACAATTGAGTTTGGCGTTCTACAAAAAAGCATATTTTCTTTGTTATTTTAGATTCTACACATATATCACATTTACTACTATGTTTATCAAGTATCCTAGTCGTTGTAATTTCATAACATAGGAAGAATTCGAAATGTCCTAACCTAGCATGCCATATATCATACGAGTCCACAGTTTCTCGATCAAAAGCTGTAAGACAAATTCATCTGGTAGAAAACCGTTCTCCGCTTTGATATCTTCGAGCAGTTTGTGGTACTCATTGATTTGCGACTTTATGTCCTTGTCTTCAACCATTTCTTAGCGATAGTAATTTCTAATTATAAACCTTTGTCTGACTATATCTTCAGCAGTGTATTTGAGAATCAACGAATCCCAAATGTCTTTCGCATCTTTATAAGAATAGTACACATCAAACAAATCATTAGAGAGTGCACTAAGTAAAATATGGCGGCATACCTTATTTGCATGAACCCAATCTTCAACTTGTTTTGGATTTGGAGGGAGATTGGAGTCAGGTTTTGAAGATGAAATAGCAAAGGCGACTTCGTACATGTCTAATAGGGTTGACACACGTTCTTGCCAACGCCGAACATTCTGACTAGAGAAGACTTCGATTTTTGATACATCCAGGAAAAGTTTCGCGAAGACTGCCTGAGTTCCTAAAGCGATATTCTGATTCTTCAGGATCGAGTTGTTGTCAGCCATAAGTCCTTAAGATTGTTGTAGAAAGCTGACAGAATCACGAATAAAATATTTCTTGAGGCGTGCATATCACTGCCATTAAGGACTTATCAGCGGTGTATTGCGCAAGCCCCCCAGGATACAACAGGAACTTCTCAGAATTTATGAGGATCTCAAAACTAGCAAGGATCTCAAGTTATATGTTAATTAATTTATTAAAATTTTGGGCGGGAGATTGAAAATTCATTCATTTTATCTTTGTACAAGACCATATTCTCTGCTCAAACCTTTCTCGAATGAAGCTTTCGACGACCAGTATATGTAATCTTTCTTTCCTATATAAAATGCAGTCATTGGGACAAACATGTATCATTTTATACTCCATACCCATTGGACAAAGAATTTTCTTCGCATCATAATTACGAGTGGGTAGTGTATTTCCATCTGGCAGCATTTCATTCACCAACGTCAACAATTCTGTGAAACTC